>CM060924.1:483070052-484320052 GCA_030737875.1 Allium sativum
GTAAGACCTCACGAATCTACTTACGAAGCTTTAAATTTTTTTGATGTACAATAAGTTACTTAATTAGTTTTGCACCGATTAAGTTGATTAAGCTTTTAATTGCAAAGACTTGGTCGTATCATATATTTCTGGGTGTGATTTAGTGACACACTAATTTTCTTGGATTAACCCAAGGAAAATTTGAGTCAGAACTTAAGGTTCTGATGGTGAACATCTTGCTTAGAATTACCATAGCTGGATTCTGAACTGTAATAACTGAGTACAAGCAGCTTAGGTAGTAGATCTATGCCGCATGTTACTGAGCTTGTTTGAGAACTCAAAGGGCTGAGATTTCCTTTATTTTTGACAGTGAACTTTGCAGGTAACTTTTTTAAGCCTAACTCTATGGTTGATATGCACTTCTACTTTATATTTCATGCTATTAGCTTGTACAACTTGTTGGTGGTCTGTGTCTATGAAACAGTAAGTTGATATACACTTTTGGTATACTCTAGTTGTATTTTTTGGGTTCTTTTGTCAGTTGGAGCTGTTGTTACTACTAGAAGTATTCATGAATTAGACATTGAAAAACCTATACCTTAATATGAATTTAGATGCCCTCAAGTATTCATGAATTGAAAGAATATGTTAAACCTGAAATAAACCCCTGATGGATATTTGTGTGGTAAACACCAATTTGAAGTGTAAATAGTAGAGAACCTGAACACATAAACATGTTAGATCTGGCAATTATGGATCTAGATTACGGAAAAGTGTTCACTGACTTAACAAATTTAATTGCCTTGTTAACCTTCTTGCAACACTTCAAAAAAAAAACTATTAAGTTGCGCTAGCACATTACAAGCAATGTTAGTTAATGGCGTAATACTGCTTAGTGATAACTACTTGTTTTAGTTTGTAAAAAACAAAAGCTATTGCTGTCAAGCTAGAAGTAGCCAATTGTTTTTTATACATGCATCTGCTATGCTCGTGAATATGAAAAACCAATGTCAGCACACATGAATGGACATCAATATTCATGTGCTATATTAGCCTACATAATGATACAAAATATTGATACAATACGTTTGAAATAGAACTATGGTAAGATAAGCGTTAAATAGACTTAAGTTATATAATGCATCTTCTAACTCGTAGATTAAAAACAAAGTTTCATAAATTATATTACCCAACAAAGAGACTAATCATTTGGGCATATGATGGACTTTTACACATCTATATCTATATGCAGTAAAGCTAAATTTATGATGTATATGATTGCAGGCTCTAAAATGAAGAAAAGTTAAATGAAAATTCTAAAATAGTTGCAGGTGCAATACTAGCTCTATTGGACTTAGTTAATTAATCTTCTTGGATTGACTTTCGGTATGCGGTATTGCATATCTTGATATGTAATACTGTACTTGTGTATTAATTAGATTAGTTTTATCGTCTTCTCTTTTCATCAATCTTCTTGGCTTGAATTTAGTATTGCATGTCTTGATGTGTGATTCTATACTTGTGCTTTAATTAGATTAGTTCTATCATCTTCACTTTTTCATTGTTGATTTAAAAATATTATAATTTAAAAATATTGACACAATATGTGTGGGAAGAAGCTTTACATAAGCTTATTGCCTTTTTTACATACTGTCAGGTTTTGCTTGAAGGTATTTCATTCATAAAAGCCTGAAGATACCTGGTACTTTGAAGATGTCCGTTCTCACACACAAAAAGGTTTGTATCTTTAGATATTATCATTAGAAGTCATTAGCCACAAGAAATATGGAGGTTATTTACTTATGGAGGTCATTAGTAACTGTACAAATAATAAAAAGACTATAAGCGAAGAAAAATGATGAAAAAGGATAAATTTGTGAAAACAAAAGTAACTAAAAAATTGTCGCTTGAAAGACAAAACAAAAAGGGTGGAATTGATGAAGTAAATTTCAGTACGAAAGAAAAATTCTTGAGTGTCAGAGTCTACTTTGAAGTTTACAACGGGTGGATGCTGAAAATTTCATGCCATTGATTTCTTGTTGTCCGGTGCCTTGGTCTAGAAAATGCCTTGCTTTGTTCGATCTAATTGTCCCTCTTAAATGTAAATTACAACTTTTTAACACATGTTTGTAATTTTTTGTTACAGAATTTGGATTGATTACCTGTATTGTTTAGGTTCTGATTCAGTTTGTTAATATGGAGTTAAATTGTTGTGCTCTACATTGAATTGGCATAGAGAATACAAAGTCTGCATATTGCAGGGAGTTCCATTCACAGTGGAAATGGTAACAAGTAGAACTGTTCTTGTTTAGATATTTTTGTGCAGTCCTTCAAAATGTTTAGCTGTGTTTAGCTATGGTTGTGAAGTGTATGTCCGTCAAGGTGTCAGCGATAAACGTAATGATACATAGTGCATGTGCATGGCTGCCAAGGGGAACAGCCATGTGGATCAGCAAGGATGAGAGTCGTCAGGCTTGTGAAATGCGATGATCAGCATGTGCATTTACGATGAAATGAACCTGATGTACATGGCTGGCCAATGCTTTGGGATGGATGCTTAAACGTTTCCAGGTGAAAGTACTAAAAGCTTATAATAAGTTTATACTACACAAATTTTTCTTATTGCCTTTTTTGGTAATTTTGTGGTGTTTAGTTATTGCCTTTGGGGAGAGGTAGATTGATTGTTTAGATAGGTAAAAAGTAAAATTCTTTACTTCTGTGACTGTATGTATAACTGGAGAATTTTTGTTTTACAGGAAGATGGACATCTTTGATGCAAAAAAGCAAGAACATGCCACAACAAGTTATGGATTGGAAATGCTAGAGCTATATTTTGGTTTGTACTTTTTAGTATTGTTTATAAAATATTAAGGATGTATCATGTATTAATAAGATTAGAAAATATTTGAAAAAACATGAAATGTTGAATGTTGAATATGAGATGAGTGATTAATATAATACATTGATTATGAGATGTGTGTGTTCATATTAATTGTGTTGTATGTACATTAGGATTGTGTATTGAATGAAACACAAATTATGTGTGATGATATATATGTATATGTATGTATGTATGTATGTGTGTATATATATATATATATATATATATATATATAGACCAGGAGGGGAATAGCAGCGGATTACCAACAAAAAAGGGAGGTTAAGTTTACCTTAATTTAATTTTCGTCGCTAATTCCTTGGTAATTAGTAAGGATTTACCAACGTATTTTATAAATAATATTTTATTATAAATTAATTATCCGTCGGTAAATAGTCGGTATATAAATTAAAATAAAATTAATAAATAAAATTTTATTTTTATTATAAAATTAGTAAAATGATGGAAAAATGTCGGAAAACTCATGCTAAAATCTATCGCAAAATCTGATATAAATACCGTCATGGTTTTTACCGACCAAACAGTTATGTAGGAAATCCGTCGCTAATGTCTGTTTAGCGACAGATTAGAAGCGGATTCTGCCGCTGCTATTTGCTGTTTTTCTTGTAGTGGTAGCTGCATATACTATACTAGTGTGTAACCCGTGCGTTGCACACGTAATTTTTTTAAAATGTATATTTTTACTATTAGTGGTTAAAAAACTTATTGTGCATTATCTGATAATTTAAATGAAGTAAATGATTTTTGGAATATATTTTTTTCAAAATTATGATGTATAATTTTATGTTGTATATCTTATACTTTATATTTGAGTAAAGAAAATATTTTGTTATTTTGCCTTATTTAATCAAGTGATTTTTTAAAAATATGTTAATTTTTAGTTATGTTATAGGTTTATGTAATGGACTCAAATGCAGATGGAAAGAAAAAACAAAGAAGGGATTAGTAGAAAATTGATTAGTTTGGTATTATTTGTTATGTATTTAATAAGTTTTTATATTTAATTGGAATTTTTCTTTTTTCTTTTTGGATAATATGAAAGTGGTATGCAAATTGGATTTGTTATTTTCGAAATAATTTAACAAATAAATTTGTATAGACAACATAATTATTTTGAATATTAAACATTTTATAATTTCTAGTTAAATATACTATGTGTACCTAAATGGAAAAATTCAAAAGTGAGTTGTCGAGAACATTCTTTATTTAGGTTGGAGTGTGGGATTTAAAAGAAAGTCCTCAATCAAAAGAAAAAATATTTTATAATATTGATATTTTGTGTTTACAAAAATATATCACAATACATGTTTTGAATTTTTTTTAGTTATTTTTTTCATAATGACTTGCCATAATATTTTAAGTTATGAAATTATAATGATAACCATAATAATAAGTTTCAATTTTTTTTACAAAAAGGACGGTATCTTTACAAACTAAATGGATTTATAAAATTTACAATATAATAGTAACATTATTTATCAAATTGACGACTTTATTTGTGTTAGTATATTACCTTAATTGCATAGTAGTACGGTAGAATGAAAATCATAAAAAAATGTACAAAAAATTAATTAAATTTCATAACTGAGTATTACAATTGATTTCTTTGCTAATTGCATTCTTAATTTATTTTAGTAGATTACCAATAGTATGAAAATAAGATATATATATATATATATATATATATACACACATATATACATACATATATATATATATACATAGTATGGAAAGAAGACATACACACACACACACACACACACACACACACACACATATATATATATATATATATATATATATATTATATACACCCTCCTAATTTCTAATGATTTGGAATGAGAAAATAATTTATAGATCAAATTTTAATTAAATCTAAATGGTTAAAGTTTTGTATAGCGTAGCCATAGTTGAAACAAAAAGCAGATTAACATCGAACAGTTGCAGAGTGTCAAACATATAAAACGTTAGCAGAAACAAAACCATGGGGTTAAAATTAGGATTTCGCAGCTTAAATGAAAAGGACCGAAAAAAATCCCTAGACAATACATCGCCTTCCCATTCTTACCTAACATCAGTCGAAATTAATGTCTCCTCCCCCAAATCCCTAACATCGACCGAAACTAATGGTGAACATTCATTCGAAACATCAGCCGATGCGTAAATCAGCTCAATTTCCGTATGTTAAATGTTTTATCTGTCGATTTTCTCTTAGATTTTCACAGTAAAACCCACTTTTCGATCTTCTATCAATTTCTGTGTTATGCGTATATGCTCAACTATCTAAAGCAAGAATTTGGTATCGGCCATGAAATTTTCATGTCGACTTAATGTTTGGCATCGAATTTGAGAGTGTCGGCTTTAATTCTGGGTATCAACCTCAAAGTTGTCAATTTGATTTAAGGTATCCACTTAGGTTTTTTGTATCAACTTAGAGTATCTACTCAGGATGGTATCGAATTAGGGTATCGATTCAGGATTTATGGACTTAGCGTATTTACTCGGTTTTTAAGTATGTGACAGAAAATTCTGCTTAGAAATATATTTTAAGTGATACCATCCAAACAATTTATGATATCTATTTGTTTTTTGGTCGAATATGAGATTTGCATCAAGTCGACAACTTTAGGGCACTTTCCTTCTATCAAAACAATTTGTCTTCAAATACCTTTTTTTCAATTCCTTCTGTTCAAAATTTGATTAGGTATAAAACTTCGATTGAGTTATGTCTATTGACTTTCTTTCATTTGATTCATGCATTTGTTGGGATGTATTAGATCTCTAATTTATCCAGACTGTCTTTGCCTTGAAAAAGAATTGGGATGTTACGCACTTCGTTATCTTCCACTAATGTTACATATTTGAATATTTTATAAAAAGAAGAAATATGAAAAAAAAAAATTGGCCTTTTCAATACAGGAAAATAGTGTAAGGACACCGTCTGTTGAAATTTTATTCTAAAGGACAAAACATTAAATATTAGATTTCAGTTTTACAGTGTACATGGTATCAGAATTTGACTATCAGTTTTTTAAGTATCAGTTTTACAGTGCGTATGGTATTAAAATATGACTATCAGTTTTTGAGTTTTAGTTTTACGGTGTATATGGTATCAGTTTTACATTGTGTATTATCCTTAAAAATAAATTTTTTTTGTCGGTTGTCCTTAAACTTGAAAAAGTTATGAAATTTGTCCTTCACAATAAAATCTCATTTTCTATATTTCTTACCAGTTTGGAATATTTGAATTTCACTACATTAAACTATCAAAAAAGTTTTATCTATATGTAATAATTTTCATTTTTTTATTATTTATTTTTCGTAGATCATTTTGAACTTTTTTGAAGGTTTTTCTTTAAAACCATATTTTTCAACGTTTGTAAATTTGCGCATTTTCCAATACATAGTGGAGTCCACTTTATTTTTAATGCTAATGTGTTGGTTGGTTTGATTGCATTAGACAACTTGCACATAAATATGCATCCATGACTTAAGATCTAAAAAAAGAAAATCACAAGACATCTTTGGCTTCATGTATATTTCTACACAGGAAATCTGCACAGAAAGAAATTATAAGGATAGCTTAGATATTCAAACCATTACTCCTTTTAAATCGATAATATTTCACAAAATATTTGGAAAAAAGGCGTTCTCTTTATATGTACCATATCAGTTTTCCTAAGAATACAACTTAGTAAGGTTCAATAAAAAATATATTGCATACAGTTAGACTTCACAAATTTAGATGATTTTTCTCTGTTATTAATCATGTTCATAGAAGGAAAGATCACAACAAATGCATATAAATGATTTTGGAATTTACACGCACCTTATTCTTAATTATTAACATGCAGGCACAAAAGGTAGTAAACTATTATTGGAACTTGTTCCCAACATTTGGAGACCAAATTCATCTGCATAACCTTCGTCTTCAAAATGCAATGGACCTTCATAGATTTTTTTTTTGTCTTTTCCCTTCCGTGACTTCATCGTTAGATTCCATTTTTAAGGCAATCGGTCATCAAATAATATATTCCCCATCTAGTAACAAAAAATTAAAAATATTTGATGCACTTGCATATTTTAAGTTGAGCATGCACAACACAGACCACAATATTTAGTGTATATGCATCATATCCTAAAGTACAACTATAATTCAACAATACATAACAAATGCATGATCTGAATAAACAAAAAGTCTACAAATTACAGTCTATCTTTATCTTGAATGTTACAGGATTGGATGCAACTACAATACAAATAATCTTACATCAAAAACCAAATTTAAGATATGAAAACCAAATTTTGCAAGATATATGCTTATTGGATCTATTTTGAGGAGAAACCGAGCAATGAAAAATAATCATAAGAAAAACAAACCATTTTTTGTAAGATCATGATGAAATAAACTTATAAATACAAAAATTACTTTGTTCAATTTATATATTACAGTTATTTCTTCATCCAACACAATTACGAAATATAAGCATTATAGATCCTATAATAGCAGTCAGGAACACTAATATAACCTACTAATGAAACTTTTTATTGTAAAATTTTATACACAGAGGCAACAAATTGAATGTGCAAGTTAAAATGCTTAAAGTGCATTAAAAAAATAAATCATGCCTACACCTATTCTGATGAAAAAATATGGACTAACTTTTGTGCTAACGAAACCCAGTATATGACCTGTCTTTAATAAGAAGTCGGCTGCAACGCTCCACTTAGGATTTCTGACGGTATGAATACTAAGAATGTAAAAACAGTTCATTCTATGTATATAAATACATAGATTGAGATTTTTGTGTATTTTATGTCCAAAATAAAGACTGATTTTTTTATACTTTTTCACAATTATTTTGGATAATTTCATATGACATGGTTTGTTCACAATCAGCAGTCATCTGCTCATTAACAATGTTATATTATGTGCAGTCATAAATAAATAATGTTTACAGGCATGATATTAACATGTTTACATCGTGTGATCATTTGGTTATTTCAGATTATGCAATGATAAGTTAAGCCAAAGAGTTGAAAGTCCAAGTTATGTTTATGTCCGCTGTCTTCAACTTACGGAATAAATAAATTGATAAAGGATAGTGGATAAAGACGAACAGTTAAAACAGCTCATGTGTACACTAATTTTGACAATCATCAATAGAAACCTATGATACATCGATGTATGTATATGTCGTAATATCTATTGTAAGTGCATAGATCACAGATACAACCAAAGATGGTAAATTTTACAAAACATTTTTCTCTAATAACTGGCTATAGAAAATTAATGATTTTAATTTGCATCGACGATTTTGACAGTTGTATATATTTGTTATCTATCCAAGGCTGTAGAATATGAAATGAAAGAATAAAAATCTTTGTGAAAAGGAGAAAACACATATATTGAGAGTCAAAATACATTAAAATTAGCTAAAATGTGTATATTCCCTGAAGCAATGTTAAAATCGATGCACTTAAGGTTGTGATGAGATAATATATGTTTTGTGTCAATGATGTGATGTTATTTTATATTTTCCTATCTTTCTTAGATACAAATATAGTGATCAATTTTTTCCCTTCCTTTAGATGTCATTTTAACACTTAAAAGTAATTACTTTGGACTATCTATATCCCATAACATGTAAACATACCATGTTTGGAACAATAAAATAATATTAAAGACTATGCTGAATCTTATAACCCGATGCAATTATAAGATGGAGGTACATGCATATGTAAGAATATTTAGGTTCAAATCATGAGAGAACTGGAGAGTAATATGTCACATACAAACTTGCTGCAACTATATTGTTCATTAATGTAACAACATAATTTGTATATGTGTATGAAATAAGTTTTCAATCCTTTTTTACACTCACCATGTGGAGCAAAATCAGATTCGGGAATGAAAATATGAAAGCAAGACACTATAAATTAAAATGCTCACCTTTATTTAACCAGATACCTTTGATCTTTTGTACTCAGCCCCATCATCTTATTTTCAACATAATCCAAAAATTAAATATTTTAGTAACATAACATATTAACATAATTGTTTGATGGATTTCGTTTATCAAACCAAAAGCTGAATAACAGAGCATGATCTTAGTCTGAATATTCCAACCAAAAAAGAAATATTTCAATTGCAGAACATAATTTTTTGATAGGTTCCCTTTGTAAGATCAGAGCTTGAATAATAAAAACATAGCTTCTGTTGATAGGGGTATAGTAAAGCTTGCATACCTGAAATCGACTTTAGGTATAGTAAGAAATAATGATAGTTTCTGAAATGAAGTAGCAGTGGTAGTTAGGGGTGTTAGCCACTAGTAAACAAACTAAACTGACGCTGACAAAAGTTAAACAGATCAAAACAATGAGCATGAGTATATATCAGAAATATGAGACATAATAAACTGTGAGAACCTTATTTCGACTAATACAATTTTTGATACTTGCAATTAAGTTGCCAGAAAATTATTTGCTTGTTGGTTAAATAAAAAACATTTTTAAAAATAGTAATAAAGTACAACAACCTTAAAAAAAGTAGAGAACTTACATTCGCCAAAGTATCACATGTCCAAACGTCTTCCTCGGCGAAGCCTCCCAACTGAATGTACCTATTCGTTGTACTAAAACATTCCAGTATTTCGGTGACCTCTTTTCTATCCAGAGCTTTATTGATAATCCTGTAGAAAAGTAGGTATAATGATAAGGCGTTAGGTGCATATTTATCTAAAGGCTTTAGAGGCATTTCATCAAGCATGATGTATGCAATAGTTTTCTTCTTGTAAAACTAACTGGAAAGATGATGCTTGCTAACTAACTGCCACTTCAATAAGAAGCAGAAACTTGTGCCTGCAAATCAGCACACACATGTTTGTTGATGTCAGCCGATAGTAATCAGATTTTCAACCATTTACCCTCTGAGCAATACCCATAGATGATGGGCAATCTAAGATCTATAGAATAATCAATAACCTTAACAAAGAGATACCAAAGTAATAAGAATATTTTCTTACCATTTGCAAGAAGTTGGTAAAGCTACAACAATCGTTATTTGCTCCTCTTCATCTTGTAGCAAACTGGATTTGCAGTTTAAACAATGTTTAAGACAGAACGAATAATAAAAACAACAGAAAAGCAACATACTCTCTACTTGTGCTCATAGCTGTGAAAGCTTAGCAATCTTGTTTATTACAACAATGTTAAGCTGTACTGCCTGCTTAGCGATATCATTCTTCCTCATTGTGGAGATGTTGTGTGCAATTTCATCATAGATGGTCCTAATAATAAATAGATATAATCAACTTTAAAGGAATACAACTTCAACATGCTAAATACCTGGAAATCTAGTACGTTTTATCCAAAAATAAAATAAAATTTGTTATATTGCTAATTTTAAATTGGAAATTCGTCACCTTATCTTTAACCTTTTGTTTCATAGTTCTCTGGTCTTTGCATCTCCCTCCCCCACCCAGTGGCACAAAATCAATAACAAATAATTATCTTTACTGTCAGATATCTGTATATATACAGTACAAAAATTAATAGTGGCTATAAAAGGAAAAATATATTATTACATAAATAGCGATGCAAAGAAAATTAACCATTTTTTTTAGAACTGGGTAAAATTAAGCTCTAAAACCAATAATTCATATCCGTACCTTCTCGGACATAGGTCAGACTGCCTCCTTCATGGGTTCAGACAGAAAGAGCAAAGGGTCATCAGAATTACAGCATTTGACATCCAAGAAGCGGCTTCTTGAGAACTTGGCCTAAGTAGCGCCGCGATTTGAAGATGAAGGTCGACGTGGGTAACGCCAGTAGGTCAGGAGAAAACGATTCAATGAGAGAATTGAAATTAGGGTTAGGGTTGTAAAATGAGGAGATGGGAAGAGAATATGAAAAGGGCATTAGAATGGAGGCGAGAAAAGTTATTGCAGGCGTTTGAATTCCAGAAATGATATTTTGATCTAATACAATTATCTAGAGAGTTTTAAGGAGAACAGAGATAGTGAGAGTTTTAAGGTGAATAAAGAGAACTGAGAGAATTAAGGAGAAAGCTTGAAAAGTTTCTGCTTTACTATTATTTAATAGATTAGTTTAGTCTACTGAGAGGTAGATGGGTACGATGTGTGAATAAAGTTTTGAGTGCTATTAACCCAAAATAAGCTAATAAATACGAAAATGTAACTGAACGGTATATGTAGAGTTATTTCAGAATGTGTAATTTAGGTCCAGTCACCGTAACTTGTGTTCTAACCCCTTCTCATAACATACACGCAGATTAGGCTTTTTGGCGGAGATATAGTACGGGTTAGACAATATTATTACTTTGGGTAAGGCTATATTTTATTATATTATATTATATTTCATTCCGTTGTGAGATGTTTTCTGAACTCTGGTATATTTTATATCTCTGTCTTTTCCGTAGGATACCAGACACAGGCCCGGCCCTAGGCATAGGCCAACTAGGCGGCCGCCTAGGGCCTCAGGCTGGTGGTGGCTGGTGGTTGGTGGTGGAGGGGCCTCAGCATATCAGTTTCAGTCTTTATAATAAACGATGCTTGCAGCTCTTTGAAGGAATGCATGGTCAAGTGGTAGGTTCTCAAGACTTTCTTGCCTTTGTGCTGGGTTCGATTCATGCCTGCTACACTTTTGGGGCCTCCGCTCTTTTTTCATTCCTTTTCCTGTTTTTCCAGTTTTCCATTTCGCCTTGGGCCTCATGAAGCCCAGGGCCGGCCCTGACCAGACATGACAATTCGAGTTTCGATAGATTGCAATTTTGAAGAAAACCAAAAAAACTTTCTATCGGAATTTGGATTGTTACAATTTTCTTGTCATTTAAGATGTATAAACATCTTTTAATACGTATACAATTGCATCTATTGTAGGTTTCAAAATCTTTATGAAGTAGAAGATTAAACTTTTGCTCAGCTAAGCAGAGTTTAGCCTTTTTAGCGTCAGTATCATACGAGGACTAGATGCATGCTAACTCTAAGTATGCAAAAACCGATCGGAGTATCTCAATCATCAAAACACAAAATAACCAATCCAAATAAGAATATTTTGACCATAAGCAAGAAAGCCAAAAAAAAAAAAAAGAAAAAAAAAAGAAAAAAAAAACCCCCTCCTTTCTCCTCCATACTGTTATGATTAAGAACTTCCAAGAAAACACACGAAAAAGTTCAAAGAGAACCAATCCTTACTTAAATTCTCCTAGTATGCATACTGTAAGGATTAAAATCTCACAATATTAGACTGTATAGCTTACCACCTGATGAGTTATATAGTGGAAAGCTACATGTTACAATAAGGAATATTGTTAAAGCATCAGCCTTGTCATTATCGTTTGTTTTTAGTCCTAGTGCCAACTCCTACAATTTCTTAGGTCATGTAAGGCAGTCAAGTGAAACTACAAAGACCTGTCTCCAAAATTGACTCAACATCAAGGAAAGATACATGTATAGTATTGAATACGACCAGGGTTGCAGAAACATGAAGCATTAAGACAATTGTTTTTGAATACGACCAGAGCTGTAGAAACATGTATATAGTGTTAGAACTTTTGTAATTACACAACTGTATTACAAACAGACAGCAACAACAATCACTGTTAATCAATTATGTCGCAATTGTCACGTCAGACTATGTTTATAATAATCATAGAAAGCGTAACCGATTTGTGCATAAAATCAAAGATAAACAGAAAGTATTCTGTTTAAATAATGTCCGAGTCCAGAACTTTTCTGTTTCCTTGAAACAATATTGCTGTCGTATACACCAATCGACGTAGTTGCAATTTGTTTCCCAGGATAAAACGGACCAACTCCGTAGCTTAGTGCCAGCAAACGGAGCTCCGACGAACTGAAGTTGGTTATAGAAACTAGGTCAGAGAATTACGTTGAAGAAGAAGGAATAATTCAGCAGAAAAAGTAAGTTCTGTCTTTGTTTTGGGCAGTGTATATATAGGCAAGGAGGAGTGTCTGTTCGCATGCATCAGTAACCGTCAGAATAGGAAAGGTTGCGACCCTTTAACCGCTCTGTTATTAATATGCATATGCTGAGAATTCAAATGGTTGTACTCGTTCAGTTAACAGACATTCCTTTCGAATTCTGAACTGAACAGACACACCATTTAAAATTCTGAGAAAAAAATATTCTCATGTCAGTGCACTAGCCCAATCAGCAACGTCGGCCATATCCAATCAGGAGACCCCAAGAGCCCCAAGGCCCAAGGCCCTTATCTTTGACTTTTTTAATGTATTTAATATGGCCAAGTCCACATCCTTTTTATCATCCCTCTCTTTTTTATTTTACATAAGCCTTTTTGGCTTCTAATATATAAGGAGAGATTGTGCTAATATTTCTATGATGTGGGACTTTAAATGTTGCTACCCCTATCTCTTCTTCTTCCCACTTTTCTCTTTCTTTGCTCATTCATTTTCCAACAATCCCCCACATGAATGAGCAATCGATCTTAGTTTCACGAACCATTTATCGCATCGGTTAAAGTAGCACAAGGGCTTTGAACTTTCCTAGTGATTACCTATTTGAATCACCGGCGAATCAGTAGACATAGACTGTCCTTGAACTGTAAGCCTTTTGTGTAATTCTAAAGTAGATAACACACGATAAATGTTTCTTATAACCCTTCGTTCTCTGTATGTGTTCGTTTTTGCCTTGAACACCTGCCTGGTCTCATAAGTGCTTAGAGAATTTGGCCTCATAATTCTCTTTGAAGCGGCGCCTTCGCACTTACGTAGGTGATTCTGTAAAGGGTATTCTTTAATTCCTCAAATACAGACATCATTAAAAGTACTAATACTTATCCTTATTCAACATATAATGCACTGACTTATCATAGGAATGGTTTGTGTATAACAGTGCCATCAAGTTTCTCTAAAACTTCGTTGTCCCTTTGAACCTAGATCTTGGGATCTCCAGTCAACTAGGTGGGGTTTCCATTTCAGAAAAACCTTTAGTCTATAGGCCTTAGCCCCATTCCCTTCGATAAGGTTTGAACTTTCTCTCTTGGCAAGCCTTTTGTAAGTGGATCCGCTAAGTTATCTTTAGATCGAATGTAATCTATTGTGATAACCCCATTAGAGAGAAGTTGTCTTATCGTTTTATGTCTACGACGAATATGCCTAGATTTTCCATTGTATAGTGTACTATTAGCTCTTCCAATAGCTGATTGACTATCACAATGTATACATATTGGAGGCATAGGTTTGCTCCAATTAGGAATGTCTTCTAAGAAGCTTCGAATCCATTCTGCTTCTTCTGCAGTCTTATCTAGTGCAATAAACTCTGATTCCATCGTAGATCTAGTGATACAAGTCTGTTTGGATGATTTCCATGAAATTGCTCCATTTCCTAATGTGAACACGTATCCACTTGTAGACTTTGTATCATTTGATCCAGTGATCCAATTTGCATCACTGTATCCTTCCACTATTGAAGGATAGTTTGTATAGTATAGACCATAACTCTGTGTATACTTTAGATATCCTAGAACTCTGATTATCGCTTTCCAGTGATGTTTACCAGGATTGCTGGTAAATCTACTTAGTTTGCTTACAGCATATGCGATATCAGGCCTAGTACAGTTCATAACATACATGATACTTCCTAGTATACGAGAGTATTCCAATTGGTAAATACCGTCACCAGTGTTCTTTACCCAATTTTGGTTCATATCTACTGGTGATTTTGCAATAGTTACATTATATTGCTTGAATTTCTCAAGTATTTTGGTGATGTAATGTGATTGGGATAATGCATATCCCTGTGGTGTTCTCAGAATTTTTACACCCAATATTACATCAGCCAGTCCTAGGTCTTTCATATCGAATCTAGAGGATAACATATCCTTTGTAGATGTTATTATGGCCTTGTTGTTTCCTAGGATCAATAGGTCATCAACATAAAGACAAACAATGACATATCCAATGTGTGTATGTTTTATGTACACACATTTATCTGATTCATTTATCGTGAATCCATTTGATAACATAGTATTGTCAAACTTCTCATGCCACTGTTTTGGAGCTTGCTTAAGGCCATAAAGTGATTTTACCAGTTTGCAAACTTTATGCTCATTTTCTGAGCTTAGAAATCCTTCAGGTTGTTTCATATAGATTTCCTCCTCTAGTTCACCATTCAAGAATGCAGTTTTAACATCCATTTGATGTATTTCCAAGTCATGTACGGATGCAATTGCAATGAGCATTCTAATTGACGTTATCCTCGTTACAGGTGAATATGTATCGAAATAGTCCAGGTCTTCCTTTTGTCTAAATCCTTGGACTACCAGACGAGCTTTGTACTTGTCTATTGAACCATCAGGTTTCAATTTCTTTTTAAATATCCATTTATTACCTAAGGCCTTACATCCTTGAGGTAAATCAACCAATTCCCATGTATGATTCGACATAATGGATTCAATTTCATTGTTAATTGCCTCCTTCCAATAAGGGGCATCGTTGGAAGACATAGCTTGTTTGTATGTCAATGGATCATCTTCTAACATAAATGTATAGAAGTCCGGTCCAAAGGTTTTTAAAGTCCTTGACCTTTTACTTTTTCTTGGTTCCTCCACTTGCTGCTCAACACTACTTTGCTGAGTGTTATTTTGTTCAGCGTCCTCAATGGAGTAAGGAACTTCAATTTCCCTTGGTCTCTTAGGTGCATGATTTTCAGTACCATGTTTCAAGGGAAATACATGTTCGAAAAATCTAGCATTTCTCGACTCAATGATGGTATTTTCATGAATATCATCAATTTCAGATTTGTGTACCAAAAATCGATATGCAGCACTGTTTTGTGCATATCCAATGAATACACAATCAATTGTTTTTGGTCCAATTTTGACCTTCTTTGGTTTTGGTACCTCTACTTTGGCAAGACACCCCCACACTTTTAGGTATTTGTAGGATGGTGGTCTGTTTTTCCAAAGTTCATGAGGAGATTTAGATATTTTCTTTCGGGGTATTTTATTTAAAATATGATTTGCCGAAAGAATAGCTTCTCCCCAATAGTTATCTGGCAAGCCAGAGCTAATTAGTAAGGCATTCATCATTTCTTTAAGAGTTCTATTTTTCCGTTCGGCTATACCGTTGGATTGAGGTGAATACGGGGCTGTAGTTTGATGTATAATTCCATGTTCAGCACAGAATTCCTCAAATGGAGACTCGTATTCTCCTCCTCTATCACTTCTTAAAGATTTTATTTTCTTGTTGAGTTGATTCTCAACTTCTGCCTTATACTGTTTAAACATTTCGAATGCTTCGTCCTTACTTCTAAGGAGATACACATGACAGTATCTGGTACAATCATCAATGAATGTAATAAAGTACCTTTTTCCACCTCTAGTTTGACACATTTTCAAATCGCATACGTCAGTATGTATTAAGTCTAGAGGTTCTGTCACTCGTTCAATATGATGAAACGAGGTTCTTGTCAATTTTGCTTCTGCACAAACTTGACATTTATAGTTGGAATCTATATTGCATTTTGGTATAAATTCTAGATTAATCAATTTTCGCAATGTATCAAAGTTTACATGCCCTAATCTAGAATGCCATATGTTAGAAGATTCAACAATATAAGCAGAAGATTCACTTTTATTCATTTCAGTGCGTGGTACAATAGTGGTTACATTTGCTTTAAATAAACCATCACACACATAACCTCTTCCAACATACACCCCATTCTTGGAAAGAACAAATTTGTCAGCTTCAAAGATCAATTTGAAGCCATGCTTGCTCAGCAACGATCCTGAAATCAGGTTCTTGCGAATTTCTGGAACATGGAGAACATCATTTAAAGTCAGTTCCTTTCCAGAAGTCAGTTTCAGCACAACTTTTCCTTTGCCTTCGACCTTGGAAGTGGAAGAATTGCCCATAAAAAGTTGTTCAGCATCAGTTGCAGTTTTATAGGTTGTAAACATCCACTTGTTAGCACATATGTGTCGAGTGGCTCCAGTGTCTACAAACCATTCCTTTGAGTTGCCAATAAGGTTGCATTCTGATATTACTGCACATAAATCAAGATCAGAAATGCCTTTCGAAACATCAGCCGTATTTGCTTCCAACTTCTTCTTTTTTAGGCGCACGACATTCGGCTGCTTTGTGCCCCTTCTTTCCACAGTTGTGGCAAGAACCCAGAAATTTCTTTGACTTCTTAGGAGCATTCTCCCTTTTCCTTTTATTAGTTTTGTCTAACTCAACAACATTTGCTTTGGCAGCAATATTCTGAGAAATCTTTTTCTCAGAATTTCTGTTATCTTCCTCAATGCGAAGCCGAACTATGAGATCTTCCATTGTCATTTCCTTACGCTTGTGCTTAAGGTAATTTTTAAAGTCCTTCCAAGAAGGAGGCAATTTCTCAATAGTTGCAGCAACTTGAAAAGTCTCGCTAAGAGTCATCTTTTCATCTTCTAATTGACGGATGATAAGTTGCAGTTCTTGAGCTTGACTTATCACCGTCTTTGAGTCAACCATTTTGAAGTCTAGAAATTTTCCAGCAATGAATTTCTTCATGCCTGCATCTTCAGTTTTGTACTTCTTTTCCAGAGCCAACCAGAGTTGTTTGGACGTTGCAAAAGTACAATAGACATTGTAGAGGCTATCATCCAGACCATTCAGAATATAGTTTTTGCACATGAAATCTGAATTTGTCCAGATATTAACTGCCTCTACTTTAGTAGCGTCAGGTTCGAGTTCGTCTACCACAGGAGCCTCTTCAGTCAGAAACTTTGCAAGGCTTAGTGTTGTTAAATAAAACAACATTTTCTATTGCCAGCGCTTGAAATTGATTCCATTGAACTTCTCTGGCCTTTCGCCATGAGACAGAGCCATTGTCGGAAGCACAGGCGCTGGCTGAGCAGTTTTCACCGTCTGAATCGGTGCAGAATCAGTGCTGCTGTTTTTCGTCATCTGCAACAAAATATTGTTTCAAGAATGTTAGAACTTTTGTAATTACACAACTGTATTACAAACAGACAGCAACAACAATCACTGTTAATCAATTATGTCGCAATTGTCACGTCAGACTATGTTTATAATAATCATAGAAAGCGTAACCGATTTGTGCATAAAATCAAAGATAAACAGAAAGTATTCTGTTTAAATAATGTCCGAGTCCAGAACTTTTCTGTTTCCTTGAAACAATATTGCTGTCGTATACACCAATCGACGTAGTTGCAATTTGTTTCCCAGGATAAAACGGACCAACTCCGTAGCTTAGTGCCAGCAAACGGAGCTCCGACGAACTGAAGTTGGTTATAGAAACTAGGTCAGAGAATTACGTTGAAGAAGAAGGAATAATTCAGCAGAAAAAGTAAGTTCTGTCTTTGTTTTGGGCAGTGTATATATAGGCAAGGAGGAGTGCCTGTTCGCATGCATCAGTAACCGTCAGAATAGGAAAGGTTGCGACCCTTTAACCGCTCTGTTATTAATATGCATATGCTGAGAATTCAAATGGTTGTACTCGTTCAGTTAACAGACATTCCTTTCGAATTCTGAATTGAACAGACACACCATTTAAAATTCTGAGAAAAAAATATTCTCATGTCAGTGCACTAGCCCAATCAGCAACGTCGGCCATATCCAATCAGGAGACCCCAAGAGCCCCAAGGCCCAAGGCCCTTATCTTTGACTTTTTTAATGTATTTAATATGGCCAAGTCCACATCCTTTTTATCATCCCTCTCTTTTTTATTTTACATAAGCCTTTTTGGCTTCTAATATATAAGGAGAGATTGTGCTAATATTTCTATGATGTGGGACTTTAAATGTTGCTACCCCTATCTCTTCTTCTTCCCACTTTTCTCTTTCTTTGCTCATTCATTTTCCAACAATCCCCCACATGAATGAGCAATCGATCTTAGTTTCACGAACCATTTATCGCATCGGTTAAAGTAGCACAAGGGCTTTGAACTTTCCTAGTGATTACCTATTTGAATCACCGGCGAATCAGTAGACATAGACTGTCCTTGAACTGTAAGCCTTTTGTGTAATTCTAAAGTAGATAACACACGATAAATGTTTCTTATAACCCTTCGTTCTCTGTATGTGTTCGTTTTTGCCTTGAACACCTGCCTGGTCTCATAAGTGCTTAGAGAATTTGGCCTCATAATTCTCTTTGAAGCGGCGCCTTCGCACTTACGTAGGTGATTCTGTAAAGGGTATTCTTTAATTCCTCAAATACAGACATCATTAAAAGTACTAATACTTATCCTTATTCAACATATAATGCACTGACTTATCATAGGAATGGTTTGTGTATAACAGTGCCATCAAGTTTCTCTAAAACTTCGTTGTCCCTTTGAACCTAGATCTTGGGATCTCCAGTCAACTAGGTGGGGTTTCCATTTCAGAAAAACCTTTAGTCTATAGGCCTTAGCCCCATTCCCTTCGATAAGGTTTGAACTTTCTCTCTTGGCAAGCCTTTTGTAAGTGGATCCGCTAAGTTATCTTTAGATCGAATGTAATCTATTGTGATAACCCCATTAGAGAGAAGTTGTCTTATCGTTTTATGTCTACGACGAATATGCCTAGATTTTCCATTGTATAGTGTACTATTAGCTCTTCCAATAGCTGATTGACTATCACAATGTATACATATTGGAGGCATAGGTTTGCTCCAATTAGGAATGTCTTCTAAGAAGCTTCGAATCCATTCTGCTTCTTCTGCAGTCTTATCTAGTGCAATAAACTCTGATTCCATCGTAGATCTAGCGATACAAGTCTGTTTGGATGATTTCCATGAAATTGCTCCATTTCCTAATGTGAACACGTATCCACTTGTAGACTTTGTATCATTTGATCCAGTGATCCAATTTGCATCACTGTATCCTTCCACTATTGAAGGATAGTTTGTATAGTATAGACCATAACTCTGTGTATACTTTAGATATCCTAGAACTCTGATTATCGCTTTCCAGTGATGTTTACCAGGATTGCTGGTAAATCTACTTAGTTTGCTTACAGCATATGCGATATCAGGCCTAGTACAGTTCATAACATACATGATACTTCCTAGTATACGAGAGTATTCCAATTGGTAAATACCGTCACCAGTGTTCTTTACCCAATTTTGGTTCATATCTACTGGTGATTTTGCAATAGTTACATTATATTGCTTGAATTTCTCAAGTATTTTGGTGATGTAATGTGATTGGGATAATGCATATCCTTGTGGTGTTCTCAGAATTTTTACACCCAATATTACATCAGCCAGTCCTAGGTCTTTCATATCGAATCTAGAGGATAACATATCCTTTGTAGATGTTATTATGGCCTTGTTGTTTCCTAGGATCAATAGGTCATCAACATAAAGACAAACAATGACATATCCAATGTGTGTATGTTTTATGTACACACATTTATCTGATTCATTTATCGTGAATCCATTTGATAACATAGTATTGTCAAACTTCTCATGCCACTGTTTTGGAGCTTGCTTAAGGCCATAAAGTGATTTTACCAGTTTGCAAACTTTATGCTCATTTTCTGAGCTTAGAAATCCTTCAGGTTGTTTCATATAGATTTCCTCCTCTAGTTCACCATTCAAGAATGCAGTTTTAACATCCATTTGATGTATTTCCAAGTCATGTACGGATGCAATTGCAATGAGCATTCTAATTGACGTTATCCTCGTTACAGGTGAATATGTATCGAAATAGTCCAGGTCTTCCTTTTGTCTAAATCCTTGGACTACCAGACGAGCTTTGTACTTGTCTATTGAACCATCAGGTTTCAATTTCTTTTTAAATATCCATTTATTACCTAAGGCCTTACATCCTTGAGGTAAATCAACCAATTCCCATGTATGATTCGACATAATGGATTCAATTTCATTGTTAATTGCCTCCTTCCAATAAGGGGCATCGTTGGAAGACATAGCTTGTTTGTATGTCAATGGATCATCTTCTAACATAAATGTATAGAAGTCCGGTCCAAAGGTTTTTAAAGTCCTTGACCTTTTACTTTTTCTTGGTTCCTCCACTTGCTGCTCAACACTACTTTGCTGAGTGTTATTTTGTTCAGCGTCCTCAATGGAGTAAGGAACTTCAATTTCCCTTGGTCTCTTAGGTGCATGATTTTCAGTACCATGTTTCAAGGGAAATACATGTTCGAAAAATCTAGCATTTCTCGACTCAATGATGGTATTTTCATGAATATCATCAATTTCAGATTTGTGTACCAAAAATCGATATGCAGCACTGTTTTGTGCATATCCAATGAATACACAATCAATTGTTTTTGGTCCAATTTTGACCTTCTTTGGTTTTGGTACCTCTACTTTGGCAAGACACCCCCACACTTTTAGGTATTTGTAGGATGGTGGTCTGTTTTTCCAAAGTTCATGAGGAGATTTAGATATTTTCTTTCGGGGTATTTTATTTAAAATATGATTTGCCGAAAGAATAGCTTCTCCCCAATAGTTATCTGGCAAGCCAGAGCTAATTAGTAAGGCATTCATCATTTCTTTAAGAGTTCTATTTTTCCGTTCGGCTATACCGTTGGATTGAGGTGAATACGGGGCTGTAGTTTGATGTATAATTCCATGTTCAGCACAGAATTCCTCAAATGGAGACTCGTATTCTCCTCCTCTATCACTTCTTAAAGATTTTATTTTCTTGTTGAGTTGATTCTCAACTTCTGCCTTATACTGTTTAAACATTTCGAATGCTTCGTCCTTACTTCTAAGGAGATACACATGACAGTATCTGGTACAATCATCAATGAATGTAATAAAGTACCTTTTTCCACCTCTAGTTTGACACATTTTCAAATCGCATACGTCAGTATGTATTAAGTCTAGAGGTTCTGTCACTCGTTCAATATGATGAAACGAGGTTCTTGTCAATTTTGCTTCTGCACAAACTTGACATTTATAGTTGGAATCTATATTGCATTTTGGTATAAATTCTAGATTAATCAATTTTCGCAATGTATCAAAGTTTACATGCCCTAATCTAGAATGCCATATGTTAGAAGATTCAACAATATAAGCAGAAGATTCACTTTTATTCATTTCAGTGCGTGGTACAATAGTGGTTACATTTGCTTTAAATAAACCATCACACACATAACCTCTTCCAACATACACCCCATTCTTGGAAAGAACAAATTTGTCAGCTTCAAAGATCAATTTGAAGCCATGCTTGCTCAGCAACGATCCTGAAATCAGGTTCTTGCGAATTTCTGGAACATGGAGAACATCATTTAAAGTCAGTTCCTTTCCAGAAGTCAGTTTCAGCACAACTTTTCCTTTGCCTTCGACCTTGGAAGTGGAAGAATTGCCCATAAAAAGTTGTTCAACATCAGTTGCAGTTTTATAGGTTGTAAACATCCACTTGTTAGCACATATGTGTCGAGTGGCTCCAGTGTCTACAAACCATTCCTTTGAGTTGCCAATAAGGTTGCATCCTGATATTACTGCACATAAATCAAGATCAGAAATGCCTTCCGAAACATCAGCCGTATTTGCTTCCAACTTCTTCTTTTTTAGGCGCACGACATTCGGCTGCTTTGTGCCCCTTCTTTCCACAGTTGTGGCAAGAACCCAGAAATTTCTTTGACTTCTTAGGAGCATTCTCCCTTTTCCTTTTATTAGTTTTGTCTGACTCAACAACATTTGCTTTGACAGCAATATTCTGAGAAATCTTTTTCTCAGAATTTCTGTTATCTTCCTCAATGCGAAGCCGAACTATGAGATCTTCCATTGTCATTTCCTTACGCTTGTGCTTAAGGTAATTTTTAAAGTCCTTCCAAGAAGGAGGCAATTTCTCAATAGTTGCAGCAACTTGAAAAGTCTCGCTAAGAGTCATCTTTTCATCTTCTAATTGACGGATGATAAGTTGCAGTTCTTGAGCTTGACTTATCACCGTCTTTGAGTCAACCATTTTGAAGTCTAGAAATTTTCCAGCAATGAATTTCTTCATGCCTGCATCTTCAGTTTTGTACTTCTTTTCCAGAGCCAACCAGAGTTGTTTGGACGTTGCAAAAGTACAATAGACATTGTAGAGGCTATCATCCAGACCATTCAGAATATAGTTTTTGCACATGAAATCTGAATTTGTCCAGATATTAACTGCCTCTACTTTAGTAGCGTCAGGTTCGAGTTCGTCTACCACAGGAGCCTCTTCAGTCAGAAACTTTGCAAGGCTTAGTGTTGTTAAATAAAACAACATTTTCTGTTGCCAGCGCTTGAAATTGATTCCATTGAACTTCTCTGGCCTTTCGCCATGAGACAGAGCCATTGTCGGAAGCACAGGCGCTGGCTGAGCAGTTTTCACCGTCTGAATCGGTGCAGAATCAGTGCTGCTGTTTTTCGTCATCTGCAACAAAATATTGTTTCAAGAATGTTAGAACTTTTGTAATTACACAACTGTATTACAAACAGACAGCAACAACAATCACTGTTAATCAATTATGTCGCAATTGTCACGTCAGACTATGTTTATAATAATCATAGAAAGCGTAA
This sequence comes from Allium sativum, assembly GCA_030737875.1. Taxonomy (NCBI): domain Eukaryota; kingdom Viridiplantae; phylum Streptophyta; class Magnoliopsida; order Asparagales; family Amaryllidaceae; genus Allium; species Allium sativum. The sequence goes on from CM060924.1 coordinate 483,093,435, forward strand.
CCGATTTGTGCATAAAATCAAAGATAAACAGAAAGTATTCTGTTTAAATAATGTCCGAGTCCAGAACTTTTCTGTTTCCTTGAAACAATATTGCTGTCGTATACACCAATCGACGTAGTTGCAATTTGTTTCCCAGGATAAAACGGACCAACTCCGTAGCTTAGTGCCAGCAAACGGAGCTCCGACGAACTGAAGTTGGTTATAGAAACTAGGTCAGAGAATTACGTTGAAGAAGAAGGAATAATTCAGCAGAAAAAGTAAGTTCTGTCTTTGTTTTGGGCAGTGTATATATAGGCAAGGAGGAGTGCCTGTTCGCATGCATCAGTAACCGTCAGAATAGGAAAGGTTGCGACCCTTTAACCGCTCTGTTATTAATATGCATATGCTGAGAATTCAAATGGTTGTACTCGTTCAGTTAACAGACATTCCTTTCGAATTATGAACTGAACAGACACACCATTTAAAATTCTGAGAAAAAAATATTCTCATGTCAGTGCACTAGCCCAATCAGCAACGTCGGCCATATCCAATCAGGAGACCCCAAGAGCCCCAAGGCCCAAGGCCCTTATCTTTGACTTTTTTAATGTATTTAATATGGCCAAGTCCACATCCTTTTTATCATCCCTCTCTTTTTTATTTTACATAAGCCTTTTTGGCTTCTAATATATAAGGAGAGATTGTGCTAATATTTCTATGATGTGGGACTTTAAATGTTGCTACCCCTATCTCTTCTTCTTCCCACTTTTCTCTTTCTTTGCTCATTCATTTTCCAACAATCCCCCACATGAATGAGCAATCGATCTTAGTTTCACGAACCATTTATCGCATCGGTTAAAGTAGCACAAGGGCTTTGAACTTTCCTAGTGATTACCTATTTGAATCACCGGCGAATCAGTAGACATAGACTGTCCTTGAACTGTAAGCCTTTTGTGTAATTCTAAAGTAGATAACACACGATAAATGTTTCTTATAACCCTTCGTTCTCTGTATGTGTTCGTTTTTGCCTTGAACACCTGCCTGGTCTCATAAGTGCTTAGAGAATTTGGCCTCATAATTCTCTTTGAAGCGGCGCCTTCGCACTTACGTAGGTGATTCTGTAAAGGGTATTCTTTAATTCCTCAAATACAGACATCATTAAAAGTACTAATACTTATCCTTATTCAACATATAATGCACTGACTTATCATAGGAATGGTTTGTGTATAACAGTGCCATCAAGTTTCTCTAAAACTTCGTTGTCCCTTTGAACCTAGATCTTGGGATCTCCAGTCAACTAGGTGGGGTTTCCATTTCAGAAAAACCTTTAGTCTATAGGCCTTAGCCCCATTCCCTTCGATAAGGTTTGAACTTTCTCTCTTGGCAAGCCTTTTGTAAGTGGATCCGCTAAGTTATCTTTAGATCGAATGTAATCTATTGTGATAACCCCATTAGAGAGAAGTTGTCTTATCGTTTTATGTCTACGACGAATATGCCTAGATTTTCCATTGTATAGTGTACTATTAGCTCTTCCAATAGCTGATTGACTATCACAATGTATACATATTGGAGGCATAGGTTTGCTCCAATTAGGAATGTCTTCTAAGAAGCTTCGAATCCATTCTGCTTCTTCTGCAGTCTTATCTAGTGCAATAAACTCTGATTCCATCGTAGATCTAGCGATACAAGTCTGTTTGGATGATTTCCATGAAATTGCTCCATTTCCTAATGTGAACACGTATCCACTTGTAGACTTTGTATCATTTGATCCAGTGATCCAATTTGCATCACTGTATCCTTCCACTATTGAAGGATAGTTTGTATAGTATAGACCATAACTCTGTGTATACTTTAGATATCCTAGAACTCTGATTATCGCTTTCCAGTGATGTTTACCAGGATTGCTGGTAAATCTACTTAGTTTGCTTACAGCATATGCGATATCAGGCCTAGTACAGTTCATAACATACATGATACTTCCTAGTATACGAGAGTATTCCAATTGGTAAATACCGTCACCAGTGTTCTTTACCCAATTTTGGTTCATATCTACTGGTGATTTTGCAATAGTTACATTATATTGCTTGAATTTCTCAAGTATTTTGGTGATGTAATGTGATTGGGATAATGCATATCCCTGTGGTGTTCTCAGAATTTTTACACCCAATATTACATCAGCCAGTCCTAGGTCTTTCATATCGAATCTAGAGGATAACATATCCTTTGTAGATGTTATTATGGCCTTGTTGTTTCCTAGGATCAATAGGTCATCAACATAAAGGCAAACAATGACATATCCAATGTGTGTATGTTTTATGTACACACATTTATCTGATTCATTTATCGTGAATCCATTTGATAACATAGTATTGTCAAACTTCTCATGCCACTGTTTTGGAGCTTGCTTAAGGCCATAAAGTGATTTTACCAGTTTGCAAACTTTATGCTCATTTTCTGAGCTTAGAAATCCTTCAGGTTGTTTCATATAGATTTCCTCCTCTAGTTCACCATTCAAGAATGCAGTTTTAACATCCATTTGATGTATTTCCAAGTCATGTACGGATGCAATTGCAATGAGCATTCTAATTGACGTTATCCTCGTTACAGGTGAATATGTATCGAAATAGTCCAGGTCTTCCTTTTGTCTAAATCCTTGGACTACCAGACGAGCTTTGTACTTGTCTATTGAACCATCAGGTTTCAATTTCTTTTTAAATATCCATTTATTACCTAAGGCCTTACATCCTTGAGGTAAATCAACCAATTCCCATGTATGATTCGACATAATGGATTCAATTTCATTGTTAATTGCCTCCTTCCAATAAGGGGCATCGTTGGAAGACATAGCTTGTTTGTATGTCAATGGATCATCTTCTAACATAAATGTATAGAAGTCCGGTCCAAAGGTTTTTAAAGTCCTTGACCTTTTACTTTTTCTTGGTTCCTCCACTTGCTGCTCAACACTACTTTGCTGAGTGTTATTTTGTTCAGCGTCCTCAATGGAGTAAGGAACTTCAATTTCCCTTGGTCTCTTAGGTGCATGATTTTCAGTACCATGTTTCAAGGGAAATACATGTTCGAAAAATCTAGCATTTCTCGACTCAATGATGGTATTTTCATGAATATCATCAATTTCAGATTTGTGTACCAAAAATCGATATGCAGCACTGTTTTGTGCATATCCAATGAATACACAATCAATTGTTTTTGGTCCAATTTTGACCTTCTTTGGTTTTGGTACCTCTACTTTGGCAAGACACCCCCACACTTTTAGGTATTTGTAGGATGGTGGTCTGTTTTTCCAAAGTTCATGAGGAGATTTAGATATTTTCTTTCGGGGTATTTTATTTAAAATATGATTTGCCGAAAGAATAGCTTCTCCCCAATAGTTATCTGGCAAGCCAGAGCTAATTAGTAAGGCATTCATCATTTCTTTAAGAGTTCTATTTTTCCGTTCGGCTATACCGTTGGATTGAGGTGAATACGGGGCTGTAGTTTGATGTATAATTCCATGTTCAGCACAGAATTCCTCAAATGGAGACTCGTATTCTCCTCCTCTATCACTTCTTAAAGATTTTATTTTCTTGTTGAGTTGATTCTCAACTTCTGCCTTATACTGTTTAAACATTTCGAATGCTTCGTCCTTACTTCTAAGGAGATACACATGACAGTATCTGGTACAATCATCAATGAATGTAATAAAGTACCTTTTTCCACCTCTAGTTTGACACATTTTCAAATCGCATACGTCAGTATGTATTAAGTCTAGAGGTTCTGTCACTCGTTCAATATGATGAAACGAGGTTCTTGTCAATTTTGCTTCTGCACAAACTTGACATTTATAGTTGGAATCTATATTGCATTTTGGTATAAATTCTAGATTAATCAATTTTCGCAATGTATCAAAGTTTACATGCCCTAATCTAGAATGCCATATGTTAGAAGATTCAACAATATAAGCAGAAGATTCACTTTTATTCATTTCAGTGCGTGGTACAATAGTGGTTACATTTGCTTTAAATAAACCATCACACACATAACCTCTTCCAACATACACCCCATTCTTGGAAAGAACAAATTTGTCAGCTTCAAAGATCAATTTGAAGCCATGCTTGCTCAGCAACGATCCTGAAATCAGGTTCTTGCGAATTTCTGGAACATGGAGAACATCATTTAAAGTCAGTTCCTTTCCAGAAGTCAGTTTCAGCACAACTTTTCCTTTGCCTTCGACCTTGGAAGTGGAAGAATTGCCCATAAAAAGTTGTTCAGCATCAGTTGCAGTTTTATAGGTTGTAAACATCCACTTGTTAGCACATATGTGTCGAGTGGCTCCAGTGTCTACAAACCATTCCTTTGAGTTGCCAATAAGGTTGCATTCTGATATTACTGCACATAAATCAAGATCAGAAATGCCTTTCGAAACATCAGCCGTATTTGCTTCCAACTTCTTCTTTTTTAGGCGCACGACATTCGGCTGCTTTGTGCCCCTTCTTTCCACAGTTGTGGCAAGAACCCAGAAATTTCTTTGACTTCTTAGGAGCATTCTCCCTTTTCCTTTTATTAGTTTTGTCTGACTCAACAACATTTGCTTTGGCAGCAATATTCTGAGAAATCTTTTTCTCAGAATTTCTGTTATCTTCCTCAATGCGAAGCCGAACTATGAGATCTTCCATTGTCATTTCCTTACGCTTGTGCTTAAGGTAATTTTTAAAGTCCTTCCAAGAAGGAGGCAATTTCTCAATAGTTGCAGCAACTTGAAAAGTCTCGCTAAGAGTCATCTTTTCATCTTCTAATTGACGGATGATAAGATGCAGTTCTTGAGCTTGACTTATCACCGTCTTTGAGTCAACCATTTTGAAGTCTAGAAATTTTCCAGCAATGAATTTCTTCATGCCTGCATCTTCAGTTTTGTACTTCTTTTCCAGAGCCAACCAGAGTTGTTTGGATGTTGCAAAAGTACAATAGACATTGTAGAGGCTATCATCCAGACCATTCAGAATATAGTTTTTGCACATGAAATCTGAATTTGTCCAGATATTAACTGCCTCTACTTTAGTAGCGTCAGGTTCGAGTTCGTCTACCACAGGAGCCTCTTCAGTCAGAAACTTTGCAAGGCTTAGTGTTGTTAAATAAAACAACATTTTCTGTTGCCAGCGCTTGAAATTGATTCCATTGAACTTCTCTGGCCTTTCGCCATGAGACAGAGCCATTGTCGGAAGCACAGGCGCTGGCTGAGCAGTTTTCACCGTCTGAATCGGTGCAGAATCAGTGCTGCTGTTTTTCGTCATCTGCAACAAAATATTGTTTCAAGAATGTTAGAACTTTTGTAATTACACAACTGTATTACAAACAGACAGCAACAACAATCACTGTTAATCAATTATGTCGCAATTGTCACGTCAGACTATGTTTATAATAATCATAGAAAGCGTAACCGATTTGTGCATAAAATCAAAGATAAACAGAAAGTATTCTGTTTAAATAATGTCCGAGTCCAGAACTTTTCTGTTTCCTTGAAACAATATTGCTGTCGTATACACCAATCGACGTAGTTGCAATTTGTTTCCCAGGATAAAACGGACCAACTCCGTAGCTTAGTGCCAGCAAACGGAGCTCCGACGAACTGAAGTTGGTTATAGAAACTAGGTCAGAGAATTACGTTGAAGAAGAAGGAATAATTCAGCAGAAAAAGTAAGTTCTGTCTTTGTTTTGGGCAGTGTATATATAGGCAAGGAGGAGTGCCTGTTCGCATGCATCAGTAACCGTCAGAATAGGAAAGGTTGCGACCCTTTAACCGCTCTGTTATTAATATGCATATGCTGAGAATTCAAATGGTTGTACTCGTTCAGTTAACAGACATTCCTTTCGAATTATGAACTGAACAGACACACCATTTAAAATTCTGAGAAAAAAATATTCTCATGTCAGTGCACTAGCCCAATCAGCAACGTCGGCCATATCCAATCAGGAGACCCCAAGAGCCCCAAGGCCCAAGGCCCTTATCTTTGACTTTTTTAATGTATTTAATATGGCCAAGTCCACATCCTTTTTATCATCCCTCTCTTTTTTATTTTACATAAGCCTTTTTGGCTTCTAATATATAAGGAGAGATTGTGCTAATATTTCTATGATGTGGGACTTTAAATGTTGCTACCCCTATCTCTTCTTCTTCCCACTTTTCTCTTTCTTTGCTCATTCATTTTCCAACAATCCCCCACATGAATGAGCAATCTATCTTAGTTTCACGAACCATTTATCGCATCGGTTAAAGTAGCACAAGGGCTTTGAACTTTCCTAGTGATTACCTATTTGAATCACCGGCGAATCAGTAGACATAGACTGTCCTTGAACTGTAAGCCTTTTGTGTAATTCTAAAGTAGATAACACACGATAAATGTTTCTTATAACCCTTCGTTCTCTGTATGTGTTCGTTTTTGCCTTGAACACCTGCCTGGTCTCATAAGTGCTTAGAGAATTTGGCCTCATAATTCTCTTTGAAGCGGCGCCTTCGCACTTACGTAGGTGATTCTGTAAAGGGTATTCTTTAATTCCTCAAATACAGACATCATTAAAAGTACTAATACTTATCCTTATTCAACATATAATGCACTGACTTATCATAGGAATGGTTTGTGTATAACAGTGCCATCAAGTTTCTCTAAAACTTCGTTGTCCCTTTGAACCTAGATCTTGGGATCTCCAGTCAACTAGGTGGGGTTTCCATTTCAGAAAAACCTTTAGTCTATAGGCCTTAGCCCCATTCCCTTCGATAAGGTTTGAACTTTCTCTCTTGGCAAGCCTTTTGTAAGTGGATCCGCTAAGTTATCTTTAGATCGAATGTAATCTATTGTGATAACCCCATTAGAGAGAAGTTGTCTTATCGTTTTATGTCTACGACGAATATGCCTAGATTTTCCATTGTATAGTGTACTATTAGCTCTTCCAATAGCTGATTGACTATCACAATGTATACATATTGGAGGCATAGGTTTGCTCCAATTAGGAATGTCTTCTAAGAAGCTTCGAATCCATTCTGCTTCTTCTGCAGTCTTATCTAGTGCAATAAACACTGATTCCATCGTAGATCTAGCGATACAAGTCTGTTTGGATGATTTCCATGAAATTGCTCCATTTCCTAATGTGAACACGTATCCACTTGTAGACTTTGTATCATTTGATCCAGTGATCCAATTTGCATCACTGTATCCTTCCACTATTGAAGGATAGTTTGTATAGTATAGACCATAACTCTGTGTATACTTTAGATATCCTAGAACTCTGATTATCGCTTTCCAGTGATGTTTACCAGGATTGCTGGTAAATCTACTTAGTTTGCTTACAGCATATGCGATATCAGGCCTAGTACAGTTCATAACATACATGATACTTCCTAGTATACGAGAGTATTCCAATTGGTAAATACCGTCACCAGTGTTCTTTACCCAATTTTGGTTCATATCTACTGGTGATTTTGCAATAGTTACATTATATTGCTTGAATTTCTCAAGTATTTTGGTGATGTAATGTGATTGGGATAATGCATATCCCTGTGGTGTTCTCAGAATTTTTACACCCAATATTACATCAGCCAGTCCTAGGTCTTTCATATCGAATCTAGAGGATAACATATCCTTTGTAGATGTTATTATGGCCTTGTTGTTTCCTAGGATCAATAGGTCATCAACATAAAGACAAACAATGACATATCCAATGTGTGTATGTTTTATGTACACACATTTATCTGATTCATTTATCGTGAATCCATTTGATAACATAGTATTGTCAAACTTCTCATGCCACTGTTTTGGAGCTTGCTTAAGGCCATAAAGTGATTTTACCAGTTTGCAAACTTTATGCTCATTTTCTGAGCTTAGAAATCCTTCAGGTTGTTTCATATAGATTTCCTCCTCTAGTTCACCATTCAAGAATGCAGTTTTAACATCCATTTGATGTATTTCCAAGTCATGTACGGATGCAATTGCAATGAGCATTCTAATTGACGTTATCCTCGTTACAGGTGAATATGTATCGAAATAGTCCAGGTCTTCCTTTTGTCTAAATCCTTGGACTACCAGACGAGCTTTGTACTTGTCTATTGAACCATCAGGTTTCAATTTCTTTTTAAATATCCATTTATTACCTAAGGCCTTACATCCTTGAGGTAAATCAACCAATTCCCATGTATGATTCGACATAATGGATTCAATTTCATTGTTAATTGCCTCCTTCCAATAAGGGGCATCGTTGGAAGACATAGCTTGTTTGTATGTCAATGGATCATCTTCTAACATAAATGTATAGAAGTCCGGTCCAAAGGTTTTTAAAGTCCTTGACCTTTTACTTTTTCTTGGTTCCTCCACTTGCTGCTCAACACTACTTTGCTGAGTGTTATTTTGTTCAGCGTCCTCAATGGAGTAAGGAACTTCAATTTCCCTTGGTCTCTTAGGTGCATGATTTTCAGTACCATGTTTCAAGGGAAATACATGTTCGAAAAATCTAGCATTTCTCGACTCAATGATGGTATTTTCATGAATATCATCAATTTCAGATTTGTGTACCAAAAATCGATATGCAGCACTGTTTTGTGCATATCCAATGAATACACAATCAATTGTTTTTGGTCCAATTTTGACCTTCTTTGGTTTTGGTACCTCTACTTTGGCAAGACACCCCCACACTTTTAGGTATTTGTAGGATGGTGGTCTGTTTTTCCAAAGTTCATGAGGAGATTTAGATATTTTCTTTCGGGGTATTTTATTTAAAATATGATTTGCCGAAAGAATAGCTTCTCCCCAATAGTTATCTGGCAAGCCAGAGCTAATTAGTAAGGCATTCATCATTTCTTTAAGAGTTCTATTTTTCCGTTCGGCTATACCGTTGGATTGAGGTGAATACGGGGCTGTAGTTTGATGTATAATTCCATGTTCAGCACAGAATTCCTCAAATGGAGACTCGTATTCTCCTCCTCTATCACTTCTTAAAGATTTTATTTTCTTGTTGAGTTGATTCTCAACTTCTGCCTTATACTGTTTAAACATTTCGAATGCTTCGTCCTTACTTCTAAGGAGATACACATGACAGTATCTGGTACAATCATCAATGAATGTAATAAAGTACCTTTTTCCACCTCTAGTTTGACACATTTTCAAATCGCATACGTCAGTATGTATTAAGTCTAGAGGTTCTGTCACTCGTTCAATATGATGAAACGAGGTTCTTGTCAATTTTGCTTCTGCACAAACTTGACATTTATAGTTGGAATCTATATTGCATTTTGGTATAAATTCTAGATTAATCAATTTTCGCAATGTATCAAAGTTTACATGCCCTAATCTAGAATGCCATATGTTAGAAGATTCAACAATATAAGCAGAAGATTCACTTTTATTCAGTTCAGTGCGTGGTACAATAGTGGTTACATTTGCTTTAAATAAACCATCACACACATAACCTCTTCCAACATACACCCCATTCTTGGAAAGAACAAATTTGTCAGCTTCAAAGATCAATTTGAAGCCATGCTTGCTCAGCAACGATCCTGAAATCAGGTTCTTGCGAATTTCTGGAACATGGAGAACATCATTTAAAGTCAGTTCCTTTCCAGAAGTCAGTTTCAGCACAACTTTTCCTTTGCCTTCGACCTTGGAAGTGGAAGAATTGCCCATAAAAAGTTGTTCAACATCAGTTGCAGTTTTATAGGTTGTAAACATCCACTTGTTAGCACATATGTGTCGAGTGGCTCCAGTGTCTACAAACCATTCCTTTGAGTTGCCAATAAGGTTGCATTCTGATATTACTGCACATAAATCAAGATCAGAAATGCCTTTCGAAACATCAGCCGTATTTGCTTCCAACTTCTTCTTTTTTAGGCGCACGACATTCGGCTGCTTTGTGCCCCTTCTTTCCACAGTTGTGGCAAGAACCCAGAAATTTCTTTGACTTCTTAGGAGCATTCTCCCTTTTCCTTTTATTAGTTTTGTCTGACTCAACAACATTTGCTTTGGCAGCAATATTCTGAGAAATCTTTTTCTCAGAATTTCTGTTATCTTCCTCAATGCGAAGCCGAACTATGAGATCTTCCATTGTCATTTCCTTACGCTTGTGCTTAAGGTAATTTTTAAAGTCCTTCCAAGAAGGAGGCAATTTCTCAATAGTTGCAGCAACTTGAAAAGTCTCGCTAAGAGTCATCTTTTCATCTTCTAATTGACGGATGATAAGTTGCAGTTCTTGAGCTTGACTTATCACCGTCTTTGAGTCAACCATTTTGAAGTCTAGAAATTTTCCAGCAATGAATTTCTTCATGCCTGCATCTTCAGTTTTGTACTTCTTTTCCAGAGCCAACCAGAGTTGTTTGGACGTTGCAAAAGTACAATAGACATTGTAGAGGCTATCATCCAGACCATTCAGAATATAGTTTTTGCACATGAAATCTGAATTTGTCCAGATATTAACTGCCTCTACTTTAGTAGCGTCAGGTTCGAGTTCGTCTACCACAGGAGCCTCTTCAGTCAGAAACTTTGCAAGGCTTAGTGTTGTTAAATAAAACAACATTTTCTGTTGCCAGCGCTTGAAATTGATTCCATTGAACTTCTCTGGCCTTTCGCCATGAGACAGAGCCATTGTCGGAAGCACAGGCGCTGGCTGAGCAGTTTTCACCGTCTGAATCGGTGCAGAATCAGTGCTGCTGTTTTTCGTCATCTGCAACAAAATATTGTTTCAAGAATGTTAGAACTTTTGTAATTACACAACTGTATTACAAACAGACAGCAACAACAATCACTGTTAATCAATTATGTCGCAATTGTCACGTCAGACTATGTTTATAATAATCATAGAAAGCGTAACCGATTTGTGCATAAAATCAAAGATAAACAGAAAGTATTCTGTTTAAATAATGTCCGAGTCCAGAACTTTTCTGTTTCCTTGAAACAATATTGCTGTCGTATACACCAATCGACGTAGTTGCAATTTGTTTCCCAGGATAAAACGGACCAACTCCGTAGCTTAGTGCCAGCAAACGGAGCTCCGACGAACTGAAGTTGGTTATAGAAACTAGGTCAGAGAATTACGTTGAAGAAGAAGGAATAATTCAGCAGAAAAAGTAAGTTCTGTCTTTGTTTTGGGCAGTGTATATATAGGCAAGGAGGAGTGCCTGTTCGCATGCATCAGTAACCGTCAGAATAGGAAAGGTTGCGACCCTTTAACCGCTCTGTTATTAATATGCATATGCTGAGAATTCAAATGGTTGTACTCGTTCAGTTAACAGACATTCCTTTCGAATTATGAACTGAACAGACACACCATTTAAAATTCTGAGAAAAAAATATTCTCATGTCAGTGCACTAGCCCAATCAGCAACGTCGGCCATATCCAATCAGGAGACCCCAAGAGCCCCAAGGCCCAAGGCCCTTATCTTTGACTTTTTTAATGTATTTAATATGGCCAAGTCCACATCCTTTTTATCATCCCTCTCTTTTTTATTTTACATAAGCCTTTTTGGCTTCTAATATATAAGGAGAGATTGTGCTAATATTTCTATGATGTGGGACTTTAAATGTTGCTACCCCTATCTCTTCTTCTTCCCACTTTTCTCTTTCTTTGCTCATTCATTTTCCAACAATCCCCCACATGAATGAGCAATCGATCTTAGTTTCACGAACCATTTATCGCATCGGTTAAAGTAGCACAAGGGCTTTGAACTTTCCTAGTGATTACCTATTTGAATCACCGGCGAATCAGTAGACATAGACTGTCCTTGAACTGTAAGCCTTTTGTGTAATTCTAAAGTAGATAACACACGATAAATGTTTCTTATAACCCTTCGTTCTCTGTATGTGTTCGTTTTTGCCTTGAACACCTGCCTGGTCTCATAAGTGCTTAGAGAATTTGGCCTCATAATTCTCTTTGAAGCGGCGCCTTCGCACTTACGTAGGTGATTCTGTAAAGGGTATTCTTTAATTCCTCAAATACAGACATCATTAAAAGTACTAATACTTATCCTTATTCAACATATAATGCACTGACTTATCATAGGAATGGTTTGTGTATAACAGTGCCATCAAGTTTCTCTAAAACTTCGTTGTCCCTTTGAACCTAGATCTTGGGATCTCCAGTCAACTAGGTGGGGTTTCCATTTCAGAAAAACCTTTAGTCTATAGGCCTTAGCCCCATTCCCTTCGATAAGGTTTGAACTTTCTCTCTTGGCAAGCCTTTTGTAAGTGGATCCGCTAAGTTATCTTTAGATCGAATGTAATCTATTGTGATAACCCCATTAGAGAGAAGTTGTCTTATCGTTTTATGTCTACGACGAATATGCCTAGATTTTCCATTGTATAGTGTACTATTAGCTCTTCCAATAGCTGATTGACTATCACAATGTATACATGTTGGAGGCATAGGTTTGCTCCAATTAGGAATGTCTTCTAAGAAGCTTCGAATCCATTCTGCTTCTTCTGCAGTCTTATCTAGTGCAATAAACTCTGATTCCATCGTAGATCTAGCGATACAAGTCTGTTTGGATGATTTCCATGAAATTGCTCCATTTCCTAATGTGAACACGTATCCACTTGTAGACTTTGTATCATTTGATCCAGTGATCCAATTTGCATCACTGTATCCTTCCACTATTGAAGGATAGTTTGTATAGTATAGACCATAACTCTGTGTATACTTTAGATATCCTAGAACTCTGATTATCGCTTTCCAGTGATGTTTACCAGGATTGCTGGTAAATCTACTTAGTTTGCTTACAGCATATGCGATATCAGGCCTAGTACAGTTCATAACATACATGATACTTCCTAGTATACGAGAGTATTCCAATTGGTAAATACCGTCACCAGTGTTCTTTACCCAATTTTGGTTCATATCTACTGGTGATTTTGCAATAGTTACATTATATTGCTTGAATTTCTCAAGTATTTTGGTGATGTAATGTGATTGGGATAATGCATATCCCTGTGGTGTTCTCAGAATTTTTACACCCAATATTACATCAGCCAGTCCTAGGTCTTTCATATCGAATCTAGAGGATAACATATCCTTTGTAGATGTTATTATGGCCTTGTTGTTTCCTAGGATCAATAGGTCATCAACATAAAGACAAACAATGACATATCCAATGTGTGTATGTTTTATGTACACACATTTATCTGATTCATTTATCGTGAATCCATTTGATAACATAGTATTGTCAAACTTCTCATGCCACTGTTTTGGAGCTTGCTTAAGGCCATAAAGTGATTTTACCAGTTTGCAAACTTTATGCTCATTTTCTGAGCTTAGAAATCCTTCAGGTTGTTTCATATAGATTTCCTCCTCTAGTTCACCATTCAAGAATGCAGTTTTAACATCCATTTGATGTATTTCCAAGTCATGTACGGATGCAATTGCAATGAGCATTCTAATTGACGTTATCCTCGTTACAGGTGAATATGTATTGAAATAGTCCAGGTCTTCCTTTTGTCTAAATCCTTGGACTACCAGACGAGCTTTGTACTTGTCTATTGAACCATCAGGTTTCAATTTCTTTTTAAATATCCATTTATTACCTAAGGCCTTACATCCTTGAGGTAAATCAACCAATTCCCATGTATGATTCGACATAATGGATTCAATTTCATTGTTAATTGCCTCCTTCCAATAAGGGGCATCGTTGGAAGACATAGCTTGTTTGTATGTCAATGGATCATCTTCTAACATAAATGTATAGAAGTCCGGTCCAAAGGTTTTTAAAGTCCTTGACCTTTTACTTTTTCTTGGTTCCTCCACTTGCTGCTCAACACTACTTTGCTGAGTGTTATTTTGTTCAGCGTCCTCAATGGAGTAAGGAACTTCAATTTCCCTTGGTCTCTTAGGTGCATGATTTTCAGTACCATGTTTCAAGGGAAATACATGTTCGAAAAATCTAGCATTTCTCGACTCAATGATGGTATTTTCATGAATATCATCAATTTCAGATTTGTGTACCAAAAATCGATATGCAGCACTGTTTTGTGCATATCCAATGAATACACAATCAATTGTTTTTGGTCCAATTTTGACCTTCTTTGGTTTTGGTACCTCTACTTTGGCAAGACACCCCCACACTTTTAGGTATTTGTAGGATGGTGGTCTGTTTTTCCAAAGTTCATGAGGAGATTTAGATATTTTCTTTCGGGGTATTTTATTTAAAATATGATTTGCCGAAAGAATAGCTTCTCCCCAATAGTTATCTGGCAAGCCAGAGCTAATTAGTAAGGCATTCATCATTTCTTTAAGAGTTCTATTTTTCCGTTCGGCTATACCGTTGGATTGAGGTGAATACGGGGCTGTAGTTTGATGTATAATTCCATGTTCAGCACAGAATTCCTCAAATGGAGACTCGTATTCTCCTCCTCTATCACTTCTTAAAGATTTTATTTTCTTGTTGAGTTGATTCTCAACTTCTGCCTTATACTGTTTAAACATTTCGAATGCTTCGTCCTTACTTCTAAGGAGATACACATGACAGTATCTGGTACAATCATCAATGAATGTAATAAAGTACCTTTTTCCACCTCTAGTTTGACACATTTTCAAATCGCATACGTCAGTATGTATTAAGTCTAGAGGTTCTGTCACTCGTTCAATATGATGAAACGAGGTTCTTGTCAATTTTGCTTCTGCACAAACTTGACATTTATAGTTGGAATCTATATTGCATTTTGGTATAAATTCTAGATTAATCAATTTTCGCAATGTATCAAAGTTTACATGCCCTAATCTAGAATGCCATATGTTAGAAGATTCAACAATATAAGCAGAAGATTCACTTTTATTCATTTCAGTGCGTGGTACAATAGTGGTTACATTTGCTTTAAATAAACCATCACACACATAACCTCTTCCAACATACACCCCATTCTTGGAAAGAACAAATTTGTCAGCTTCAAAGATCAATTTGAAGCCATGCTTGCTCAGCAACGATCCTGAAATCTGGTTCTTGCGAATTTCTGGAACATGGAGAACATCATTTAAAGTCGGTTCCTTTCCAGAAGTCAGTTTCAGCACAACTTTTCCTTTGCCTTCGACCTTGGAAGTGGAAGAATTGCCCATAAAAAGTTGTTCAGCATCAGTTGCAGTTTTATAGGTTGTAAACATCCACTTGTTAGCACATATGTGTCGAGTGGCTCCAGTGTCTACAAACCATTCCTTTGAGTTGCCAATAAGGTTGCATTCTGATATTACTGCACATAAATCAAGATCAGAAATGCCTTTCGAAACATCAGCCGTATTTGCTTCCAACTTCTTCTTTTTTAGGCGCACGACATTCGGCTGCTTTGTGCCCCTTCTTTCCACAGTTGTGGCAAGAACCCAGAAATTTCTTTGACTTCTTAGGAGCATTCTCCCTTTTCCTTTTATTAGTTTTGTCTGACTCAACAACATTTGCTTTGGCAGCAATATTCTGAGAAATCTTTTTCTCAGAATTTCTGTTATCTTCCTCAATGCGAAGCCGAACTATGAGATCTTCCATTGTCATTTCCTTACGCTTGTGCTTAAGGTAATTTTTAAAGTCCTTCCAAGAAGGAGGCAATTTCTCAATAGTTGCAGCAACTTGAAAAGTCTCGCTAAGAGTCATCTTTTCATCTTCTAATTGACGGATGATAAGTTGCAGTTCTTGAGCTTGACTTATCACCGTCTTTGAGTCAACCATTTTGAAGTCTAGAAATTTTCCAGCAATGAATTTCTTCATGCCTGCATCTTCAGTTTTGTACTTCTTTTCCAGAGCCAACCAGAGTTGTTTGGACGTTGCAAAAGTACAATAGACATTGTAGAGGCTATCATCCAGACCATTCAGAATATAGTTTTTGCACATGAAATCTGAATTTGTCCAGATATTAACTGCCTCTACTTTAGTAGCGTCAGGTTCGAGTTCGTCTACCACAGGAGCCTCTTCAGTCAGAAACTTTGCAAGGCTTAGTGTTGTTAAATAAAACAACATTTTCTGTTGCCAGCGCTTGAAATTGATTCCATTGAACTTCTCTGGCCTTTCGCCATGAGACAGAGCCATTGTCGGAAGCACAGGCGCTGGCTGAGCAGTTTTCACCGTCTGAATCGGTGCAGAATCAGTGCTGCTGTTTTTCGTCATCTGCAACAAAATATTGTTTCAAGAATGTTAGAACTTTTGTAATTACACAACTGTATTACAAACAGACAGCAACAACAATCACTGTTAATCAATTATGTCGCAATTGTCACGTCAGACTATGTTTATAATAATCATAGAAAGCGTAACCGATTTGTGCATAAAATCAAAGATAAACAGAAAGTATTCTGTTTAAATAATGTCCGAGTCCAGAACTTTTCTGTTTCCTTGAAACAATATTGCTGTCGTATACACCAATCGACGTAGTTGCAATTTGTTTCCCAGGATAAAACGGACCAACTCCGTAGCTTAGTGCCAGCAAACGGAGCTCCGACGAACTGAAGTTGGTTATAGAAACTAGGTCAGAGAATTACGTTGAAGAAGAAGGAATAATTCAGCAGAAAAAGTAAGTTCTGTCTTTGTTTTGGGCAGTGTATATATAGGCAAGGAGGAGTGCCTGTTCGCATGCATCAGTAACCGTCAGAATAGGAAAGGTTGCGACCCTTTAACCGCTCTGTTATTAATATGCATATGCTGAGAATTCAAATGGTTGTACTCGTTCAGTTAACAGACATTCCTTTCGAATTCTGAACTGAACAGACACACCATTTAAAATTCTGAGAAAAAAATATTCTCATGTCAGTGCACTAGCCCAATCAGCAACGTCGGCCATATCCAATCAGGAGACCCCAAGAGCCCCAAGGCCCAAGGCCCTTATCTTTGACTTTTTTAATGTATTTAATATGGCCAAGTCCACATCCTTTTTATCATCCCTCTCTTTTTTATTTTACATAAGCCTTTTTGGCTTCTAATATATAAGGAGAGATTGTGCTAATATTTCTATGATGTGGGACTTTAAATGTTGCTACCCCTATCTCTTCTTCTTCCCACTTTTCTCTTTCTTTGCTCATTCATTTTCCAACAATCCCCCACATGAATGAGCAATCGATCTTAGTTTCACGAACCATTTATCGCATCGGTTAAAGTAGCACAAGGGCTTTGAACTTTCCTAGTGATTACCTATTTGAATCACCGGCGAATCAGTAGACATAGACTGTCCTTGAACTGTAAGCCTTTTGTGTAATTCTAAAGTAGATAACACACGATAAATGTTTCTTATAACCCTTCGTTCTCTGTATGTGTTCGTTTTTGCCTTGAACACCTGCCTGGTCTCATAAGTGCTTAGAGAATTTGGCCTCATAATTCTCTTTGAAGCGGCGCCTTCGCACTTACGTAGGTGATTCTGTAAAGGGTATTCTTTAATTCCTCAAATACAGACATCATTAAAAGTACTAATACTTATCCTTATTCAACATATAATGCACTGACTTATCATAGGAATGGTTTGTGTATAACAGTGCCATCAAGTTTCTCTAAAACTTCGTTGTCCCTTTGAACCTAGATCTTGGGATCTCCAGTCAACTAGGTGGGGTTTCCATTTCAGAAAAACCTTTAGTCTATAGGCCTTAGCCCCATTCCCTTCGATAAGGTTTGAACTTTCTCTCTTGGCAAGCCTTTTGTAAGTGGATCCGCTAAGTTATCTTTAGATCGAATGTAATCTATTGTGATAACCCCATTAGAGAGAAGTTGTCTTATCGTTTTATGTCTACGACGAATATGCCTAGATTTTCCATTGTATAGTGTACTATTAGCTCTTCCAATAGCTGATTGACTATCACAATGTATACATATTGGAGGCATAGGTTTGCTCCAATTAGGAATGTCTTCTAAGAAGCTTCGAATCCATTCTGCTTCTTCTGCAGTCTTATCTAGTGCAATAAACTCTGATTCCATCGTAGATCTAGCGATACAAGTCTGTTTGGATGATTTCCATGAAATTGCTCCATTTCCTAATGTGAACACGTATCCACTTGTAGACTTTGTATCATTTGATCCAGTGATCCAATTTGCATCACTGTATCCTTCCACTATTGAAGGATAGTTTGTATAGTATAGACCATAACTCTGTGTATACTTTAGATATCCTAGAACTCTGATTATCGCTTTCCAGTGATGTTTACCAGGATTGCTGGTAAATCTACTTAGTTTGCTTACAGCATATGCGATATCAGGCCTAGTACAGTTCATAACATACATGATACTTCCTAGTATACGAGAGTATTCCAATTGGTAAATACCGTCACCAGTGTTCTTTACCCAATTTTGGTTCATATCTACTGGTGATTTTGCAATAGTTACATTATATTGCTTGAATTTCTCAAGTATTTTGGTGATGTAATGTGATTGGGATAATGCATATCCCTGTGGTGTTCTCAGAATTTTTACACCCAATATTACATCAGCCAGTCCTAGGTCTTTCATATCGAATCTAGAGGATAACATATCCTTTGTAGATGTTATTATGGCCTTGTTGTTTCCTAGGATCAATAGGTCATCAACATAAAGGCAAACAATGACATATCCAATGTGTGTATGTTTTATGTACACACATTTATCTGATTCATTTATCGTGAATCCATTTGATAACATAGTATTGTCAAACTTCTCATGCCACTGTTTTGGAGCTTGCTTAAGGCCATAAAGTGATTTTACCAGTTTGCAAACTTTATGCTCATTTTCTGAGCTTAGAAATCCTTCAGGTTGTTTCATATAGATTTCCTCCTCTAGTTCACCATTCAAGAATGCAGTTTTAACATCCATTTGATGTATTTCCAAGTCATGTACGGATGCAATTGCAATGAGCATTCTAATTGACGTTATCCTCGTTACAGGTGAATATGTATCGAAATAGTCCAGGTCTTCCTTTTGTCTAAATCCTTGGACTACCAGACGAGCTTTGTACTTGTCTATTGAACCATCAGGTTTCAATTTCTTTTTAAATATCCATTTATTACCTAAGGCCTTACATCCTTGAGGTAAATCAACCAATTCCCATGTATGATTCGACAAAATGGATTCAATTTCATTGTTAATTGCCTCCTTCCAATAAGGGGCATCGTTGGAAGACATAGCTTGTTTGTATGTCAATGGATCATCTTCTAACATAAATGTATAGAAGTCCGGTCCAAAGGTTTTTAAAGTCCTTGACCTTTTACTTTTTCTTGGTTCCTCCACTTGCTGCTCAACACTACTTTGCTGAGTGTTATTTTGTTCAGCGTCCTCAATGGAGTAAGGAACTTCAATTTCCCTTGGTCTCTTAGGTGCATGATTTTCAGTACCATGTTTCAAGGGAAATACATGTTCGAAAAATCTAGCATTTCTCGACTCAATGATGGTATTTTCATGAATATCATCAATTTCAGATTTGTGTACCAAAAATCGATATGCAGCACTGTTTTGTGCATATCCAATGAATACACAATCAATTGTTTTTGGTCCAATTTTGACCTTCTTTGGTTTTGGTACCTCTACTTTGGCAAGACACCCCCACACTTTTAGGTATTTGTAGGATGGTGGTCTGTTTTTCCAAAGTTCATGAGGAGATTTAGATATTTTCTTTCGGGGTATTTTATTTAAAATATGATTTGCCGAAAGAATAGCTTCTCCCCAATAGTTATCTGGCAAGCCAGAGCTAATTAGTAAGGCATTCATCATTTCTTTAAGAGTTCTATTTTTCCGTTCGGCTATACCGTTGGATTGAGGTGAATACGGGGCTGTAGTTTGATGTATAATTCCATGTTCAGCACAGAATTCCTCAAATGGAGACTCGTATTCTCCTCCTCTATCACTTCTTAAAGATTTTATTTTCTTGTTGAGTTGATTCTCAACTTCTGCCTTATACTGTTTAAACATTTCGAATGCTTCGTCCTTACTTCTAAGGAGATACACATGACAGTATCTGGTACAATCATCAATGAATGTAATAAAGTACCTTTTTCCACCTCTAGTTTGACACATTTTCAAATCGCATACGTCAGTATGTATTAAGTCTAGAGGTTCTGTCACTCGTTCAATATGATGAAACGAGGTTCTTGTCAATTTTGCTTCTGCACAAACTTGACATTTATAGTTGGAATCTATATTGCATTTTGGTATAAATTCTAGATTAATCAATTTTCGCAATGTATCAAAGTTTACATGCCCTAATCTAGAATGCCATATGTTAGAAGATTCAACAATATAAGCAGAAGATTCACTTTTATTCATTTCAGTGCGTGGTACAATAGTGGTTACATTTGCTTTAAATAAACCATCACACACATAACCTCTTCCAACATACACCCCATTCTTGGAAAGAACAAATTTGTCAGCTTCAAAGATCAATTTGAAGCCATGCTTGCTCAGCAACGATCCTGAAATCAGGTTCTTGCGAATTTCTGGAACATGGAGAACATCATTTAAAGTCAGTTCCTTTCCAGAAGTCAGTTTCAGCACAACTTTTCCTTTGCCTTCGACCTTGGAAGTGGAAGAATTGCCCATAAAAAGTTGTTCAGCATCAGTTGCAGTTTTATAGGTTGTAAACATCCACTTGTTAGCACATATGTGTCGAGTGGCTCCAGTGTCTACAAACCATTCCTTTGAGTTGCCAATAAGGTTGCATTCTGATATTACTGCACATAAATCAAGATCAGAAATGCCTTTCGAAACATCAGCCGTATTTGCTTCCAACTTCTTCTTTTTTAGGCGCACGACATTCGGCTGCTTTGTGCCCCTTCTTTCCACAGTTGTGGCAAGAACCCAGAAATTTCTTTGACTTCTTAGGAGCATTCTCCCTTTTCCTTTTATTAGTTTTGTCTGACTCAACAACATTTGCTTTGGCAGCAATATTCTGAGAAATCTTTTTCTCAGAATTTCTGTTATCTTCCTCAATGCGAAGCCGAACTATGAGATCTTCCATTGTCATTTCCTTACGCTTGTGCTTAAGGTAATTTTTAAAGTCCTTCCAAGAAGGAGGCAATTTCTCAATAGTTGCAGCAACTTGAAAAGTCTCGCTAAGAGTCATCTTTTCATCTTCTAATTGACGGATGATAAGTTGCAGTTCTTGAGCTTGACTTATCACCGTCTTTGAGTCAACCATTTTGAAGTCTAGAAATTTTCCAGCAATGAATTTCTTCATGCCTGCATCTTCAGTTTTGTACTTCTTTTCCAGAGCCAACCAGAGTTGTTTGGACGTTGCAAAAGTACAATAGACATTGTAGAGGCTATCATCCAGACCATTCAGAATATAGTTTTTGCACATGAAATCTGAATTTGTCCAGATATTAACTGCCTCTACTTTAGTAGCGTCAGGTTCGAGTTCGTCTACCACAGGAGCCTCTTCAGTCAGAAACTTTGCAAGGCTTAGTGTTGTTAAATAAAACAACATTTTCTGTTGCCAGCGCTTGAAATTGATTCCATTGAACTTCTCTGGCCTTTCGCCATGAGACAGAGCCATTGTCGGAAGCACAGGCGCTGGCTGAGCAGTTTTCACCGTCTGAATCGGTGCAGAATCAGTGCTGCTGTTTTTCGTCATCTGCAACAAAATATTGTTTCAAGAATGTTAGAACTTTTGTAATTACACAACTGTATTACAAACAGACAGCAACAACAATCACTGTTAATCAATTATGTCGCAATTGTCACGTCAGACTATGTTTATAATAATCATAGAAAGCGTAACCGATTTGTGCATAAAATCAAAGATAAACAGAAAGTATTCTGTTTAAATAATGTCCGAGTCCAGAACTTTTCTGTTTCCTTGAAACAATATTGCTGTCGTATACACCAATCGACGTAGTTGCAATTTGTTTCCCAGGATAAAACGGACCAACTCCGTAGCTTAGTGCCAGCAAACGGAGCTCCGACGAACTGAAGTTGGTTATAGAAACTAGGTCAGAGAATTACGTTGAAGAAGAAGGAATAATTCAGCAGAAAAAGTAAGTTCTGTCTTTGTTTTGGGCAGTGTATATATAGGCAAGGAGGAGTGCCTGTTCGCATGCATCAGTAACCGTCAGAATAGGAAAGGTTGCGACCCTTTAACCGCTCTGTTATTAATATGCATATGCTGAGAATTCAAATGGTTGTACTCGTTCAGTTAACAGACATTCCTTTCGAATTCTGAACTGAACAGACACACCATTTAAAATTCTGAGAAAAAAATATTCTCATGTCAGTGCACTAGCCCAATCAGCAACGTCGGCCATATCCAATCAGGAGACCCCAAGAGCCCCAAGGCCCAAGGCCCTTATCTTTGACTTTTTTAATGTATTTAATATGGCCAAGTCCACATCCTTTTTATCATCCCTCTCTTTTTTATTTTACATAAGCCTTTTTGGCTTCTAATATATAAGGAGAGATTGTGCTAATATTTCTATGATGTGGGACTTTAAATGTTGCTACCCCTATCTCTTCTTCTTCCCACTTTTCTCTTTCTTTGCTCATTCATTTTCCAACAATCCCCCACATGAATGAGCAATCGATCTTAGTTTCACGAACCATTTATCGCATCGGTTAAAGTAGCACAAGGGCTTTGAACTTTCCTAGTGGTTACCTATTTGAATCACCGGCGAATCAGTAGACATAGACTGTCCTTGAACTGTAAGCCTTTTGTGTAATTCTAAAGTAGATAACACACGATAAATGTTTCTTATAACCCTTCGTTCTCTGTATGTGTTCGTTTTTGCCTTGAACACCTGCCTGGTCTCATAAGTGCTTAGAGAATTTGGCCTCATAATTCTCTTTGAAGCGGCGCCTTCGCACTTACGTAGGTGATTCTGTAAAGGGTATTCTTTAATTCCTCAAATACAGACATCATTAAAAGTACTAATACTTATCCTTATTCAACATATAATGCACTGACTTATCATAGGAATGGTTTGTGTATAACAGTGCCATCAAGTTTCTCTAAAACTTCGTTGTCCCTTTGAACCTAGATCTTGGGATCTCCAGTCAACTAGGTGGGGTTTCCATTTCAGAAAAACCTTTAGTCTATAGGCCTTAGCCCCATTCCCTTCGATAAGGTTTGAACTTTCTCTCTTGGCAAGCCTTTTGTAAGTGGATCCGCTAAATTATCTTTAGATCGAATGTAATCTATTGTGATAACCCAATTAGAGAGAAGTTGTCTTATCGTTTTATGTCTACGACGAATATGCCTAGATTTTCCATTGTATAGTGTACTATTAGCTCTTCCAATAGCTGATTGACTATCACAATGTATACATATTGGAGGCATAGGTTTGCTCCAATTAGGAATGTCTTCTAAGAAGCTTCGAATCCATTCTGCTTCTTCTGCAGTCTTATCTAGTGCAATAAACTCTGATTCCATCGTAGATCTAGCGATACAAGTCTGTTTGGATGATTTCCATGAAATTGCTCCATTTCCTAATGTGAACACGTATCCACTTGTAGACTTTGTATCATTTGATCCAGTGATCCAATTTGCATCACTGTATCCTTCCACTATTGAAGGATAGTTTGTATAGTATAGACCATAACTCTGTGTATACTTTAGATATCCTAGAACTCTGATTATCGCTTTCCAGTGATGTTTACCAGGATTGCTGGTAAATCTACTTAGTTTGCTTACAGCATATGCGATATCAGGCCTAGTACAGTTCATAACATACATGATACTTCCTAGTATACGAGAGTATTCCAATTGGTAAATACCGTCACCAGTGTTCTTTACCCAATTTTGGTTCATATCTACTGGTGATTTTGCAATAGTTACATTATATTGCTTGAATTTCTCAAGTATTTTGGTGATGTAATGTGATTGGGATAATGCATATCCCTGTGGTGTTCTCAGAATTTTTACACCCAATATTACATCAGCCAGTCCTAGGTCTTTCATATCGAATCTAGAGGATAACATATCCTTTGTAGATGTTATTATGGCCTTGTTGTTTCCTAGGATCAATAGGTCATCAACATAAAGACAAACAATGACATATCCAATGTGTGTATGTTTTATGTACACACATTTATCTGATTCATTTATCGTGAATCCATTTGATAACATAGTATTGTCAAACTTCTCATGCCACTGTTTTGGAGCTTGCTTAAGGCCATAAAGTGATTTTACCAGTTTGCAAACTTTATGCTCATTTTCTGAGCTTAGAAATCCTTCAGGTTGTTTCATATAGATTTCCTCCTCTAGTTCACCATTCAAGAATGCAGTTTTAACATCCATTTGATGTATTTCCAAGTCATGTACGGATGCAATTGCAATGAGCATTCTAATTGACGTTATCCTCGTTACAGGTGAATATGTATCGAAATAGTCCAGGTCTTCCTTTTGTCTAAATCCTTGGACTACCAGACGAGCTTTGTACTTGTCTATTGAACCATCAGGTTTCAATTTCTTTTTAAATATCCATTTATTACCTAAGGCCTTACATCCTTGAGGTAAATCAACCAATTCCCATGTATGATTCGACATAATGGATTCAATTTCATTGTTAATTGCCTCCTTCCAATAAGGGGCATCGTTGGAAGACATAGCTTGTTTGTATGTCAATGGATCATCTTCTAACATAAATGTATAGAAGTCCGGTCCAAAGGTTTTTAAAGTCCTTGACCTTTTACTTTTTCTTGGTTCCTCCACTTGCTGCTCAACACTACTTTGCTGAGTGTTATTTTGTTCAGCGTCCTCAATGGAGTAAGGAACTTCAATTTCCCTTGGTCTCTTAGGTGCATGATTTTCAGTACCATGTTTCAAGGGAAATACATGTTCGAAAAATCTAGCATTTCTCGACTCAATGATGGTATTTTCATGAATATCATCAATTTCAGATTTGTGTACCAAAAATCGATATGCAGCACTGTTTTGTGCATATCCAATGAATACACAATCAATTGTTTTTGGTCCAATTTTGACCTTCTTTGGTTTTGGTACCTCTACTTTGGCAAGACACCCCCACACTTTTAGGTATTTGTAGGATGGTGGTCTGTTTTTCCAAAGTTCATGAGGAGATTTAGATATTTTCTTTCGGGGTATTTTATTTAAAATATGATTTGCCGAAAGAATAGCTTCTCCCCAATAGTTATCTGGCAAGCCAGAGCTAATTAGTAAGGCATTCATCATTTCTTTAAGAGTTCTATTTTTCCGTTCGGCTATACCGTTGGATTGAGGTGAATACGGGGCTGTAGTTTGATGTATAATTCCATGTTCAGCACAGAATTACTCAAATGGAGACTCGTATTCTCCTCCTCTATCACTTCTTAAAGATTTTATTTTCTTGTTGAGTTGATTCTCAACTTCTGCCTTATACTGTTTAAACATTTCGAATGCTTCGTCCTTACTTCTAAGGAGATACACATGACAGTATCTGGTACAATCATCAATGAATGTAATAAAGTACCTTTTTCCACCTCTAGTTTGACACATTTTCAAATCGCATACGTCAGTATGTATTAAGTCTAGAGGTTCTGTCACTCGTTCAATATGATGAAACGAGGTTCTTGTCAATTTTGCTTCTGCACAAACTTGACATTTATAGTTGGAATCTATATTGCATTTTGGTATAAATTCTAGATTAATCAATTTTCGCAATGTATCAAAGTTTACATGCCCTAATCTAGAATGCCATATGTTAGAAGATTCAACAATATAAGCAGAAGATTCACTTTTATTCATTTCAGTGCGTGGTACAATAGTGGTTACATTTGCTTTAAATAAACCATCACACACATAACCTCTTCCAACATACACCCCATTCTTGGAAAGAACAAATTTGTCAGCTTCAAAGATCAATTTGAAGCCATGCTTGCTCAGCAACGATCCTGAAATCAGGTTCTTGCGAATTTCTGGAACATGGAGAACATCATTTAAAGTCAGTTCCTTTCCAGAAGTCAGTTTCAGCACAACTTTTCCTTTGCCTTCGACCTTGGAAGTGGAAGAATTGCCCATAAAAAGTTGTTCAGCATCAGTTGCAGTTTTATAGGTTGTAAACATCCACTTGTTAGCACATATGTGTCGAGTGGCTCCAGTGTCTACAAACCATTCCTTTGAGTTGCAATAAGGTTGCATTCTGATATTACTGCACATAAATCAAGATCAGAAATGCCTTTCGAAACATCAGCCGTATTTGCTTCCAACTTCTTCTTTTTTAGGCGCACGACATTCGGCTGCTTTGTGCCCCTTCTTTCCACAGTTGTGGCAAGAACCCAGAAATTTCTTTGACTTCTTAGGAGCATTCTCCCTTTTCCTTTTATTAGTTTTGTCTGACTCAACAACATTTGCTTTGGCAGCAATATTCTGAGAAATCTTTTTCTCAGAATTTCTGTTATCTTCCTCAATGCGAAGCCGAACTATGAGATCTTCCATTGTCATTTCCTTACGCTTGTGCTTAAGGTAATTTTTAAAGTCCTTCCAAGAAGGAGGCAATTTCTCAATAGTTGCAGCAACTTGAAAAGTCTCGCTAAGAGTCATCTTTTCATCTTCTAATTGACGGATGATAAGTTGCAGTTCTTGAGCTTGACTTATCACCGTCTTTGAGTCAACCATTTTGAAGTCTAGAAATTTTCCAGCAATGAATTTCTTCATGCCTGCATCTTCAGTTTTGTACTTCTTTTCCAGAGCCAACCAGAGTTGTTTGGACGTTGCAAAAGTACAATAGACATTGTAGAGGCTATCATCCAGACCATTCAGAATATAGTTTTTGCACATGAAATCTGAATTTGTCCAGATATTAACTGCCTCTACTTTAGTAGCGTCAGGTTCGAGTTCGTCTACCACAGGAGCCTCTTCAGTCAGAAACTTTGCAAGGCTTAGTGTTGTTAAATAAAACAACATTTTCTGTTGCCAGCGCTTGAAATTGATTCCATTGAACTTCTCTGGCCTTTCGCCATGAGACAGAGCCATTGTCGGAAGCACAGGCGCTGGCTGAGCAGTTTTCACCGTCTGAATCGGTGCAGAATCAGTGCTGCTGTTTTTCGTCATCTGCAACAAAATATTGTTTCAAGAATGTTAGAACTTTTGTAATTACACAACTGTATTACAAACAGACAGCAACAACAATCACTGTTAATCAATTATGTCGCAATTGTCACGTCAGACTATGTTTATAATAATCATAGAAAGCGTAACCGATTTGTGCATAAAATCAAAGATAAACAGAAAGTATTCTGTTTAAATAATGTCCGAGTCCAGAACTTTTCTGTTTCCTTGAAACAATATTGCTGTCGTATACACCAATCGACGTAGTTGCAATTTGTTTCCCAGGATAAAACGGACCAACTCCGTAGCTTAGTGCCAGCAAACGGAGCTCCGACGAACTGAAGTTGGTTATAGAAACTAGGTCAGAGAATTACGTTGAAGAAGAAGGAATAATTCAGCAGAAAAAGTAAGTTCTGTCTTTGTTTTGGGCAGTGTATATATAGGCAAGGAGGAGTGCCTGTTCGCATGCATCAGTAACCGTCAGAATAGGAAAGGTTGCGACCCTTTAACCGCTCTGTTATTAATATGCATATGCTGAGAATTCAAATGGTTGTACTCGTTCAGTTAACAGACATTCCTTTCGAATTCTGAACTGAACAGACACACCATTTAAAATTCTGAGAAAAAAATATTCTCATGTCAGTGCACTAGCCCAATCAGCAACGTCGGCCATATCCAATCAGGAGACCCCAAGAGCCCCAAGGCCCAAGGCCCTTATCTTTGACTTTTTTAATGTATTTAATATGGCCAAGTCCACATCCTTTTTATCATCCCTCTCTTTTTTATTTTACATAAGCCTTTTTGGCTTCTAATATATAAGGAGAGATTGTGCTAATATTTCTATGATGTGGGACTTTAAATGTTGCTACCCCTATCTCTTCTTCTTCCCACTTTTCTCTTTCTTTGCTCATTCATTTTCCAACAATCCCCCACATGAATGAGCAATCGATCTTAGTTTCACGAACCATTTATCGCATCGGTTAAAGTAGCACAAGGGCTTTGAACTTTCCTAGTGGTTACCTATTTGAATCACCGGCGAATCAGTAGACATAGACTGTCCTTGAACTGTAAGCCTTTTGTGTAATTCTAAAGTAGATAACACACGATAAATGTTTCTTATAACCCTTCGTTCTCTGTATGTGTTCGTTTTTGCCTTGAACACCTGCCTGGTCTCATAAGTGCTTAGAGAATTTGGCCTCATAATTCTCTTTGAAGCGGCGCCTTCGCACTTACGTAGGTGATTCTGTAAAGGGTATTCTTTAATTCCTCAAATACAGACATCATTAAAAGTACTAATACTTATCCTTATTCAACATATAATGCACTGACTTATCATAGGAATGGTTTGTGTATAACAGTGCCATCAAGTTTCTCTAAAACTTCGTTGTCCCTTTGAACCTAGATCTTGGGATCTCCAGTCAACTAGGTGGGGTTTCCATTTCAGAAAAACCTTTAGTCTATAGGCCTTAGCCCCATTCCCTTCGATAAGGTTTGAACTTTCTCTCTTGGCAAGCCTTTTGTAAGTGGATCCGCTAAATTATCTTTAGATCGAATGTAATCTATTGTGATAACCCCATTAGAGAGAAGTTGTCTTATCGTTTTATGTCTACGACGAATATGCCTAGATTTTCCATTGTATAGTGTACTATTAGCTCTTCCAATAGCTGATTGACTATCACAATGTATACATATTGGAGGCATAGGTTTGCTCCAATTAGGAATGTCTTCTAAGAAGCTTCGAATCCATTCTGCTTCTTCTGCAGTCTTATCTAGTGCAATAAACTCTGATTCCATCGTAGATCTAGCGATACAAGTCTGTTTGGATGATTTCCATGAAATTGCTCCATTTCCTAATGTGAACACGTATCCACTTGTAGACTTTGTATCATTTGATCCAGTGATCCAATTTGCATCACTGTATCCTTCCACTATTGAAGGATAGTTTGTATAGTATAGACCATAACTCTGTGTATACTTTAGATATCCTAGAACTCTGATTATCGCTTTCCAGTGATGTTTACCAGGATTGCTGGTAAATCTACTTAGTTTGCTTACAGCATATGCGATATCAGGCCTAGTACAGTTCATAACATACATGATACTTCCTAGTATACGAGAGTATTCCAATTGGTAAATACCGTCACCAGTGTTCTTTACCCAATTTTGGTTCATATCTACTGGTGATTTTGCAATAGTTACATTATATTGCTTGAATTTCTCAAGTATTTTGGTGATGTAATGTGATTGGGATAATGCATATCCCTGTGGTGTTCTCAGAATTTTTACACCCAATATTACATCAGCCAGTCCTAGGTCTTTCATATCGAATCTAGAGGATAACATATCCTTTGTAGATGTTATTATGGCCTTGTTGTTTCCTAGGATCAATAGGTCATCAACATAAAGACAAACAATGACATATCCAATGTGTGTATGTTTTATGTACACACATTTATCTGATTCATTTATCGTGAATCCATTTGATAACATAGTATTGTCAAACTTCTCATGCCACTGTTTTGGAGCTTGCTTAAGGCCATAAAGTGATTTTACCAGTTTGCAAACTTTATGCTCATTTTCTGAGCTTAGAAATCCTTCAGGTTGTTTCATATAGATTTCCTCCTCTAGTTCACCATTCAAGAATGCAGTTTTAACATCCATTTGATGTATTTCCAAGTCATGTACGGATGCAATTGCAATGAGCATTCTAATTGACGTTATCCTCGTTACAGGTGAATATGTATCGAAATAGTCCAGGTCTTCCTTTTGTCTAAATCCTTGGACTACCAGACGAGCTTTGTACTTGTCTATTGAACCATCAGGTTTCAATTTCTTTTTAAATATCCATTTATTACCTAAGGCCTTACATCCTTGAGGTAAATCAACCAATTCCCATGTATGATTCGACATAATGGATTCAATTTCATTGTTAATTGCCTCCTTCCAATAAGGGGCATCGTTGGAAGACATAGCTTGTTTGTATGTCAATGGATCATCTTCTAACATAAATGTATAGAAGTCCGGTCCAAAGGTTTTTAAAGTCCTTGACCTTTTACTTTTTCTTGGTTCCTCCACTTGCTGCTCAACACTACTTTGCTGAGTGTTATTTTGTTCAGCGTACTCAATGGAGTAAGGAACTTCAATTTCCCTTGGTCTCTTAGGTGCATGATTTTCAGTACCATGTTTCAAGGGAAATACATGTTCGAAAAATCTAGCATTTCTCGACTCAATGATGGTATTTTCATGAATATCATCAATTTCAGATTTGTGTACCAAAAATCGATATGCAGCACTGTTTTGTGCATATCCAATGAATACACAATCAATTGTTTTTGGTCCAAGACCTTCTTTGGTTTTGGTACCTCTACTTTGGCAAGACACCCCCACACTTTTAGGTATTTGTAGGATGGTGGTCTGTTTTTCCAAAGTTCATGAGGAGATTTAGATATTTTCTTTCGGGGTATTTTATTTAAAATATGATTTGCCGAAAGAATAGCTTCTCCCCAATAGTTATCTGGCAAGCCAGAGCTAATTAGTAAGGCATTCATCATTTCTTTAAGAGTTCTATTTTTCCGTTCGGCTATACCGTTGGATTGAGGTGAATACGGGGCTGTAGTTTGATGTATAATTCCATGTTCAGCACAGAATTCCTCAAATGGAGACTCGTATTCTCCTCCTCTATCACTTCTTAAAGATTTTATTTTCTTGTTGAGTTGATTCTCAACTTCTGCCTTATACTGTTTAAACATTTCGAATGCTTCGTCCTTACTTCTAAGGAGATACACATGACAGTATCTGGTACAATCATCAATGAATGTAATAAAGTACCTTTTTCCACCTCTAGTTTGACACATTTTCAAATCGCATACGTCAGTATGTATTAAGTCTAGAGGTTCTGTCACTCGTTCAATATGATGAAACGAGGTTCTTGTCAATTTTGCTTCTGCACAAACTTGACATTTATAGTTGGAATCTATATTGCATTTTGGTATAAATTCTAGATTAATCAATTTTCGCAATGTATCAAAGTTTACATGCCCTAATCTAGAATGCCATATGTTAGAAGATTCAACAATATAAGCAGAAGATTCACTTTTATTCATTTCAGTGCGTGGTACAATAGTGGTTACATTTGCTTTAAATAAACCATCACACACATAACCTCTTCCAACATACACCCCATTCTTGGAAAGAACAAATTTGTCAGCTTCAAAGATCAATTTGAAGCCATGCTTGCTCAGCAACGATCCTGAAATCAGGTTCTTGCGAATTTCTGGAACATGGAGAACATCATTTAAAGTCAGTTCCTTTCCAGAAGTCAGTTTCAGCACAACTTTTCCTTTGCCTTCGACCTTGGAAGTGGAAGAATTGCCCATAAAAAGTTGTTCAGCATCAGTTGCAGTTTTATAGGTTGTAAACATCCACTTGTTAGCACATATGTGTCGAGTGGCTCCAGTGTCTACAAACCATTCCTTTGAGTTGCCAATAAGGTTGCATTCTGATATTACTGCACATAAATCAAGATCAGAAATGCCTTTCGAAACATCAGCCGTATTTGCTTCCAACTTCTTCTTTTTTAGGCGCACGACATTCGGCTGCTTTGTGCCCCTTCTTTCCACAGTTGTGGCAAGAACCCAGAAATTTCTTTGACTTCTTAGGAGCATTCTCCCTTTTCCTTTTATTAGTTTTGTCTGACTCAACAACATTTGCTTTGGCAGCAATATTCTGAGAAATCTTTTTCTCAGAATTTCTGTTATCTTCCTCAATGCGAAGCCGAACTATGAGATCTTCCATTGTCATTTCCTTACGCTTGTGCTTAAGGTAATTTTTAAAGTCCTTCCAAGAAGGAGGCAATTTCTCAATAGTTGCAGCAACTTGAAAAGTCTCGCTAAGAGTCATCTTTTCATCTTCTAATTGACGGATGATAAGTTGCAGTTCTTGAGCTTGACTTATCACCGTCTTTGAGTCAACCATTTTGAAGTCTAGAAATTTTCCAGCAATGAATTTCTTCATGCCTGCATCTTCAGTTTTGTACTTCTTTTCCAGAGCCAACCAGAGTTGTTTGGACGTTGCAAAAGTACAATAGACATTGTAGAGGCTATCATCCAGACCATTCAGAATATAGTTTTTGCACATGAAATCTGAATTTGTCCAGATATTAACTGCCTCTACTTTAGTAGCGTCAGGTTCGAGTTCGTCTACCACAGGAGCCTCTTCAGTCAGAAACTTTGCAAGGCTTAGTGTTGTTAAATAAAACAACATTTTCTGTTGCCAGCGCTTGAAATTGATTCCATTGAACTTCTCTGGCCTTTCGCCATGAGACAGAGCCATTGTCGGAAGCACAGGCGCTGGCTGAGCAGTTTTCACCGTCTGAATCGGTGCAGAATCAGTGCTGCTGTTTTTCGTCATCTGCAACAAAATATTGTTTCAAGAATGTTAGAACTTTTGTAATTACACAACTGTATTACAAACAGACAGCAACAACAATCACTGTTAATCAATTATGTCGCAATTGTCACGTCAGACTATGTTTATAATAATCATAGAAAGCGTAACCGATTTGTGCATAAAATCAAAGATAAACAGAAAGTATTCTGTTTAAATAATGTCCGAGTCCAGAACTTTTCTGTTTCCTTGAAACAATATTGCTGTCGTATACACCAATCGACGTAGTTGCAATTTGTTTCCCAGGATAAAACGGACCAACTCCGTAGCTTAGTGCCAGCAAACGGAGCTCCGACGAACTGAAGTTGGTTATAGAAACTAGGTCAGAGAATTACGTTGAAGAAGAAGGAATAATTCAGCAGAAAAAGTAAGTTCTGTCTTTGTTTTGGGCAGTGTATATATAGGCAAGGAGGAGTGCCTGTTCGCATGCATCAGTAACCGTCAGAATAGGAAAGGTTGCGACCCTTTAACCGCTCTGTTATTAATATGCATATGCTGAGAATTCAAATGGTTGTACTCGTTCAGTTAACAGACATTCCTTTCGAATTCTGAACTGAACAGACACACCATTTAAAATTCTGAGAAAAAAATATTCTCATGTCAGTGCACTAGCCCAATCAGCAACGTCGGCCATATCCAATCAGGAGACCCCAAGAGCCCCAAGGCCCAAGGCCCTTATCTTTGACTTTTTTAATGTATTTAATATGGCCAAGTCCACATCCTTTTTATCATCCCTCTCTTTTTTATTTTACATAAGCCTTTTTGGCTTCTAATATATAAGGAGAGATTGTGCTAATATTTCTATGATGTGGGACTTTAAATGTTGCTACCCCTATCTCTTCTTCTTCCCACTTTTCTCTTTCTTTGCTCATTCATTTTCCAACAATCCCCCACATGAATGAGCAATCGATCTTAGTTTCACGAACCATTTATCGCATCGGTTAAAGTAGCACAAGGGCTTTGAACTTTCCTAGTGATTACCTATTTGAATCACCGGCGAATCAGTAGACATAGACTGTCCTTGAACTGTAAGCCTTTTGTGTAATTCTAAAGTAGATAACACACGATAAATGTTTCTTATAACCCTTCGTTCTCTGTATGTGTTCGTTTTTGCCTTGAACACCTGCCTGGTCTCATAAGTGCTTAGAGAATTTGGCCTCATAATTCTCTTTGAAGCGGCGCCTTCGCACTTACGTAGGTGATTCTGTAAAGGGTATTCTTTAATTCCTCAAATACAGACATCATTAAAAGTACTAATACTTATCCTTATTCAACATATAATGCACTGACTTATCATAGGAATGGTTTGTGTATAACAGTGCCATCAAGTTTCTCTAAAACTTCGTTGTCCCTTTGAACCTAGATCTTGGGATCTCCAGTCAACTAGGTGGGGTTTCCATTTCAGAAAAACCTTTAGTCTATAGGCCTTAGCCCCATTCCCTTCGATAAGGTTTGAACTTTCTCTCTTGGCAAGCCTTTTGTAAGTGGATCCGCTAAGTTATCTTTAGATCGAATGTAATCTATTGTGATAACCCCATTAGAGAGAAGTTGTCTTATCGTTTTATGTCTACGACGAATATGCCTAGATTTTCCATTGTATAGTGTACTATTAGCTCTTCCAATAGCTGATTGACTATCACAATGTATACATATTGGAGGCATAGGTTTGCTCCAATTAGGAATGTCTTCTAAGAAGCTTCGAATCCATTCTGCTTCTTCTGCAGTCTTATCTAGTGCAATAAACTCTGATTCCATCGTAGATCTAGCGATACAAGTCTGTTTGGATGATTTCCATGAAATTGCTCCATTTCCTAATGTGAACACGTATCCACTTGTAGACTTTGTATCATTTGATCCAGTGATCCAATTTGCATCACTGTATCCTTCCACTATTGAAGGATAGTTTGTATAGTATAGACCATAACTCTGTGTATACTTTAGATATCCTAGAACTCTGATTATCGCTTTCCAGTGATGTTTACCAGGATTGCTGGTAAATCTACTTAGTTTGCTTACAGCATATGCGATATCAGGCCTAGTACAGTTCATAACATACATGATACTTCCTAGTATACGAGAGTATTCCAATTGGTAAATACCGTCACCAGTGTTCTTTACCCAATTTTGGTTCATATCTACTGGTGATTTTGCAATAGTTACATTATATTGCTTGAATTTCTCAAGTATTTTGGTGATGTAATGTGATTGGGATAATGCATATCCCTGTGGTGTTCTCAGAATTTTTACACCCAATATTACATCAGCCAGTCCTAGGTCTTTCATATTGAATCTAGAGGATAACATATCCTTTGTAGATGTTATTATGGCCTTGTTGTTTCCTAGGATCAATAGGTCATCAACATAAAAACAAACATTGACATATCCAATGTGTGTATGTTTTATGTACACACATTTATCTGATTCATTTATCGTGAATCCATTTGATAACATAGTATTGTCAAACTTCTCATGCCACTGTTTTGGAGCTTGCTTAAGGCCATAAAGTGATTTTACCAGTTTGCAAACTTTATGCTCATTTTCTGAGCTTAGAAATCCTTCAGGTTGTTTCATATAGATTTCCTCCTCTAGTTCACCATTCAAGAATGCAGTTTTAACATCCATTTGATGTATTTCCAAGTCATGTACGGATGCAATTGCAATGAGCATTCTAATTGACGTTATCCTCGTTACAGGTGAATATGTATCGAAATAGTCCAGGTCTTCCTTTTGTCTAAATCCTTGGACTACCAGACGAGCTTTGTACTTGTCTATTGAACCATCAGGTTTCAATTTCTTTTTAAATATCCATTTATTACCTAAGGCCTTACATCCTTGAGGTAAATCAACCAATTCCCATGTATGATTCGACATAATGGATTCAATTTCATTGTTAATTGCCTCCTTCCAATAAGGGGCATCGTTGGAAGACATAGCTTGTTTGTATGTCAATGGATCATCTTCTAACATAAATGTATAGAAGTCCGGTCCAAAGGTTTTTAAAGTCCTTGACCTTTTACTTTTTCTTGGTTCCTCCACTTGCTGCTCAACACTACTTTGCTGAGTGTTATTTTGTTCAGCGTCCTCAATGGAGTAAGGAACTTCAATTTCCCTTGGTCTCTTAGGTGCATGATTTTCAGTACCATGTTTCAAGGGAAATACATGTTCGAAAAATCTAGCATTTCTCGACTCAATGATGGTATTTTCATGAATATCATCAATTTCAGATTTGTGTACCAAAAATCGATATGCAGCACTGTTTTGTGCATATCCAATGAATACACAATCAATTGTTTTTGGTCCAATTTTGACCTTCTTTGGTTTTGGTACCTCTACTTTGGAAAGACACCCCCACACTTTTAGGTATTTGTAGGATGGTGGTCTGTTTTTCCAAAGTTCATGAGGAGATTTAGATATTTTCTTTCGGGGTATTTTATTTAAAATATGATTTGCCGAAAGAATAGCTTCTCCCCAATAGTTATCTGGCAAGCCAGAGCTAATTAGTAAGGCATTCATCATTTCTTTAAGAGTTCTATTTTTCCGTTCG
Organism: Allium sativum; assembly: GCA_030737875.1. Lineage (NCBI taxonomy): Eukaryota > Viridiplantae > Streptophyta > Magnoliopsida > Asparagales > Amaryllidaceae > Allium > Allium sativum. The sequence goes on from CM060924.1 coordinate 483,129,324, forward strand.
GCTATACCGTTGGATTGAGGTGAATACGGGGCTGTAGTTTGATGTATAATTCCATGTTCAGCACAGAATTCCTCAAATGGAGACTCGTATTCTCCTCCTCTATCACTTTTTAAAGATTTTATTTTCTTGTTGAGTTGATTCTCAACTTCTGCCTTATACTGTTTAAACATTTCGAATGCTTCGTCCTTACTTCTAAGGAGATACACATGACAGTATCTGGTACAATCATCAATGAATGTAATAAAGTACCTTTTTCCACCTCTAGTTTGACACATTTTCAAATCGCATACGTCAGTATGTATTAAGTCTAGAGGTTCTGTCACTCGTTCAATATGATGAAACGAGGTTCTTGTCAATTTTGCTTCTGCACAAACTTGACATTTATAGTTGGAATCTATATTGCATTTTGGTATAAATTCTAGATTAATCAATTTTCGCAATGTATCAAAGTTTACATGCCCTAATCTAGAATGCCATATGTTAGAAGATTCAACAATATAAGCAGAAGATTCACTTTTATTCATTTCAGTGCGTGGTACAATAGTGGTTACATTTGCTTTAAATAAACCATCACACACATAACCTCTTCCAACATACACCCCATTCTTGGAAAGAACAAATTTGTCAGCTTCAAAGATCAATTTGAAGCCATGCTTGCTCAGCAACGATCCTGAAATCAGGTTCTTGCGAATTTCTGGAACATGGAGAACATCATTTAAAGTCAGTTCCTTTCCAGAAGTCAGTTTCAGCACAACTTTTCCTTTGCCTTCGACCTTGGAAGTGGAAGAATTGCCCATAAAAAGTTGTTCAGCATCAGTTGCAGTTTTATAGGTTGTAAACATCCACTTGTTAGCACATATGTGTCGAGTGGCTCCAGTGTCTACAAACCATTCCTTTGAGTTGCCAATAAGGTTGCATTCTGATATTACTGCACATAAATCAAGATCAGAAATGCCTTTCGAAACATCAGCCGTATTTGCTTCCAACTTCTTCTTTTTTAGGCGCACGACATTCGGCTGCTTTGTGCCCCTTCTTTCCACAGTTGTGGCAAGAACCCAGAAATTTCTTTGACTTCTTAGGAGCATTCTCCCTTTTCCTTTTATTAGTTTTGTCTGACTCAACAACATTTGCTTTGGCAGCAATATTCTGAGAAATCTTTTTCTCGGAATTTCTGTTATCTTCCTCAATGCGAAGCCGAACTATGAGATCTTCCATTGTCATTTCCTTACGCTTGTGCTTAAGGTAATTTTTAAAGTCCTTCCAAGAAGGAGGCAATTTCTCAATAGTTGCAGCAACTTGAAAAGTCTCGCTAAGAGTCATCTTTTCATCTTCTAATTGACGGATGATAAGTTGCAGTTCTTGAGCTTGACTTATCACCGTCTTTGAGTCAACCATTTTGAAGTCTAGAAATTTTCCAGCAATGAATTTCTTCATGCCTGCATCTTCAGTTTTGTACTTCTTTTCCAGAGCCAACCAGAGTTGTTTGGACGTTGCAAAAGTACAATAGACATTGTAGAGGCTATCATCCAGACCATTCAGAATATAGTTTTTGCACATGAAATCTGAATTTGTCCAGATATTAACTGCCTCTACTTTAGTAGCGTCAGGTTCGAGTTCGTCTACCACAGGAGCCTCTTCAGTCAGAAACTTTGCAAGGCTTAGTGTTGTTAAATAAAACAACATTTTCTGTTGCCAGCGCTTGAAATTGATTCCATTGAACTTCTCTGGCCTTTCGCCATGAGACAGAGCCATTGTCGGAAGCACAGGCGCTGGCTGAGCAGTTTTCACCGTCTGAATCGGTGCAGAATCAGTGCTGCTGTTTTTCGTCATCTGCAACAAAATATTGTTTCAAGAATGTTAGAACTTTTGTAATTACACAACTGTATTACAAACAGACAGCAACAACAATCACTGTTAATCAATTATGTCGCAATTGTCACGTCAGACTATGTTTATAATAATCATAGAAAGCGTAACCGATTTGTGCATAAAATCAAAGATAAACAGAAAGTATTCTGTTTAAATAATGTCCGAGTCCAGAACTTTTCTGTTTCCTTGAAACAATATTGCTGTCGTATACACCAATCGACGTAGTTGCAATTTGTTTCCCAGGATAAAACGGACCAACTCCGTAGCTTAGTGCCAGCAAACGGAGCTCCGACGAACTGAAGTTGGTTATAGAAACTAGGTCAGAGAATTACGTTGAAGAAGAAGGAATAATTCAGCAGAAAAAGTAAGTTCTGTCTTTGTTTTGGGCAGTGTATATATAGGCAAGGAGGAGTGCCTGTTCGCATGCATCAGTAACCGTCAGAATAGGAAAGGTTGCGACCCTTTAACCGCTCTGTTATTAATATGCATATGCTGAGAATTCAAATGGTTGTACTCGTTCAGTTAACAGACATTCCTTTCGAATTCTGAACTGAACAGACACACCATTTAAAATTCTGAGAAAAAAATATTCTCATGTCAGTGCACTAGCCCAATCAGCAACGTCGGCCATATCCAATCAGGAGACCCCAAGAGCCCCAAGGCCCAAGGCCCTTATCTTTGACTTTTTTAATGTATTTAATATGGCCAAGTCCACATCCTTTTTATCATCCCTCTCTTTTTTATTTTACATAAGCCTTTTTGGCTTCTAATATATAAGGAGAGATTGTGCTAATATTTCTATGATGTGGGACTTTAAATGTTGCTACCCCTATCTCTTCTTCTTCCCACTTTTCTCTTTCTTTGCTCATTCATTTTCCAACAATCCCCCACATGAATGAGCAATCGATCTTAGTTTCACGAACCATTTATCGCATCGGTTAAAGTAGCACAAGGGCTTTGAACTTTCCTAGTGATTACCTATTTGAATCACCGGCGAATCAGTAGACATAGACTGTCCTTGAACTGTAAGCCTTTTGTGTAATTCTAAAGTAGATAACACACGATAAATGTTTCTTATAACCCTTCGTTCTCTGTATGTGTTCGTTTTTGCCTTGAACACCTGCCTGGTCTCATAAGTGCTTAGAGAATTTGGCCTCATAATTCTCTTTGAAGCGGCGCCTTCGCACTTACGTAGGTGATTCTGTAAAGGGTATTCTTTAATTCCTCAAATACAGACATCATTAAAAGTACTAATACTTATCCTTATTCAACATATAATGCACTGACTTATCATAGGAATGGTTTGTGTATAACAGTGCCATCAAGTTTCTCTAAAACTTCGTTGTCCCTTTGAACCTAGATCTTGGGATCTCCAGTCAACTAGGTGGGGTTTCCATTTCAGAAAAACCTTTAGTCTATAGGCCTTAGCCCCATTCCCTTCGATAAGGTTTGAACTTTCTCTCTTGGCAAGCCTTTTGTAAGTGGATCCGCTAAGTTATCTTTAGATCGAATGTAATCTATTGTGATAACCCCATTAGAGAGAAGTTGTCTTATCGTTTTATGTCTACGACGAATATGCCTAGATTTTCCATTGTATAGTGTACTATTAGCTCTTCCAATAGCTGATTGACTATCACAATGTATACATATTGGAGGCATAGGTTTGCTCCAATTAGGAATGTCTTCTAAGAAGCTTCGAATCCATTCTGCTTCTTCTGCAGTCTTATCTAGTGCAATAAACTCTGATTCCATCGTAGATCTAGCGATACAAGTCTGTTTGGATGATTTCCATGAAATTGCTCCATTTCCTAATGTGAACACGTATCCACTTGTAGACTTTGTATCATTTGATCCAGTGATCCAATTTGCATCACTGTATCCTTCCACTATTGAAGGATAGTTTGTATAGTATAGACCATAACTCTGTGTATACTTTAGATATCCTAGAACTCTGATTATCGCTTTCCAGTGATGTTTACCAGGATTGCTGGTAAATCTACTTAGTTTGCTTACAGCATATGCGATATCAGGCCTAGTACAGTTCATAACATACATGATACTTCCTAGTATACGAGAGTATTCCAATTGGTAAATACCGTCACCAGTGTTCTTTACCCAATTTTGGTTCATATCTACTGGTGATTTTGCAATAGTTACATTATATTGCTTGAATTTCTCAAGTATTTTGGTGATGTAATGTGATTGGGATAATGCATATCCCTGTGGTGTTCTCAGAATTTTTACACCCAATATTACATCAGCCAGTCCTAGGTCTTTCATATCGAATCTAGAGGATAACATATCCTTTGTAGATGTTATTATGGCCTTGTTGTTTCCTAGGATCAATAGGTCATCAACATAAAGACAAACAATGACATATCCAATGTGTGTATGTTTTATGTACACACATTTATCTGATTCATTTATCGTGAATCCATTTGATAACATAGTATTGTCAAACTTCTCATGCCACTGTTTTGGAGCTTGCTTAAGGCCATAAAGTGATTTTACCAGTTTGCAAACTTTATGCTCATTTTCTGAGCTTAGAAATCCTTCAGGTTGTTTCATATAGATTTCCTCCTCTAGTTCACCATTCAAGAATGCAGTTTTAACATCCATTTGATGTATTTCCAAGTCATGTACGGATGCAATTGCAATGAGCATTCTAATTGACGTTATCCTCGTTACAGGTGAATATGTATCGAAATAGTCCAGGTCTTCCTTTTGTCTAAATCCTTGGACTACCAGACGAGCTTTGTACTTGTCTATTGAACCATCAGGTTTCAATTTCTTTTTAAATATCCATTTATTACCTAAGGCCTTACATCCTTGAGGTAAATCAACCAATTCCCATGTATGATTCGACATAATGGATTCAATTTCATTGTTAATTGCCTCCTTCCAATAAGGGGCATCGTTGGAAGACATAGCTTGTTTGTATGTCAATGGATCATCTTCTAACATAAATGTATAGAAGTCCGGTCCAAAGGTTTTTAAAGTCCTTGACCTTTTACTTTTTCTTGGTTCCTCCACTTGCTGCTCAACACTACTTTGCTGAGTGTTATTTTGTTCAGCGTCCTCAATGGAGTAAGGAACTTCAATTTCCCTTGGTCTCTTAGGTGCATGATTTTCAGTACCATGTTTCAAGGGAAATACATGTTCGAAAAATCTAGCATTTCTCGACTCAATGATGGTATTTTCATGAATATCATCAATTTCAGATTTGTGTACCAAAAATCGATATGCAGCACTGTTTTGTGCATATCCAATGAATACACAATCAATTGTTTTTGGTCCAATTTTGACCTTCTTTGGTTTTGGTACCTCTACTTTGGCAAGACACCCCCACACTTTTAGGTATTTGTAGGATGGTGGTCTGTTTTTCCAAAGTTCATGAGGAGATTTAGATATTTTCTTTCGGGGTATTTTATTTAAAATATGATTTGCCGAAAGAATAGCTTCTCCCCAATAGTTATCTGGCAAGCCAGAGCTAATTAGTAAGGCATTCATCATTTCTTTAAGAGTTCTATTTTTCCGTTCGGCTATACCGTTGGATTGAGGTGAATACGGGGCTGTAGTTTGATGTATAATTCCATGTTCAGCACAGAATTCCTCAAATGGAGACTCGTATTCTCCTCCTCTATCACTTTTTAAAGATTTTATTTTCTTGTTGAGTTGATTCTCAACTTCTGCCTTATACTGTTTAAACATTTCGAATGCTTCGTCCTTACTTCTAAGGAGATACACATGACAGTATCTGGTACAATCATCAATGAATGTAATAAAGTACCTTTTTCCACCTCTAGTTTGACACATTTTCAAATCGCATACGTCAGTATGTATTAAGTCTAGAGGTTCTGTCACTCGTTCAATACGATGAAACGAGGTTCTTGTCAATTTTGCTTCTGCACAAACTTGACATTTATAGTTGGAATCTATATTGCATTTTGGTATAAATTCTAGATTAATCAATTTTCGCAATGTATCAAAGTTTACATGCCCTAATCTAGAATGCCATATGTTAGAAGATTCAACAATATAAGCAGAAGATTCACTTTTATTCATTTCAGTGCGTGGTACAATAGTGGTTACATTTGCTTTAAATAAACCATCACACACATAACCTCTTCCAACATACACCCCATTCTTGGAAAGAACAAATTTGTCAGCTTCAAAGATCAATTTGAAGCCATGCTTGCTCAGCAACGATCCTGAAATCAGGTTCTTGCGAATTTCTGGAACATGGAGAACATCATTTAAAGTCAGTTCCTTTCCAGAAGTCAGTTTCAGCACAACTTTTCCTTTGCCTTCGACCTTGGAAGTGGAAGAATTGCCCATAAAAAGTTGTTCAGCATCAGTTGCAGTTTTATAGGTTGTAAACATCCACTTGTTAGCACATATGTGTCGAGTGGCTCCAGTGTCTACAAACCATTCCTTTGAGTTGCCAATAAGGTTGCATTCTGATATTACTGCACATAAATCAAGATCAGAAATGCCTTTCGAAACATCAGCCGTATTTGCTTCCAACTTCTTCTTTTTTAGGCGCACGACATTCGGCTGCTTTGTGCCCCTTCTTTCCACAGTTGTGGCAAGAACCCAGAAATTTCTTTGACTTCTTAGGAGCATTCTCCCTTTTCCTTTTATTAGTTTTGTCTGACTCAACAACATTTGCTTTGGCAGCAATATTCTGAGAAATCTTTTTCTCAGAATTTCTGTTATCTTCCTCAATGCGAAGCCGAACTATGAGATCTTCCATTGTCATTTCCTTACGCTTGTGCTTAAGGTAATTTTTAAAGTCCTTCCAAGAAGGAGGCAATTTCTCAATAGTTGCAGCAACTTGAAAAGTCTCGCTAAGAGTCATCTTTTCATCTTCTAATTGACGGATGATAAGTTGCAGTTCTTGAGCTTGACTTATCACCGTCTTTGAGTCAACCATTTTGAAGTCTAGAAATTTTCCAGCAATGAATTTCTTCATGCCTGCATCTTCAGTTTTGTACTTCTTTTCCAGAGCCAACCAGAGTTGTTTGGACGTTGCAAAAGTACAATAGACATTGTAGAGGCTATCATCCAGACCATTCAGAATATAGTTTTTGCACATGAAATCTGAATTTGTCCAGATATTAACTGCCTCTACTTTAGTAGCGTCAGGTTCGAGTTCGTCTACCACAGGAGCCTCTTCAGTCAGAAACTTTGCAAGGCTTAGTGTTGTTAAATAAAACAACATTTTCTGTTGCCAGCGCTTGAAATTGATTCCATTGAACTTCTCTGGCCTTTCGCCATGAGACAGAGCCATTGTCGGAAGCACAGGCGCTGGCTGAGCAGTTTTCACCGTCTGAATCGGTGCAGAATCAGTGCTGCTGTTTTTCGTCATCTGCAACAAAATATTGTTTCAAGAATGTTAGAACTTTTGTAATTACACAACTGTATTACAAACAGACAGCAACAACAATCACTGTTAATCAATTATGTCGCAATTGTCACGTCAGACTATGTTTATAATAATCATAGAAAGCGTAACCGATTTGTGCATAAAATCAAAGATAAACAGAAAGTATTCTGTTTAAATAATGTCCGAGTCCAGAACTTTTCTGTTTCCTTGAAACAATATTGCTGTCGTATACACCAATCGACGTAGTTGCAATTTGTTTCCCAGGATAAAACGGACCAACTCCGTAGCTTAGTGCCAGCAAACGGAGCTCCGACGAACTGAAGTTGGTTATAGAAACTAGGTCAGAGAATTACGTTGAAGAAGAAGGAATAATTCAGCAGAAAAAGTAAGTTCTGTCTTTGTTTTGGGCAGTGTATATATAGGCAAGGAGGAGTGCCTGTTCGCATGCATCAGTAACCGTCAGAATAGGAAAGGTTGCGACCCTTTAACCGCTCTGTTATTAATATGCATATGCTGAGAATTCAAATGGTTGTACTCGTTCAGTTAACAGACATTCCTTTCGAATTCTGAACTGAACAGACACACCATTTAAAATTCTGAGAAAAAAATATTCTCATGTCAGTGCACTGGCCCAATCAGCAACGTTGGCCATATCCAATCAGGAGACCCCAAGAGCCCCAAGGCCCAAGGCCCTTATCTTTGACTTTTTTAATGTATTTAATATGGCCAAGTCCACATCCTTTTTATCATCCCTCTCTTTTTTATTTTACATAAGCCTTTTTGGCTTCTAATATATAAGGAGAGATTGTGCTAATATTTCTATGATGTGGGACTTTAAATGTTGCTACCCCTATCTCTTCTTCTTCCCACTTTTCTCTTTCTTTGCTCATTCATTTTCCAACAATCCCCCACATGAATGAGCAATCGATCTTAGTTTCACGAACCATTTATCGCATCGGTTAAAGTAGCACAAGGGCTTTGAACTTTCCTAGTGATTACCTATTTGAATCACCGGCGAATCAGTAGACATAGACTGTCCTTGAACTGTAAGCCTTTTGTGTAATTCTAAAGTAGATAACACACGATAAATGTTTCTTATAACCCTTCGTTCTCTGTATGTGTTCGTTTTTGCCTTGAACACCTGCCTGGTCTCATAAGTGCTTAGAGAATTTGGCCTCATAATTCTCTTTGAAGCGGCGCCTTCGCACTTACGTAGGTGATTCTGTAAAGGGTATTCTTTAATTCCTCAAATACAGACATCATTAAAAGTACTAATACTTATCCTTATTCAACATATAATGCACTGACTTATCATAGGAATGGTTTGTGTATAACAGTGCCATCAAGTTTCTCTAAAACTTCGTTGTCCCTTTGAACCTAGATCTTGGGATCTCCAGTCAACTAGGTGGGGTTTCCATTTCAGAAAAACCTTTAGTCTATAGGCCTTAGCCCCATTCCCTTCGATAAGGTTTGAACTTTCTCTCTTGGCAAGCCTTTTGTAAGTGGATCCGCTAAGTTATCTTTAGATCGAATGTAATCTATTGTGATAACCCCATTAGAGAGAAGTTGTCTTATCGTTTTATGTCTACGACGAATATGCCTAGATTTTCCATTGTATAGTGTACTATTAGCTCTTCCAATAGCTGATTGACTATCACAATGTATACATATTGGAGGCATAGGTTTGCTCCAATTAGGAATGTCTTCTAAGAAGCTTCGAATCCATTCTGCTTCTTCTGCAGTCTTATCTAGTGCAATAAACTCTGATTCCATCGTAGATCTAGCGATACAAGTCTGTTTGGATGATTTCCATGAAATTGCTCCATTTCCTAATGTGAACACGTATCCACTTGTAGACTTTGTATCATTTGATCCAGTGATCCAATTTGCATCACTGTATCCTTCCACTATTGAAGGATAGTTTGTATAGTATAGACCATAACTCTGTGTATACTTTAGATATCCTAGAACTCTGATTATCGCTTTCCAGTGATGTTTACCAGGATTGCTGGTAAATCTACTTAGTTTGCTTACAGCATATGCGATATCAGGCCTAGTACAGTTCATAACATACATGATACTTCCTAGTATACGAGAGTATTCCAATTGGTAAATACCGTCACCAGTGTTCTTTACCCAATTTTGGTTCATATCTACTGGTGATTTTGCAATAGTTACATTATATTGCTTGAATTTCTCAAGTATTTTGGTGATGTAATGTGATTGGGATAATGCATATCCCTGTGGTGTTCTCAGAATTTTTACACCCAATATTACATCAGCCAGTCCTAGGTCTTTCATATCGAATCTAGAGGATAACATATCCTTTGTAGATGTTATTATGGCCTTGTTGTTTCCTAGGATCAATAGGTCATCAACATAAAGACAAACAATGACATATCCAATGTGTGTATGTTTTATGTACACACATTTATCTGATTCATTTATCGTGAATCCATTTGATAACATAGTATTGTCAAACTTCTCATGCCACTGTTTTGGAGCTTGCTTAAGGCCATAAAGTGATTTTACCAGTTTGCAAACTTTATGCTCATTTTCTGAGCTTAGAAATCCTTCAGGTTGTTTCATATAGATTTCCTCCTCTAGTTCACCATTCAAGAATGCAGTTTTAACATCCATTTGATGTATTTCCAAGTCATGTACGGATGCAATTGCAATGAGCATTCTAATTGACGTTATCCTCGTTACAGGTGAATATGTATCGAAATAGTCCAGGTCTTCCTTTTGTCTAAATCCTTGGACTACCAGACGAGCTTTGTACTTGTCTATTGAACCATCAGGTTTCAATTTCTTTTTAAATATCCATTTATTACCTAAGGCCTTACATCCTTGAGGTAAATCAACCAATTCCCATGTATGATTCGACATAATGGATTCAATTTCATTGTTAATTGCCTCCTTCCAATAAGGGGCATCGTTGGAAGACATAGCTTGTTTGTATGTCAATGGATCATCTTCTAACATAAATGTATAGAAGTCCGGTCCAAAGGTTTTTAAAGTCCTTGACCTTTTACTTTTTCTTGGTTCCTCCACTTGCTGCTCAACACTACTTTGCTGAGTGTTATTTTGTTCAGCGTCCTCAATGGAGTAAGGAACTTCAATTTCCCTTGGTCTCTTAGGTGCATGATTTTCAGTACCATGTTTCAAGGGAAATACATGTTCGAAAAATCTAGCATTTCTCGACTCAATGATGGTATTTTCATGAATATCATCAATTTCAGATTTGTGTACCAAAAATCGATATGCAGCACTGTTTTGTGCATATCCAATGAATACACAATCAATTGTTTTTGGTCCAATTTTGACCTTCTTTGGTTTTGGTACCTCTACTTTGGCAAGACACCCCCACACTTTTAGGTATTTGTAGGATGGTGGTCTGTTTTTCCAAAGTTCATGCGGAGATTTAGATATTTTCTTTCGGGGTATTTTATTTAAAATATGATTTGCCGAAAGAATAGCTTCTCCCCAATAGTTATCTGGCAAGCCAGAGCTAATTAGTAAGGCATTCATCATTTCTTTAAGAGTTCTATTTTTCCGTTCGGCTATACCGTTGGATTGAGGTGAATACGGGGCTGTAGTTTGATGTATAATTCCATGTTCAGCACAGAATTCCTCAAATGGAGACTCGTATTCTCCTCCTCTATCACTTTTTAAAGATTTTATTTTCTTGTTGAGTTGATTCTCAACTTCTGCCTTATACTGTTTAAACATTTCGAATGCTTCGTCCTTACTTCTAAGGAGATACACATGACAGTATCTGGTACAATCATCAATGAATGTAATAAAGTACCTTTTTCCACCTCTAGTTTGACACATTTTCAAATCGCATACGTCAGTATGTATTAAGTCTAGAGGTTCTGTCACTCGTTCAATATGATGAAACGAGGTTCTTGTCAATTTTGCTTCTGCACAAACTTGACATTTATAGTTGGAATCTATATTGCATTTTGGTATAAATTCTAGATTAATCAATTTTCGCAATGTATCAAAGTTTACATGCCCTAATCTAGAATGCCATATGTTAGAAGATTCAACAATATAAGCAGAAGATTCACTTTTATTCATTTCAGTGCGTGGTACAATAGTGGTTACATTTGCTTTAAATAAACCATCACACACATAACCTCTTCCAACATACACCCCATTCTTGGAAAGAACAAATTTGTCAGCTTCAAAGATCAATTTGAAGCCATGCTTGCTCAGCAACGATCCTGAAATCAGGTTCTTGCGAATTTCTGGAACATGGAGAACATCATTTAAAGTCAGTTCCTTTCCAGAAGTCAGTTTCAGCACAACTTTTCCTTTGCCTTCGACCTTGGAAGTGGAAGAATTGCCCATAAAAAGTTGTTCAGCATCAGTTGCAGTTTTATAGGTTGTAAACATCCACTTGTTAGCACATATGTGTCGAGTGGCTCCAGTGTCTACAAACCATTCCTTTGAGTTGCCAATAAGGTTGCATTCTGATATTACTGCACATAAATCAAGATCAGAAATGCCTTTCGAAACATCAGCCGTATTTGCTTCCAACTTCTTCTTTTTTAGGCGCACGACATTCGGCTGCTTTGTGCCCCTTCTTTCCACAGTTGTGGCAAGAACCCAGAAATTTCTTTGACTTCTTAGGAGCATTCTCCCTTTTCCTTTTATTAATTTTGTCTGACTCAACAACATTTGCTTTGGCAGCAATATTCTGAGAAATCTTTTTCTCAGAATTTCTGTTATCTTCCTCAATGCGAAGCCGAACTATGAGATCTTCCATTGTCATTTCCTTACGCTTGTGCTTAAGGTAATTTTTAAAGTCCTTCCAAGAAGGAGGCAATTTCTCAATAGTTGCAGCAACTTGAAAAGTCTCGCTAAGAGTCATCTTTTCATCTTCTAATTGACGGATGATAAGTTGCAGTTCTTGAGCTTGACTTATCACCGTCTTTGAGTCAACCATTTTGAAGTCTAGAAATTTTCCAGCAATGAATTTCTTCATGCCTGCATCTTCAGTTTTGTACTTCTTTTCCAGAGCCAACCAGAGTTGTTTGGACGTTGCAAAAGTACAATAGACATTGTAGAGGCTATCATCCAGACCATTCAGAATATAGTTTTTGCACATGAAATCTGAATTTGTCCAGATATTAACTGCCTCTACTTTAGTAGCGTCAGGTTCGAGTTCGTCTACCACAGGAGCCTCTTCAGTCAGAAACTTTGCAAGGCTTAGTGTTGTTAAATAAAACAACATTTTCTGTTGCCAGCGCTTGAAATTGATTCCATTGAACTTCTCTGGCCTTTCGCCATGAGACAGAGCCATTGTCGGAAGCACAGGCGCTGGCTGAGCAGTTTTCACCGTCTGAATCGGTGCAGAATCAGTGCTGCTGTTTTTCGTCATCTGCAACAAAATATTGTTTCAAGAATGTTAGAACTTTTGTAATTACACAACTGTATTACAAACAGACAGCAGCAACAATCACTGTTAATGAATTATGTCGCAATTGTCACGTCAGACTATGTTTATAATAATCATAGAAAGCGTAACCGATTTGTGCATAAAATCAAAGATAAACAGAAAGTATTCTGTTTAAATAATGTCCGAGTCCAGAACTTTTCTGTTTCCTTGAAACAATATTGCTGTCGTATACACCAATCGACGTAGTTGCAATTTGTTTCCCAGGATAAAACGGACCAACTCCGTAGCTTAGTGCCAGCAAACGGAGCTCCGACGAACTGAAGTTGGTTATAGAAACTAGGTCAGAGAATTACGTTGAAGAAGAAGGAATAATTCAGCAGAAAAAGTAAGTTCTGTCTTTGTTTTGGGCAGTGTATATATAGGCAAGGAGGAGTGCCTGTTCGCATGCATCAGTAACCGTCAGAATAGGAAAGGTTGCGACCCTTTAACCGCTCTGTTATTAATATGCATATGCTGAGAATTCAAATGGTTGTACTCGTTCAGTTAACAGACATTCCTTTCGAATTCTGAACTGAACAGACACACCATTTAAAATTCTGAGAAAAAAATATTCTCATGTCAGTGCACTAGCCCAATCAGCAACGTCGGCCATATCCAATCAGGAGACCCCAAGAGCCCCAAGGCCCAAGGCCCTTATCTTTGACTTTTTTAATGTATTTAATATGGCCAAGTCCACATCCTTTTTATCATCCCTCTCTTTTTTATTTTACATAAGCCTTTTTGGCTTCTAATATATAAGGAGAGATTGTGCTAATATTTCTATGATGTGGGACTTTAAATGTTGCTACCCCTATCTCTTCTTCTTCCCACTTTTCTCTTTCTTTGCTCATTCATTTTCCAACAATCCCCCACATGAATGAGCAATCGATCTTAGTTTCACGAACCATTTATCGCATCGGTTAAAGTAGCACAAGGGCTTTGAACTTTCCTAGTGATTACCTATTTGAATCACCGGCGAATCAGTAGACATAGACTGTCCTTGAACTGTAAGCCTTTTGTGTAATTCTAAAGTAGATAACACACGATAAATGTTTCTTATAACCCTTCGTTCTCTGTATGTGTTCGTTTTTGCCTTGAACACCTGCCTGGTCTCATAAGTGCTTAGAGAATTTGGCCTCATAATTCTCTTTGAAGCGGCGCCTTCGCACTTACGTAGGTGATTCTGTAAAGGGTATTCTTTAATTCCTCAAATACAGACATCATTAAAAGTACTAATACTTATCCTTATTCAACATATAATGCACTGACTTATCATAGGAATGGTTTGTGTATAACAGTGCCATCAAGTTTCTCTAAAACTTCGTTGTCCCTTTGAACCTAGATCTTGGGATCTCCAGTCAACTAGGTGGGGTTTCCATTTCAGAAAAACCTTTAGTCTATAGGCCTTAGCCCCATTCCCTTCGATAAGGTTTGAACTTTCTCTCTTGGCAAGCCTTTTGTAAGTGGATCCGCTAAGTTATCTTTAGATCGAATGTAATCTATTGTGATAACCCCATTAGAGAGAAGTTGTCTTATCGTTTTATGTCTACGACGAATATGCCTAGATTTTCCATTGTATAGTGTACTATTAGCTCTTCCAATAGCTGATTGACTATCACAATGTATACATATTGGAGGCATAGGTTTGCTCCAATTAGGAATGTCTTCTAAGAAGCTTCGAATCCATTCTGCTTCTTCTGCAGTCTTATCTAGTGCAATAAACTCTGATTCCATCGTAGATCTAGCGATACAAGTCTGTTTGGATGATTTCCATGAAATTGCTCCATTTCCTAATGTGAACACGTATCCACTTGTAGACTTTGTATCATTTGATCCAGTGATCCAATTTGCATCACTGTATCCTTCCACTATTGAAGGATAGTTTGTATAGTATAGACCATAACTCTGTGTATACTTTAGATATCCTAGAACTCTGATTATCGCTTTCCAGTGATGTTTACCAGGATTGCTGGTAAATCTACTTAGTTTGCTTACAGCATATGCGATATCAGGCCTAGTACAGTTCATAACATACATGATACTTCCTAGTATACGAGAGTATTCCAATTGGTAAATACCGTCACCAGTGTTCTTTACCCAATTTTGGTTCATATCTACTGGTGATTTTGCAATAGTTACATTATATTGCTTGAATTTCTCAAGTATTTTGGTGATGTAATGTGATTGGGATAATGCATATCCCTGTGGTGTTCTCAGAATTTTTACACCCAATATTACATCAGCCAGTCCTAGGTCTTTCATATCGAATCTAGAGGATAACATATCCTTTGTAGATGTTATTATGGCCTTGTTGTTTCCTAGGATCAATAGGTCATCAACATAAAGACAAACAATGACATATCCAATGTGTGTATGTTTTATGTACACACATTTATCTGATTCATTTATCGTGAATCCATTTGATAACATAGTATTGTCAAACTTCTCATGCCACTGTTTTGGAGCTTGCTTAAGGCCATAAAGTGATTTTACCAGTTTGCAAACTTTATGCTCATTTTCTGAGCTTAGAAATCCTTCAGGTTGTTTCATATAGATTTCCTCCTCTAGTTCACCATTCAAGAATGCAGTTTTAACATCCATTTGATGTATTTCCAAGTCATGTACGGATGCAATTGCAATGAGCATTCTAATTGACGTTATCCTCGTTACAGGTGAATATGTATCGAAATAGTCCAGGTCTTCCTTTTGTCTAAATCCTTGGACTACCAGACGAGCTTTGTACTTGTCTATTGAACCATCAGGTTTCAATTTCTTTTTAAATATCCATTTATTACCTAAGGCCTTACATCCTTGAGGTAAATCAACCAATTCCCATGTATGATTCGACATAATGGATTCAATTTCATTGTTAATTGCCTCCTTCCAATAAGGGGCATCGTTGGAAGACATAGCTTGTTTGTATGTCAATGGATCATCTTCTAACATAAATGTATAGAAGTCCGGTCCAAAGGTTTTTAAAGTCCTTGACCTTTTACTTTTTCTTGGTTCCTCCACTTGCTGCTCAACACTACTTTGCTGAGTGTTATTTTGTTCAGCGTCCTCAATGGAGTAAGGAACTTCAATTTCCCTTGGTCTCTTAGGTGCATGATTTTCAGTACCATGTTTCAAGGGAAATACATGTTCGAAAAATCTAGCATTTCTCGACTCAATGATGGTATTTTCATGAATATCATCAATTTCAGATTTGTGTACCAAAAATCGATATGCAGCACTGTTTTGTGCATATCCAATGAATACACAATCAATTGTTTTTGGTCCAATTTTGACCTTCTTTGGTTTTGGTACCTCTACTTTGGCAAGACACCCCCACACTTTTAGGTATTTGTAGGATGGTGGTCTGTTTTTCCAAAGTTCATGAGGAGATTTAGATATTTTCTTTCGGGGTATTTTATTTAAAATATGATTTGCCGAAAGAATAGCTTCTCCCCAATAGTTATCTGGCAAGCCAGAGCTAATTAGTAAGGCATTCATCATTTCTTTAAGAGTTCTATTTTTCCGTTCGGCTATACCGTTGGATTGAGGTGAATACGGGGCTGTAGTTTGATGTATAATTCCATGTTCAGCACAGAATTCCTCAAATGGAGACTCGTATTCTCCTCCTCTATCACTTTTTAAAGATTTTATTTTCTTGTTGAGTTGATTCTCAACTTCTGCCTTATACTGTTTAAACATTTCGAATGCTTCGTCCTTACTTCTAAGGAGATACACATGACAGTATCTGGTACAATCATCAATGAATGTAATAAAGTACCTTTTTCCACCTCTAGTTTGACACATTTTCAAATCGCATACGTCAGTATGTATTAAGTCTAGAGGTTCTGTCACTCGTTCAATACGATGAAACGAGGTTCTTGTCAATTTTGCTTCTGCACAAACTTGACATTTATAGTTGGAATCTATATTGCATTTTGGTATAAATTCTAGATTAATCAATTTTCGCAATGTATCAAAGTTTACATGCCCTAATCTAGAATGCCATATGTTAGAAGATTCAACAATATAAGCAGAAGATTCACTTTTATTCATTTCAGTGCGTGGTACAATAGTGGTTACATTTGCTTTAAATAAACCATCACACACATAACCTCTTCCAACATACACCCCATTCTTGGAAAGAACAAATTTGTCAGCTTCAAAGATCAATTTGAAGCCATGCTTGCTCAGCAACGATCCTGAAATCAGGTTCTTGCGAATTTCTGGAACATGGAGAACATCATTTAAAGTCAGTTCCTTTCCAGAAGTCAGTTTCAGCACAACTTTTCCTTTGCCTTCGACCTTGGAAGTGGAAGAATTGCCCATAAAAAGTTGTTCAGCATCAGTTGCAGTTTTATAGGTTGTAAACATCCACTTGTTAGCACATATGTGTCGAGTGGCTCCAGTGTCTACAAACCATTCCTTTGAGTTGCCAATAAGGTTGCATTCTGATATTACTGCACATAAATCAAGATCAGAAATGCCTTTCGAAACATCAGCCGTATTTGCTTCCAACTTCTTCTTTTTTAGGCGCACGACATTCGGCTGCTTTGTGCCCCTTCTTTCCACAGTTGTGGCAAGAACCCAGAAATTTCTTTGACTTCTTAGGAGCATTCTCCCTTTTCCTTTTATTAGTTTTGTCTGACTCAACAACATTTGCTTTGGCAGCAATATTCTGAGAAATCTTTTTCTCAGAATTTCTGTTATCTTCCTCAATGCGAAGCCGAACTATGAGATCTTCCATTGTCATTTCCTTACGCTTGTGCTTAAGGTAATTTTTAAAGTCCTTCCAAGAAGGAGGCAATTTCTCAATAGTTGCAGCAACTTGAAAAGTCTCGCTAAGAGTCATCTTTTCATCTTCTAATTGACGGATGATAAGTTGCAGTTCTTGAGCTTGACTTATCACCGTCTTTGAGTCAACCATTTTGAAGTCTAGAAATTTTCCAGCAATGAATTTCTTCATGCCTGCATCTTCAGTTTTGTACTTCTTTTCCAGAGCCAACCAGAGTTGTTTGGACGTTGCAAAAGTACAATAGACATTGTAGAGGCTATCATCCAGACCATTCAGAATATAGTTTTTGCACATGAAATCTGAATTTGTCCAGATATTAACTGCCTCTACTTTAGTAGCGTCAGGTTCGAGTTCGTCTACCACAGGAGCCTCTTCAGTCAGAAACTTTGCAAGGCTTAGTGTTGTTAAATAAAACAACATTTTCTGTTGCCAGCGCTTGAAATTGATTCCATTGAACTTCTCTGGCCTTTCGCCATGAGACAGAGCCATTGTCGGAAGCACAGGCGCTGGCTGAGCAGTTTTCACCGTCTGAATCGGTGCAGAATCAGTGCTGCTGTTTTTCGTCATCTGCAACAAAATATTGTTTCAAGAATGTTAGAACTTTTGTAATTACACAACTGTATTACAAACAGACAGCAACAACAATCACTGTTAATCAATTATGTCGCAATTGTCACGTCAGACTATGTTTATAATAATCATAGAAAGCGTAACCGATTTGTGCATAAAATCAAAGATAAACAGAAAGTATTCTGTTTAAATAATGTCCGAGTCCAGAACTTTTCTGTTTCCTTGAAACAATATTGCTGTCGTATACACCAATCGACGTAGTTGCAATTTGTTTCCCAGGATAAAACGGACCAACTCCGTAGCTTAGTGCCAGCAAACGGAGCTCCGACGAACTGAAGTTGGTTATAGAAACTAGGTCAGAGAATTACGTTGAAGAAGAAGGAATAATTCAGCAGAAAAAGTAAGTTCTGTCTTTGTTTTGGGCAGTGTATATATAGGCAAGGAGGAGTGCCTGTTCGCATGCATCAGTAACCGTCAGAATAGGAAAGGTTGCGACCCTTTAACCGCTCTGTTATTAATATGCATATGCTGAGAATTCAAATGGTTGTACTCGTTCAGTTAACAGACATTCCTTTCGAATTCTGAACTGAACAGACACACCATTTAAAATTCTGAGAAAAAAATATTCTCATGTCAGTGCACTAGCCCAATCAGCAACGTTGGCCATATCCAATCAGGAGACCCCAAGAGCCCCAAGGCCCAAGGCCCTTATCTTTGACTTTTTTAATGTATTTAATATGGCCAAGTCCACATCCTTTTTATCATCCCTCTCTTTTTTATTTTACATAAGCCTTTTTGGCTTCTAATATATAAGGAGAGATTGTGCTAATATTTCTATGATGTGGGACTTTAAATGTTGCTACCCCTATCTCTTCTTCTTCCCACTTTTCTCTTTCTTTGCTCATTCATTTTCCAACAATCCCCCACATGAATGAGCAATCGATCTTAGTTTCACGAACCATTTATCGCATCGGTTAAAGTAGCACAAGGGCTTTGAACTTTCCTAGTGATTACCTATTTGAATCACCGGCGAATCAGTAGACATAGACTGTCCTTGAACTGTAAGCCTTTTGTGTAATTCTAAAGTAGATAACACACGATAAATGTTTCTTATAACCCTTCGTTCTCTGTATGTGTTCGTTTTTGCCTTGAACACCTGCCTGGTCTCATAAGTGCTTAGAGAATTTGGCCTCATAATTCTCTTTGAAGCGGCGCCTTCGCACTTACGTAGGTGATTCTGTAAAGGGTATTCTTTAATTCCTCAAATACAGACATCATTAAAAGTACTAATACTTATCCTTATTCAACATATAATGCACTGACTTATCATAGGAATGGTTTGTGTATAACAGTGCCATCAAGTTTCTCTAAAACTTCGTTGTCCCTTTGAACCTAGATCTTGGGATCTCCAGTCAACTAGGTGGGGTTTCCATTTCAGAAAAACCTTTAGTCTATAGGCCTTAGCCCCATTCCCTTCGATAAGGTTTGAACTTTCTCTCTTGGCAAGCCTTTTGTAAGTGGATCCGCTAAGTTATCTTTAGATCGAATGTAATCTATTGTGATAACCCCATTAGAGAGAAGTTGTCTTATCGTTTTATGTCTACGACGAATATGCCTAGATTTTCCATTGTATAGTGTACTATTAGCTCTTCCAATAGCTGATTGACTATCACAATGTATACATATTGGAGGCATAGGTTTGCTCCAATTAGGAATGTCTTCTAAGAAGCTTCGAATCCATTCTGCTTCTTCTGCAGTCTTATCTAGTGCAATAAACTCTGATTCCATCGTAGATCTAGCGATACAAGTCTGTTTGGATGATTTCCATGAAATTGCTCCATTTCCTAATGTGAACACGTATCCACTTGTAGACTTTGTATCATTTGATCCAGTGATCCAATTTGCATCACTGTATCCTTCCACTATTGAAGGATAGTTTGTATAGTATAGACCATAACTCTG
The DNA here is from genome assembly GCA_030737875.1 of Allium sativum. NCBI lineage: Eukaryota > Viridiplantae > Streptophyta > Magnoliopsida > Asparagales > Amaryllidaceae > Allium > Allium sativum. The sequence goes on from CM060924.1 coordinate 483,149,349, forward strand.
TGTATACTTTAGATATCCTAGAACTCTGATTATCGCTTTCCAGTGATGTTTACCAGGATTGCTGGTAAATCTACTTAGTTTGCTTACAGCATATGCGATATCAGGCCTAGTACAGTTCATAACATACATGATACTTCCTAGTATACGAGAGTATTCCAATTGGTAAATACCGTCACCAGTGTTCTTTACCCAATTTTGGTTCATATCTACTGGTGATTTTGCAATAGTTACATTATATTGCTTGAATTTCTCAAGTATTTTGGTGATGTAATGTGATTGGGATAATGCATATCCCTGTGGTGTTCTCAGAATTTTTACACCCAATATTACATCAGCCAGTCCTAGGTCTTTCATATCGAATCTAGAGGATAACATATCCTTTGTAGATGTTATTATGGCCTTGTTGTTTCCTAGGATCAATAGGTCATCAACATAAAGACAAACAATGACATATCCAATGTGTGTATGTTTTATGTACACACATTTATCTGATTCATTTATCGTGAATCCATTTGATAACATAGTATTGTCAAACTTCTCATGCCACTGTTTTGGAGCTTGCTTAAGGCCATAAAGTGATTTTACCAGTTTGCAAACTTTATGCTCATTTTCTGAGCTTAGAAATCCTTCAGGTTGTTTCATATAGATTTCCTCCTCTAGTTCACCATTCAAGAATGCAGTTTTAACATCCATTTGATGTATTTCCAAGTCATGTACGGATGCAATTGCAATGAGCATTCTAATTGACGTTATCCTCGTTACAGGTGAATATGTATCGAAATAGTCCAGGTCTTCCTTTTGTCTAAATCCTTGGACTACCAGACGAGCTTTGTACTTGTCTATTGAACCATCAGGTTTCAATTTCTTTTTAAATATCCATTTATTACCTAAGGCCTTACATCCTTGAGGTAAATCAACCAATTCCCATGTATGATTCGACATAATGGATTCAATTTCATTGTTAATTGCCTCCTTCCAATAAGGGGCATCGTTGGAAGACATAGCTTGTTTGTATGTCAATGGATCATCTTCTAACATAAATGTATAGAAGTCCGGTCCAAAGGTTTTTAAAGTCCTTGACCTTTTACTTTTTCTTGGTTCCTCCACTTGCTGCTCAACACTACTTTGCTGAGTGTTATTTTGTTCAGCGTCCTCAATGGAGTAAGGAACTTCAATTTCCCTTGGTCTCTTAGGTGCATGATTTTCAGTACCATGTTTCAAGGGAAATACATGTTCGAAAAATCTAGCATTTCTCGACTCAATGATGGTATTTTCATGAATATCATCAATTTCAGATTTGTGTACCAAAAATCGATATGCAGCACTGTTTTGTGCATATCCAATGAATACACAATCAATTGTTTTTGGTCCAATTTTGACCTTCTTTGGTTTTGGTACCTCTACTTTGGCAAGACACCCCCACACTTTTAGGTATTTGTAGGATGGTGGTCTGTTTTTCCAAAGTTCATGAGGAGATTTAGATATTTTCTTTCGGGGTATTTTATTTAAAATATGATTTGCCGAAAGAATAGCTTCTCCCCAATAGTTATCTGGCAAGCCAGAGCTAATTAGTAAGGCATTCATCATTTCTTTAAGAGTTCTATTTTTCCGTTCGGCTATACCGTTGGATTGAGGTGAATACGGGGTTGTAGTTTGATGTATAATTCCATGTTCAGCACAGAATTCCTCAAATGGAGACTCGTATTCTCCTCCTCTATCACTTCTTAAAGATTTTATTTTCTTGTTGAGTTGATTCTCAACTTCTGCCTTATACTGTTTAAACATTTCGAATGCTTCGTCCTTACTTCTAAGGAGATACACATGACAGTATCTGGTACAATCATCAATGAATGTAATAAAGTACCTTTTTCCACCTCTAGTTTGACACATTTTCAAATCGCATACGTCAGTATGTATTAAGTCTAGAGGTTCTGTCACTCGTTCAATATGATGAAACGAGGTTCTTGTCAATTTTGCTTCTGCACAAACTTGACATTTATAGTTGGAATCTATATTGCATTTTGGTATAAATTCTAGATTAATCAATTTTCGCAATGTATCAAAGTTTACATGCCCTAATCTAGAATGCCATATGTTAGAAGATTCAACAATATAAGCAGAAGATTCACTTTTATTCATTTCAGTGCGTGGTACAATAGTGGTTACATTTGCTTTAAATAAACCATCACACACATAACCTCTTCCAACATACACCCCATTCTTGGAAAGAACAAATTTGTCAGCTTCAAAGATCAATTTGAAGCCATGCTTGCTCAGCAACGATCCTGAAATCAGGTTCTTGCGAATTTCTGGAACATGGAGAACATCATTTAAAGTCAGTTCCTTTCCAGAAGTCAGTTTCAGCACAACTTTTCCTTTGCCTTCGACCTTGGAAGTGGAAGAATTGCCCATAAAAAGTTGTTCAGCATCAGTTGCAGTTTTATAGGTTGTAAACATCCACTTGTTAGCACATATGTGTCGAGTGGCTCCAGTGTCTACAAACCATTCCTTTGAGTTGCAATAAGGTTGCATTCTGATATTACTGCACATAAATCAAGATCAGAAATGCCTTTCGAAACATCAGCCGTATTTGCTTCCAACTTCTTCTTTTTTAGGCGCACGACATTCGGCTGCTTTGTGCCCCTTCTTTCCACAGTTGTGGCAAGAACCCAGAAATTTCTTTGACTTCTTAGGAGCATTCTCCCTTTTCCTTTTATTAGTTTTGTCTGACTCAACAACATTTGCTTTGGCAGCAATATTCTGAGAAATCTTTTTCTCAGAATTTCTGTTATCTTCCTCAATGCGAAGCCGAACTATGAGATCTTCCATTGTCATTTCCTTACGCTTGTGCTTAAGGTAATTTTTAAAGTCCTTCCAAGAAGGAGGCAATTTCTCAATAGTTGCAGCAACTTGAAAAGTCTCGCTAAGAGTCATCTTTTCATCTTCTAATTGACGGATGATAAGTTGCAGTTCTTGAGCTTGACTTATCACCGTCTTTGAGTCAACCATTTTGAAGTCTAGAAATTTTCCAGCAATGAATTTCTTCATGCCTGCATCTTCAGTTTTGTACTTCTTTTCCAGAGCCAACCAGAGTTGTTTGGACGTTGCAAAAGTACAATAGACATTGTAGAGGCTATCATCCAGACCATTCAGAATATAGTTTTTGCACATGAAATCTGAATTTGTCCAGATATTAACTGCCTCTACTTTAGTAGCGTCAGGTTCGAGTTCGTCTACCACAGGAGCCTCTTCAGTCAGAAACTTTGCAAGGCTTAGTGTTGTTAAATAAAACAACATTTTCTGTTGCCAGCGCTTGAAATTGATTCCATTGAACTTCTCTGGCCTTTCGCCATGAGACAGAGCCATTGTCGGAAGCACAGGCGCTGGCTGAGCAGTTTTCACCGTCTGAATCGGTGCAGAATCAGTGCTGCTGTTTTTCGTCATCTGCAACAAAATATTGTTTCAAGAATGTTAGAACTTTTGTAATTACACAACTGTATTACAAACAGACAGCAACAACAATCACTGTTAATCAATTATGTCGCAATTGTCACGTCAGACTATGTTTATAATAATCATAGAAAGCGTAACCGATTTGTGCATAAAATCAAAGATAAACAGAAAGTATTCTGTTTAAATAATGTCCGAGTCCAGAACTTTTCTGTTTCCTTGAAACAATATTGCTGTCGTATACACCAATCGACGTAGTTGCAATTTGTTTCCCAGGATAAAACGGACCAACTCCGTAGCTTAGTGCCAGCAAACGGAGCTCCGACGAACTGAAGTTGGTTATAGAAACTAGGTCAGAGAATTACGTTGAAGAAGAAGGAATAATTCAGCAGAAAAAGTAAGTTCTGTCTTTGTTTTGGGCAGTGTATATATAGGCAAGGAGGAGTGCCTGTTCGCATGCATCAGTAACCGTCAGAATAGGAAAGGTTGCGACCCTTTAACCGCTCTGTTATTAATATGCATATGCTGAGAATTCAAATGGTTGTACTCGTTCAGTTAACAGACATTCCTTTCGAATTCTGAACTGAACAGACACACCATTTAAAATTCTGAGAAAAAAATATTCTCATGTCAGTGCACTAGCCCAATCAGCAACGTCGGCCATATCCAATCAGGAGACCCCAAGAGCCCCAAGGCCCAAGGCCCTTATCTTTGACTTTTTTAATGTATTTAATATGGCCAAGTCCACATCCTTTTTATCATCCCTCTCTTTTTTATTTTACATAAGCCTTTTTGGCTTCTAATATATAAGGAGAGATTGTGCTAATATTTCTATGATGTGGGACTTTAAATGTTGCTACCCCTATCTCTTCTTCTTCCCACTTTTCTCTTTCTTTGCTCATTCATTTTCCAACAATCCCCCACATGAATGAGCAATCAATCTTAGTTTCACGAACCATTTATCGCATCGGTTAAAGTAGCACAAGGGCTTTGAACTTTCCTAGTGGTTACCTATTTGAATCACCGGCGAATCAGTAGACATAGACTGTCCTTGAACTGTAAGCCTTTTGTGTAATTCTAAAGTAGATAACACACGATAAATGTTTCTTATAACCCTTCGTTCTCTGTATGTGTTCGTTTTTGCCTTGAACACCTGCCTGGTCTCATAAGTGCTTAGAGAATTTGGCCTCATAATTCTCTTTGAAGCGGCGCCTTCGCACTTACGTAGGTGATTCTGTAAAGGGTATTCTTTAATTCCTCAAATACAGACATCATTAAAAGTACTAATACTTATCCTTATTCAACATATAATGCACTGACTTATCATAGGAATGGTTTGTGTATAACAGTGCCATCAAGTTTCTCTAAAACTTCGTTGTCCCTTTGAACCTAGATCTTGGGATCTCCAGTCAACTAGGTGGGGTTTCCATTTCAGAAAAACCTTTAGTCTATAGGCCTTAGCCCCATTCCCTTCGATAAGGTTTGAACTTTCTCTCTTGGCAAGCCTTTTGTAAGTGGATCCGCTAAATTATCTTTAGATCGAATGTAATCTATTGTGATAACCCCATTAGAGAGAAGTTGTCTTATCGTTTTATGTCTACGACGAATATGCCTAGATTTTCCATTGTATAGTGTACTATTAGCTCTTCCAATAGCTGATTGACTATCACAATGTATACATATTGGAGGCATAGGTTTGCTCCAATTAGGAATGTCTTCTAAGAAGCTTCGAATCCATTCTGCTTCTTCTGCAGTCTTATCTAGTGCAATAAACTCTGATTCCATCGTAGATCTAGCGATACAAGTCTGTTTGGATGATTTCCATGAAATTGCTCCATTTCCTAATGTGAACACGTATCCACTTGTAGACTTTGTATCATTTGATCCAGTGATCCAATTTGCATCACTGTATCCTTCCACTATTGAAGGATAGTTTGTATAGTATAGACCATAACTCTGTGTATACTTTAGATATCCTAGAACTCTGATTATCGCTTTCCAGTGATGTTTACCAGGATTGCTGGTAAATCTACTTAGTTTGCTTACAGCATATGCGATATCAGGCCTAGTACAGTTCATAACATACATGATACTTCCTAGTATACGAGAGTATTCCAATTGGTAAATACCGTCACCAGTGTTCTTTACCCAATTTTGGTTCATATCTACTGGTGATTTTGCAATAGTTACATTATATTGCTTGAATTTCTCAAGTATTTTGGTGATGTAATGTGATTGGGATAATGCATATCCCTGTGGTGTTCTCAGAATTTTTACACCCAATATTACATCAGCCAGTCCTAGGTCTTTCATATCGAATCTAGAGGATAACATATCCTTTGTAGATGTTATTATGGCCTTGTTGTTTCCTAGGATCAATAGGTCATCAACATAAAGACAAACAATGACATATCCAATGTGTGTATGTTTTATGTACACACATTTATCTGATTCATTTATCGTGAATCCATTTGATAACATAGTATTGTCAAACTTCTCATGCCACTGTTTTGGAGCTTGCTTAAGGCCATAAAGTGATTTTACCAGTTTGCAAACTTTATGCTCATTTTCTGAGCTTAGAAATCCTTCAGGTTGTTTCATATAGATTTCCTCCTCTAGTTCACCATTCAAGAATGCAGTTTTAACATCCATTTGATGTATTTCCAAGTCATGTACGGATGCAATTGCAATGAGCATTCTAATTGACGTTATCCTCGTTACAGGTGAATATGTATCGAAATAGTCCAGGTCTTCCTTTTGTCTAAATCCTTGGACTACCAGACGAGCTTTGTACTTGTCTATTGAACCATCAGGTTTCAATTTCTTTTTAAATATCCATTTATTACCTAAGGCCTTACATCCTTGAGGTAAATCAACCAATTCCCATGTATGATTCGACATAATGGATTCAATTTCATTGTTAATTGCCTCCTTCCAATAAGGGGCATCGTTGGAAGACATAGCTTGTTTGTATGTCAATGGATCATCTTCTAACATAAATGTATAGAAGTTCGGTCCAAAGGTTTTTAAAGTCCTTGACCTTTTACTTTTTCTTGGTTCCTCCACTTGCTGCTCAACACTACTTTGCTGAGTGTTATTTTGTTCAGCGTCCTCAATGGAGTAAGGAACTTCAATTTCCCTTGGTCTCTTAGGTGCATGATTTTCAGTACCATGTTTCAAGGGAAATACATGTTCGAAAAATCTAGCATTTCTCGACTCAATGATGGTATTTTCATGAATATCATCAATTTCAGATTTGTGTACCAAAAATCGATATGCAACACTGTTTTGTGCATATCCAATGAATACACAATCAATTGTTTTTGGTCCAATTTTGACCTTCTTTGGTTTTGGTACCTCTACTTTGGCAAGACACCCCCACACTTTTAGGTATTTGTAGGATGGTGGTCTGTTTTTCCAAAGTTCATGAGGAGATTTAGATATTTTCTTTCGGGGTATTTTATTTAAAATATGATTTGCCGAAAGAATAGCTTCTCCCCAATAGTTATCTGGCAAGCCAGAGCTAATTAGTAAGGCATTCATCATTTCTTTAAGAGTTCTATTTTTCCGTTCGGCTATACCGTTGGATTGAGGTGAATACGGGGCTGTAGTTTGATGTATAATTCCATGTTCAGCACAGAATTCCTTAAATGGAGACTCGTATTCTCCTCCTCTATCACTTCTTAAAGATTTTATTTTCTTGTTGAGTTGATTCTCAACTTCTGCCTTATACTGTTTAAACATTTCGAATGCTTCGTCCTTACTTCTAAGGAGATACACATGACAGTATCTGGTACAATCATCAATGAATGTAATAAAGTACCTTTTTCCACCTCTAGTTTGACACATTTTCAAATCGCATACGTCAGTATGTATTAAGTCTAGAGGTTCTGTCACTCGTTCAATATGATGAAACGAGGTTCTTGTCAATTTTGCTTCTGCACAAACTTGACATTTATAGTTGGAATCTATATTGCATTTTGGTATAAATTCTAGATTAATCAATTTTCGCAATGTATCAAAGTTTACATGCCCTAATCTAGAATGCCATATGTTAGAAGATTCAACAATATAAGCAGAAGATTCACTTTTATTCATTTCAGTGCGTGGTACAATAGTGGTTACATTTGCTTTAAATAAACCATCACACACATAACCTCTTCCAACATACACCCCATTCTTGGAAAGAACAAATTTGTCAGCTTCAAAGATCAATTTGAAGCCATGCTTGCTCAGCAACGATCCTGAAATCAGGTTCTTGCGAATTTCTGGAACATGGAGAACATCATTTAAAGTCAGTTCCTTTCCAGAAGTCAGTTTCAGCACAACTTTTCCTTTGCCTTCGACCTTGGAAGTGGAAGAATTGCCCATAAAAAGTTGTTCAGCATCAGTTGCAGTTTTATAGGTTGTAAACATCCACTTGTTAGCACATATGTGTCGAGTGGCTCCAGTGTCTACAAACCATTCCTTTGAGTTGCCAATAAGGTTGCATTCTGATATTACTGCACATAAATCAAGATCAGAAATGCCTTTCGAAACATCAGCCGTATTTGCTTCCAACTTCTTCTTTTTTAGGCGCACGACATTCGGCTGCTTTGTGCCCCTTCTTTCCACAGTTGTGGCAAGAACCCAGAAATTTCTTTGACTTCTTAGGAGCATTCTCCCTTTTCCTTTTATTAGTTTTGTCTGACTCAACAACATTTGCTTTGGCAGCAATATTCTGAGAAATCTTTTTCTCAGAATTTCTGTTATCTTCCTCAATGCGAAGCCGAACTATGAGATCTTCCATTGTCATTTCCTTACGCTTGTGCTTAAGGTAATTTTTAAAGTCCTTCCAAGAAGGAGGCAATTTCTCAATAGTTGCAGCAACTTGAAAAGTCTCGCTAAGAGTCATCTTTTCATCTTCTAATTGACGGATGATAAGTTGCAGTTCTTGAGCTTGACTTATCACCATCTTTGAGTCAACCATTTTGAAGTCTAGAAATTTTCCAGCAATGAATTTCTTCATGCCTGCATCTTCAGTTTTGTACTTCTTTTCCAGAGCCAACCAGAGTTGTTTGGACGTTGCAAAAGTACAATAGACATTGTAGAGGCTATCATCCAGACCATTCAGAATATAGTTTTTGCACATGAAATCTGAATTTGTCCAGATATTAACTGCCTCTACTTTAGTAGCGTCAGGTTCGAGTTCGTCTACCACAGGAGCCTCTTCAGTCAGAAACTTTGCAAGGCTTAGTGTTGTTAAATAAAACAACATTTTCTGTTGCCAGCGCTTGAAATTGATTCCATTGAACTTCTCTGGCCTTTCGCCATGAGACAGAGCCATTGTCGGAAGCACAGGCGCTGGCTGAGAGTTTTCACCGTCTGAATCGGTGCAGAATCAGTGCTGCTGTTTTTCGTCATCTGCAACAAAATATTGTTTCAAGAATGTTAGAACTTTTGTAATTACACAACTGTATTACAAACAGACAGCAACAACAATCACTGTTAATCAATTATGTCGCAATTGTCACGTCAGACTATGTTTATAATAATCATAGAAAGCGTAACCGATTTGTGCATAAAATCAAAGATAAACAGAAAGTATTCTGTTTAAATAATGTCCGAGTCCAGAACTTTTCTGTTTCCTTGAAACAATATTGCTGTCGTATACACCAATCGACGTAGTTGCAATTTGTTTCCCAGGATAAAACGGACCAACTCCGTAGCTTAGTGCCAGCAAACGGAGCTCCGACGAACTGAAGTTGGTTATAGAAACTAGGTCAGAGAATTACGTTGAAGAAGAAGGAATAATTCAGCAGAAAAAGTAAGTTCTGTCTTTGTTTTGGGCAGTGTATATATAGGCAAGGAGGAGTGCCTGTTCGCATGCATCAGTAACCGTCAGAATAGGAAAGGTTGCGACCCTTTAACCGCTCTGTTATTAATATGCATATGCTGAGAATTCAAATGGTTGTACTCGTTCAGTTAACAGACATTCCTTTCGAATTCTGAACTGAACAGACACACCATTTAAAATTCTGAGAAAAAAATATTCTCATGTCAGTGCACTAGCCCAATCAGCAACGTCGGCCATATCCAATTAGGAGACCCCAAGAGCCCCAAGGCCCAAGGCCCTTATCTTTGACTTTTTTAATGTATTTAATATGGCCAAGTCCACATCCTTTTTATCATCCCTCTCTTTTTTATTTTACATAAGCCTTTTTGGCTTCTAATATATAAGGAGAGATTGTGCTAATATTTCTATGATGTGGGACTTTAAATGTTGCTACCCCTATCTCTTCTTCTTCCCACTTTTCTCTTTCTTTGCTCATTCATTTTCCAACAATCCCCCACATGAATGAGCAATCGATCTTAGTTTCACGCACCATTTATCGCATCGGTTAAAGTAGCACAAGGGCTTTGAACTTTCCTAGTGATTACCTATTTGAATCACCGGCGAATCAGTAGACATAGACTGTCCTTGAACTGTAAGCCTTTTGTGTAATTCTAAAGTAGATAACACACGATAAATGTTTCTTATAACCCTTCGTTCTCTGTATGTGTTCGTTTTTGCCTTGAACACCTGCCTGGTCTCATAAGTGCTTAGAGAATTTGGCCTCATAATTCTCTTTGAAGCGGCGCCTTCGCACTTACGTAGGTGATTCTGTAAAGGGTATTCTTTAATTCCTCAAATACAGACATCATTAAAAGTACTAATACTTATCCTTATTCAACATATAATGCACTGACTTATCATAGGAATGGTTTGTGTATAACAGTGCCATCAAGTTTCTCTAAAACTTCGTTGTCCCTTTGAACCTAGATCTTGGGATCTCCAGTCAACTAGGTGGGGTTTCCATTTCAGAAAAACCTTTAGTCTATAGGCCTTAGCCCCATTCCCTTCGATAAGGTTTGAACTTTCTCTCTTGGCAAGCCTTTTGTAAGTGGATCCGCTAAGTTATCTTTAGATCGAATGTAATCTATTGTGATAACCCCATTAGAGAGAAGTTGTCTTATCGTTTTATGTCTACGACGAATATGCCTAGATTTTCCATTGTATAGTGTACTATTAGCTCTTCCAATAGCTGATTGACTATCACAATGTATACATATTGGAGGCATAGGTTTGCTCCAATTAGGAATGTCTTCTAAGAAGCTTCGAATCCATTCTGCTTCTTCTGCAGTCTTATCTAGTGCAATAAACTCTGATTCCATCGTAGATCTAGCGATACAAGTCTGTTTGGATGATTTCCATGAAATTGCTCCATTTCCTAATGTGAACACGTATCCACTTGTAGACTTTGTATCATTTGATCCAGTGATCCAATTTGCATCACTGTATCCTTCCACTATTGAAGGATAGTTTGTATAGTATAGACCATAACTCTGTGTATACTTTAGATATCCTAGAACTCTGATTATCGCTTTCCAGTGATGTTTACCAGGATTGCTGGTAAATCTACTTAGTTTGCTTACAGCATATGCGATATCAGGCCTAGTACAGTTCATAACATACATGATACTTCCTAGTATACGAGAGTATTCCAATTGGTAAATACCGTCACCAGTGTTCTTTACCCAATTTTGGTTCATATCTACTGGTGATTTTGCAATAGTTACATTATATTGCTTGAATTTCTCAAGTATTTTGGTGATGTAATGTGATTGGGATAATGCATATCCCTGTGGTGTTCTCAGAATTTTTACACCCAATATTACATCAGCCAGTCCTAGGTCTTTCATATCGAATCTAGAGGATAACATATCCTTTGTAGATGTTATTATGGCCTTGTTGTTTCCTAGGATCAATAGGTCATCAACATAAAGACAAACAATGACATATCCAATGTGTGTATGTTTTATGTACACACATTTATCTGATTCATTTATCGTGAATCCATTTGATAACATAGTATTGTCAAACTTCTCATGCCACTGTTTTGGAGCTTGCTTAAGGCCATAAAGTGATTTTACCAGTTTGCAAACTTTATGCTCATTTTCTGAGCTTAGAAATCCTTCAGGTTGTTTCATATAGATTTCCTCCTCTAGTTCACCATTCAAGAATGCAGTTTTAACATCCATTTGATGTATTTCCAAGTCATGTACGGATGCAATTGCAATGAGCATTCTAATTGACGTTATCCTCGTTACAGGTGAATATGTATCGAAATAGTCCAGGTCTTCCTTTTGTCTAAATCCTTGGACTACCAGACGAGCTTTGTACTTGTCTATTGAACCATCAGGTTTCAATTTCTTTTTAAATATCCATTTATTACCTAAGGCCTTACATCCTTGAGGTAAATCAACCAATTCCCATGTATGATTCGACATAATGGATTCAATTTCATTGTTAATTGCCTCCTTCCAATAAGGGGCATCGTTGGAAGACATAGCTTGTTTGTATGTCAATGGATCATCTTCTAACATAAATGTATAGAAGTCCGGTCCAAAGGTTTTTAAAGTCCTTGACCTTTTACTTTTTCTTGGTTCCTCCACTTGCTGCTCAACACTACTTTGCTGAGTGTTATTTTGTTCAGCGTCCTCAATGGAGTAAGGAACTTCAATTTCCCTTGGTCTCTTAGGTGCATGATTTTCAGTACCATGTTTCAAGGGAAATACATGTTCGAAAAATCTAGCATTTCTCGACTCAATGATGGTATTTTCATGAATATCATCAATTTCAGATTTGTGTACCAAAAATCGATATGCAGCACTGTTTTGTGCATATCCAATGAATACACAATCAATTATTTTTGGTCCAATTTTGACCTTCTTTGGTTTTGGTACCTCTACTTTGGCAAGACACCCCCACACTTTTAGGTATTTGTAGGATGGTGGTCTGTTTTTCCAAAGTTCATGAGGAGATTTAGATATTTTCTTTCGGGGTATTTTATTTAAAATATGATTTGCCGAAAGAATAGCTTCTCCCCAATAGTTATCTGGCAAGCCAGAGCTAATTAGTAAGGCATTCATCATTTCTTTAAGAGTTCTATTTTTCCGTTCGGCTATACCGTTGGATTGAGGTGAATACGGGGCTGTAGTTTGATGTATAATTCCATGTTCAGCACAGAATTCCTCAAATGGAGACTCGTATTCTCCTCCTCTATCACTTCTTAAAGATTTTATTTTCTTGTTGAGTTGATTCTCAACTTCTGCCTTATACTGTTTAAACATTTCGAATGCTTCGTCCTTACTTCTAAGGAGATACACATGACAGTATCTGGTACAATCATCAATGAATGTAATAAAGTACCTTTTTCCACCTCTAGTTTGACACATTTTCAAATCGCATACGTCAGTATGTATTAAGTCTAGAGGTTCTGTCACTCGTTCAATATGATGAAACGAGGTTCTTGTCAATTTTGCTTCTGCACAAACTTGACATTTATAGTTGGAGTCTATATTGCATTTTGGTATAAATTCTAGATTAATCAATTTTCGCAATGTATCAAAGTTTACATGCCCTAATCTAGAATGCCATATGTTAGAAGATTCAACAATATAAGCAGAAGATTCACTTTTATTCATTTCAGTGCGTGGTACAATAGTGGTTACATTTGCTTTAAATAAACCATCACACACATAACCTCTTCCAACATACACCCCATTCTTGGAAAGAACAAATTTGTCAGCTTCAAAGATCAATTTGAAGCCATGCTTGCTCAGCAACGATCCTGAAATCAGGTTCTTGCGAATTTCTGGAACATGGAGAACATCATTTAAAGTCAGTTCCTTTCCAGAAGTCAGTTTCAGCACAACTTTTCCTTTGCCTTCGACCTTGGAAGTGGAAGAATTGCCCATAAAAAGTTGTTCAGCATCAGTTGCAGTTTTATAGGTTGTAAACATCCACTTGTTAGCACATATGTGTCGAGTGGCTCCAGTGTCTACAAACCATTCCTTTGAGTTGCCAATAAGGTTGCATTCTGATATTACTGCACATAAATCAAGATCAGAAATGCCTTTCGAAACTTCAGCCGTATTTGCTTCCAACTTCTTCTTTTTTAGGCGCACGACATTCGGCTGCTTTGTGCCCCTTCTTTCCACAGTTGTGGCAAGAACCCAGAAATTTCTTTGACTTCTTAGGAGCATTCTCCCTTTTCCTTTTATTAGTTTTGTCTGACTCAACAACATTTGCTTTGGCAGCAATATTCTGAGAAATCTTTTTCTCAGAATTTCTGTTATCTTCCTCAATGCGAAGCCGAACTATGAGATCTTCCATTGTCATTTCCTTACGCTTGTGCTTAAGGTAATTTTTAAAGTCCTTCCAAGAAGGAGGCAATTTCTCAATAGTTGCAGCAACTTGAAAAGTCTCGCTAAGAGTCATCTTTTCATCTTCTAATTGACGGATGATAAGTTGCAGTTCTTGAGCTTGACTTATCACCGTCTTTGAGTCAACCATTTTGAAGTCTAGAAATTTTCCAGCAATGAATTTCTTCATGCCTGCATCTTCAGTTTTGTACTTCTTTTCCAGAGCCAACCAGAGTTGTTTGGACGTTGCAAAAGTACAATAGACATTGTAGAGGCTATCATCCAGACCATTCAGAATATAGTTTTTGCACATGAAATCTGAATTTGTCCAGATATTAACTGCCTCTACTTTAGTAGCGTCAGGTTCGAGTTCGTCTACCACAGGAGCCTCTTCAGTCAGAAACTTTGCAAGGCTTAGTGTTGTTAAATAAAACAACATTTTCTGTTGCCAGCGCTTGAAATTGATTCCATTGAACTTCTCTGGCCTTTCGCCATGAGACAGAGCCATTGTCGGAAGCACAGGCGCTGGCTGAGCAGTTTTCACCGTCTGAATCGGTGCAGAATCAGTGCTGCTGTTTTTCGTCATCTGCAACAAAATATTGTTTCAAGAATGTTAGAACTTTTGTAATTACACAACTGTATTACAAACAGACAGCAACAACAATCACTGTTAATCAATTATGTCGCAATTGTCACGTCAGACTATGTTTATAATAATCATAGAAAGCGTAACCGATTTGTGCATAAAATCAAAGATAAACAGAAAGTATTCTGTTTAAATAATGTCCGAGTCCAGAACTTTTCTGTTTCCTTGAAACAATATTGCTGTCGTATACACCAATCGACGTAGTTGCAATTTGTTTCCCAGGATAAAACGGACCAACTCCGTAGCTTAGTGCCAGCAAACGGAGCTCCGACGAACTGAAGTTGGTTATAGAAACTAGGTCAGAGAATTACGTTGAAGAAGAAGGAATAATTCAGCAGAAAAAGTAAGTTCTGTCTTTGTTTTGGGCAGTGTATATATAGGCAAGGAGGAGTGCCTGTTCGCATGCATCAGTAACCGTCAGAATAGGAAAGGTTGCGACCCTTTAACCGCTCTGTTATTAATATGCATATGCTGAGAATTCAAATGGTTGTACTCGTTCAGTTAACAGACATTCCTTTCGAATTCTGAACTGAACAGACACACCATTTAAAATTCTGAGAAAAAAATATTCTCATGTCAGTGCACTAGCCCAATCAGCAACGTCGGCCATATCCAATCAGGAGACCCCAAGAGCCCCAAGGCCCAAGGCCCTTATCTTTGACTTTTTTAATGTATTTAATATGGCCAAGTCCACATCCTTTTTATCATCCCTCTCTTTTTTATTTTACATAAGCCTTTTTGGCTTCTAATATATAAGGAGAGATTGTGCTAATATTTCTATGATGTGGGACTTTAAATGTTGCTACCCCTATCTCTTCTTCTTCCCACTTTTCTCTTTCTTTGCTCATTCATTTTCCAACAATCCCCCACATGAATGAGCAATCGATCTTAGTTTCACGAACCATTTATCGCATCGGTTAAAGTAGCACAAGGGCTTTGAACTTTCCTAGTGATTACCTATTTGAATCACCGGCGAATCAGTAGACATAGACTGTCCTTGAACTGTAAGCCTTTTGTGTAATTCTAAAGTAGATAACACACGATAAATGTTTCTTATAACCCTTCGTTCTCTGTATGTGTTCGTTTTTGCCTTGAACACCTGCCTGGTCTCATAAGTGCTTAGAGAATTTGGCCTCATAATTCTCTTTGAAGCGGCGCCTTCGCACTTACGTAGGTGATTCTGTAAAGGGTATTCTTTAATTCCTCAAATACAGACATCATTAAAAGTACTAATACTTATCCTTATTCAACATATAATGCACTGACTTATCATAGGAATGGTTTGTGTATAACAGTGCCATCAAGTTTCTCTAAAACTTCGTTGTCCCTTTGAACCTAGATCTTGGGATCTCCAGTCAACTAGGTGGGGTTTCCATTTCAGAAAAACCTTTAGTCTATAGGCCTTAGCCCCATTCCCTTCGATAAGGTTTGAACTTTCTCTCTTGGCAAGCCTTTTGTAAGTGGATCCGCTAAGTTATCTTTAGATCGAATGTAATCTATTGTGATAACCCCATTAGAGAGAAGTTGTCTTATCGTTTTATGTCTACGACGAATATGCCTAGATTTTCCATTGTATAGTGTACTATTAGCTCTTCCAATAGCTGATTGACTATCACAATGTATACATATTGGAGGCATAGGTTTGCTCCAATTAGGAATGTCTTCTAAGAAGCTTCGAATCCATTCTGCTTCTTCTGCAGTCTTATCTAGTGCAATAAACTCTGATTCCATCGTAGATCTAGCGATACAAGTCTGTTTGGATGATTTCCATGAAATTGCTCCATTTCCTAATGTGAACACGTATCCACTTGTAGACTTTGTATCATTTGATCCAGTGATCCAATTTGCATCACTGTATCCTTCCACTATTGAAGGATAGTTTGTATAGTATAGACCATAACTCTGTGTATACTTTAGATATCCTAGAACTCTGATTATCGCTTTCCAGTGATGTTTACCAGGATTGCTGGTAAATCTACTTAGTTTGCTTACAGCATATGCGATATCAGGCCTAGTACAGTTCATAACATACATGATACTTCCTAGTATACGAGAGTATTCCAATTGGTAAATACCGTCACCAGTGTTCTTTACCCAATTTTGGTTCATATCTACTGGTGATTTTGCAATAGTTACATTATATTGCTTGAATTTCTCAAGTATTTTGGTGATGTAATGTGATTGGGATAATGCATATCCCTGTGGTGTTCTCAGAATTTTTACACCCAATATTACATCAGCCAGTCCTAGGTCTTTCATATCGAATCTAGAGGATAACATATCCTTTGTAGATGTTATTATGGCCTTGTTGTTTCCTAGGATCAATAGGTCATCAACATAAAGACAAACAATGACATATCCAATGTGTGTATGTTTTATGTACACACATTTATCTGATTCATTTATCGTGAATCCATTTGATAACATAGTATTGTCAAACTTCTCATGCCACTGTTTTGGAGCTTGCTTAAGGCCATAAAGTGATTTTACCAGTTTGCAAACTTTATGCTCATTTTCTGAGCTTAGAAATCCTTCAGGTTGTTTCATATAGATTTCCTCCTCTAGTTCACCATTCAAGAATGCAGTTTTAACATCCATTTGATGTATTTCCAAGTCATGTACGGATGCAATTGCAATGAGCATTCTAATTGACGTTATCCTCGTTACAGGTGAATATGTATCGAAATAGTCCAGGTCTTCCTTTTGTCTAAATCCTTGGACTACCAGACGAGCTTTGTACTTGTCTATTGAACCATCAGGTTTCAATTTCTTTTTAAATATCCATTTATTACCTAAGCCCTTACATCCTTGAGGTAAATCAACCAATTCCCATGTATGATTCGACATAATGGATTCAATTTCATTGTTAATTGCCTCCTTCCAATAAGGGGCATCGTTGGAAGACATAGCTTGTTTGTATGTCAATGGATCATCTTCTAACATAAATGTATAGAAGTCCGGTCCAAAGGTTTTTAAAGTCCTTGACCTTTTACTTTTTCTTGGTTCCTCCACTTGCTGCTCAACACTACTTTGCTGAGTGTTATTTTGTTCAGCGTCCTCAATGGAGTAAGGAACTTCAATTTCCCTTGGTCTCTTAGGTGCATGATTTTCAGTACCATGTTTCAAGGGAAATACATGTTCGAAAAATCTAGCATTTCTCGACTCAATGATGGTATTTTCATGAATATCATCAATTTCAGATTTGTGTACCAAAAATCGATATGCAGCACTGTTTTGTGCATATCCAATGAATACACAATCAATTGTTTTTGGTCCAATTTTGACCTTCTTTGGTTTTGGTACCTCTACTTTGGCAAGACACCCCCACACTTTTAGGTATTTGTAGGATGGTGGTCTGTTTTTCCAAAGTTCATGAGGAGATTTAGATATTTTCTTTCGGGGTATTTTATTTAAAATATGATTTGCCGAAAGAATAGCTTCTCCCCAATAGTTATCTGGCAAGCCAGAGCTAATTAGTAAGGCATTCATCATTTCTTTAAGAGTTCTATTTTTCCGTTCGGCTATACCGTTGGATTGAGGTGAATACGGGGCTGTAGTTTGATGTATAATTCCATGTTCAGCACAGAATTCCTCAAATGGAGACTCGTATTCTCCTCCTCTATCACTTCTTAAAGATTTTATTTTCTTGTTGAGTTGATTCTCAACTTCTGCCTTATACTGTTTAAACATTTCGAATGCTTCGTCCTTACTTCTAAGGAGATACACATGACAGTATCTGGTACAATCATCAATGAATGTAATAAAGTACCTTTTTCCACCTCTAGTTTGACACATTTTCAAATCGCATACGTCAGTATGTATTAAGTCTAGAGGTTCTGTCACTCGTTCAATATGATGAAACGAGGTTCTTGTCAATTTTGCTTCTGCACAAACTTGACATTTATAGTTGGAATCTATATTGCATTTTGGTATAAATTCTAGATTAATCAATTTTCGCAATGTATCAAAGTTTACATGCCCTAATCTAGAATGCCATATGTTAGAAGATTCAACAATATAAGCAGAAGATTCACTTTTATTCATTTCAGTGCGTGGTACAATAGTGGTTACATTTGCTTTAAATAAACCATCACACACATAACCTCTTCCAACATACACCCCATTCTTGGAAAGAACAAATTTGTCAGCTTCAAAGATCAATTTGAAGCCATGCTTGCTCAGCAACGATCCTGAAATCAGGTTCTTGCGAATTTCTGGAACATGGAGAACATCATTTAAAGTCAGTTCCTTTCCAGAAGTCAGTTTCAGCACAACTTTTCCTTTGCCTTCGACCTTGGAAGTGGAAGAATTGCCCATAAAAAGTTGTTCAGCATCAGTTGCAGTTTTATAGGTTGTAAACATCCACTTGTTAGCACATATGTGTCGAGTGGCTCCAGTGTCTACAAACCATTCCTTTGAGTTGCCAATAAGGTTGCATTCTGATATTACTGCACATAAATCAAGATCAGAAATGCCTTTCGAAACATCAGCCGTATTTGCTTCCAACTTCTTCTTTTTTAGGCGCACGACATTCGGCTGCTTTGTGCCCCTTCTTTCCACAGTTGTGGCAAGAACCCAGAAATTTCTTTGACTTCTTAGGAGCATTCTCCCTTTTCCTTTTATTAGTTTTGTCTGACTCAACAACATTTGCTTTGGCAGCAATATTCTAAGAAATCTTTTTCTCAGAATTTCTGTTATCTTCCTCAATGCGAAGCCGAACTATGAGATCTTCCATTGTCATTTCCTTACGCTTGTGCTTAAGGTAATTTTTAAAGTCCTTCCAAGAAGGAGGCAATTTCTCAATAGTTGCAGCAACTTGAAAAGTCTCGCTAAGAGTCATCTTTTCATCTTCTAATTGACGGATGATAAGTTGCAGTTCTTGAGCTTGACTTATCACCGTCTTTGAGTCAACCATTTTGAAGTCTAGAAATTTTCCAGCAATGAATTTCTTCATGCCTGCATCTTCAGTTTTGTACTTCTTTTCCAGAGCCAACCAGAGTTGTTTGGACGTTGCAAAAGTACAATAGACATTGTAGAGGCTATCATCCAGACCATTCAGAATATAGTTTTTGCACATGAAATCTGAATTTGTCCAGATATTAACTGCCTCTACTTTAGTAGCGTCAGGTTCGAGTTCGTCTACCACAGGAGCCTCTTCAGTCAGAAACTTTGCAAGGCTTAGTGTTGTTAAATAAAACAACATTTTCTGTTGCCAGCGCTTGAAATTGATTCCATTGAACTTCTCTGGCCTTTCGCCATGAGACAGAGCCATTGTCGGAAGCACAGGCGCTGGCTGAGCAGTTTTCACCGTCTGAATCGGTGCAGAATCAGTGCTGCTGTTTTTCGTCATCTGCAACAAAATATTGTTTCAAGAATGTTAGAACTTTTGTAATTACACAACTGTATTACAAACAGACAGCAACAACAATCACTGTTAATCAATTATGTCGCAATTGTCACGTCAGACTATGTTTATAATAATCATAGAAAGCGTAACCGATTTGTGCATAAAATCAAAGATAAACAGAAAGTATTCTTTTTAAATAATGTCCGAGTCCAGAACTTTTCTGTTTCCTTGAAACAATATTGCTGTCGTATACACCAATCGACGTAGTTGCAATTTGTTTCCCAGGATAAAACGGACCAACTCCGTAGCTTAGTGCCAGCAAACGGAGCTCCGACGAACTGAAGTTGGTTATAGAAACTAGGTCAGAGAATTACGTTGAAGAAGAAGGAATAATTCAGCAGAAAAAGTAAGTTCTGTCTTTGTTTTGGGCAGTGTATATATAGGCAAGGAGGAGTGCCTGTTCGCATGCATCAGTAACCGTCAGAATAGGAAAGGTTGCGACCCTTTAACCGCTCTGTTATTAATATGCATATGCTGAGAATTCAAATGGTTGTACTCGTTCAGTTAACAGACATTCCTTTCGAATTCTGAACTGAACAGACACACCATTTAAAATTCTGAGAAAAAAATATTCTCATGTCAGTGCACTAGCCCAATCAGCAACGTCGGCCATATCCAATCAGGAGACCCCAAGAGCCCCAAGGCCCAAGGCCCTTATCTTTGACTTTTTTAATGTATTTAATATGGCCAAGTCCACATCCTTTTTATCATCCCTCTCTTTTTTATTTTACATAAGCCTTTTTGGCTTCTAATATATAAGGAGAGATTGTGCCAATATTTCTATGATGTGGGACTTTAAATGTTGCTACCCCTATCTCTTCTTCTTCCCACTTTTCTCTTTCTTTGCTCATTCGTTTTCCAACATATAGGAAATATACATTATAGTATTGGATACGACCATGGTCTACTAAGGTAATAAAATATGGTCTACTAAGAGATTCTGGTCTACTAAGGTGATAAAATCTGAGCTAGGCAGGCCTGATGCCTTAGAAAAGTTGGTCTCCTAAGTGGCATGATAAACAAGGGGGGTAACTGGGTGGTTATAGCTGAGTTTAAGTTTGCAGCTCCTATTGCATTTGAAGGGAAGGAGAATAAATTTGGTTTAAAAATGTGAACGAGAGGTTCAAAAGCATGTTAATTATTTTTTAACAATAAAATCAAAATTTTTGCATGGCTCTATGGCAAGGAGAATGGGTTAAAGGAGAAGGAACATGTTGGGGACCTGTGGTATTAGGATTTGAGATAGCAGTATCTTGTTTGGTTTTATAAGTTTTGCATCCTTTCTGTGGACTCCTTTAAGCAAGGAATGTTACCCAAAAAGCTAAAAATTAGTTTATTAATAAAGAACTAATGAATGGACGAGATCTTTAACAAATATACCCAAATTAGAACTGACTTTACTTGCTCATGAATGCAATTGACGAAGGGGTCCATGTGTGTCAAAATGAACATTTTTTAGTCTAGATTATCATGAATGCAGTTGAAGATGGCACAGAATAATATAGAATGTGAGTGGTTTATCCAAGAAAAACCGCATTATAATTTTCCCAATATTTTATCCACTGCTCAATGACTTCAAACGATGGAGTCATAAATCTAGTATAAGAAAATTCAGATCTAGTTCCCTTACTATAAACTTAATTTTCCATCTTTTTTCCATGCTTTTGAAATAAGGTAGACGACACTCTATTTTAATATGTTGCCCCAAAATATAAGCCAAGTGGGGAGCAGCTTGGATATTGAAAAGCAGCATAGGCGGATGAAAGGATCGATGGATAAAACTCCAATGTAGCAAAAAAAGAAGATCGATGCTAGCTCTAGGAGCATCTCCAACAAGATTACGGGTCGTAATATTACAACCTGTAACATTCAGGGTGAATTGGCTGAAGTGTGCCTACAGATACGCGCCGATTTTATCAATACGGTATAATTTTATGGTCGTGAGCCGATTAAATCGGGGCCTCGCATATATTAGAAAAAAAAGTATACAAAAGCTTGAGGTTGTCAATAAAAGAATGCATTAATAAATAATTTAGTTGATCCTTCATTCATAGAACATCACCACATGGAGCGGAATGCACAGCTCCATTTGTTAGGGCTGTAAATTTTGTTCGAATGTCCGACGTCCGTTCGTGTCCGTGACCGAAATACGTCCGTCCGAGTCCGTCCGATTTTCATTTAGGACACGAGTTAGGACAACAAGATTTGTACGAGAAAAAATCATGTCCGGTCCGGGCTCGTCCGAATTCGTCCGAATTATTTGAAATTCGTCGTATAGTATAGAGAAAATCTAGTAAAATGTACAAAATGTGATATAAATAGCCATGTCCGACCGAGTCCGACTAGTCCGATCGTGTCCGTGTCCGACCGATTTTATTTAGGACACGAATTAGGACAACGAAATTTGTCCGAGAAAATTTTTGGTCCGGTCCGTGTTCGGTCCAATTTTTTTTAGGACAGAAACTGAACATACCTCCGTCCGGTCCGGTCCGACCGATTTACACCCCTACCATTTGTTTTCTAATGGTAAAAAAATGGATAATGGAAACAATGCATTAATAAATAATTTAGTGGACCCATCCTTCATTCATAGAACATCACCACGTGGACCATTTTGATGTTCCCCACGTTGACTGGGTAGAAGTGTTTGCTCTGCGCGTTGATTTTTCCCACGAGCCGAAAAAATCGGCGTCCCACACCTATTCTTATTCTTGAATACAACCGTGAATATTTTCCTGAATATTCAGGGTACAAAGTGTTATTGGAAGTGTTTTTCTCTTAGATTCAGAATTAAGGGTGTGAATTCTACTGCCGTTGGAGTTGCTCTAAGTGTCCAAAAAGGTTGGTAGTTCACATTAAACTATGCAAACTGATAAACATACAAAGATAAATGAATGGACTGTGCCAAAACCTGCACATTCCATTATAGTTTAAAGATATAAGAAACTTCTATTGGATTTTTTAAGGTGCAGAAAGGTATTTTATGTTTAAAGATGCTTGGTCTTGATATTTCATGCCAGTTCAACAATATATTGACAACCAAAATTTTATCCCACAAATAAAGATATACCTGAATGCAATCCCACAAAGCAATTTGTAGTTCGTCGCTTAGATTCTTCCACTTATCAAGAGTAACTGGAACATGTTCCCTAATTAGCGAACCTAGATATAAAGATAACTTGACAGACTTGTCTCCTATTGGTTTGCCACCCGCATCAAGTTCAACTTCAATACAGCTTGAAAGATTTGATGGAAGTCTTTTCACATTAGTTGGACCTCTAACATTGTGCTTCACAACTGGATTTTCATTGACATCTCTTATAGTCTCATTCATGTCAGCTTCAAAATTTTCAAAAACATTCATTGAACCTTTGTCAACTGCTTTAGTGTTGTCTTGAATTCGAGCATCATTATTCTCAGTGTGTGCTTCCATTGGTTGTCTTGTTTGCCAATTTCTTGTGAATTGCCTTCAATGCAAATGTTGCTATCCACTATGTTGTCCTTGCCTTTAGCATTATCATTGGATATGGTGGATTCTTCGATTGATTTTAGCCATTTTTTAGCAGTCCTCTTCTTTTTATTCATTTTCTGTAGATAAAAAATAAGATTAGTGGAAGTGTACATCAAAGTTTTTTGCTTCTAAACTATTGCTCCAACAAGATAAAGCTCTAATCTTTTTATCCATAAGATATTTTAAAGCGGCTTGCTGCTAGCTCAAAGAATTCCTGAAGATGACTTCATCAGGCTACCTATGTGTGATTTAGAGAAAACTGCACCAGGTCACATTTTGTACTCTATAAATTAATAAATTACAAAAACAAAAACTAATGACCAACAAAGTCAGTCATTTGTGAGTTTATTTTGTAATTTTAGTTTCTCTTCATCTTTCCTACATAACTATACTTTCAACATTACATATGTGAGAATCTTCCAAAAGTTTATAAAGTACACATATGAAACCATAGTGTGTGAACTACCATTTCGAACTATAGTTTGCAGTGAAAAATGACATAGTTCGTCTTTTGCTGTTGCACCATGTCATATTGAAAAATTGTAATTCGAAATGGTAGTTCAAAATTGTAGTTCCTATCCAAAAACCCAATTAGATCAAACTCCAAAATACACAATGGCCAAAAAAGGTAAAAACAGGTCAACGATAAATAATTCAAATAAAGGCAGCAGGAAGGAGTACAACATCAGCTGGCTAACATTTTTTAGTATCAAAACTGCTCAAATACTGGTACAAAAATATGTGAACAAAGACTCAACCAACTCGATACAAGCAATAATCAATGCAGCAATAAGGGTAGAAAGACACAAGTGCACAAATTCATAAAGTAGAAGTCAGAGCACAAAACGCTAGCAACAAATAAACAGCAAAACCAAGAGTAGAATATGAATATTCAAGTATAGTACCAGTTCTGATCAGGAGTACAAATTTGCACAAATGTTGTATCAGTTTTTATTTATGCAAAATCAAGGAGCAGAAAACGAATTTGTGTAGGGGTTACTATAAGAACTAGGTCTGAAAAATGTAAAGTTCTTTTGTATTCAGTTTTCAATCAATAAACGGAAAGAGCAAATGTACGCATTTATAATGTTACACAGCCGACTTGGGCTTTTAGAGTAAAATTAACATAGTGGCTTTGACCCAACTGTATGATACAAAGAGTAAACGGGATATGAGAGAACTGTATTCTCCATAACCCCCCCCTCCCCTCTCCCGGTGCAAACCCTATTATCGTGAGTAGGGTTTCAACTCTGGAAAATAGAAATGGCGACTGTCGCAAATCTTCAAACTTTCACTTTCATCTTATTTCTCTTCCACTCTCCTAGTATATTTGTCTTCTTTACTTCTTCGTTTCCATCTCATAGTCTCACCTTGAGCTTGTGCTTTGTTTTTATTCCAGGTAACTGCGGATTTGTAGACTTTTATGTCGGATCTGTTTGTGTTGATGAAATCCATAGTGCCATCGGTGGATCTATGCAAAGGTTGATATTTTACTGCAGATTCGGGTCTTGAAGTTGCGGATCTGTTGTATTTGTCTTATGGAATTCGATCCTTGTTTCTGTTGCCATGGAATTGAGGGCTTTCTAGTTCTGCTACACACAGCTTGTCTCTCAAAGCCTCAAATCTGTTTCTGAACATTGGTTTTGTCAGAATATCCGCTATTTGGTAAGTTGATGGTATGTGATTAACTTGAAGCTTGTCTCTTTGAACTAATTCTCTTACGAAGTATATGACTAGTTCAAGATGTTTAGTTCTAGAGTGCAATACAGGATTTGCAGTTGGGGCTATAGCACTCATGTTGTCACACCACACTGTTGCCTTTGCATTTGAATTGACTTTTAGCTCACTCAATAGTGATTGAATCCACATTATTTTTGCTGTTGTGCTTGCAATGTTGTGATATTCTGCTTTTGTACTAGATCTAGACACAGTACTTTGTTTCTTAGCACACCATGATATTGGATTTTTGCCTAAGTATATGCAGTAACCACTAGTGAATTTTCTATCATCATGATCATTTGCCCAGTCTGCATTTGCATAGGCATTTATGTTTAGATTATTGCTTGTCTTCAGTATTATTCCCTGATTGATTGTGCCTCTTAAGTATCTTAAGATTCTCTTAACTGCTTCCCAGTGTTCACTTAATACTTTTGCATAAACTGACTTGCCTTATTCACACTGTATGCTATGTCTGGTCTGGTTATAGTAACATATTGCAAGGCTCCAATGATACTTCTGTATAAACTTTCATTACATGTGGGTTCACCTTTTTCCTTGCTCAAGTGTAGGTTAGTAACCATTGGTGTAGGCAAGGAATTAGCCTTATTCATGTCAGACCTTGCTAGAATTTCAGTAATATACTTTCTTTGACTCAATTGAAGTTCGTTATTCTTGTTTCTGCTGACTTCAATGCCTAGGAAATATGACAGTTCACCCAGGTCTTTAACTGAGAACTCACTGTTTAGTTGATCAGTGATGTTTCTGATTTCATTATTGCAATTTCCTGTAATAATGAAATCATCCACATAAATCAGAACATATGTCACTGTATTAGCTGTAAACTTTGTGAACAGTGAGTTATCAGATTTTGCTGAGGTGTATCAAAATTTGATAGTGTTGCCTTTAGCTTGTTAAACCAGACTCTGGGTGCCTTCTTTAGTCCATAAATAGCCTTGTTCAACTTGCACACCATGTTGTTATTTGATTTTTCCTTTAGTCCTTGTGGTAGTTCCATATATACTTCTTCCTGTAAATCACCATTTAAAAAGGCATTATTAACATCAAGTTGTTTGATGCTCCAATTTTTATACAAGGCTATTGTTAAAATAATTCTGATTGTTGTTGGCTTCACAACAGGTGAGAATGTTTCACTGAAATCAATTCTCCACTG
The DNA here is from genome assembly GCA_030737875.1 of Allium sativum. Taxonomy (NCBI): domain Eukaryota; kingdom Viridiplantae; phylum Streptophyta; class Magnoliopsida; order Asparagales; family Amaryllidaceae; genus Allium; species Allium sativum. The sequence continues at coordinate 483,175,480 of CM060924.1, forward strand.
TTGTGAATAACCTTTAGCCACTAACGCAGCCTTATATTTAGAAATTGTACCATCAGCATTTCTTTTTACTCTATATGTCCATCTACACCCAATGATATTTTTATTTTTGGGTGGTTGAACAAGACATCAAATTTTTTTAATTAATTAGAGCATCTAATTCTTCTTGCATAGATGATCTCCACTTATCATTCAACTTGGCTTGTTGATAAGTGGATGGTTCAGTATCATTGAATTCAGCACAAAAAGTTTTTGGTTTGAATATACCACTTTTTGCTCTTGTCATCATATGGTGTCTATTTTGAGGCTGAGGTACTTCCTTGTTTCTGTCTGCTTGAGTGCTTTCAGGATTGTTGTCTTCTTCATTGCTCACATTATCATGTTGCACGTTGTCGTTGTCACCACTGCTGCTGTTTTCGCTTTCATGATCTGATGCTTCTCCATAAGTATAGTGTTGTGTAGTGCTAGTGGTTTGTGTGCTTTGTGTTTGTTTAGTGCTATTATCAGACAGTGGCACATGCATAACTTCATCCACTTGTTCAGGAAATTGTGGAACTATAATTCTTGAATTAAAAATTTTCTTTGTGGTTTTGCATGTGTCACTTCTGAATGGGAACACTTTCTCATTAAAGATCACATGCCTAGATATATAGATTTTTCCATTGCTGTCCAAACACTTGTTACCTTTAAAGTTTTTAGCAGAACCCAAAAAAGTACATGGAGTAGACCTGAAATCAAGCTTGTGTTTATTAAATGGTCTAATATGAGGAAAACATAGCATCCAAATACTTTTAGTTCATCATAATTTGGCTTGGTGTGATTTAAAATATCTATGGGACACTTCATGTCGAGTACATTTGTAGGTAACATGTTTATTAGATGAACAGCTATAGCAAATGCATCAGGCCAGAATTTTAGAGGCAATGATGCATGTGCTAGCAGTGTCAATCCTGTCTCCACAATATGTCTATGTTTTCTCTCATTTAGTCCATTCTGTTCAAATGTGTGGGGACATGTTAGTCTATGTGTGATACCCTTTTTATGAAAATAATCTTTTAAGGGTAAAAATTCCTTACCACCATCACTTTGAAAAGTTTTAACTTTATGGTTTAATTGATTTTCAACATTAGCTATGAACTGCATAACTACAATACCAGTGTCAGATTTTGATTTTAAAAAAATATATCCAAACATATCTTGAATGAGCATCAATAAATGAAATATAATAATTATACCCATAGTCAGTGTTAATTGGTGCTGGACCTCATAGATCAACAACAATTAATTCTAATGGGTTCAGATATTCAGTTTCAGAATTTGGGAATGGCAATTTATGACTCTTTCCCATTTGACAATATGTACACACATAATGACTTGGAATATCAACAGAAATATCATTGTTAACTAAAATTTCTTTCATAATTTTTGAATTTGGATGCCCAAGCTTACAATGCCACAAGTCAAATATCATGCAGTCATTACTTGAGTCTAATTCAGTTACATTACAGTACTTATTTTTTGGACTCAGTTTTTCTGCAGTTTCCAAAATTGAACTTGTATAAGCCATTTTGTTCCCTACCCTGCAATAAAATGTTCCTAGTCAGCATGTCCCTAACTACACAGTGATCTAGGTAAAATTCAAATGATACTTTGTTGTCTTTAGCACACTATGACACGCTGATTAATTTTTTTCTTATATGTGGTGCACATAGTAAATTATTTAGATATATTTGCTTAGCACCATTAATACTAGCATGTCCAATATGAGAGATGATTATAGAATTACCATTACCCATAATTAGAGATTGCTTACCATTGTATTCACGATTGCCAAGATTCAGGTTATTTAAATTGTTTGTGACATGATGAGTTGCTCCTGAATCTGGATACCATGACTCATCTTGAATATCATCTATAGTAGCAGGGTTTGAGGAAGTTTCTTGATTAGTTTTAGCATCTGATTGACTGCTGACCATGTTGGCATTTGGATTGTTATTTCTGTTATTGCTATTTCCTTGTTGATTGACATTGTAGCTGTTGTCAAACCTAAAATAACATCTGTTGGCTGTGTGACCCATTTTTTCACAAATCTGGCACTTTGGCCTGTTGTTGGGATTCCATCTCCCAGCTCTTCCTCTTCCACGGTTTGACTGACCTCCTCTTTGGTAAGTGTTTTGATTTCTAGAATTGTTTTGTTGAATCTTGTTTTTCCCAGTAGTGATATAGTTAACTGAGGGATCAGAAACTTGATCTTTTCTTTGCAATAATCTGCCTTCATGGGCTAAAAGCATAGAATGTACACTTTGTAGTGAGCGTGTGAGTTCTATGGATGTTATGAATGCTACAACTGCTTCATATTCATCCTCGAGCCCTCCAACTATGTATAATACTTGTTCTTTTTCTTCAATCTTGTTGCCAGTGCATGCTAATTGATCACATAGATTCTTTACCTTCATTAGGTATTCATTCATGTTAGAATTCTCTTTCTTTATGCTTTGAAGTTGCTTCTTGTAGTTTAACACCCTTGCTGATGACTGACTAGTAAATGATCTCTCTAGAAGTGATGACTTAAAACCAATTAGTTGTGGCATTATTGATGAACTTACAGTAGACATTAGCCATGCACTCACAAGATTGTCTTGTCTTTGATATGATGCATGTTCTTGATTAGGAATTAAGTTGTTGTCAGCACCTCTGATGTATTTTGCTGGAACAATTTGTGTTCCATAGAGATATTCTTCAAATCCATAACCATTTGATGTTGTTTCCACTTGCAGTTTCCATAGAAGATAATTCGATTCATCTAGTTGAATTGAGATTATGTTACTTTGCAGCTTGATGATGGATTTAATGAGATCTTCAGTGCTTTCAGCACTGGTCTGATTTGATCTGGATGATGATCTTGGGGAATTTGGATTTGGGCAACCATGATTCGCAGAAAAATCAAGAAGTGATGATAGCCAGCAAGAAAGAAGGTAAGTTTTTCAAAAAACTCTGATTCTTGAATTGGAATTTTTGGATGATTTCTTTGATTGACTCCCAAACGCAACCAGAAGCGTCAAAATGGTGATTTCAAGAATGTTTTTGATGTAAATTTCTAATTGACTTTCTTGGATGGCTTTTGGTTTCAACTGAATGATTACGCTAGTCTTTTTGATCGGATTTGAGTTTTTGAAAAGCTTTACCGCCAAGCTAGTGAGACTGAATACTGTTGCAGCCACGTAACACTGGCACGACACTGATTTCAGATTCACAGCCTCAACCCTCAAGTGATGAGATGAAAGAATCTCAAATGAGGGGTACCCAAGTGATGATAATACTCTGATGGGTAATCTATCTTTAGATATATTCGTAGAGGCACAGCGAAATGGATCTTTATGCAGTTAACAACGTTCCTCCGATACCATATAAGAACCAAGTCTGAAAAATGTAAAGGTCTTTTGTATTCAGTTTTCAGTCATTAAATGAAAAGAGAAAATGTACACATTTATAATGTTACACAGCCGACTTGGGCTTTTAGAGTAAAATTAACATAGTAGGCTTTGACCCAACTGTATGATACAAAGAGTAAACGGGATATGAGAGAACTGTATTCTCCATAGTTACTAAACAAAACTTAGAATATATTTTTATCTAGTGTAAATACCCTTCCCTTTATGTCAATAATTGATTTCGCTATCATTCTGTTTCAAGAACCAGTATGCACTACCTATCATTTTTCTATGTGGACATTTTATAAAACCAGTTTCTGACTCTTTTTATTTACTTCAACTAGGTTGGTCGAAAGATTGTATATTTGAACAATCACTACGATCATTATTCCGAAAATTAATTCACACTTAGAATGAATTTAAGTGAATAGAATCAAGCAAACTGAAAAAAAAATATAACTAATTCATGTACATGTAAACAGGTTTATAACAGCGCTTAATATAATGCGGTTCACCCGTGCAAACTAATAAATACTTTAAAGGATTTCGTCTGCACATCTACATAGGCCAAATGATTGCATATACATTTAATGGGCTTACAACAACATTTATATAATGCATGTGGTACATGCAAATTAATAAACAGTTAAAACAATTTCAATTCTTATTAAAATGATTTCATTTCAGACCATAAAAGAACATCACATAATTAAATCAAATTCAGTTGAAATTGAAACAAATAATACAAATTAGAATAACTTTAGAATTGAACATTATATTAAACTTAGAATCAACTAAAAGAAATATGTACACGACTAACACAGGTTAACAAAAATTAGAGATATATGCGGTTTAAAGCTCTATAAATACCCTTGATGATCATTGGAAAACTTATCGATCAGAAAGTCAAGCAATTCAACATTGTAATATGATGGCATAGGCAGTTAAGTGGTTTGATTCGAAGAAATTCACATGTCCAACTCCCTACAAGAGGACGATATGGAGATGCATTCGCTGTAAATCAGTTTATCGATGTATTGAATAATATGTTATGATTTTGTGCATATGCGGAAGCGCAATAAATATGATCTAGATTTGCCAATTGAACACCAGTCTAATCTGATAGCAATTATTCTATTACATCAACAAAATAGTAAATAACTATAACAAAGAAACAAAGAGACACAATATTTATACTGTAACACCCCACCTCCGCTAGGGTCACTCACAAAGGGAATGCACTAGCTTTGGTGGAGTATTATCTAGGTAAACATACATAGAAATATTACAAAACAGAACATAAATAAAACAGCGGAAGGAAAATCCAAATTTCATTACTTTAAAATCTAGTAAGGTCTAAAGCCTTTTACATCAAAATGCTATTAAGTAAATTACATCAAAATCTGTCTTGCAATAGTAAAGAAGCATAAAACCATAGTTATAAATCATTCCCCAATAAAGCAAAGCAAGCCATAGCCAAGAGAAATCCAAGCCGTACATGAAAGATGTGACACCCCGTATGATTACATTTTAAGAAGTAAGAGATTTACATACGTATACAATGATACGCGAAGCATATGAACCAGTAAAGCATATAAATGAAAGATGTTTTGTTTAAACTTCTAGAATTAAGGTAAACGGGATTCACCATTACGTTCGTCTCGGAAAAATACGCGAAATAGAGTCCGAGTTTTCGAGAATCGGAGTCCGTATGACCCGTTAAAGGCCCAAGGAAGATTAGTGAAAATTTGAAATTCGGAAATCAGTTTGAAAATCCAGATCTGGGGCTAGGCGGGAATTTTCCCCGCCTAGGCCATGTCGACAGGGCTGTCGACAGGCCTGTCGACTTGGGCCCAGACCAAGTCGACAGCCCTGTCGACATGCCAGTCGACAGGGGGTGGCCGGGCTAAATTGCCTGGTGCACCTGCTTGGCTCACCTGGGCTTGCTATTGGGCTGATTCTGGAAACTTCCGAGATCTGATGGTCCTAACCTATCCTAGATCTAATCCTATGGCCTAAAACACTCCTAATCTCTATAAAAACACCCCTAAGCCCCCCCTAAACCCTCATAACTCACCCTCTCCACGAAGTGCTGCCCAAATGCCAAGTGATCATGGCCTCCATTCCCTTTTCCTAAAGCCTAAGCACTCAAATCGGGTTCAAATCAAGTGGTGCAAGCTAGCTACGCCAAAAGGAAGGAAGATCAACGTTTCTATGCGAGTTTCATGACGATTCTTCAATAAAGGAGGCACCTTTCTTAGCCAAGATGATTCATGCCTCTTTCCCTAGGCCTAACTAAGTAAGTTCTAGCTACTTTTAGATGGAAACGGTAGTTTTGATAATGACATGGGATAAAATGAGGCTAAACATGATTATGCGAACCTATGTGAACCTTACCTTGCCTCTTGTGTTCATGTTTATGGTTTTAGGTAATGTGAGTGACTTAATTATGCCTCTCATGCTATGCATAACCTATTTTAACTTGCAAGTTTGGATCTTTATGTATGAAATGCTAGCATGAACCTTTAGGAACTATTTTTACTTGGGAAACATTGGCTAAGATTATAGTTTGGGACTTATGCATGTTTATGAACCCAAACCCCTAGTGTTAACATGCAAGTTTGTGGCCAAATCCTTTATGACATTATGCATACTTATGGCCAATTCCCTTTGTTTTCATGTTATGCATGCTTGTGGCCAAACCTTTATGAACCTACATATGTCTTAAGCCAAACCCTCATGATGCTATGCATGTTTGGGGTCATAGTGTAGCATAGTACCTTTGCGATGTGACTCGTCCATTCTTGCGTTGGAACACGATTTGGGTTGAGGGTAGACAAGCGCGAATATAGCATGAAAACTTAACTCGAAGTTGCATGAGAACATGGTAGGCGGGCTAAACTTGGCATGAACCATAATTTGGGTAAAAAGGGTATAACGGGATAACATGTGACGTTAAGTAGGACATGCGAATACTTGAAAACATAAAAACATAAACTTGGGAATTTACCTATTAAGTTAGGTCTACCCATTGGGAATTTACCTATTAAGTTAGGTCTACCCAATTGCTTGAAAACTTAACTATGAACATGATACTAGACTAAACATGAAAGTGGCCAACTCGAGGTTGGGTTGAGTTTGCAACGTAAAACTACCCGGAACCGACCGGCCTAACTAGTAGTTGCAAACAATAGGACTCAATGTGAGAAGTTGGTCATGTTGTGCTTGAACCCGAGGTTAGACCAAGTTGTGGTGTAAATCTACCCGGACCCGCCCGGCTTAACTAGTAACCACAACGAAGTCTAATGTGAGAGGTTGGGGTGCATTAAATAATTAACGCCACAAAATAGGGTTAAGTTAATTTGATTGATGAGGCTTAACCGAATATGATATGGACAAATGGGATAAGTAATTTGATTAGGCTAATGATACTTAACCAAACATAAATAAGCTTGGGTAGGTTAAGTAACTCGATTTGCCTAATGACGCTTGACCGGTTTGACTCGGTAATTTGACGGGGTCAAGTTAATTTATATAATTAACCAATCTAAAATGATAATTAGACGAGGTTAAGTTATGGATTGCTTGATATACTTAGCCGGCTTGACACATGGTTTGTGGGGTTAAGTCTTGGACTTGGATACTTAGCCAATTTTGACATGGTTGGTAGACGGGCTAAGTTATGAACTTAAGTGGCACTTAACCCATTGGATAAACCCTAACTCAGAGGATTAGGAGAATAACCATAGTTAACAAGGGTAATGGAAATAAGGCTAGGTGGTAAACCTTAGTTAAAGGAAACTAAGTAATAATTCTTAGCCAAGGAAATCTGGACCACTTCTTAGACAGATTAGTAACCCGATACGTTAGGTCGACGTTTAAGTATGCGTGGAGGAGCAGGCTATCTGATTTAGATAAAGGCTCCAACGAACTGGGTAACGAAGCAGCGGCTTCGGGGAACGTGAGGATATTCTTGGGATCCCTCCGTGAGCTGCCAGGTCATCATACTAGGCTCACGGGAGGTTGAGGTATGCGGTAGAAGAACCAAGAATATGCCTTGGTTGCTATGCGAGCGACCTAAAGACTGGGGTGGATAGCAGTGAGCCGACGAACACATAAGGTGCCCGAGATAGCAAGTTCGTCGATCATCTACCATCTTGAGTCAAGCGTGTACGTACGGAAAGGCAGGGAACACCCAACAGACCATAATTGCTATCTAATTATGGGTGAGGTAGGCCGTAGGATGTGGGCTGGCCGGAGTGTAGTTCTCATGCAAGATTTTCTCTTGTGTTGCCTTTCACTAGTTGAGGGAGGGGTCTCGTGGGACCATAGCCACGTGTAGAAAAGCAGACCTTAGTATCTGCCTCGGCAGATAAATCTAAAGCTCCCGACCGAGTCCTGTATTTCTTGTTTTGGCCGGTGACAGGACTCGGATAGCGCGATGTGATACATGTGCATCCAGTTATAGAAAAACGATTCACGATGAATGCGTGGGAAAAAGGGCGCGGTTGAGGGTTAGCGTAATCCCTAGTGGCCTAGGTGGTTTAACCCAGACCGAAATACGAAAGCGTGCAATAGGTAAGCGTAATCCCTAGTGGTGCTAGGTGGCGTAAGTCCTAATAGTTCAACGATGATTCATATGGAAGAACCTAGCTAGAACAAGGGTGACAGTCCAAACGACTTCAAGGATAATACGACATGGGGAAGCCCGTACGAGGTACGGCAAAGGACTGAACTTATATACATGAAAAGAAACATATGATGTGAGTAACCTGTATATGTGATATATTAGGTTGACATGGACCATTACACGACTTTGAGCAAGGGACGTTCATGGCGCGGGTAGGGATACTAGTACGAGAGGTGCAGAGCAAATATACATGTTAGGACTAGATACCTTGGGATAATGTACTCGTTAGAAATCTGACGATGTGATACCTTGACTTATCATAACACCGCAGTTTATCATGATACCTTGGTTTACCTTGCCACAGTAGTTCAACCGGCCATCCTGGTTTATCTGTCTTGTAGTTATCCTTATGTTTACTTTCAGTTTATGCATGTCATGTTACCTTTACCTGTTTTTATACTGGAAGTAGATAGGACTTACTCAGTCTTTTTGACTGACCCGTTTTGTTTCGCCTCTTTTCTTCCGTTCCCCCCCCCAGGTTACAGGGAGGAAACAATGCTGTTTAGTTCGGACTTCTTCTACCTGAAGGTCATCATGGATGGTTTGGACTTCTCTTGGCTATGGCTACTTTACTGTTTTTACTTGGGGAATAATTTATGAAAAGGTTTTTATGCTTCTTTATTATTGCAAGACAGGTTTTGATGTACTCTGATGTAAAAGGCTTTAGACCTTATTTATTCATGTTATGAAAGTTTGATTTTACTTCCGCTATTTATATATGTTCTGTCTTGTGATATTTCTGTGCATGTTTACCAATAATGCCCCTCTAAAGCTAGTGCATTCCTTCGCGAGTGACCCTAGCGGAGGGGGGGGGGTGTTACATTTGGTATCAGAGCAGAAGGTTACCAGACTGGGCAAAAGTTTGTAAAAACCTTCTGAAAATTATTTGAAAAAAAAAAACTGTTTACAAAGAAGCATTTTTCAAGAAAAACTTTGTTTTAGAAGTTATTCCCCAAAAAGCCATTAGCAATGTCCTTGTTTTATTAGTTGAATTCTCTTTGCCTTTCTCTCTCCCATCGATAGTCACGTTGGCTTCGGTTACAAGCAGTTTTGAGTTAGAAGAGGGGTTTTAGTATGATAGGGGAATAGTTTCGGGAAAATGGAGTTGGGTCAGGGGGGGGAATAAGGAAATGGAAGGGTGGAAGGACCAGCAAGAAGAAAAAAAAAAATATAAACCCAAAGCCGAGAGCTTCGGCTCATAACCCCAACCCCTTTTCTTCTTCCTCCCAGCCACCAAAACCGAAATTCCCCAACTCCACCACCTCCCATCACCTCGTTTTTCCACCGTTCTTCATAAAATTAAGCTTAAATCGAAGCTAGAGATCCTCTCCATCCGGATCTATAGTTCCCCTCTTCCAATTCGTGTTTAAATCGCCATGGCCAATCAACCCAATCCCTACGAGCTTTACCCCCAACTAACCGCGCAAGAGGTTGAGTGGTGTGACGAGCAACCAGGAATAATTGAGCACTACATGCAGCTTGCCACTAGGAATTTGCTTCTAGGCCGACCGGTGAGGTTTGCGGATTTTGCGGGAACCGCCGTGGAAAGCTTGTTTGTTAATGCGGGTCTTATTCATATTCTGGATACGCACACAGCCGAGAGGAGAGGCTACAAGCGTATGGTAAGGCTTTTTGATGCTCGTTTGCAAATTGATGTGGATAATAATGGGTTGATAACTTATGGTTCATGGGTTAAGGGTACCCATATATTTATGAATGAGGTCCAATTTGGGGAAATTTTGAATATCTGGGGTACGGGACTTGATATAAATGACCTGGAGATGGATGATTTGAATGTTTGGGGAAGGATTTTTTTTAATGGCCTGGACAGGCAATGGGATAGTGTGCATCTACGCCCCCTAGCTAGGTTTGTGATTAGGATATTGCAATATAATATTGCGGGGCAGAATCATGGGTTTGACAGAGTCCCCGTAGTTGTTAAGGCCGCTGCTTATGCTATTTTTGGGGGCATACAAATAAACTGGGCAAGGACCATCTTGCAGCAATACCAGATCTTTAGGGGAGCAAGACACTCCAATATTTGTTTTGGGAACCTGTGGACTATAGTTTTCCGCTGGTTCGGGGTGGATTTGCATGATGAGGATTATGTGACGCTTTCTAACCATCCCTCTGTTATCATCACTGAAGCCGCACTAGGGAGGATGAGTATAGATATGCAGGAGCTGCAAGGGGAGCCTCAGCCTATGGAGCATGAGGGATTGGATGAGGAAGAGGATGAGGGTAACGAGGAGGAGGAACAAGAGGAGGAGCCACATGATGATCAGTTTGGACACTTTGAGGACCCCCATCAGGCACCACAGCATGATGATGAGCAGGCTGGGGATGGAGCCTGGGCTCATCAGGGCCCGGCACAGGGGGCTCCGGACACAGGTGTCTGGGATCCGTGGGCTACTAGGGATCCAGACTGGAGGACCGAGCTGAGATATATTTCACAGCAGCAGGCTCGCTTGATGAGGAGCCACCAGGATATTTTGAGGTCACAGCAGCAGACACTGGAGTCACAGGTAGCCATGGCTCAGACACAGCAGCAGATGCTCCAGGATATGAGTTCCTCTTATGACCAGTTAGGGGCTGGGATGCAAGACCTACAGTTAGAGCTTAGGCAAGGGAACCGGCGGCAGGAGGAGAGGCTTGACAGCTTAGAGGAGCTCATCCGTAGCTATTTCCGTCGGGATTGACCTCTATCAGTTATCCGTAGAATAGTATTTTATTATTGTTTAGCTGTTCCTTTTTGTCGTCTGGTTGTAACGATGTACTAAAACTATCTTAATAAAGTTTGTACGTTGCTTGTTTACGCAATTTGTTGTGTCTAATGTAATTGTGAAATATTGAACGATAATGTCTGATAACGAAGAACAATGAAAACAACAAAACGGGATATCTCTCTGTTACGTAAAAATTTAGAAAATTAGATTTTTCTAAATTAATAATGGATGGTAGGATTCTGGACGCTCAAATTGGATGAACTTCACTCTTATTTTATAAGGGTGTGGGAAAATTTGGATGAAATTACTTTTTCAAATTTTTGCATTCATATAGAACTGCAAGTATATTTAGGATGACAGCATCATGGTTTGAAAAAGAAATTTTTAAGAAATTGCATTCATGTAGGTGGTACCACAAGTTAGGCATACATATTTTTCTACGATGTGATTCACTTTTGCACATGTGCACCTGTTTGCAATAGTTGGCTGAACACTTCTGGATGCTAATATGGGGACATAAATCCTACTACTTTTGAATTTCGGGGACGAAATTCTTTAAGGGTGGGAGGATGTGACACCCCGTATGATTACATTTTAAGAAGTAAGAGATTTACATACGTATACAATGATACGCGAAGCATATGAACCAGTAAAGCATATAAATGAAAGATGTTTTGTTTAAACTTCTAGAATTAAGGTAAACGGGATTCACCATTACGTTCGTCTCGGAAAAATACGCGAAATAGAGTCCGAGTTTTCGAGAATCGGAGTCCGTATGACCCGTTAAAGGCCCAAGGAAGATTAGTGAAAATTTGAAATTCGGAAATCAGTTTGAAAATCCAGATCTGGGGCTAGGCGGGAATTTTCCCCGCCTAGGCCATGTCGACAGGGCTGTCGACAGGCCTGTCGACTTGGGCCCAGACCAAGTCGACAGCCCTGTCGACATGCCAGTCGACAGGGGGTGGCCGGGCTAAATTGCCTGGTGCACCTGCTTGGCTCACCTGGGCTTGCTATTGGGCTGATTCTGGAAACTTCCAAGATCTGATGGTCCTAACCTATCCTAGATCTAATCCTATGGCCTAAAACACTCCTAATCTCTATAAAAACACCCCTAAGCCCCCCCTAAACCCTCATAACTCACCCTCTCCACGAAGTGCTGCCCAAATGCCAAGTGATCATGGCCTCCATTCCCTTTTCCTAAAGCCTAAGCACTCAAATCGGGTTCAAATCAAGTGGTGCAAGCTAGCTACGCCAAAAGGAAGGAAGATCAACGTTTCTATGCGAGTTTCATGACGATTCTTCAATAAAGGAGGCACCTTTCTTAGCCAAGATGATTCATGCCTCTTTCCCTAGGCCTAACTAAGTAAGTTCTAGCTACTTTTAGATGGAAACGGTAGTTTTGATAATGACATGGGATAAAATGAGGCTAAACATGATTATGCGAACCTATGTGAACCTTACCTTGCCTCTTGTGTTCATGTTTATGGTTTTAGGTAATGTGAGTGACTTAATTATGCCTCTCATGCTATGCATAACCTATTTTAACTTGCAAGTTTGGATCTTTATGTATGAAATGCTAGCATGAACCTTTAGGAACTATTTTTACTTGGGAAACATTGGCTAAGATTATAGTTTGGGGCTTATGCATGTTTATGAACCCAAACCCCTAGTGTTAACATGCAAGTTTGTGGCCAAATCCTTTATGACATTATGCATACTTATGGCCAATTCCCTTTGTTTTCATGTTATGCATGCTTGTGGCCAAACCTTTATGAACCTACATATGTCTTAAGCCAAACCCTCATGATGCTATGCATGTTTGGGGTCATAGTGTAGCATAGTACCTTTGCGATGTGACTCGTCCATTCTTGCGTTGGAACACGATTTGGGTTGAGGGTAGACAAGCGCGAATATAGCATGAAAACTTAACTCGAAGTTGCATGAGAACATGGTAGGCGGGCTAAACTTGGCATGAACCATAATTTGGGTAAAAAGGGTATAACGGGATAACATGTGACGTTAAGTAGGACATGCGAATACTTGAAAACATAAAAACATAAACTTGGGAATTTACCTATTAAGTTAGGTCTACCCATTGGGAATTTACCTATTAAGTTAGGTCTACCCAATTGCTTGAAAACTTAACTATGAACATGATACTAGACTAAACATGAAAGTGGCCAACTCGAGGTTGGGTTGAGTTTGCAACGTAAAACTACCCGGAACCGACCGGCCTAACTAGTAGTTGCAAACAATAGGACTCAATGTGAGAAGTTGGTCATGTTGTGCTTGAACCCGAGGTTAGACCAAGTTGTGGTGTAAATCTACCCGGACCCGCCCGGCTTAACTAGTAACCACAACGAAGTCTAATGTGAGAGGTTGGGGTGCATTAAATAATTAACGCCACAAAATAGGGTTAAGTTAATTTGATTGATGAGGCTTAACCGAATATGATATGGACAAATGGGATAAGTAATTTGATTAGGCTAATGATACTTAACCAAACATAAATAAGCTTGGGTAGGTTAAGTAACTCGATTTGCCTAATGACGCTTGACCGGTTTGACTCGGTAATTTGACGGGGTCAAGTTAATTTATATAATTAACCAATCTAAAATGATAATTAGACGAGGTTAAGTTATGGATTGCTTGATATACTTAGCCGGCTTGACACATGGTTTGTGGGGTTAAGTCTTGGACTTGGATACTTAGCCAATTTTGACATGGTTGGTAGACGGGCTAAGTTATGAACTTAAGTGGCACTTAACCCATTGGATAAACCCTAACTCAGAGGATTAGGAGAATAACCATAGTTAACAAGGGTAATGGAAATAAGGCTAGGTGGTAAACCTTAGTTAAAGGAAACTAAGTAATAATTCTTAGCCAAGGAAATCTGGACCACTTCTTAGACAGATTAGTAACCCGATACGTTAGGTCGACGTTTAAGTATGCGTGGAGGAGCAGGCTATCTGATTTAGATAAAGGCTCCAACGAACTGGGTAACGAAGCAGCGGCTTCGGGGAACGTGAGGATATTCTTGGGATCCCTCCGTGAGCTGCCAGGTCATCATACTAGGCTCACGGGAGGTTGAGGTCTGCGGTAGAAGAACCAAGAATATGCCTTGGTTGCTATGCGAGCGACCTAAAGACTGGGGTGGATAGCAGTGAGCCGACGAACACATAAGGTGCCCGAGATAGCAAGTTCGTCGATCATCTACCATCTTGAGTCAAGCGTGTACGTACGGAAAGGCAGGGAACACCCAACAGACCATAATTGCTATCTAATTATGGGTGAGGTAGGCCGTAGGATGTGGGCTGGCCGGAGTGTAGTTCTCATGCAAGATTTTCTCTTGTGTTGCCTTTCACTAGTTGAGGGAGGGGTCTCGTGGGACCATAGCCACGTGTAGAAAAGCAGACCTTAGTATCTGCCTCGGCAGATAAATCTAAAGCTCCCGACCGAGTCCTGTATTTCTTGTTTTGGCCGGTGACAGGACTCGGATAGCGCGATGTGATACATGTGCATCCAGTTATAGAAAAACGATTCACGATGAATGCGTGGGAAAAAGGGCGCGGTTGAGGGTTAGCGTAATCCCTAGTGGCCTAGGTGGTTTAACCCAGACCGAAATACGAAAGCGTGCAATAGGTAAGCGTAATCCCTAGTGGTGCTAGGTGGCGTAAGTCCTAATAGTTCAACGATGATTCATATGGAAGAACCTAGCTAGAACAAGGGTGACAGTCCAAACGACTTCAAGGATAATACGACATGGGGAAGCCCGTACGAGGTACGGCAAAGGACTGAACTTATATACATGAAAAGAAACATATGATGTGAGTAACCTGTATATGTGATATATTAGGTTGACATGGACCATTACACGACTTTGAGCAAGGGACGTTCATGGCGCGGGTAGGGATACTAGTACGAGAGGTGCAGAGCAAATATACATGTTAGGACTAGATACCTTGGGATAATGTACTCGTTAGAAATCTGACGATGTGATACCTTGACTTATCATAACACCGCAGTTTATCATGATACCTTGGTTTACCTTGCCACAGTAGTTCAACCGGCCATCCTGGTTTATCTGTCTTGTAGTTATCCTTATGTTTACTTTCAGTTTATGCATGTCATGTTACCTTTACCTGTTTTTATACTGGAAGTAGATAGGACTTACTCAGTCTTTTTGACTGACCCGTTTTGTTTCGCCTCTTTTCTTCCGTTTCCCCCCCAGGTTACAGGGAGGAAACAATGCTGTTTAGTTCGGACTTCTTCTACCTGAAGGTCATCATGGATGGTTTGGACTTCTCTTGGCTATGGCTACTTTACTGTTTTTACTTGGGGAATAATTTATGAAAAGGTTTTTATGCTTCTTTATTATTGCAAGACAGGTTTTGATGTACTCTGATGTAAAAGGCTTTAGACCTTATTTATTCATGTTATGAAAGTTTGATTTTACTTCCGCTATTTATATATGTTCTGTCTTGTGATATTTCTGTGCATGTTTACCAATAATGCCCCTCTAAAGCTAGTGCATTCCTTCGCGAGTGACCCTAGCGGAGGGGGGGGTGTTACAAAAGAGCTATGAAGCTTGGTAAGATCCGAACTAAGCTGCATTCCCACCCTGGGAACCTGGGGGGGGGGAATGGAAGAAAACGAGGCGAAACAAAATGGGTCAGTCATAAAGACTGAGTAAGTCCTAGTGACTTTCAGCATAAAAACAGGTAAAGATAACATGGCATGAATAAACTGAAAGTAAACATAAGCATGATGACAAGATAAGCTACAGGAAAGATAACTAAGAATAACCTCATATGGTTTTTGTCAAGTATAACATCGCCAGGTTTCCGTTCAAGATAAACTAAGTATAATTTCGCAAGATTTCTATCAAGCATCGCAAGATTTTTCTGCTTTACCATTAAAATATTTCTATGATATCTATTTTCTCTGCACCACCCGTACTAGTATCCCAACCCGTGTCATGTGTTGACTATAAAATGATCCCTTGCCCAATGTCATGAAATGACCCATTACTTGGTCTCACGAAACGATCTATTAATCGATCGGCTCCCTACAAGTCCTATCTCGTTCATGTGTCTGTGTCATACGGCCCTATCATGAATGTAGTCACCTGTGCTAGGTCCACCATAGGGTGTATCAAGCCCTAGGGTGCCAACCACCGACACGAATCAAGCACGCACAGTGTAAACCTACTGGTGCCTAATGCTCGCTTTTTCAACTCAGGACTACGTGCACGACCGTAGTCCGCCTGAACCTACAATGGCGCACCAACTCAGCCGTTGTTATGGTCGCTTACAATCAGCCCAGAAATCGTGCCCCACTCTGCCTAGTTCCAGGGTACCATGATACATCTAGTGGGTTACTGCTGAAAAGGACCGCGTAACTAGGATTTTCGTCCAGCAGGTTAAGTGTTGTCATTTAAATTTGAGACTTAACCCCATCAGTCTAGCATGTCAACTTGGTTAAGTGTGGTCATTCAAGTTCGTGACTTAACCCGTCTACGTGTCATGTCAAATTGGCTAAGTGTTGTCGTTCAAGTTCATGACTTAGCCCTACGAATCATGTGTCAAGTTGGTTTAGTATGTTCAAGCGGTTCGTGACTTAACCCTATCAAGTCATCGTGTCAAATTGGTTAAGTATATTCAAGCGGTTCATGACTTAACCCTATCAAGTCATCGTGTCAAATTGGTTAAGTATATTCAAGCGGTTCATGGCTTAACCCTATCAAGTCATCGTGTCAAATTGGTTAAGTATATTCAAGCGGTTCATGACTTAACCCTATCAAGTCATCGTGTCAAATTGGTTAAGTATATTCAAGCGGTTCATGGCTTAACCCTATCAAGTCATCGTGTCAAATTGGTTAAGTATATACAAGCGGTTCATGACTTTACCCTATCAAGTCATCGTGTCAAATTGGTTAAGTATATTCAAGCGGTTCATGACTTAACCCTATCAAGTCATTAATTCATTTATGCACCCCAACCTCTCACATCAGACCTGTTATTGTGGTCACTGGATATGTCGGGCGATTCCGGACAGAATTACACCACAACTCAGTCTGACCTCGGGTTTTCAAGTGCGATATGACCAACTACCCACATTGGATCCTATTGTTTGTAGTAACTGGATTTGCCGGGCGGTTCCGGGCAGAATTACACTACAAACTCAACCCAACCTCGAGTTGGCCATTTTCTAGTTCATTCTAAATGTCATGTCCATGTTTAAGTTTCATGTCAAGTTCGTGTCTAGTTTCATGGCGAGTTTCATGTCAAGTTTTATGTTTTCACTTATGCCTATTATCAAGTTAATGATTCATATTCATAACCAATTCATGTTTCAAGTTCATAAGCATGTTTGCGTGCCTTCTAGATGTCCAATACATACCAACTACCCAGAACCCAAATTAGGCGCGTTCATATTAAACTTTCTCCAAGTCATAAATTATCATATATGTTTCTACTCCAAATTTTACATAATTAACATATGCCCAAGTCCTAGGTTACATGTCAGTTTTTACATATGCCCAATTCATACCAGATTTACATATGTTCAATTCATGTCGTTTTACATATGTCAAGATTCATGATTTTCATGTTTACAAAGCTATGCTCAATTTACATAGATCCAGTTTTATACCCAAAATTACATGTATAACATGTTTACACCAATTTACCCATAACGAGTTCTAGCCAAATTACATATATCAAGATCCATGTCATATCGAAATCCAAGTCAAATTATATATGCCAATCCCCATTCTTGCAATTACTCTTATAATGATAATACCCAAATATTCAATTTTTATGTTATGCCATCAATTCCACCAAACACATATATCCAAATAGGTATTATCCCAAGATTCCCCCGTATTCAATCGTACGCAAATCACAGTTTAGGCCTAGATCCGAAATTGATCTAGGTTCATCAAAGAAAATAAATAGGGGAAGGTAGAATTTGTATAACAATAGGTATAGAGAGGAAACTGGCATAAAAACGTCATCTCAGGCATAAAAGATAGATCTTGAGAATAACATTAACATGAACTGATTTACAACAGGCTGAATAGATCATGAACTTGACAAAAGAATAAAGATAGAAAAGCCCAAAACTCAAGATTCAAGAGGAAACAGAAATAGACTTGAACCGATGAACATGCTTACATCCAATTACACTTTATCCCATGGCCATATTATAATTAAGCATTTCAATCTAAAAAGTAACTAGAACTTACATTGATTGGCTAAGAGAGGACAAATTGATTTGTTGTCGCGTTGAAACGTCTAACTTGATTAATCTTTTGATTTGATTTAATATGGTCTAGGCGTCGTTGCTTGAAGTCGTTGAATCTTTACTTGAATCCTAACTAGATTTGAATCTCCTCTAGAAAGACTTGAACAGCATATCCTCGTCTCAGACTTATGTATTATTTTATTCATTTTCTTAGAGGCAGCATAAGGACAGAATGAAATGGTGTAGAGAGAATGAGGCAAGAGGCTGTTTATATAGGATTAGGCGGACGAACCTAGGCAGAAAACGAGACCAGGTACATCAGAATGCACCCAGGCCCAAAAGCAGATTCGGGGACCAGGTCGACACCCAAGTCGACTGCGCAGTCGACCTGGTCTTGGGGGTGTCGACTGCCCAGTCGACCTGGGTGGTGGGCGGGAAATTTCCCGCTCAGTCTGTCTGGGTTTTGAAATTCGAATTTTGAACTCGAATTCGAGCTGTTTTGAACTCTGAAAATTCCTGAAACTTCGGAGGGTCATATCTCCCTCATACGGACTCCGATTCTCGCAAACTCGGACTCGTTTCCAAGCAGAATTTCGAGACAGACGCAATTGCGCAACCCGTTTCCCTTGATTCTGAACTTAAAATTTAATTCTGCCATGATTTATGATTTTAACATGTTAAAATTCGGGTTGTTACATTCTCCCCTCCTTAAAGGATTTCATCCCCAAAATCTTCAAGTTAAGAAGAATGTGTCCTACCATCCAATCATTCATCTACTCAATCATCAATCACAGGCATCCATCGTCCTTAATAGATTTCTAATGCTGTATGAACATATGCAGAAAGTGTGTGTATATGTTCCATGTCTAATGCAAATGATCAGGCCTGATTGATCTTCTTAATGCAAAGTACGTCTAGTGCCATGAGTCCAACATGTATGCAAATAGTCCTAGTCACAATAACACTACATGTGTGCACAAACATCCGTCCATATGCAACATCCACATGATAACACATTCAAATTCATCCATAAACAAGTATAAACACTCATGAATATGCAATATGAAAGGTGACTGAGCCGATCTAGTGCCTAATGTGTAAATGCATCCACGAGCAACCACTAGCAACCACTTGCAGCCACTAGCAACCACTTGCAGCCACTTGCAACCATCAATCATAACATGTCTCAAACACATGTTTACACCTAATTGTTCCTACCTAAAGGTATAGCCGAATGATAGAAGAAAGTAAAAACCTTGTGCCCATTAGGCCATGTCAAAACTGGAAATATATGTCACATATATACTGATCAGGAGAAGAACTCCCTAAGCACCAGCCCCGGAGACCGAAATCAACATCAGGCTGACACCCAAAGAATTACTCAATCAAACCAATATACGTTTCGAGGAAACTAAGCATGATGGACTCCTTTTAGGTCACAAGGGAATCCCTTCCTAAAGCCAACCCGTATCCTATAAAACCCAAAGAGTTTAGTCAACCCAACGGACACTCTCAAGCCCCAAAATGTATTACTAACAGATGAGTCATACTCCCTATGGGGTTTGCAACAGAAATTTGATTGAGAATAGGACCGAGAGGAAAAAGATAACATGCAAGTAAGCTCTATAGGAAAAGAGGGACCAAGGATATACTCTTAAAAAGAGATATGATGCACGTATCTAGTCTTCTATCTTCTAAGTCGCGTTTCCTTGAGCTTAACTCCATTGTGCTTTGACCATCTTTAACTTCACAGATTCTTAATTCTTTTTTCCAAAATATGAGTTGGAACTCATTTCACTGTTGCCTCTCGTTCCACTTTCACTTATCCTCCTTCTAGTATACTCGGCTCAAACTTAACTACGTACTCATGGTTTCATGCAAGCTCTCCAAAATCCACTAGTGAATCCTGGATCTCGTTTACTCACTATAAGGTATTCCACGTAGAAGAAATATCTCTTAAAAACAAACAAATGTCAAACATGTTCCCAAATGTACTTACTAAGGTGATTTTCTATAACTCATGCATAAGCGAAATGAACCATGCGCCTTAGTGGCGAACACTACTCAAGCGGATCGATAAATGTATCAAGAGATTCTAGGTAACTAAACATGGCAGAACCCTAAGGATTACACTAGACTTCGAGGGCATTACCAAGGCAAGTCAAGAATCTAACTACCCTCTTTTCAAAACCGAGAATGTCACCCTTACTGGATAACTACTCCATCGCTAGAATCAACCCATAGCCCAAAACATAAACATAAGCATTACTTCTAAACTCAACACTTAGCATAGACATTCTCAAATCCAAACAAATCATGAATACATGAGCCGATTCCCCAACAGGATTTGAGACAAAAATGGGATCCTCTACTACGCTAGTACTAAGGTGTAGAGACTCAACTATTGAGGCAGAATTAAAAGGATGCGATGTATAAAAACAAAGTTCCCATGGTATGATAGAAAAGAGAAGCTAAACTTTTAACAGAAACGTTACCACCTCTCTTAGGTATGCTAGTAGTGAGAGCATACAATTGCCCTCTCGACGATCTTGTTCTTTGCCCTTGTCCTTGTCTTATGATACTTAACTACATGTCCCTTTTTACCATACCAACGATGTTCTTTCTTGTCATGGGTTTTATTATTCTTTTACTTTGACCTCTTCCCTTTCACCTTTTCCTCTTTCGTGGATTATGCCTTATCAACAAGTTTCTCATCCTTAGGCTTGTGTTCTTTATCCTCGTTCTTACTATCCTTGTATAGCTTGTTGACAAGTTTCTCGAAAGCTACCTCCATCGCATGGCAACCCTACAAAGCTTGAAATAAGATTAGTCGCAGATGGAACTACTGCGGCTACAGATGGAGGTTGGGCACTACTTTGCCCTCCAACATGTGTTGTATGCCTACAAACTATGGTGAAAAAGAAAGAGAGAAGAGACTCAAGGAGAGAATCAAAAGATAGTGCATATGGCTTTGGGGAACATGCCTTTCGTAAAAAAAAACTTTTCTTTAGAAAAATGCTTCTTTGTAAACGTTTTGAAAATGGTTTCAGAAGGTTTTTAAAAGCTTTTGCCCAGTCTGGTAACCTTCTGCTATGATACCAAATGTAACACCCCACCTCCGCTAGGGTCACTCACAAAGGGAATGCACTAGCTTTGGTGGAGTATTATCTAGGTAAACATACACGGAAATATTACAAGACAGAACATAAATAAAACAACGGAAGGAAAACCCAAATTTCATTGCTTTAAAATCTAGTAAAGTCTAAATCCTTTTACATCAAAATGCTATTAAGTCAATTACATCGAAATTTGTCTTGCAATAGTAAAGAGGCATAAAACCATAGTTATAAATCATTCCCCAATAAAGCAAAGCAAGCCATAGCCAAGAGAAATCCAAGCCGTACATGAAAGAGCTTTGGAGCTTGGTAAGATCCGAACTAAGCTGTATTCCCACCCTGCGAACCTGGGGGGGGGGGGGGAACGGAAGAAAAAGAGACGAAACAAAACGGGTCAGTCATAAAGACTGAGTAAGTCCTAGTGACTTTCAGCATAAAAACAGGTAAAGATAACATGGCATGAATAAACTGAAAGTAAACATAACCATGATGACAAGATAAGCTACAGGAAAGATAACTAAGAATAACCTCATATGGTTTTTGTCAAGTATAACATCGCCAGGTTTCCATTCAAGATAAACTAAGTATAATTTCGCAAGATTTCTATCAAGCATCGCAAGATTTCTCTGCTTTACCATTAAAATATTTCTATGATATCTATTTGCTCTGCACCACCCGTACTAGTATCCCAACCCGTATCATGTGTTGACTATAAAATGATCCCTTACCCAATGTCATGAAATGACCCATTACCTGGTCTCACGAAACGATCAATTAATCGATCGGCTCCCTACAAGTCCTATCTCGTTCATGTGTCTGTGTCATACGGCCCTATCACGAATGTAGTCACCTGTGCTAGGTCCACCATAGAGTGTATCAAGCCCTAGGGTGCCAACCACCGACACGAATCAAGCACGCACAGTGTAAACCTACCGGTGCCCAATGCCTGCTTTTTCAACTCCGGACTACGTGCACGACCGTAGTCCGCCTGAACCTACAATGGCGCACCAACTCAGCCGTTGTTCTGGTTGCTTACAATCAGCCCAGTAATCGTGCCCCACCCTGCCTAGTTCCAGGGTACCATGATACATCTAGTGGGTTACTGCTGAAAAGGACCGCGTAACTAGGGTTTCCGTCCAACAGGTTAAGTGTTGTCATTTAAATTCGAGACTTAACCCCATCAGTCTAGCATGTCAACTTGGTTAAGTGTGGTCATTCAAGTTTGTGACTTTACCCGTCTACGTGTCATGTCAAATTGGCTAAGTGTTGTCGTTCAAGTTCATGACTTAGCCCTACGAATCATGTGTCAAGTTGGTTAAGTATGTTCAAGCGGTTCGTGACTTAACCCTATCAAGTCATCGTGTCAAATTGGTTAAGTATATTCAAGCGGTTCATGACTTAACCCTATCAAGTCATCGTGTCAAATTGGTAAAGTATTTTCAAGCGGTTCATGGCTTAACCCTATCAAGTCATCGTGTCAAATTGGTTAAGTATATTCAAGCGGTTCATGACTTAACCCTATCAAGTCATCGTGTCAAATTGGTTAAGTATATTCAAGCGGTTTATGGCTTAACCCTATCAAGTCATCGTGTCAAATTGGTTAAGTATATTCAAGCGGTTCATGACTTTACCCTATCAAGTCATCGTGTCAAATTGGTTAAGTATATTCAAGCAGTTCATGACTTAACCCTATCAAGTCATTAATTCATTTATGCACCCCAACCTCTCACATCAGACCTGTTGTTGTGGTCACTGGATATGCCGGGCGGTTCCGGGCAGAATTACACCACAACTCAGTCTGACCTCGGGTTTTCAAGTGCGATATGACCAACTACCCACATTGGATCCTATTTTTTGCAGTAACTGGATTTGTCGGGCGGTTCCGGGCAGAATTACACTGCAAACTCGACCCAACCTCGAGTTGGCCATTTTCTAGTTCATTCTAAATGTCATGTCCATGTTTAAGTTTCATGTTAAGTTCGTGTCTAGTTTCATGGCGAGTTTCATGTCAAGTTTTATGTTTTCACTTATGCCTTTTATCAAGTTAATGATTCATATTCATAACCAATTCATGTTTCAAGTTCATAAGCATGTTTACGTGCCTTCTAGATGTCCAATACATACCATCTACCCAGAACCCAACTTAGGCGCGTTCATATTAAACTTTCTCCAAGTCATAAATTATCATATATGTTTCTACTCCAAATTTTACATAATTAACATATGCCCAAGTCCTAGTTACATGTCAGTTTTTACATATGCCCAATTCATACCAGATTTACATATGTTCAATTCATGTCGTTTTACATATGTCAAGATTCATGATTTTCATGTTTACAAAGCTATGCTCAATTTACATAGATTCAGTTTTATACCCAAAATTACATGTATAACATGTTTACACCAATTTACCCATAACGAGTTCTAGCCAAATTACATATATCAAGATCCATGTCACATCAAAATCCATGTCAAATTATATATGCCAATCCCCATTCTTGCAATTACTCTTATAATGATAATACCCAAATATTCAATTTTTATGTTATGCCATCAATTCCACCAAACACATATATCCAAATAGGTATTATCCCAAGATTCCCCCGTATTCAATCGTACGCAAATCGCGGTTTAGGCCTAGATCCGAAATTGATCTAGGTTCATCAAAGAAAATAAATAGAGGAAGGTAGAATTTGTATAACAATAGGTATAGAGAGGAAACTGGCATAAAAACGTCATCTCAGGCATAAAAGATAGATCTTGAGAATAACATTAACATGAACTGATTTACAACAGGTTGAATAGATCATGAACTTGACAAAAGAATAAAGATAGAAAAGCCCAAAACTCAAGATTCAAGAGGAAACAGAAATAGACATGAACCGATGAACATCCTTACATCCAATTACACTTTATCCCATGGCCATATTATAATTAAGCATTTCAATCTAAAAAGTAACTAGAACTTACATTGATTGGCTAAGAGAGGACAAATCGATTCGTTGTCGCGTTGAAACGTCTAACTTGATTAATCTTCTGATTTGATTCAATATGGTCTAGGCGTTGTTGCTTGAAGCCGTTGAATCTTTACTTGAATCCTAACTAGATTTGAATCTCCTCTTGAAAGACTTGAACAGCATATCCTCGTCTCAGACTTATGTATTATTTTATTCATTTTCTCAGAGGCGGCATAAGGACAAAATGAAATGGTGTAGAGAGAATGAGGCGAGAGGCTGTTTATATAGGATTAGGAGGACGAACCTAGGCAGAAAACGAGACCAGGTACATCAGAATGCACCCAGGCCCAAAAGCAGATTCGGGGACCAGGTCGACACCCAAGTCGACTGCGCAGTCGACCTGGTCTTGGGGGTGTCGACTGCCCAGTCGACTCCCCAGTCGACCTGGGTGCTGGGCGGGAAATTTCCCGCCCAGTCTGTCTGGGTTTTGAAATTCGAATTTTGAACTCGAATTCGAGCTGTTTTGAACTCTGAAAATTCCTAAAACTTCGGAGGGTCATATCTCCCTCATACGGACTCCGATTCTCGCAAACTCGGACTCGTTTCCAAGAAGAATTTCGAGACGGACGCAATGGCGCAACCCGTTTCCCTTGATTCTGATCTTAAAATTTAATTCTGCCTTGATTTATGATTTTAACATGTTGTTAAAATTCGGGTTGTTACATATACTGGTTCCACTATCATCGAGATAGTGTACGTCCAGTCCAACAGAGAGAGATTTTATTTCACATGAGAGAATTACAAGAGATTACAAAATAAGAGTTTACATATCCAAACCTCAATCAGGTTTAACAAGAAGAGACATCATTAGGGATCACTGGCTCCAGGCCAGGATGGGTTTACACTAAAGTCTACCCCTTAATATATAGCCAGTGCAAATCTATGTGAGTCATTAATTAAATTACCAACATATGGTAATAATATAATGGAGGCAAATTACCATAACAACAAATATGTAAACATAGAAAGTAAATCAATCTGTTTCTTTAGCATAGATGGAAGAAATCAATCCCTTCATTTATTTCTCTACCACCTCATCAAATGCAATCATTGCATTCCCATTATAAAAATATTTACTTTCCATTCTTTTCAAATTTGTTCCAATCAATATGTGATTTTGTATCACCAAATTTAATACTCCACCTTGATGCAAAATCACATATCTCCAGCACTCCACCTTGAGTCAAATTCTCTTCTCATCATAAAACTCTTCAACAGAACTACACCTTCAATCAAAATCTCACAACGAGATACACCAAAAAATGAATACTTACCAAATGGATTCCAGCAAAGCCACCCCCCATCACACAATTGTTAACGAGCTCAGACTACGTCCCCGCTCGCCAACAAAATGTTGCAAATATCCAAAATAAAAAAAGGCAGATTCCAAAGTAATCTCAACACCACCAAGACCAAAAAATTATTCTCTCAATTAAAACCAACCTCGATTTCAGGGCAACGAGATACACCCAGTCGATTTGAAAGGACTACGACCACACCTCAATTATAAACACAACCCACCGCCTGCAAAAGATGCATCTACCACTTGAGTTGCACCATGCATCAACCAACGGTCTAAAAAATGCTTGCAATACCGCATGATCTCCATCGTCTTTGTGGATTTCAAAACTCGACATCCGTCTTCCGTTTGACATGATCTCTTCATCTCCGGGATCCCTCGAGCATCATCAACATCTAGACCCTTGTCGATACCATGATCCTCCACCTTAGGACCATAAGCAGTGACCATATTAACCTCTCCACCTTGCCGTGGACTAGGTTCTTCAACCGTCACCCGCCTTCTTCTTCGTATTCTTCCATCTTTCCTCATCCATATCAGAGGGATTCTTCACAATAAACTCCATATCACGTCAAAGTTCCCAGATTGGAATGCTCTTCACTCTCGACATAATCTCCTCCACCAAAGTCTCCTTTTCTTCAAAATAGTAATAGCATAATCACCACTGAATCTACCAACCTTTGTAGAAATAATTGATGCACAATTTAAAACAAATCACCTTGCTCTGATACCAATTTGTTATGATTTTGTGCATATGCGAAAGCGCAATAAATAGGATGTAGAGTTGCCAATTGAACACCAATCTAATCTGATAGCAATTATTCTATCACATCAACAAAATAGTAATAACTATAGTAGAGAAACAAAGAGACACAATATTTATACTGGTTCCATTATCCTCGAGAAAGTGTACGTCCAGTCCAATAAAGAGAGATTTTATTCAACATGAGAGAATTACAAGAGATTACAAAATAAGAGTTTACATATCCAAACCTCAATCAGGTTTAACAAGAAGAGACGCCATTGGGGATCACTGGCTCCAGGACAGGATGGGTTTACACTAAAGTCTACCCCTCAATGTATAGCCAGTGCAAATCTATGTGAGTCATCAATTAAATTACCAACATATGGTAATAATATAATGGAGGCAAATTACCATAACAACAAGTGTGCAAACATAGGAAGTAAATCAATCCGTTTCTTTAGCATAGATGGAAGAAATTAATCCCTTCATTTATTTCTCTACCACCTCATCAAATGCAATCAATGTATTCCCATTATAAAAATATTTACTTTCCATTCTTTGCAAATTTGTTCCAATCAATTTGTGATTTTGTATCACCAAATTTAACATAATATTCTATCAACTTCTCTTCTAAAATCAAGCAACGGTCATATTAATGGTCGCCTCCTCCTCAAATCCACTTCAACCGTCCCTTACCTTCTCCTCTCCATCGAACCTGCCACCATCTCCAGAACCTCCTCCTCCACCCCCTCCAACACCTCCTGATCCACAGGCCTCGTCTATCCCCACTAAGGAAATGCCGCACGTGAAAACATCCGGTCTAATGATCCTGCCACCATCACCAGAACCTCCTCCTCCACCTCCTCAAACACCTCCTAATCCTCAAGCCTTGTTTTTTCCCACCAAGGAAATACAACATGAGACTACCTCTGCAAATCCCTCTGTGTCATTTCCACAAACAATGTATGCTCCCAACTCTCAAATGGTGATGGACGTCGATGTTTCAACACCTACCCAAAAATGTACACAATTATGAACTTGTTGAAATTGTACCCACCTTCTCTGAAGGGGATATGGAACACACACCACAAATTATTCAAGTCGGAGCTCAAGTTCGGGGTAAAGCCTTAGTTGGTTTCTTTCTGGACGAACCCCTCTCATAAACTGTTGGAGTTTTTTTTGGATTTTGGCTTTGATACCAATTTGTTGGTTTTTTGAAATAGATTTGATACTAGTTTGATGGTGTAGAGAAGCACTGATACATTTATTGGAGGAAGAAGATGATATTTTGTAGGAGGAAGAAGATAATATTTTATTACTTTATTTCCTTACTTCCTTTTTTTTCATTCATTACACAACTAAAATGACCACATATATATGGTGGTTTACAAACCATTTCAATAGACACAACCATTGAATGAGCATGACTCTTCACCAAACAGACATGACACTTCACTGAACGGACATGACACTTCACTGAATGGACATGACACTTGACGAACGGATACGACTCTTGATGAATGGACATGACTTTTGACGAATGGACATGTCTTTTTATTTTAATAGACACTTGAGTAATTAATGAATTTTGGTTTACGCCAACAATGCCTCCCCTAAACCGAAATTCCTTCGAACATCCAATGCGGCAACACTTCTTGAACACGATTCACTTGTGCTCTTTTGGTCATTCATACCGCTATCCAATTTATATTTTATATGTTTCGGTAGAAATAGGAATATTATCCAAACTTTCTTTTTTGTGTTTTTTTCTTCAATATCAATATCTTTGATGTAGAAGCAACTGCATCTGTTTGTCCTTTAGACGATGCTATGCTTAAAGCGCTGAAGATAATAAGCAGCACACATTCGACACAAGAGCTTCCATCATGAATATGGTGTGCTGAAATCTTCAAGAGCTCATCTTTGAGTCTTCTGAGATGCCACAGTGACTGGATAATAACATTATGAAAGCATTTGTATCTCTTAACATCATTTTTAAGACCTAGTGACTTCAGAGAATAAAACTCCGTTGGCAGTGGGCAGTCCTAGGTGATTGCTCCATCTCTTTCTGCGTCGGCGAAATCGGGTTCGACACTGCCATCTGCTTTACCTAATTCCTTTTCTGATGTCACTTGTAGATCAATATTTAGGACAAAGTCTTCTGCCAGTGCCTGTAGTAAATCCTTTGAAATTTCAACAACATTCACATTATCAACTTGAATGTCAACCATACCGGCATTAGCTTCAAATGCTAGCTTTAACACGGTAGACTCTGACTCTATGTTAAGATTCTCCAGTTTTTCTATGCCTTCAGCATTTAATGGCTTGGAAGGTTTTACCAATCCGAATTCTTCGATATTCACTTCATTTGGCTTAACTTCTTGTGTTTCAATTGTTGCCGGTGCCTTTGAGGCTTTTGAATCTTTTATTTTGATAATTTCTGCAACCTTTTCTTCGGTCTCTTTTTCAATCAATTTTTCTTCTTTTATGTTCTCCTCCGCATTCTTACCATAAATCTCCTTTAATAAATTCAACGCATTTTTTGTGCAATTTTCTCCAATTATATGATCATATGCTTCATCATCAATATTTGCAGTCATCACAATACAAGCTTGCAGGTCATTCCAACTCAATATTGTGATCGATTTTTTTTCTTTCTCCATCAAATCTTTAGTATCTTCTGGATCCTCAAAGCCATTTTCAACGATCTCCCATAACCCTTTAGATATCACTTCTTCTTTCTTTTTGTTACTCCATGCTTCAAAGTTTTCTTTTGTGAGAACAAACGGAAAAAGAAATTGAAATGCCATATTTCAACCAGGCTCTGATACCAGTTGTTGGAGTTTTTTTGGCTTTTGGCTTTGATACCAATTTGTTGGTTTTTTGAAAAAGCTTTGATACTAGTTTGATGGTGTAGAGAAGCACTGATAGATTTGTTGGAGGAAGGCGATGATATTTTGTAGGAGGAAGAAGATAATATTTTATTACTTTATTTCCTTACTTACTTTTTTTCATTCATAACACAACTAAAATGACCACACATATATATAGTGGTTTACAAACCATTTCAATAGACACGACCATTAAATGAACATGACTCTTCACCAAACAGACATGACACTTCACTGAACGGACATGACACTTCACTGAACGGACATGACACTTGACGAACGGATATGACTCTTGATGAATGGACATGACTTTTGACAAATGGACATGTCTCTTGATGAATGGACATTTCTTTTTATTTTAATAGACACTTAAGTAATTAATGAATTTTGGTTTACGCCAACATATAGTGCGGTCAACAACAAAGTGAATTCCCTTTGGAACCTGAAAGGATCTTTGGAGATAAAATCAGATGGTATTCTCTTCTTGTTTCAATTTACAAATGAAGTGGACAGGCAAAATGCTCTGAAGGGAGACCCAATTATTATGAGAAACAAGCTCTTTATTGTCAAAACATATTACTCTCAAGTAAGCAACATTTTTCGCTCTGTCAAAGCTGTACCACTGTGGGTACAATTCTCCAACATACATTTGTTTGCATGGACTCATCCAGGTATAAACTGGCTAGCGTGTAGGATAGGCAAACTTATCTGCCTAGATGTGATAAATGAAAAACATGAAAGGCTGCATTATGCTAAATGTTTGAATGAGGTCAAACTGGATCAAGAATTTGTTGAAGATTTTCCGGTTAAAACTCTTGATGGTGTAACCAAAAGGATATATGTTAACTATTTATGGAAGCCCTTAAATTGCGAGATATGTAAGACCTTTGGACATAATGAGGAAAGTTGTGAAGGGAAGGAAACCATGAAAGCTAAACAAGTTGAAGCAACAAGTAAAAGAATGAACTATCAAGTAGCATACAAAGAGGATGCTTAAGCTAATAACATAAACACATACACTCATGAGGAAGTTGTATCTAACTCACAAGATAAGAGAGTTGAATCTACCAACCAAAGGAGAGTGGTAGCTCCTAAAACTCACCCTTGGCAGAAAGTGGAAAGAAGCAAGAGGGCAGTCACTTTCAAGCAATATAGAAACAGATCAACCTTTGGTGACTATTTGGCTACTGCTAAGAAA
This sequence comes from Allium sativum, assembly GCA_030737875.1. Lineage (NCBI taxonomy): Eukaryota > Viridiplantae > Streptophyta > Magnoliopsida > Asparagales > Amaryllidaceae > Allium > Allium sativum. Next base: position 483,205,839 of record CM060924.1, read on the forward strand.
CCACAATGGCAAAGAAGAAAGGATGACACTGTAGAACAGGTGCAGAGCACTATGGAGGAGAAAGAAATACATAATGGAGCTCCGAATGACAAGCGGGTGCAAAATACTAGTAGTAGATCTGTCAAAACCCCTTCTACTGACTTTGTACATGGTACCATTGAGGTGAACTTGAACATACGTAACAATTTTGTTGGCTTGCAAGAGCAACAGTGTGATGAGCACGACATCCAAGCTGACAAGCAAAAATAACTCTGTAGATAGTGCTGAGCAAATTAAAGTTGTTCTAGAAAATATTGAACCAGAGGAGGCAAGAAAACAAGGAAGCAACTACATTAAAATATAACGAGAAAAACAATAAGGAAGGTACTGAGAATGTTGTAATAAATGTTGAGAATACAAATGAAAAGGTTACACACAAAAAACCACTGAAGAACTCGGGTAGAGCTGAAGAAAAGAGTACTACAGTGCATAATGAGTCAGAACATGGAGAGCAGCAAAAGGAAAAAACAACTGAGCAATGACTATCAAGTGAATGATCTTGTAAAACCTGCTTTTGAACCAGCTTTGCAAGCTGCTTTTCCTGCTTACTGTGACATGGTCACTAATACTCTTAAACATGAAGAAGATGCAGCTCCAATAGCTCTAGACAAACCAATTTACACACCAAAAGAAATTGAACATAGCAAAAGTGGTACTGCCGAGAAAATCAATGAAAAACAAGCAAACAAGGATCAACCTTATGACAAGATTTCCCCACCTCCAGGCCATAAAATAGCAATTGAGCCCCATCTTTATGAAATTGCAAAAGCTATAAAAGATAAGATAGGGAAATAGATTGCTTAGAATAGGTAAACAAAGTAATGAGATCTCCCCACACACAAAAGCAAATCAATCAGGAGCTGATTCATCAGGGTTGTTACCAAATCCAAAGCGAATGTTACTTCTCAAAACCCGGAGTATAATAATGCTACAAACATCTATGTTCGGAACATTAGAGGAGTGCATTTGGACATTAAATTGGATGAATGCAAGTACCTTATTAGGAAGCATAATCTCTCTGCTCTAGCTATTTTGGAGACAAAATTGAATGAAGAATTAATCACGAGAGAAGCAAGGTACATTAGCTCGACCTGGCATCTTTTGCATAACTTACATGATGCAAATTACGATAGAATCATGCTTATTTTTTATCCTACTATCCACAATTTTACCAAAATTACCTCCACTAACCAGTATATACACTATCACAGTGTTTTCATCCCCTCTGCTACTTCATATTATTTTACTTTTGTTTATGCCTTGAATTCAGCTCTTGCTAGAAATAACTTTTACCAAGATATATTTAATTTTAGACAACATACCCATCCATGGTTGTTGTGTGGTGACTTTAATTCACCCATGAACCTCACTGACATAGTGGGTGGATCCCTTGTCACTCTAAATGAGATAGGCCCTCTTAATATTGCTATATCTGACACCAATCTTCTGCTAATTAATTCTTATGGAGTTGAATTTACATGGAACAACAGTAAAAAGCATGGAACACGCACATTCACTAGAATTGAACATGCTTTCTGTAAATCTATTGCCCGGGATTTTTGGCCTTCCCTTTATAATGAATTACCCTCCCCCATTTTATCTGATCACTCCCCCTAAGTACTTCATCTAGGTGATACTGAAATTTTTAGAAGGCCTAGTTTCAAATTCTTTAATGTTTGAGATGATGACGTTAGTTTTTTTATCTTGCTAATAAGGACTGGACCGTTCCTTCCTTTGGTAACCCCTTATATGTGTTACACAAAAAGTTAAAATCCTTGAAATTTGAGCTTAAATTGTGGGTGAAAGACAAATTTGGTAATGGTAATGGCATATCCTCTCATTGGCGTAGATTACTTGAACAAACGCAAATGCTAATGCTAGTTGATCTAACTAATCCTAATTACTCTAGCATCGAAGTAGATTATTCTAACAAGCACATGGATGCTTTTATTACCGAGGCCAGTATGAAGAGACAAAAAGCAAGGATTGCATGGTTTGAATAGGGTGATAGGAACTCTTCTTACTTTCACTCTGCGTTGAGGGCTAATCAGAATAAGCAAACAATTCATTCCATCATTGATAGAAACGACTGTATACACATTTTTGAAAATGATATTCAGCATGCTTTTGTGGATTACTTCTCTAATCTGTTTAGTAACGAGGACAATTTCGACCCTTTGATTGATGATATTAATCCTATGATACTTCCTGCACTTAATTCTGAACAACGTTATTATCTTACCACTCCTGTTAATGAGAACGAGATTAAAGAGGTAATATTTTCTCTTAAAAGTAAATCTAGTGGAGGCCTTGATGGGTTTAATGTTTTTTTTACAAGAAATGTTGGAGCATAGTTAAAAATGACGTTAACAAAGCTGTGCAACACTTTTTAAAAAAAGGTAAAAATGATGCATTCTTATAATAACACCACTATTGCTATCATCCCCAAAGTGCACAATGCTGATAATGTCAATTCATTTAGGCCAATCTCTTGTTGCAATACTATATATAAATGCATCACTAAAATTATTGCAACTAGGTTCAAAACTGTCTTCCATGTTATCATCTCTGAGAATCAAGCTGCTTTTTTGTTGAATAGGAATATCCTTGATAATGTTCTCTTAGCATATGACCATCTTAAAGGATATAACACATCTAATATCTCTCCTAGAATCATGTTTAAATTTTATATTAGAAAAGCTTTTGATACCCTTCAATGGAAATCTATAACCAGAATTCTCAGCTTTATGAATTTTCCGACCTGCTTTAACGCTTGGATTTATGAATGCATTAGCACTGCTAATTTGTCTGTTAATGTCAATGGTAGTCTTACCGGTTATTTTGCTAGTAAATAGGGTATAAGGCAAGGAGACCCTTTATTTGCGTATATCTTTATCACCGTTATGGAGCTTCTCTCTAGAATGATTAATGAACTAGTTGTGACTAATCAATATGATTTTCATCCTAAGTGCAAGAATCCCAGAATAACTATGCTTATGTTCGCTAATGACCTCATAATTTTTCGCAAACCTACTGTTAGAACCCTCACTAATATTATGAACGCTCTTGATAAATTTCACCAAATGACTGGCCTTCAAATTAATAAGGAAAAATCTGAATTTATGGTTGCTAGCATTTCTTTTGCTATTATCAGCCAAATTATTGATATCACTAGTCTTAGACACAATGAAACCTCTATTAATTATCAAGAACTACCTCTGGCGATAGCTAGAATCACTACCACGCAGTGCTTACCTCTTTACAATAAAATTGTCGATAAATTGAACTGCTGGTCTGCTAGGCAGATTAGCCAAGCCGGTAGGTTGATATTGATAAAATCTGTAGTTTGTGCAATGCATGTATATTGGTCAAGAGCTTTTGTTATTCCTCAAAAGTTTCTTGCTATGATCAGAACTGCCTTCATGAGATATTTCTGGAAACGTAACATACGTCAAAAATATATTGCTCCTATAGCTTTTGCTAAGCTTGAGAAACCCATACGCTATGGTGGTCTGGGTATCACTAACACTACTCTTTGGAATCATGCTGCAATTTTTAAGCATATTGATGATATTTTAAAAAAGAAAAAAAGCTTATGGTTTGCGTGGTCATATAATTATATTTTGAAAGACAAAAGTTTTTAGTTCGTTTCTTCTTTGCAATGGCATAACTGGATATGGAAGTGTGTGATCAAGATTAAACCTCTACTCCTTCCTTACTTCAAATGTGGTACTTTGGCATTTCAAAATGTTAACTTCTGGAGTGATCCTTGGCTGGATTATGGTGCCATCTTAGAGAAGGAAATTAGTTTTCAAGGAATTATGCAATATGGTATTAGCTTTAATACTAGTGTGTCCAGCTTGTATGACGGCAACTCATTCAATTTACCAACCACCTCCAATTAGACAATTAAAGCTGTATGGGATCGCGCTAATAATTTTGCTGCTTCTACAAATAATCATGCAACTACCTTATGGTCGTGGAGAGGTAAACAATTTTCCATTAAAAGAATGTATTATGAATTTCTTGGTGTGTCAAGTCTTGATGTATGTAGGTGAAGCAAAACTGTTTGGAGGAGAGATAACAAGGCAAAGGAAAACATTTGTATATGGAAGATTTTAAAAGGCGCAGTGAATACAAAGGACAAGATGAGTGCATATGGCATGGAGATTGATCAAATTTGCTTGCTGTGTGATAGAGAATCTGATCTCTATTTCGAATGCTCAGTATCTAGGCGCTTATGGTCTAAATCACAGCAACAAATCAGCAGAAGCACCATGGCCTGCACACTTTATCTTGACTGGGATCAGATTAGAAAAAAAAAGCCATTGGGAAGAGTAACAAAGCAAGAGCCTTTAACTATGCGTTGAAGAAGGCTGTGAGCAAAATCTGGAAAGAAAGATGTCTGCGAGTTTTTGATCCCACTTGCAGCATGAACTACGGCCAATGGAAACAACTTGTTTGGCATGATATCCGGGAGGGACTCAAATACATAAAATTCACATATGACCCTAGAATTTTTGGCTAGCTACTGTTTATTATTTTTGATTCTTTGTTTTTATTTTTATGGCTTCTTGTAGTCATTGATATGCCTTATGCTCTCCATACTTCTTTTGTTTTGTATCTTTCCCTATTTCTATGTACTCGTCTTTTGGTATATCAATAAAGCAGAAGGGGACCACTCAACCCAGTTGAATTTGCCAAAAAATATAAGAATAATATTCTATTTACACCGAATTGTAATGAAAGAGTTAATGAAGAACCTATAGGTACCGAATTATAAATATGAGTTTCTGATATATTATTGATTATGTCAGACTATGAGTAATGACAAATGTACATAACAGTATTTTTGGAAATGTATTTTATCATGCTTGTCAAGTGTCATTTGTCCCTTCAAATGTAAAACAACATTCAGATCTATGCATTCAAGAACGTACAAGCAATCTTCTGTTTGTAATTATATTTCTAGTAGTATACGTAATCGTTATTCATATAATTTACGCATGGAACTGCAAATACCTACTCTGAAATCAAGACCCAACTAGTCACCAAAATAAACTAACAAAACTACTTTCATGATTTGCAGATTTCGGACAACGAATCTTTATGGTTGTAGTATCACATGAGCTATTGTTACGACGACATGTACACAAAAATTGACAATCAACTTTAATTTGATTCTACTTAATGCCTTTAAGAAAAAATACAAGCACATCTTTGGATATTAGCATTTTAATCTTTGGATAATATTAGTATTTTCTATGGACAACATAACCACTAGGTTCTCTTAACTTCAACTTCAACTTCAAGAACAATGCATTAGCAAATCTGTTAATAAATAAGGGTGAGTTTTTATTATCTTCAACTTCAAGAATTGTCACCAGCTTTGACCTATTAAATAAGGATGAGTTGTTATAAACAATTTTTCTTTTTACCTATAGTTTCCAAGCGTAATCAAACGATGGTTTTTAGAACTTTTCTCAAATATGTCTTCACAATCATCCCTAACATTGCTAGCATCCTCCAAAAAATCGACATCCATCTCGTTTTCTTCACAATCTTGGACAATAATGTTTTTGCTTTAAATAGAATTGATTGTCACTAATTCATGAAAATCTCTTGGTGGTGCCTTCATTACAACATACCAATTAGGGGATGCACCCTCTCTTGAATAAAAAATTTGCTTAGCTTGAGATGCAAGAATGTACAGCAAGGATATATGCATCCCTCGAAAATAAAACTTGATTTTGATGAAAATTTATAATAGTAAATCCATTTTCAACCTTTATCCTATTTCCAATGTTTTCCTAATGACACTTAAACATTGGAATATAAAAAATTTGATAGTCTAACAAAAATATGTCCACGTCTACCACTTGAGAGACATCTTTCGCACTTGCTCTACACAAGGTAGTAGCATCATAAGTCACTCCTGAACTCTGATTTTCTCTCTCAACATCCCTTGTGTGAAAACGTAACCCGTTAATTATATATCCTGTGCAGGATAAAGCAGTGCTTCTAGGACCATAGGTAATCCATTTTAATAATTCCTCATGTTCACTTGAATTAATATATATCTGAAAAAAACTCAATCCATTCAATATAGTCGACAATAATATTTTCAAAATTATAAATGAAATTTAAAATATTTAATCAACCTTCTTTTTAATCTAGTTGGCGAAGTATTTTGCGTGAGTTTTCCATAGCAATGTAGCATTTCTTTCCATGTGCTTGTACGAACTTTGTAACTCTTCCAAATGCATCCTAGCACTATATAAACGATGTTAAGATACATTTATAATTACACATATGTTAAGACAATAAAAATTTAATGTGCTTACTCTAAATATGGCTCTGTTATAGCCATATTCATTAGTAAGGTTAAATGAGCAACTTCCTCATTAGCCATCAATGTAATTGTCTTGCATGTTGATATTGGACGTCCTTCGAGTATTGCATCATCATTCTCATACTCTTTATTTCTACCTTCTTTCTCCCTAATTCTGATGATTTCTGTAGAAACTATGTAACACCCCGCATTTTTGGTAACAATTAAATAATTAAATAATGCATATAAGAAAAAAAATTGAAGAGCTTCCAGAATTTGGCCACGGGAGTAGCTTCATTGCGTTTGTGGTGATTTTCTAGTCAATTTAGACCAATGGATTACAGAACACCGATTTAAGATGAAAGAGATACCTTTAAATGAAGCATTTTAGCAAAACAAGAAAATAAGGTAAAGAAGGAAGACAATGAGTACCATTGTTTCTAAACTTATTAACAAAAGACTTAATAGCTTAGTTGGTTGAGGCATTGGATATGTAACATAAAGGTCGGGGGGTTCGAACCTTGGTGGTGATTTATTTTTGGTCTTTATTTTAGAGAGCGTCAATCGAACATACAAATATATGTATATGCATGAATATAAATAAAGGAAAAATAATGGTAATGTATAATTTAAATAAATTCATACATTTAAGAGGAGGAAAATTAGTACAATTTTTAATGCATTAAGAAAGATAAGAAAATACTTGCAATTAAAAGAGGTAGTGTGGATACTAACTAATGCAATGACATTTTAAGGAAATGGTTAATTTCATGCGAGCGTTAAAATGGAACACACACACACACACACACACACACATACACATATATATATATATATATATATATATATATATATGTATGTATGTATGTATGTATGTATATGTATGTGTATATATATACATAACATAGGGGAAGTTAACGCACATTAATAAATGCAATAAGGAATAAAAAGCGGAAGCATTATAAGTTAACGCATTTAAGAAAAAGAGTACATTCGAAAAAGAATGCAATAAGAATGTGAAGTAATGGCATAAGAAGGAACGCACAAGTATATATGTAAAGTATTCAAAAGAAAAACATTTTTAATATTAAAAAGAGTAATCAATGCAAGCGTTAATAAGAAAAGAAACGCCATGGAAGATAAATGAATGAAAAGGGTAAGTTAATGTGTGAATAACGAACAATAATATTTGAAAAAAATGCGTTAAAAATAGTAAATTGAGGCATTATTGAGAAACAGATTAAAAAGAAATAAGTCATGCATTAATTAATTAAGAGAGGCAAAATTTGGAATAAAATAAAGGTTGTGCGCATAAGGAGGCTTTGTATACGCAAAAGGATGTCTTACATATGAAAATAATTCCAATTAAAGACAAGGATATACACACATGAAAACATGCAATTAATTAAAGAAGGAGGATAGGCTCAATTAATTAAAAAAGGGAGAAAAAAGAAGGCTATTAAAAACTGCAAAACATTAAAATTGTGTATATATATATATATATATATATATATATATATATATATATATATATATATATATATATAGGCAGCATCAAATAAAGTATGAAATGCAAAATGGGCCTTATTCGTAGTTGACTCAGCATTTCATGAACGGTAGATTGATAAACCTAATATCTAACGGTTAAGGATTCGTCTGTTAATCTATAAAAAGGGGCTCTCTCCCATTTTATCCACACACAATTCTTCATCTCTTTCTTTGCCTCCACGACATTCTAAAATAAAATAAAATGGGGAGATGTTGTTGGAATCTATATTAACAAAAAAGATTCAAGATTTATAACCAACCTCCAATTCTACAAAAAAAATAAAAGTCGGCTTTCTTCTACAACAACTATTTAGAAGAATTTCTAGATCTGAAAATGAGATGAGTGGATTTAAGCTATATCATTTTTGATAATGATATATTATCGTTTAAACATTCCCTGTTATCGTATAATGTGATTTTCCTAGATTAATTAAAAGTATTGAATTGTTGTAATGACATGTTTAGATATGATCGATACGTTGAAATGTTTAAACAAATGTTAGAAAGGATTAAAGTGATGAATATGACATGTTGGAATATTAACATGCTAAAGATATTAATATGTTGGGAAATTTGTTAAAATGTGCATAGCAATTACTGTTGTTTCAATTTCATGTTACTTGTGACATTTATGCACCCGGACCGTTAACAATAGAAATTGAGAAAATTGCATGTTAACTTAGAAAAATTACATGATTTGGTAATCACAAGTTACTGTTAAATTTGAATAATTATCTGTTTAATTGATTACATGATAGAATGGAATTGATTATATGTTAGAAAGAACGTATGACATAAAATAGGCATAATATGATGACATGTAAAATACAAATTACAGTGGAAATTTGAAAGAATAGACATTCCTAGATTATATAGAAGATTTACAGTAAATAAGAAATTGTAACCGTGCTTAGACACGAGGTTAGTTTACACTTGGGAAGAAGTCTGCCCGGAACCTCCCGGCATATCCAGCATCCACAAGTGGTAAATCTAATGTGACGGGTCTAAGTGCATAAATAAAACATGTAATGGTACTAAGGCACGAGGTTAAGTCAACCTGTGGAAGAAGTCTGCCCGGAACCGCCCGACAATTAATCCAGCATCCACAAGTGTAGGCTTAATGTGAGAGGTTTAGTGCATATATATATATATATATATATATGTATATATATATATAAATGGCAGGACTGATAAACATCATTAATTGTAATTAATGGAAATAAATGGAATTTAATGAAAGATAATTACAATAGTAAAGGAAAGGGAATGAACTGTGAATGATAGTAACCTATTATAAATAAATTACATTAATGAGAATGTTGTATAATAGGCAGACTTGAACTAGGGACAAGTGAAGATTATAACTTAGGTTATAATAAACTAGTAAGGAAATGAGGTAACTGGTGAAATGAGATAAGTGACACTTAAATTGTAAATTAATTAATCAGTAAATGGGGAAAACCTGAAACCAGTTGTTTGTAACAAGTAGAGAAAAGGGGGAAAAAATTACGAAATGAAAGAAGTTGTACTTAATTATAAATTTAGTAATTTGATAACATGGAAATCTGAAATATGCTGATAAGAATGTTATGTTAAGGTTTGTCCTAGGGACAAGTGGGAATTATAAATTAGTTTATAATAAAACAATAAGGAAATTGGAATAACTTATGTTATGGGATAGACTGCACTTAATTGTAAATTAAGTTATTTGTGAGAACGAGAATTTAAAATCTACGGATGAGGACAACATAAATTATATTTATGGGAAGAGGAGACTTATTAGTGAACCTTAGTTAAAAGAACTAGGTTAATAAGTAAACAACGTTAAGGTGTAATGACAACATAAGAGGGAATTATGATTAAATAAGAAAGAATGAGGCAACTCAAGAAATGAGGTAAGTTATATTTAATCATAAATGTTAAGTGACATGTTAAATAGAAAACATGTGAATTAAGATACATGTAATTACATATTAAGTAGAACATGTTATGGATTACAGACCTTGGATCACAATCTAGAGAATAACATGTTGTGGGTTTATTAATAAACTTAAATGGGTTAAGTTGTATAACTGAAATTAATAAGCAAGTGAGGCCCATTCCTCAGTGATATAAGGGGCTAGGAAGAACTTGGTAACCTGAATAAAAAGTTAAGATAACCAAGTTAAATGGAAACCTGATAAGATAAAGTAAGCGCGTAAAAGAATGTTTAGACATAGGGTCTAATAACATATTAAAATGAGACGCTTGGACCAGTCCACACGTTTGAGGGTGAATAACCCAACGGGTTGATCATCGTGGTGTTATAAGGCACGAGGGGAGCGCACATTCATTTGATTATTCTGTCATCTCCTAAGGACTGGAAGGGGAAGCACGCGGCTTCCTGAGATATATAAGGTGCTCCTGGTAGTCCTCTGTGTTATGGCTGATGTTTCGCCTGTGTTCGTAGAGGTTGGGTCTGCGCATAACTACTAGGTGGGTGGGCCTTGACTGCAAAAGTAGCTTTGCAGTCAGAATGCTGTGACGAGATGACACCAGGGTGATTCGGCGATCGCCTCAACGAGGAGGCGGAGGGTCATGACCAACAAGGATAGTATATCGTCGAATACCCATCATCCGCAACCAGTAGGATGCGAAAAGACTAGACCTAAACCCAATAGACCATTCACCTTTCACTATCGAGGTAAGGTGGTTGAGTTGAGACGCCAACTGGATGTTTAGATGTTTGATGTTTGGGGCATGTCGCTTATCTCTTGTAGTATTTACTAGTTTAGGGAGGGGCGGAGGTGGGGCCATAGCCACCATGGAAAATAGAGCCTAGGAATATCTGTATTTTGAGGCTCTTAAAAGCGGGCCTATAAAGAAATGGAAAAGCTCCCGACCGAGTTCCGTTTTTCTTGTATCACTCTGCCACGGAACTCGGTGCACATTAGAGGACGCGCGGTTGAGGCATCGAGCTACAATTAATGGTACATACATGGGATAGTCTAGATACATGCAAGTTTGCTCTGGGTGGTGTATCGTAGACTTGAGGGCATTACTCTGGTATGGAATCCGATTCGAACAAAGGTGGTAGTCCTTACGTTTGCGTAGCATAGTAATGACAAATATATGTGAAACATAATATTTTTATATAGAGGTCTGTGCGTCACTCTGGCGTAGGATGAAGGACTGCGTACATTTCAGTGGTATCATGGCGGAGACCGTGCGATTGGGGTACCAGGGGGTGTACCTTAATATTGGGGGTAGCTACATATATACTGTATTAGGTTAATCCACTGGGAAGTAAATGGGTGTGACATGTGTGTAAGCCTTGAGTGTTGTTAACCCAAGTTTCCTAATAAATAAGAAAAAAAATGATTGAACGGTATATGTAGTGTTATCCAAAGTGTATAATGTAAACCCAGTCACCAGAACTTGTGTTCTGACCCCCTCCTCATATCGTACTCGCATGTTAGATTTGTGGCAGAGACGTTATAGCTTTGGATACTGATTAAGCAGTATTTTTAAGACGGTAAGGCTATACTTTGAGTATATTATATTTTATCCATTCCATCGTGTGATATTTTCTGAGCTCTAACATATTTTATGTCTTTTCTGCAGGATACCAGAGCAAACCAACACGAGTTTCGATAGATTAGAATTTAAAAAAAAAATCGGTCTATTGGAATTCGGGTTGTTACATCTGGTGCCAGAGCTTAGGTTTAGGATTCCTGTAAAGATAGTGAGTGAACGTATTTTTATTTTTAAAATATAAATATATAGTATATATATATATATATATATATATATACCTAGATCCATAGAGGAACCCACTAAATAGAAAGAGTATAATATGGTAAGAAATGGGATGTTTATTTTGTACACTAAAGGAATGAATATGGAAATCTGAGACACTTAGGTAATTTGGGTGGAAAGTGTACAATGTATTTTGTTTGGAAGGAAGGTGAATCCCATATGATTAGTATTTTGGGTTAGTTGGTTCCGCAGTAAAACTTTATAAATAGGAAAAGGTTAAAAAGAGAAAGATGGATTAGGAATATATATGGTTGAGAGAATTGACTTTGTGGGAGAGACTAGGAAAGCCTAGCAAAAATTGGAAACCCACTTTGAGTCTAAACCCATTGTTAACTTTTAAGAACTTGAAATTGTGAAAGTTTTGGGAAAATGGTTTGTGGTGTTTTCAAGTTTCAATCTTAAAGGTTATAGTTTTAAAATATATAAAGAAGTACATATTAGGTTTTGAAGTAAAATGGGATATAGTGATATCTTGTGAAAATTTTATCTAAAATAAAATTTTCCAAGATAAGATGAAAAAGAAAATCTGTAACAAAGAAAATTTTCTTATGTGGCTGTGCTTGTATAGGAAAAATAGGGGAATTTTTATAAATAATTACATCAAATCCAAGTACAGTTAGAAAAAGGTTGAAAAAGAAAATCAGAAGATGCGAAATTTTCCTTTTTCTACCTTTTTGTAACATAAGAAATCGAATTTAGAAAATTAGATTTTTTGAAATTCGAAAAAAATAAAGTTGGTTGGTAGGATTTTGGATGCAACAATTGGATGAACTACGCTCTTACTCAGTGAGAGTGTGAGAAAATTTTGTGACGGCCCGCCCCGGACCAGCCGACATTTCTCCGAAATGCGCTGTGTCGATGCCCGACCAGTACGGGACGGTCGTCAAAAGAAAATAGGCAAGATGAAGAACTATCAAAGAACCTGTAGTATATCTCATAGCGCATGGAATAAAATATAATAACATAACTTGACATAAAACAGGTGAGACAGTGCATAAGATGAAACTAAACTATCATAGCAGCGGAAATCCAAAATACAGCTTATGATCCAAACCATTATTATTACAACTTTAAAATATTATCTCTAAGCAAAATAGTAAAGGTACACTATTAATACCCAGAGTAGTGACCAACAACAACACAGGGAGAATCTGTGTAAATTGTGCATGTAAGCCTCCTGCTCGTCTCCGGACAGCTATTCGTGCATACTACCTAACCTGTTTCTAGTCTGCCCGTTTAAGAGCACCCAGAGTAATAAGAAGAGACATAAAACTCTGGGTCAGACAAAATTCTGGTATGAGCGATAAGCATCAAAACAAAACAATAACAAGTATAATCTAATCATACTTGAACCTAGACCTGCAACTAAAGAGTTAGCACAACAAGATGTACAGTACTCTAAGGTAACACTAACATAAAGTGTAAATATGGGAGTGTGCATGACATGGTGATAGCAAACATCAAACATAGCAACCATCCTCACATCTCTCACTCAGTGCGTAAAGCATACGATATACACCGCTTTGATCACCAGAACTATCGGGGCCATGATGGAGTCCAACTACATACAACCATCACTACGATCACTTTGCCCATAATCCGTCTCTCAGTGGTGAACCAAAATTATGGATACTGATAACCCTTTTTGTAACACCCCGTAATTTTATAACATTAAAATTCACAAATTAAAGTATACTTAATTTTTAGAAAAGAATTAAGTGAAATGGGTTGCGCAGAGAAATATATATATTGATATATATATATATATAAATAAATTAAAAATTAAATAAATAAATATGCGAAAAAGTTCAAAACAGCGAATTGGGAGGGCGAATAACCGAACCGGCCCATTTTTTAGGTCGACCCGAGCCACGCTGGGTCGACTAGGGGTTAATCCAGGGTGTTTGGCTGTCAACCCGTGGGCCGATTCGCTCAAATGCAGATTTTGCATTTGATTGGTTCTCATGGTTCATGGTTAATCTAATGGTCCTAAATAACTTCCTACACCTATAAATACATCCTAATGCTAACCCTAAACCTAATTAAAATAGAATAGTTACCGTCGCCATGGAAATCAATGGAGCCGCCGCCAACTAAGAAACAAGAAAAGCAAATTCAATTCTAATTCTCTCAACCCTAAAACAAAGCAAAACTCTCTCTTTTCTTCTCTAAATTGTGAGTATGATGATCTTAACAAGATTATTATCATTTTAATTAGGTTGAGTTATGAATGGATTATGAGTAGAAGATGTGAATTATCATATATGTTGTTGTAAACCCCTTTTGCTATCATGTATATTGTAAATCCAATGTTATGTGATGATGATATCTTATATGTTGTAAATCATGCTATGATGATGTTATGTATGTTGAAAGTTTCTATGCTAAGTTGTGATGAATCATACATGTTAAAAAGGCCATGATGTTACCATCTATGCTAGTTAGTTCATATTAATTAAATCATCATGTTGGGTTATGTTGATTTATATGACAAGTCACATATGCAAGTTAGATTGATTAGAAAAATTATGAACATATGCCAAGACATCTATTATGACATCTAGAGTTATGCTATGACATATGTGATATCCTATGCTAGTTCACACCATCATTATGTTGCCTAAAAACCCCATATGCAAGTTTATGTATAGATTTGGGCTATGATCATATCATGTAAATTGAGACATTTAACAAGTTGACACCTTTTGATCCTTAACATGTGTAGTTTATGCAAGTTTCACCCCTATTATGATTAGATTTATTTTAATTGTCTATATGTTGTGATAATTTATCTTTGTGCTAGGTGTTAGACTATACAAGTCTAGCCTATATTATGCGTTGAATAAGCGAACGTATAAACGTGGGGTAGGGGTAATATTAAGGATTTAATATTAAAAAGTTGGGGTGCAATTGATATGATTTTGCATGCCATAAGTGGATGGCCATAATTGAGTCAATTATGGACATCATTAAAAGTTGACTTAATTAATAATTTGAATAGGGAATTATTAAAACTGGGGTAAAAGATTTTAAGTGTTAATCAATGCTTAGGACACGAGGTTGGACTCGTTTGTGACGTAAACCTGCCCGGACCCGCCCGGCAAATCCAGTGGTCACAAATGTCAGCCCAATGTGAGAGGTCCTAAGCCTAAACTAAAGCATAACGGTTGTAAAGACACGAGGTTAGACTCTTTTATGGTGTAAGACTGCCCGGACCGCCCCGGCAAATCCAGCTGTCATAAATGCCAGTCTAATGTGAGAGGTCTTTATGAGGTTATGGCCTGAATGAATTAAGAAATACTTAACCAGATAAACATGTAAGGTGGGACATGGGGGTTAAGTAGGTGCCTTGGGTGGCATGAGGAATCTAGGGGGTGCCCTTAGTGGCATGTGAAATACGATTAGTAAGACTTAACCAAACACACATGTAAATGAACATGACTAAGAGGGTTAAGTGGGATATACTAGTGACAAGCTTAGGTGGGTAGCTTGTGGGGGCCCATTTCGACCAGTATCCCAAACGTATCTTTGTGGGCTCGACCCAAGTCGAGGACGGGACACGCATGCTGGGTTCGACTGTAAGAGGCCAAAACGGGGAGCGGTGGCAACGCAAGTCCAACGGGTTTCGTATGCGTGTGTGGACCCGGGCTGGTAGGTAAGACGTTGTTACATCGTGTAGGTATAAGCCATGCATTCTCAAGTTGTATCGGATTGCCACTTTATGGGAGTGATACACCCCACTGTGGGGCCAGCATGGGTATCTATGAGTAGGGAGCCGATCGAAAGTGGGTAGTGGGGTACACCTAGTGGAGATAGGGGCAGACGGCACCTATGTAGTCAGCTAGGAGTACACGAAGTTACTTATAAAATTTCTAAGAGGGTAGTGGGGTACACCTAGTGGAGATAGGGGCAGACAGCACCTATGTAGTCAGCTAGGGGTACGTAAGGCTATTTATATTGTTTCTGTGTGAAGCAAGTGGGATCAACCTTTAGGGTGACTGGTGCGGTGCAGTATAGTAATTGGCGCGGTGCAGTGTAGTAATGTGCGGTGCAGTGTAGTAATCATTCGTTAGTAATTAGGCGTGCCTTTACCGTTATCTTTAACGTTATCTTAAACGCTATCTTTATCTTCTTAAGAGTTCATAGACATTTACTTGTCTTCCAGCTTATGCCTTAGTCTAGTTATTTTGATAATAGTATTGTTAGAATTATCATACTCGCCAGACTTTATGTCTGACCCCCTCCATTTCTATCCTTTTCCCCCTCCAGGTCCTCAGGTTGGGCCCAGCTCTAGTGGAGCTTGATTGGATTGCTTCATCTCTTTGGAAAGCTTGGACCCTTGAAGTAAAGTCCATCTTGCTATCTTTTTAATGGCTATTTATGTAATGGGATTATGTATTTTGTTTTTATGAAGATGGATATTGTACTTGGTTATGATCTATGGTTTTATGATGTAACAAACATGTTTAATTTCCGCTGCAATAAAATGAAGTTTTAGATTTCCAAGTACTATTTATTATCTGTCTTGTTGTAATTTTTCTATTCTATATTCACTTATAACCTCCATGGAGGGGGGGGGGGGGGGCGGAAGAAAAGAGGCGAAACGACAAGGGTCAGACATAAAGTCTGGCAAGTCCAGTGACTTTCAGTTATGAACAAATAATAATGTCATGGCATGCAAATAAAACTGGATGAGAGATAACAGGAAACAGGAATAACAGATATACTTGGGTTAAACAGAAGAAACATGATGATATTACTTTTCACTTCTCTGCACTAATACTAGTATAACATAATTAGGTGTTACCCTAATGTCTAAACAGAAACAGAAACAGAATAATGGGCCTTTACCACCCTAACAGAAGGTACAGAAACATAATGCTAATAATGGGCCTTTACCACCCGAACAGAAAGTACAGAAACAGAATGCTAGTAATGGGACTACAGATTCATGAAATGGGTTTATTAATTTCATTAGTCCGGTTGGTTTAACCCTATCCACCCAACACGTTTTAGACATCATATTTATCTCAGATTTTCATTAATTAAATATTAATGCCCAGACCTCTCACATTAGACTGACAGTTTGCGGCTGCTGGTTAGGCCGATTGGTTCCGGGCAGATTTCTGCCACAAACTGAGTCTAACCTCGGGTTTCAATCATGTTATGACTAACTTCTCACATTAGAACCTATTGTTTGCGGCCACTGGATGTGTCGGGCGGTTCCGGGCAGGATTACGCCGCAAACTCATTCTAACCTCGAGTTAGCCATGTTTATCTTTGTGGCCAATTAATTAATAATTTACCATTTATGCCCATGCCTAATATACATGTCAATTATTCATAACTATAGCCAATTCAGATTATGTCAATAACAGACTAAATATATCAACTCAGCAGATAACAGATTTCGCAGATTAGACGACTTAACAGATTTAGCAGATTAAGCAATTTAGCAGATTTAGCATATAACGGATTAGGCATTTTCAGCAAACTTAGCAGATGACAGATTTAGCAGATGAACAGATCTAGCAGATTAGGCAATATAGCAGAACTAGCAAATTAGGCAATATAACAGATTTAGCTGATAACGGATTAGGCAATTTAACGGATTTAGCAGATAACAGATTTAGCAGATTATATATATCTAAAACTCTATTTACCTATCTTGCCTAATCATAGATTTAGCCTAAACTTACATGCCTAAATCAAGGTCATAATTCATAATACAATATATGCCCCAAATCTTAGCCTTAATATTCCCATTTACAGTTCATGTCAAAACTAGATTTAATATTCTAGTTTACCATTTTTGTCCAAGACTAATATGCATGTAAATCATTCTCTATCATAGCCAATTCAAATTATGCCAACATATTTATTAACTTAATTAAGCTACGCCCAATGTTTCAACAAGTTCTCTAAGTACTCATGAAATGGCCCTAGCAAAAGGAATAGGAGATAAGCACAAGAAAGAATAGGCATGAAATAATGAACCAAATACAATGATAATGGCCCCACTAGGCTCGATGTCAGTGAATGGGAATAAACTAGCAAATTACATACTAAAGATGAGATCTAGTATCATTAAGGGAATAAGCGTAAGAAACTAACTACAATAGTCATGGGCGACAAATCACAATAGTTTCTTATTCAATGTCATAGGCAATAGTCTCATAGGCGTGAATCATAGTCATAGGCAATAGTCTCATAGGCGTGAATCATAGTCATAGGCAATAGTCTCATAGTCATGAATCATAGTCATAGGCAATAGTCTCATAGTCATGAATCATAGTCATAGGCAATAATAGTCTCATAGGCAACAGTTTCATGTCCAATTATGCATTATTCATTATTTGTCCCAAAATTTAGCGTTCGTGCGTTAATCTCTCATGAGATTCGGCGTAGGCTCGCCTGGCTATAGAACAGAAAGAAGAAAGATATACAGAATAAGATAGATCTAAACAGAACAGAACAGACATAACCTCAGATTCAGATTTACAATTCATGCCACAATTATAATTAACGTTTATATCAGAAAATAACTGTACTTGCCTTTCGTGGCTAAAGAAAAGGATTATAAATCGAATTTGATGCAGAAACGCTGATTAATCTTCTTCGATTGTTGTTGCAGCTCTAAACTTTAAATTTGAATTGTGAATGAACACTTGAGATTAGATTTAGAGGCGGCGGCTAGGGTTTAAGAGAGAGTTTGATAGCATAATGGTGTCATAGACAATATTCTATGAATTAGGGTTAGGTTAATCACATATTTATAGGTGTAGAGAGTGTTTCAGAACCATTAGATCACCCTAGAAGCCATCAGGTCCGTCCAACACATCAAAAATCGTCATTAGAACTCTCTAGAACCCTGTACAGGTTTCTGGCTCGACATGGGCGCACTTCCCAAGTGTGCCAGTGTATTTATGTGCTGGCGCACTTCACAAGTGCGCCAGTGCATTTCTGGCCTGTTTCCGGGTTTTCTGCCTAACTTCGTTCATCCATATCTCCTTCATACGGTATCCGTTTTACGCAAACTCGGACTCTATCTCAAGCAGAATTTCGAGACGAACGCAATATCGCAACCCGTTTCCCTTAATTCTTCTCCTAAAAATTAAGTATACTTTAATTTGTTACTTATACACTCACAGAAAATACGGGGTGTTACATTCTCCCCTCCTTAAAGGATTTTGTCCCCGAAATCTTCAAGTTAAGAAGAATGTGTCCTACCATCCAATCACCCATCTACTAAACCATCGTCCACAAGCATCCATTGTCCTTAGAAACTTCTAATGTTGTATGAACATATGCAAAAATGTGTGTATATGTTTCTTATCTAATGCAAAGATCAGGCGGTCTACTGATTCAGTTGACCTCCTTAATGCGAATTATGTCAGTGCCATGAGTCCAACATGTATGCAATTTTCCTATTTGATACGTATCATTTCTATATGAGTGCACAACCATTCGTTCATATGCAACATCCATGTGATGAGTCAATCATTTTGTATCCACAAAAATTGAAAAATGCGCACACATCCATATGCAGTATGAGAGTGTTTTTGAGCCGATCTAGTGCCTAGTGTGTGTATATGCATCCACGAGCAACCACTAGCAACCACTTGCATCCACTTGCAACCATCAAACATAACATGTCTCAAACACATGTTTACACCCATTAGTTTCTACCTAAAGGTCGAAGACTCGATCAATAGGATATAGCTGAGTGATAGAAGCAAGTACGATTAAAACAAGAGCTCTGTTCCTATTAGACATCGGTTAAGAAAATAATTCCCTAAGTATCAACCCCGAAGACCGAAATCAACATCAGATTGACACCCAGTGAATTACTCCCATTAAACAATGCCAAACTGGAAATCTACTTCACGCTTCGAGTAAAAAACCCTAACCTTTTCAGAAATATCAAGATACTTACAAACTACTGGTACAGATCAGATTATCAAATGATTTTTAGGAAACTAAGCTTGAGAAAGCCTAACCATATCCCAAAAAAACCGAAATGTATGCGTCATAGTCATCTTAATGCCTAACACAAATGCCCTCAAAACCCAACCTATCACAAACAAATGAGTCGTAACCCTTATGGGTTTTGAGACTACAGCGGAATCAGAAACAAGACTAGTATTAAAGTGCAGAGACTTAACTACAGAATCAAAATGCTAGAATCAGAAAGAGTTCTTCTTACTAATCAGATAAGGAAGTTAAACCTTCTCAGAAATTTTCCTACCTCAAAGGTACCAACAAGTCCTCCCCTTCCTTCTAGACTTGATAACCGTCTCAATCTCATGAAGCAATTTTCCGCCCACCGTACGGAAGTTCTTACGTATCTTAGAAAAAAACATCTATACGCGGAAGAAGAGATTAAAAAGGGAAAGAGGAAGGGATTCGAAACAAAGAATTGGAAGAAAGATATCTGGCTTTTGGGGATTATGTTTTTCAAAATAAACTTTCCTTTTTGAAAATGCTTTCTTTTAAAACCTCTTTGAAAAATATTTTCAAAACCTTTATCTAATCTGGTAACCTTCAGCTTAACATATCTCCCTTCCCTAGAGACCACATGCCCTAAATTCCTCACTTCCTTCTTCCAAAAATGGTATCTTGGAGAACTTAGCTTTAAGCTAGTGCACTTGTAGGGTCCCTAAGCTTTCCCTAAGACATAGGGCATGCTCTTCTCTGCTTCTAGAGAAAACCATGATATTATCCCATGTAAAATCGTCACAACTATCCATCTCTCACGTAGACCATCCTAGTCGAATTCGAGATAGCATATACCCCTGGCAAGGGTAACGTGGTGGCGGATGCCTTAAGTAGAAAAAGGTTATCCTTAAGTCCTTTGTTTGTGGAGTGGCGAAGCTTAGAATTCATTTCGATGTTTGACTTTAGACCTTCCGTTGACTTTGTACCCGGTTTGCTAGCATCCTTGGAGGTCAGACCTACGCTTTTGGGACAGATTGGCGAGGCACAGCGAGACAACCCGCAGGTGGTTGAGTTAGTAGAAAAGCTCAAAGGAGGGGAGTCATCAAGCCATCTCCGTAGGTATACCCTAGATGATAAGGATTGGTTACATAGGGACGGTAGACTTTGTGTACCAAAAGAAGATGACCTAAGGAAGACTATTCTTGATGATGCACATCGTTCGAAGATGACCATTCATCCCGGCGGGGACAAGATGTACAAAGACATGAAGCGAGTTTTCTTTTGGGTCGGTATGAAGAGGGACGTAGCCGAGTATGTCGCTAGATGCTTGGTGTGCCAACAAGTAAAAGCGGAGCAAAAGAAACCTGGTGGGTTGCTTCACCCATTGGAGGTTCCACTATGGAAGAGGGAAAGTGTCTCGATGGATTTTGTGGATGGGTTACCGCGATCAAGGAAGGGTAATACGGGAATTTGGGTTATAGTAGATAGACTTACTAAAAGCGCCCATTTTATTCCCGTGAAGAGTAAGAGGACTGCTCCATGGTTAGCTTCTGTATATGTTCAAGAGATAGTTCGTTTGCACGGTGTTCCTTCTAGCATAGTGAGCGACCGCGATCCTATTTTCACTAGCGAATTTTGGAGAAGCTTACAAGAGGCGGTAGGGACTCAATTATGTTTGAGCACCGCATATCATCCTCAGACGGACGGCCAGACTGAGAGGGTGAATCACATTCTAGAGGATCTATTGAGGCTATGTATCCTAGACTTTGGGGGTACATGGGAAGAGCATCTTCCATTGGTTGAGTTCGCATATAATAATAGCTTTCAGTCCAGCATTGGTATGGCACCATTCGAAGCTCTATATGGATGACCTTGTCGTTCACCTACATGTTGGTGGGAATCTACGGGTAAGATCTTACTTGGGCCCGACATGATTAGGGAGACTTCGGAGAAGATCGACTTGATTCGAAGGAGGATGAAAGCAGCGCAAGATAGGCAGAAATCTTATGCGGATAAGAGGAGGACGGATCTCGAGTTGAAGTTGGGGACATGGTCTTTGTCAAAGTGTCTCCATTACGAAACGTTGTTCGCTTTGGGTCCGTTGGGAAATTAGCACCAAGGTTTGTAGGGTCGTTTCCTATTAAGGAGAGGATTGGACGGATGGCGTATAGAGTGGAGTTGCCCGAGAGACTTAGTGGTGTACATGACGTATTCCATGTGTCACATTTGAGGAAGTGCTTGCACGAGACCGCGGAAGTGGTAGAGCCGAGCTTGCTTAGAGAGGTGGAGATAGAGCGTGATGTGACAATTCGACGAGCTCCTACGCGCATTCTTGGGTCGGAGATCAAGAGGTTGAGGAATCGAGAGGTCAGACTAGTCAAAGTACAGTGGGGAGATGATGAGAGCAACGCTACTTGGGAGACAGAAGAGAAGATGCGTTCACGATACCCTTTCCTTTTCGAGGGTATGTCCTTTAATTTCTCCTTTATCGCTTATCTTGTACTTATCTTACCTTTAGAGTATCCTCTCGTTAGTATTCTTGACCTTTAGTTAGGATAATCCTATGGTTGAAACATGTGTTTGAGACATGTTATGTATGGTGGATGCAAAGTGGATGCAAGTGTTTGCTAGTGGTTGCTCGAGGATGCATATACACACACTATTAGGCACCAGATCGGCTCAGTCACTTCATATTGCATATTGCATATATATGGATGTATTTAGTAAAATGGATGTATAATGGTTGTATTATCATATAGTTGCTGCATTCGGGTGGATGGTTGTGCACGCATATAGAATTAATATGATCTTTTGCATACATATTGGACGCATGGCACTATCATGAATTGCATTAAGGAGGTCGACTGAATCAGTAGACCACCTAATTTTGCATTAGATATGGACATATACACACACTGTGCATATAAACATTAAAGCATTAGAAGTCTTTTAAGGACAATGGATGCTGGTGTTTGATGGTTGAGTAGATGGACGATTAGATGGTAGGATATACATTCTTCTTGACTTGGAGATTTCGGGGACGAAATCCTTTAAGGAGGGGAGAATGTAACACCCCGTAATTTTATAACATTAAAATTCACAAATTAAAGTATACTTAATTTTTAGAAAAGAATTAAGTGAAATGGGTTGCGCAGAGAAATATATATATTGATATATATATATATATATATAAATAAATTAAAAATTAAATAAATAAATATGCGAAAAAGTTCAAAACAGCGAATTGGGAGGGCGAATAACCGAACCGGCCCATTTTTTAGGTCGACCCGAGCCACGCTGGGTCGACTAGGGGTTAATCCAGGGTGTTTGGCTGTCAACCCGTGGGCCGATTCGCTCAAATGCAGATTTTGCATTTGATTGGTTCTCATGGTTCATGGTTAATCTAATGGTCCTAAATAACTTCCTACACCTATAAATACATCCTAATGCTAACCCTAAACCTAATTAAAATAGAATAGTTACCGTCGCCATGGAAATCAATGGAGCCGCCGCCAACTAAGAAACAAGAAAAGCAAATTCAATTCTAATTCTCTCAACCCTAAAACAAAGCAAAACTCTCTCTTTTCTTCTCTAAATTGTGAGTATGATGATCTTAACAAGATTATTATCATTTTAATTAGGTTGAGTTATGAATGGATTATGAGTAGAAGATGTGAATTATCATATATGTTGTTGTAAACCCCTTTTGCTATCATGTATATTGTAAATCCAATGTTATGTGATGATGATATCTTATATGTTGTAAATCATGCTATGATGATGTTATGTATGTTGAAAGTTTCTATGCTAAGTTGTGATGAATCATACATGTTAAAAAGGCCATGATGTTACCATCTATGCTAGTTAGTTCATATTAATTAAATCATCATGTTGGGTTATGTTGATTTATATGACAAGTCACATATGCAAGTTAGATTGATTAGAAAAATTATGAACATATGCCAAGACATCTATTATGACATCTAGAGTTATGCTATGACATATGTGATATCCTATGCTAGTTCACACCATCATTATGTTGCCTAAAAACCCCATATGCAAGTTTATGTATAGATTTGGGCTATGATCATATCATGTAAATTGAGACATTTAACAAGTTGACACCTTTTGATCCTTAACATGTGTAGTTTATGCAAGTTTCACCCCTATTATGATTAGATTTATTTTAATTGTCTATATGTTGTGATAATTTATCTTTGTGCTAGGTGTTAGACTATACAAGTCTAGCCTATATTATGCGTTGAATAAGCGAACGTATAAACGTGGGGTAGGGGTAATATTAAGGATTTAATATTAAAAAGTTGGGGTGCAATTGATATGATTTTGCATGCCATAAGTGGATGGCCATAATTGAGTCAATTATGGACATCATTAAAAGTTGACTTAATTAATAATTTGAATAGGGAATTATTAAAACTGGGGTAAAAGATTTTAAGTGTTAATCAATGCTTAGGACACGAGGTTGGACTCGTTTGTGACGTAAACCTGCCCGGACCCACCCGGCAAATCCAGTGGTCACAAATGTCAGCCCAATGTGAGAGGTACTACGCCTAAACTAAAGCATAACGGTTGTAAAGACACGAGGTTAGACTCTTTTATGGTGTAAGACTGCCCGGACCCGCCCGGCAAATCCAGCTGTCATAAATGCCAGTCTAATGTGAGAGGTCTTTATGAGGTTATGGCCTGAATGAATTAAGAAATACTTAACCAGATAAACATGTAAGGTGGGACATGGGGGTTAAGTAGGTGCCTTGGGTGGCATGAGGAATCTAGGGGGTGCCCTTAGTGGCATGTGAAATACGATTAGTAAGACTTAACCAAACACACATGTAAATGAACATGACTAAGAGGGTTAAGTGGGATATACTAGTGACAAGCTTAGGTGGGTAGCTTGTGGGGGCCCATTTCGACCAGTATCCCAAACGTATCTTTGTGGGCTCAACCCAAGTCGAGGACGGGACACGCATGCTGGGTTCGACTGTAAGAGGCCAAAACGAGGAGCGGTGGCAACGCAAGTCCAACGGGTTTCGTATGCGTGTGTGGACCCGGGCTGGTAGGTAAGACGTTGTTGCATCGTGTAGGTATAAGCAGTGCATTCTCAAGTTGTATCGGGTTGCCACTTTAGGGGAGTGATACACCCCACTGTGGGGCCAACACGGATATCTACGAGTAGGGAGCCGATCGAAAGTGGGTAGTGGGGTACACCTAGTGGAGATAGGGGCACACGACACCTATGTAGTCAGCTAGGAGTACACGAAGTTACTTATAAAATTTCTAAGAGGGTAGTGGGGTACACCTAGTGGAGATAGGGGCAGACGACACCTATGTAGTCGGCTAGGGGTACGTAAGTCTATTTATATTGTTTCTGTGTGAAGCAAGTGGGATCAACCTTTAGGGTGACTGGTGCGATGCAGTGTAGTAATTGGCGCGGTGCAGTGTAGTAATGTGCGGTGCAGTGTAGTATTCATTCGTTAGTAATTAGGTGTGCCTTTACCGTTATCTTTAACGTTATCTTAAATGCTATCTTTATCTTCCTAAGAGTTCATAGACATTTACTTGTCTTCCAGCTTATGCCTTAGTCTAGTTATTTTGATAATAGTATTGTTAGAATTATCATACTCGCCAGACTTTATGTCTGACCCCCTCCATTTCTATCCTTTTCCCCCTCCAGGTCCTCAGGTTGGGCCCAGCTCTAGTGGAGCTTGATTGGATTGCTTCATCTCTTTGGAAAGCTTGGACCCTTGAAGTAAAGTCCAGCTTGTTATCTTTTTAATGGCTATTTATGTAATGGGATTATGTATTTTGTTTTTATGAAGATGGATATTGTACTTGGTTATGATCTATGGTTTTATGATGTAACAAACATGTTTAATTTCTGCTGCAATAAAATGAAGTTTTAGATTTCCAAGTACTATTTATTATCTGTCTTGTTGTAATTTTTCTGTTCTATATTCACTTATAACCTCCATGGAAGTTAATGCATTCCCTTTGTGAGTGACATTAATGGACGTGGGGTGTTACACTTTTGCACACATCCCGCCGCAAAGTCTAACTCATAAAGTTACCTCATTGGTTCCCAACTGGATCCTGAGTGATAACTTTCCATTTGGACTTCCTTTTCATCTCAGGATTTGGTCGAATTAGAGTTGGTCTTCATAAGAGTCATCGTGTAGAAGTAGTTCCAAATTTGGTTTGGTTCGGTCTCCATACCCAGTTCGGTTCGGTGCTCATAGCTCACACCTAGATTTGGCTCGAATATGCATAGTGCTCCAGTCATCATCGGTTCGGTTCGGGCCTCTCATGCCTCGGCTCGGTTCGGATTTCATTCGGTTCGTGGCTCCCTGGTCGGTTCGGTTCGGAGCAGTCGGTTCGATTCGAGGTCCTTAGTTCGGTCTGTACTCTCCACTTTGATTTGGCTCTCTAGTTCAGCTCGTCCCCTCCGATTCGATTCCAACCCCGGCTCGATTCGAATGGCCTTCCTTGTTGCCTTACTGCTGAATATCTTACCACTAATCCGGTTCGCTTCGGATATGTCCGATCCGATCCCCTATGTCGATCCGATCCGGCATCCTGGCACTTTTCCAACAGGTTCGTATCGTCCATTCTCGCCATACGACGGCGTTTTCAACCATTCTAACTTTACTAATCAATCATAAAACATTCCAAACAGTAATAGCAACATGTATAATCAACCATAAACGCCAAAACAACAATATGACATGTTTATATGGATCAAACATACTCAAAACCCATATGTCCAAGTTAACCTAAATTTCTAACAGAGGCATAAAATAATATTTAAGGATTGCTACATATTTTTCCATATTTCTATAATGCATAATTTCGTTAATTAACACTAATCACCCCTAATTAGTCATATTAGTGTAAAAACATGTTAATCACTCACCTTAGCCACAAATAATTTATAGATCTGAAGTATCTACTGATTTGGGTTGAATTCCTATGCAGCACAGCAGCTCCAACTCTGATTTGATGCTATTTTGACTTGATTTGATGTTGATTAGCTCAATCCTTGATTAGAAAGTGATTAGAGGTGGTTTAGAAGGTGGAAACCATTGTTAGGGTTGAAGAGAAAGTTTGTGGTGGCTGAAAAATGACAAAGGAGGGTTTCTCTAGCCCCTCTCAGCCGTTATACAACCCTAATCCGGAAATACCTAATGTGCCTAGCTGCTGATTACCATGTTAAGCTCGTTTAAGCAGTTTTTCCATCTTCAAACCTTATTTCAACCACTTCTCCTAAATGGTAAGTATGTTTGATCAATGTGACCACTCTAGGAAACGTAAACCATCATCTGAATCCAATGGAAATGGTTTCATGTCAAAACTCCTTTCCAATCAAAAGTTATAGGCGAAATAAGATTCACCATGGAAAAACGGTCATTTAAAATCAGTAAAAATCATGCACATGGGAAATGACACCAATAGTTGTTTTCCAAAGTTACATGACCATACGACTTCATTCGAAAAAGAAATAAATATTCTACGATCCCCCGATACGTAGAATGTGGGTCGTTACATTGTCCCCTTCTTAAAAATTTTGCCCCCGAAATTCCTTAACCAAAACATACAAAGGTTCTCGCATGCCTATCAATCATTTACAACAATCAAACATACGTAACAACACAAAAAGCTTATCCTAGCATGCGGTTTACTAACAAGGGGAATTCTACATCGATATTAAAACCTTACCAGGCAAAGAGCTCTAGATATGACCTCCTTATGTTCTCCTATGTTTCCAAGTACAGTCATGCTCATTATCACCCCACTGGACCTTGACTAGTTTGACAGTCATCCTTCAAGGTTGTTTCGTATCGTGTCCGACAATACGAATCGTCCTGCGGCTTCCAACTGCCTCAGATTCTACCTCGATACCATCCAACTTATCTGGTGGAATAGTCACATTGGGTCATGCACAAACTTCCTTTACTGGGAAACATGAAATATGTTGCGAACTCTCACCATCTTGTTAGGCAATCCAACTTCGTACGCCAAATCTCTAACTCACTCGAAAACAGGAAATGGACCAACAAACTTTGTACTAGCTTACCTCTCCTGCCAAAACGAATCACATTCTTCAACGGAGAGATCTTGATAAATATTAAGTCGTTAACGGAAAATTCCAAATCTCTTCGTCTTTTATCAACATAACTCTTTAGCCTATCTTAGGCAGCCTTTACTTGCTGTTGAATAACCTTGATCTTATCTGAAGTTTCTCTTACTACTTTTGATCCAAGCACAAATTTTCTCACCGGTTTTCAATCAACATGATGGTGAGTTGTACGGTCTTTTGTACAAGCTTCAAATGGAGCCATACCAATACTGGACTGATAACTATTATCATATGTGAACTCAACTAGATGCAAATGTTCATCTCCTGACCCTCCAAAATCTAACATACAAGCTCTCTGGAGATCCTCCAATACACAACTCACCCTCTCAATCCATTAACATTGGGTACAACTAGTCTTAGTGAGCGATAAAACAACTAACTAACACCATCAATAAAGTATACGAGAATAGGTACATTAACCATCAATCTACCAATCACATTACTAGAGAAAAACTCCAAGCCCAACTCCCCACATTCGACAATGAAAGCCTTTATAACAAAACATTTCAACCTCACATCAAGATAAAACCAGAATGACCTATTCAATCCTAGCAATCAAAAGAAATCAAACAACACCACTCGTTGCGTCCAGTTTATACATCTCACGTGAACCATCCTAACTGAATTCAACATCCCTCAAGCACAAGCACCAGAGGCCTAAACCAATATCAGAAAAGAACCTAAGAAACGTCTCCTACGACACTGGACAATCCACGTGAGACGGTACAACAAAGAAACCAATCACTCATAACTGACTTTGGCCATCACTGTGAATCCTTCTTTGAAACCATCGTCAATCGTATGACTGGCTATGTCATCATACCATCCGTCAAGGGCTAATGATGACCCCAGTTCTAATCAAGCTACTACACATCCAACGTACATTTGCCTCCCAAAAACAACTATGCCCATCTAATAGGTCCAGGGTACTCGACCTGTCCAACTTGCCATTTAGGTGCCCCTACTACACCCTTGCCTTGAGCCCGTTAGAACTTACGACAATGATAATCCCTTCATCATTCTTGTCGGCATCGTCGGCGACTATCCATGAACTCAGACCCAGTCTCAAGTATCCATTACCCACCAATTCAAGTCCAATATGAGTCGTCTTCCTACTCGTTGCATCTCCAAGATCAACGAACAACCATTATTTACGAGTTCAAGTCCAACTTGAATTCCTAACCTTCTTTGCATCTCCACGACCAATGAACCCCTCTTATCACTTCGAGATTACCCCACTAAATTCCCTCCGAAGTTATTACCATTCTTGAATCAAAGAGACATCAACATAATGTCCAAAACAATCCATAACATTCATCGAATAAGTCATATCTATCACCTGCTAAAACCATGAATACATCGATACCCATATGACTGGTCCAACCAATCTCAAGGGCTAATGGAATCCCCGCCTCCAAACGGACTACCATACGTCCAAAGTAAGTTTATCCTCCAAGGATAACTAGATCACGTCCAATGGATGCAAGGTAAACGGGCGTCCCTAGATACCCATACTTCGAGTCTGCTTAGAACACTCCAAACTATGACGATTCCTTGGCACTCCATTCGAAGAGCTATCCAAAATTACATCTTCAACTCGAGTCCCACCCAAGTCAATCCATTTTCTTGCAGCCTTCTTGAGTTTAACTCGAGTCATCTCATAGCCCCACCGAGTCCCACTCGGGGCAGTCCATATCATCAAAAAATCTTATGCTGTCACGACTGCACATCACTCCTTGAGTAAACTAAGATATCATTCAATAGAAGTCACAACAATTACTTATATCTCTCAGCCTCCCTAACTCCAGCTATCATCACCATCACTAGGTAGGTACACAATACCACTCTATACCTTTGGAGCCAATCTATTTCCAAAATAATGCCAAACCTAGTAAAGCCTAAAACAAAGCAGTAACAAGCAAACATACATCGATGACACGATAAGACCAAATTACGACAAATCATGCAAAGGCTAGTCCAACCACCAATCGGGTTCGTCACAACCAAAGGTATATCAACAATCTCGGGTTTCAATCCCAACCTATCCACCAGGTCACTAGATACGAAGGAATGGGAAGCCCCGGTATCAAACAATACTCGAACAGGAACATCATAAATAGAAACCATACCTTGAATGACGACACTTTTTCCTTTCTCCGCCGCAGTTGGGGCATTCGACGAAGAAGGAACAGCGTTGATAGCATATGCTTTCACGATCTACTTCACTTTAGGGGGTTGCAGACATTTATCCTTGTGATGTCCTGCTTGGCCACAGTTGAAGCACTTCTTATCCCCAGGTATTTCCTGACAATTCTGGCATAGTGGCCCTTCTTGCCACAGCTAAAGCACTCGTCATCTTTCTTGTCTTTCTTTCTCTGACCATCCTTGGTCCGGTTCTGCCTCCTCTTATTCTGAGAATTATTCTTACCTCCACCGCTTTCTTGCGGCTTTGGCTCCTCTGTAGATGCAATAACAACCTCGGTCTTCAACTTAGGGTAAAGGCTCTCAGATCTCAATGCCTTCCCCACAATAGATTCGAAAGTCTCATCGATATGGTTTATGAGTATCTCCCCCAAGTGCTCATCTTGGCCAGTTATGAACTTCTCATTCTTCTTCTCGACCGTATCAATAAAGGACAATCCATACTTCGATAAGTTATCAAATTCAGCAACATACTCCGAGACTGCCCTATCATTCTGCTTAAGCTCCAAGAATTTCCTGAACAATTCTGATTTCTGACCTGCTGGAATAAACTTATCACTGAATCAGGCCTTAAACTGATTCCAAGTAACTTGATCCTTAGGAGTAGCTGCTTTAATGGCATTCCACCAATTCATCGCCCGTCATTGAAGCTGGCGCGATGCTAGCTTTCTCTTCATCGCATCGTCAATTCCCAAATCCTCGAATATGCGCTCACAACTATCAAGCCAATCTTGAACCTATGTTATCGATTCCATTCCATGGAATGGCTTCCTACCAAGACTAGTATAATCCTTGTTAAGCTTGGAAAAATCGGCCCTAGGCGCCTGCACTACTGCACCACCACCTTTAGTAGCATTAGGAACTGCTCCCTGAACATCCCTAAGCATCTCCCTCATGAAGGTGGTAAACATCGTCCTCATATCAGGAACATCCCTATGCTTTTCTCTTGAACCCATACTCCTCGTATATCGGCTCATCATTCAATCTGTAAAGAGAAAAGAATTAACCATCTCCTTAGTGGTGCCCGTGCAGTGTGACTTCTTCCTTAGATATACTAATAGTATATTTACATATAGTTTTTGAAAACCAAAATATCACAAATACGCGCTCTCATCTACGTATACTATCTCTCCCTAATGTCTTCCCCTAGGTTAACTACGCAACCTAGGCTCTGATACCAAATGTGACATCCTGCCCAGGACCAGCCGACATTTCTCCGAAATGCGTTGTGTTGATACCCGACCAGCACAGGACAGTCGTCAAAAGAAAAGAAGCAAGATGAAGAACTATCAAAGAACCTGTAGCATATCTCACAGCACATGGAATAAAATATAATAATAACATAACTTGACATAAAATAGGCGAGATAGTGCATAAGCTGAAACTAAACTATCATAGCAGCGGAAATCCAGAATACAGCTTATGATCCAAACCATTATTTTTACAACTTTAAAATACTGTCTCTAAGCAAAATAAAAAAGGTACACTACTAATGCCCATAGTAGTGACCAGCAATAACACACGGAGAATCTGTGTAAATAGTGCATGTAAGCCTCCTTCTCGTCTCCGGACAGCTACTCGTGCATACCACCTAACCTGTCTCTAGTCTGCCCGTTTAAGAGCACCAAGAGTAATAAGAAGAGACATAAAACTCTATGTCAGACAAAAGTTTGGTATAAGTGATAAGCATCAAAACAAAACAATAACAGGTATAATCTAATCATACCTGAACCTGGACCTGCAACCAAAGAGTTAGCACAACGAGATGTACAGTACTCTAAGGTAACACTAACATAAAGTGTAAATATGGGAGTGTGCATGACATGGTGATAGCAAACATCAAACATAGCAACCATCCTCACATCTCTCACTCAGTGCGTAAAGCATACGATATCCACCGCTTTGATCACCAGAATTATCGGGGCCATGACGGAGTCCAACTCATGAAGTTAACTCATTCATTCCCAACTGGATCCTGAGTGATAACTTTCCATTTGGACTTCCATTACATCTCGGGTTTGGTCGAATTAAAGTTGGTCTTCATAAGAGTCGTCGCGTAGAAGTAGTTCCAAACCCGATTCGATTCGGTCTCCATACCCGGTTCGGTTCGGTGCTCATAGCTCACGCCTAGGTTTGGCTCGAATAAGCATAGTGCTCCAGTCATCATCGGTTCGGTTCGAGCCTCTCACGCCTCGGCTCAGTTCAGATTTCATTTGGTCCATGGCTCCTTGACCGGTTCAATTCAGAGCACTCGGTTCGGTTCGGTTCGGGGTTCTTGGTTCGGTCCATACTCTCCACTTTGATTTAGCTCTCTGGTTCGGCTCGTCCCCTCCGATCCGATTCCAACCCCAGCTCGATTTGAATGGACTTCCTTGTTTCCTTAATGCTGAATATTTTAACACTAATCCAGTTCGGTTCGGATATGTCCGATCTGATCCCCTATCCCGTTCCGATCCGGAATCCTTTCCAGCAGGTTTGTATCGTCCATTCTCGCCATACGACGGCATTTTCAACCATTATAACTTTACTAATCAATCATAAAACATTCCAAACAGTAAAAGCAACATGTATAATCAACCAAAAAGGCCAAAACAACAATATGATATGTTTATATGGATCAAACATACTTAAAACCCATGTCCCCTTAATCCCCTTAATCATGATTTAACCATACGATTAGCAAAACATGTCCAAATTAACCCAAATTTCTAACAAAGGCATAAAATTTTATTTAATAATTTCCACATATTTTTTCATATTTCTATAATGCAAAATTTCATTAATTAACACTAATCACCCCTAATTAGCCGTAATTATTGTAAAAACATGCTAATCACTCACCATAGCCACAAATAATTTATAGATCTGAAGTCTCCACTGATTTTGGTTCAAATTCCTATGCAACACAGTAGCTCCAGCTCTTATTTGATTCTATTTTGACCTGATTAGTTTAATCCTTGATTAGAAAGTGATTAGAGGTGGTTTAGAAGGTGGAAACCATTGTTAGGGTTGAAGAGAAAGTTTGTGGTGGCTGAAAAATGACAAAGGAGAGTTTCTCTAGCCCCTATCAGCCCTTACATAACCCTAATCCCGAAATACCTAATGGGCCTAGCTGCTAATTACCCTATTAAGCCCGTTTAAGCAGTTTTTCCATCTTTGAGCCTTATTTCAGCCACTTCTCCCAAACGATAAGTTCATTTGATCATTGTGACAACTCTACGGAAAGTTAAACTATCATTTGAATCCAATGGAAGTGGTTTCAGGTCAAAACTCCTTACCAATCAAAAGTTATAGATGAAAAAAGATTCGTCAGGGGCAAAACGGTCATTTAAAAATCGGTAAAAATCATGCACATGGGAAATTACCCTAATAGTCATTTCCCAAGGTTACACGACCATATGACTTCATTCAAAAAAGAAATAAATATTCTATGATTCCCCGATACGTAGAATGCAGATCATTACACATTTGGATGAAAATGCATTTTTGATTTCCAAAATATGCATTCATATAGAACTGCCAGTATATTTGCATACACGTAGGAGGTACCGCTTAGGCACACATGCATTATTATGTTGTATTTCACTTTGCACAAGTGCACAATGTTTGCAAAAATTGGATGCACACATGATGGATATATATTATGCGAGGGGTTAATTGATTTTTACCCTTATCAAATTTCGGGGATGAAATTTCCTAAGGGTAGGAGGATGTAACACCCCATATTTTTGGTAATAATTAAATAATGCATATAAGAAAAATAAAATTTTGAAGAGCTTCCAGAATTTGGCCATGGGAGTAGCGTCATTGCGTTCGTGGCGATTTTCTGGTCAATTTAGACCTATGAATTGCAGAAAACCGATTTAAGATGAAAGAGATACCTTTAAATGAAGCATTGCAGCAAAACATGAAAATAAGGTAAAGAAGGAAAACAATGAGTACCATTGTTTCTAAACTTATTAACAAAAGACTTCATAGCTCAGTTGGTTGAGGCATTGAATATATAACATAGAGGTTCCGGGTTTGAACCCTGACGGTGACATAATTTTTTGTCTTTGTTTTAGAGAAGGCCAATTGAACATACAAATTATGTATATGCATGAACATAAATAAAGGAAAAATAATGGTTATGTATCATTTAAATAAATTCATACATTGAAGAGGAGGAAAATTAGTATAATTTTTAAAGCATTAAGAAAGGTAAGAAAATACATGCAATTAAAAGTGGTATTGTGGATACTAATCAATGCAATGACATTATAAGGAAATGGTTAATTTCATGCGAGCGTTAAAATGGAACATATATATATATATATATATATATATATATATGTATGTATGTATGTTGGAGGGGTGTGTAACATAGACGAAGGTAACACACGCTAATAAATGCAATAAGGAATAAAAAGACGAAGCATTATAAGTTAACTCATTAAAAAAAAGGTACATTTGAAAAAGCGTGTAATAAAAATGTGAAGTAATGACATAAGAAGGAAGGCACAAGTATATATGTAAGGTATTCAAAAAAAAACATTTTTAATATTAAAAAGAGCAATCAATGCAAGCGTTAATAAGAAAAGAAACGCCATGGAAGATAAATGCATAAAAAGGGAAAGTAAATGTGTAAATAACGCACAATAATATTCGAAAGAAATGCATTAAAAATAGTAAATTGAGGCATTAATGAGAAACAGTTTAAAAAGAAATAAGTCATGCATGAATTAATTAAGAGAGACAAAATTTGGAATAAAATAAAGGTTGTGCGCATAAGGAGGCTTTGTATACGTATAAGGATGTCTTATGTATGAAGATAATTCCATTTAAAGACAAGGATATACACGCCTGAAAACATGCAATTAATTAAAGAAGGAGGATATGCTCAATTAATTTAAAAAGGGAGCAAAACAAGAAGTCTATTAAAAGCTCTAAAACATTAAAATTATATATGTATAGGCAACGTAAAATAAAGTATGAAATGCATAATGGGCATTAGTCGTGGTTAGCATTTCATGTACGGTTAGATTGAAAAACCTAATATCTTACGGTTAATGATTGGCTCTGTTAATCTATAAAAGGGGCTCTCTCCCATTTTATCCACACACAATTCTTCATCTCCTTCTTTGCCTCCTTGACATTCTAAATTAAAAATAAAATGGGGAGATGCTGCTGGAATCTAGATTAACAAAGAAGATTCAAGATTTATAACCAACCTCTAACTCTACAAAAAGATAAAAATCGGCTTTCTTCTACAAAAAATATTTAGAAGAATTTCTGGATCTGCAAATGCGGTGAGTGGATTTAAGCTATATCATTTTTGATAATGATATATTATCCTTTAAACATTCCCCGTTATCATATAATGTGAATTTGCTAGAATAATTAAAAGTATTGAATTGTTGTTATGACATGTTTAGATAAGATATGTTGAAATGTTTAAACACATGTTAGAAAGGATTAAAGTGATGAATATGACATGTTGGAATATTAATATGCTAAAGATATTAATATGTTGGGAAATTTTCCAAAACATGCGTAGCAATTACTGTTGTTTCAATTCCATGTTACTTGTCACATTTATGCACCTGGACCGTTAACAATAGAAATTGAGAAAATTGCATGTTAAGTTAGAAAAATTACATGATTTGGCGATCACAAGTTATTGTTAAATTTGAATAGTTATCTGTTTAATTGATTACATGATAGAATAGAATTGATTATATGTTAGAAAGAACGTATGACATAAAATAGACATAATATGATGACATATAAAAAATAAATTACAGTGGAAATTTAAAAGAATAGACATACCGTAAATAAAAAATTGTAACCACGCTTAGACACAAGGTTAGATTACACTTGTGGAAGAAGTCTGCCCGGAACCGCCCGACATATCCAGCATCCACAAGTGGTAAATCTAATGTGAGGGGTCTAAGTGCATAAATAAAACATGTAATGGTGCTAAGACACGAGGTTAAGTCAACTTGTGGAAGAAGTCTGCCCCGAACCGCCCAGCAAATCCATCATCCACAAGTCCGGCTTAATGTAAGAGGTCTAGTACACACACACACATCCACACACACACACACACACACACACACATATATATATGGCAGGACTGAAAAACATCATTAATTGTAATTAATGAAAATAAATGGAATTGAATGAAAGATAATTAAAAAAGTAAAGGAAAGGGAATGAACGGGGAATGAAAATAACCTATTATAAATAAATTACGTTAATGGGAGTGTCTTATAATAGATAGACTTGTCCTACGAACAAGTGAAGATTATAACTTAGGTTATAATAAACTAGCACGGAAATGAGATAACTGGTAAAATGAGATAAGTGACACTTAATTGTAAATTAAGTAATCAGTAAATGGGGAAAACGTGAAACTAGTTGTTTGTAACAAGTAGAGAAAAGGGGGGAAACTTATGAAATGAAAGAAGTTGTACTTATTTATAAATTAAGTAATTTGAAAACTTAGAAGTCTGGAATATGCTGATAAGAATGTTATGTTAAGGTTTGCCCTAGGGACAAGTGGGAATTATAACTTAGGTTATAATAAAACAATAAGGAGTTGGAATAACTTATGTTATGGGATAATCTGTGCTTAATTGTAAATTAAGTTATTTGTGAGAACGAGAATCTAAAATCTACGGATGAGGACAACATAAGTTATATTTATAGGAAGAGGAGACTTATTAGTGAACCTTAATTAAAAGAGCTAAGTTAATAAGTAGACAACGTTAGGTTGTAATGACAACATAAGAGGGAATTATGATTAAATAAGAAAAAATGAGGCAACTCAGGAAATGAGGTAAGTTATATTTAATCATAAATGTTAAGTGACATGTTAAATAGAAAACATGTGAATTAAGATACATTTAACTACATATTAAGTAGAACATGTTATTATAACCCTGAATGAAACTAGAATATAAAGAGATTGTGGATTACAGACCTTGGATCACAATCTAGAGAATAACATGTTGTGGGCTTATTAATAACCTTAAATGGATTAAGTTGTATAATTAAAATTAATAAGCAAGACGGGCCCATTCCTCAGAGATATAAGGGGCTAGGAAGAACTTGGTAACCTGAATAAAAAGTTAAGATAACCAAGTTAAATGGAAACCTGATAAGATAAAGCAAGCACATAAAAGAATGTTTAGACATAGGGTCCAATAACATATTAAAGTGAGGCGCTCGGACCAGTCCGCAGGTTTGAGGGTGAATAACCCAACGGGGTAGATCATCTGGTGTTATAAGGCACGAGGGGAGTGCACATATTCTGTCGGCTCCGAAGGACTGGAAGGGGAAGCACGCGGCTTCCTGAGATACGTAAGGTGCTCCTAGTAGTCCTCTGTGCGGTGGAAGATGTTTAGGCTGTGCTCGCAGAGGTTAGGTCTGCGCGTAATTACTAGGTGGGTGGGCCTTGACTGCAAAAGTAGCTTTGCAGTCAGAATGATGTGATAAGGTGACACCAGGGTGATTCGTCGGTCACCTCAATGAGGAGGCGGAGGGTCACGACCAACAAGGATAGTAGATCGTCGGATACCCGTCATCGGCAGCCAATGGGATGTGAAACGACTAGAGCTAAACCCAACAGACCATTCACCTTTTGCTATCGAGGTACAGTGGTTGAGGGGAGACGCCAATTGGATGTTTCGATTGTTTGTTATTAGGGGCATGTCTCTTAGCTCTTGTAGTCTTTACTAGTACAGGGAGGGGCTGAGGTGGGGCCAAAGCCATCATGGAAAACAGACCCTAGGAATATTTGTATTTTGAGGCTCTTAAAGGCGGGCCAGTACAGAAATGGAAAAGCTCCCGACCGAGTTCCGTGTTTCTTGTATTGCTCTGCCACAGAACTCGGTGCACATTAGAGGATGTGCAGTTGAGGCATCGAGCTACAATTAACAGTATGTACGTGTTATAGTCTAGATACATGCATGTCTGCTCTGGGTGGTGTATCATAGACTTGAGGGCATTACTCTGGTATGAAATCTGATTCAAACAAAGGGTGGTAGTCCGTACGTTTGCGTAGTATAGATATGACAGATATATGCGGAACGTAATATTGTTATATAGATGTCCGTACGTCACTCCGGCGTAAGATGAGGGACTGTGTACATTTTGGTGGTATTATGGAGGAGACTGTGCTAGTGGAGTACCAGGAGGTGTACCTTAATATTGGTGGTAGCTACATATATATTGTACTAGGTTAATCCACTGGAAAGTAAATGGGTGCAACCTGTGTGTAAGCCTTGAGAGTTGTTAACCCAAGAAACCTAATAAATAAGAAAATATGATTGAACGGTATATGTCGTGTTATCCAAAATGTATAATTTAAATCCAATCACCAGAACTTGTGTTCTGATCCACTCCTCATAACATACTCGCAGGTTAGATTTGTGGCAGAGACATGATAGCTTTGGATATTGGTTAGGCAGTATTATTAAAACGACAAGGCTATACTTTGAGTATATTATATTTTATCCATTCCGCTGTGCGATAATTTCTGAGCTCTAACATATTTTATGTCTCTATCTTTTCTAAAGGATACCAGAGCAGACCAACATGAGTTTCGATAGATTAGAATTTAAAAAAAAAAATCGGTCTATTGGAATTCGGGTTGTTACAAAATGGCCAAATAATTTTCAGGTGATCTACGTAGCCTTCGGCTTGGTCTTGCTACTCATGGTTTCAACCCATTTGACATTAAGAGTTCCAAGTATAGTTGCTGGCCAGTGATGTTTGTGACATATAATCTCTTGCATATATTTCGAAAAATGAAGGTGGAAAATATCTTTCAATGTCGCATAAAATTTTAACAATCTCATCATCCGTTTGTTGCAAATTCTCTCTATCAAGAACATGCTGACATATTTTATTAAAAAATGTACACAAACGAGTTATTGCTTTCCTCGGCTTTTTTGGGATCAATCCACTCTTTGCAACTGATAGCATTTGCTTTATTAAAACATGATAATCATGTGACTTCAGTCCACTAATTTTTCATTCCTCCAATGACACACATCTTGTGAAACTTGGGTAGTAAGCATCAGGCCCCTTAAAGTCATATAATCTTTTACAGAAAATTTTCCAGAACTAGACAAAGTAGATAGAGTTGGTGGAAGATATGTTTTCTTCACACGAGGTTGTGCATATAAAGCATGTCGAATTCCCCAATCCTATAAATTCTTTCTGGAATTTATATCATCTTTTGATTTTCTATCATGCAACATTGTGCTGTGTAAACTTTGTCCAACGTTTTTCTCAACATGCATTACATCTAAATTGTGGCAAAGTGGAAGTTCCTATAATTATCATTAATATAACAATTTAATATTATATAATTTTATAATTAGATTATTACGAAACAAAATAAATTTTGAACGTGAACCTCCCAATATGGTAATTCAAAGAAAATTGATCCTTTTTTTCCACCTTGATAGCTCAATTTTTGTAGGATCATATCTATCTTCGTAGGCAGTGCATTTTTTTATTTATCTTCTTGCCTTTTTTTATTTCAACATTTATATTTTTTCCAAAATCATTTGGAAAATTTCTCAAAATAACAAAAATATCTCTACTTTTAAGAGTTCTTGGTCTGTTAGCTTTCTCCAGTTTGTTATCAAAACAGGCCTTTTGTTTTCTTAATGGATCTGACAGAGGCAAGAATCTTCTGTATCCCATATAGACATTTTTTCGACTATGATTTATCCATCGATGATGAGTGTTAGCCCTGCATAATGGACAACTTTTTTTCTATTCACACAACATCCAACAAAATTTCGTATGCTGGAAAATCGTTTATAGTTCATAACAAAATTGCTTTTAAGTTAAAAAGGTGTCTTGCTAAATGCAACATAAATCTTCACCCCGTTACTCCATAAGTGCTGCAAATCTTCTGTTAAAGGAGCTACATATATATTGTTATCATTCCCAGGTTGCTTTGGACCAGGAATCAATAATGTTAACATAATATTCTCTTTTTTCATACAAAATATATGCAAGAGATTATATGTCACAAACATCACTGGCCAGCAACTATACTTGGAACTCTTAATGTCAAATGGGTTGAAACCGTGAGTAGCAAGACCAAGCCGTAGGTTACGTAGATCACTTGAAAATGATTTCCATTTATCTTCCACCATGCTCCATGTCAAAGAATCCACAAGATGATGCATTTTATCATCGTTGCCTTTATTAAAATGCCACCTTAGATCTGTTGCCATCTTTTGGGAATTAAACATTCTTTTGAATCTTGGAATAATTGGAAAATATTGCAATACTTTGGCTGGAATACCTTGCATTATCTCATTCGTCCACACATTTATATTCCATCTCGAAGAACCACATTTCGGACATGTATTCAAATCTTTGTACTCTTTCCTAAAAAGACAATAATCATTCTTGCAGGCATGAATCTTCTCAAATTCCATGTCAAATACTTCGAGAAATTTTTTTAGTTCATATAAAGTCTTCGGAAGGACATTATTTTTGGATAATAAAAATTTTCGCGCACTTAGAAGCTTATCAAAACCATCATCAGATAATCCAGTTTTACATTTAAGATTATACAATGCAGTGATAGCAGATAATTTCGTTTGATCTACGCAATTAGTCTACAGTGGTGTTTCTGCATCATCCAACTTTTTATGGAAATCATTTGTTCGCTTTTGTGCATCATAACTTTGTTTATCATTGGAGAAAAAAGTATTATTAACAAAATCTTCATCTTCAAAGTGAATAGCTTGAAGTAATTCATATCTGTCATCCAACTTCACTTTTTCAGCTATATTTACTTACTCACCAAGACTATACC
The DNA here is from genome assembly GCA_030737875.1 of Allium sativum. Taxonomy (NCBI): domain Eukaryota; kingdom Viridiplantae; phylum Streptophyta; class Magnoliopsida; order Asparagales; family Amaryllidaceae; genus Allium; species Allium sativum. Next base: position 483,246,678 of record CM060924.1, read on the forward strand.
ACTTACTACGCTTGTATAAAGGATCCATTTCTCTTATAATCAGGTGCTCAATGGTAATGTCATCATAATGACAAGTAAGATTTCGATAATTTGAGCAAGAACACAATTTTTTTCATTTTTCTTTGCTGCATGCACAAATTCCTTGCTCCTTTTCGTACTCCCTACTAGTTCTATAGTAAAAATAAAATACTCAATGATAAAAAAATCATTATTATAAATTTTAAGTTAAATTTTAATTTGAAAGTGTAATCTTACCTCTGTAAATGCACCCAATCTTTTTCCATCGCCATGTACAATATTGCAACAAGAAAATTTCTATAAAAAAATATAATTCTACGTCTGGGGCAAATGCAATAATTCTGCAACATATGAAAGTATTTGTGTATGTTACCATTTTATAATCAACACATTCTGCAAATATATGTTCAAAATAACAAACTCCTACATAGAACCAACTCCTTCTTTTGCATTTACCATTTACTTGTTTACATCTATAAAGAAACTATCTTTTTTTTTTTCATTTTCTACTCATTATTCTACGTCTCACCGTGAAACAAGCACCTACACAAAACCACTCCTTCACATCTACCCATACAACATCGGCTTTTCTGCTCCATAATCACAGCAACTACCCTCCACAACCCCACCAACATCAACCAAAGCCACTCCCATTGATCCCTTATAGCATAGTTTTTCCATTATTTAACCATTTATTCGATGATGTGCTCACAACATAGTTTTACCATATACTTCTTTTAATATTTATTTCTTATCTAATAGTACTTGAAATTCACTCAGTATAATATTCTTTTAAATTCATTCTTTAGAATTAATCCCTTACAATATTATAAATGTTTATTTAATTTGGAACTAATAACAACCTATCATTGTCACTCTTTATTAATTTATTATTACTATAACTAACTGGCATCAGTCCAATTATAAAAGCTACATCTTTATTAATATAATAAAAAGCTACATCTTTAGTAATGTATCAAATTTAATTTCATCATCCAAATACTATAGCAACACTACATCATCTAGGTAACAACATCACTCCTTAAAATAGGAACGTTGATGCTAAAATTGCCACTTGCCTCCAAAACAGTAGAGAATGTTGTGCCAGGCAAACAAAATAAAAAAGTGCACCCCATATGATGGGGCAAATTAGATGTGCAGGAAGTAACCAATGGAAATAACCGAGTGATGCCTATGTATGCATTCATGCCTTAGATTATAACCAGAAAGAACTCACTAAAAATATAATTATGCTAATTAGTAAAGCTACAAGTGTCATATAAGGATTAATTAAAGTGTCAAAAATGTTGTTGATCAAAACCAATAATGCAAGATTATATAGTTACTTCAAAGGAAAAATATCGCAAAAGCAATAACCTAACACTACAATATTGTAACAACCCGAATTTTAGTAACATGTTAAAAACATAAATCAAGGCAGAATTAATTTTTAAAATAAGAATCAAGGGAAACGGGTTACGCCATTGCATTCGACTCGGAATTCTGCTTGAAATAGAATCCGAGTTTGCGTAAAACGGATACTGTACGAAGAAGATATGGATGAACGAAGTTAGACAGAAAAACCAGAAACGGGCCAGAATGCACTGGCGCACTTGGAAAGTGCGCCAGAACAAAATTGCATTGGCGCACTTGGCAAGTGCGCCCAGGCCGAGCAGAAAACCTTCTTGGTCAGGCCCTGGCTAGCCTGGTCGGGTTCTGGTCAAATTTCTGAGCTCTGGTGTGTCACTAGGGCTGAGTTGTCACTTTCTGATTGGCTTCTCTTGAGATGGATGGCCTTGATTAACTCTAGCTTCATCGACGGCTCTAATTAGTTTGAAACCCTATATAAACAGCTCATTAACCTCATTTTCTTTACACCATTCTTCTCTAACCTTATGCTGCTCAAACTCTTGATGACCATGGCTTCTTCTTTTTTCTCTAAATTAAATTAAATTAAATTAAAACGCGAAGATTATTTCTTGAAGACTACGGCTAGGAATTGGGGATTTGCTTCTACAATCAAAGCAAGATTCAGCGATTCAACAATTCAACGACCAATTTCTAGACTTGACTACTGCATCTAAATTTCTTAGACCACGATCTATAAGTTCCAGTTACTTTTAGATAAAAATTAAAAACATAATATGGGCATGTTATAAATTGGAATTGATTTATGTATGATTCATATCTATTCTTGTTTTCTTCTTGGATCTTGACTATTAGGAATATTGCCTACGACGTTGAAATTATTGTTAATGACATAAGATTATGACTATGCCTATAACTGTGAACATAAGACTATGCATATGCCTATGACTGTGAACATAAGACTATGCCTATGCCTATGACTGTGAACATAAGACTATGCCTATGCCTATGACTGTGAACATAAGACTATGCCTATGACTGTGAACATAAGACTATGCCTATGACTATGAACATAAGACTATTGCCTATGACTATGACAAGGACAATTATGACTAATCACCTATGATTCACGACCATGAGGTTATTGCCTAGAATTATGACTATGAAATTGGATCTAAGCTTGATTTTCTATTCAGACCTATTTTCTTTATTTGTCTTGATTTTGGGGATTTTTCTATTTTAAGTTAGATCTATCCGTGTTCTTGAATCTAAATTACTATTCAAACCTTTTCATGTTCATAATGTTATGCCTGCGATCTTTTAATCAATTTATTCAGTTAGGTCATGCCTTGGAAATAAATTGATAATAGAGCAATGTTTATTATGTTGATCTATGCCTGTAGTTTTATTCTATCATCATGTTGTATTGGGAATTAATGAATAAGTCTATTCATATGTGTATGAACTTGGGGTATAACCCGTTATGACAAGTTGTGTAGTTTATCATGTTGTGCAAGTTTTAGGTTGTGAAATCATATCACATATGTGACCAAATGTTAGATCTACATGGTTATGTGTATATGTTAAACCTATGTCATATTTCAAGTTCACACTTATTCATATGTCCGTGATTGATTTGCAAGTTCACATATATGTAAGTTGATTTAGTCTTTGTTGCAAATTCACATATATGTATGTTGGTTCAGTCTACGCTGCAAGTTCACACCTATGATGTTCATGTTGATTGTTTTGCAAGTACACACCTATGGTGTTCATATTGACTATGCCAAGAATGCCAAGTTTACATCTATGTCATGTTAATGAATTTCTTTATGCAAATTTTGTGTATGTTAAATTAGGATAAGTTTTTAGCCTAATATTATATGTCAAAAATCATGCGGACGGAAAATTAGGCTAAGATTGTTAGCTTAATATTTAGACGGGGTAACGTTGGGAAAAATTGGTAATTATAGGAAACTTGGTATGAAACTCGCCATGAAACTTGACATGAATCTTGAAACATGAACATTGTTATAACTTGAATCTGGATGTGGGCATGAAACTTGCCTTGAAAACTTGACATGAAATTTGAACATGGACATGACACTAGAATGAACTGGAAAATGGCCAACTCGAGGTTGGGTTGAGTTTGCAGTGTAATTCTGCCCGGAACCGCCCGGCAAATCTAGTTACTGCAAACAATAGGATCCAATGTGGGTAGTTGGTCATATCGCGCTTGAAACCCGAGGTCAGACTGAGTTGTGGTGTAATTCTGTCCGGAACCACCCGGCATATCCAATGACCACAACAATAGGTCTGATGTGAGAGGTTGGGGGTGCATTAATGAATTAATGCCACATGATAGGGTTAAGTCATGAACATGAAAGACAACACTTAACCAACTTGACACATGATTCGTAGGGCTAAGTCATGAACTTGAACGACAACACTTAGCCAACTTGACATGACACATAGGCGGGATAAGTCACGAACTTGAATGACAACACTTAACCAACTTGACATGCTAGACTGATAGGGGTTAAGTCACGAATTTAAATGACAACACCTAACTTATTAGACGGAAACCCTAGTTACGCGGTCCATTTCAGCAGTAACCCACTAGATGTATCATGGTACCCTGGAACTAGGCAGGGTGGGGCACGATTACTGGGCTGATTGTAAGTGACCAGAACGACGGCTGTGTTGGTGCGCCAGTGTAGGTTCAGGCGGGCTATGGTCGTGCACGTGGTCCGGAGTTGAAAAAGCAGGCATTGGGCATCAGTAGGTTTATCTGTGCATGCTTGATTCGTGTCGGTGGTTGGCACCATAGGGCTTGATACACCCTATGGTGGACCTAGCACAGGTGACTACATTCGTGATAGGGCCGTATGACACAGACGCATGACGAGCTAGAACTTGTAAGTAGCCGATCGATTAGTGGATCGTTCCGCTGGACCCAGTAATGGGTCATTTCATGATATTGGGCCAAGGGATCACTTCGTGGTTAACATTTGACATGGGTTGGAATACTAGTACAGTCGATGCAGCGAACCTTGAATATGTGATGCTATACTTGAATTATCATGTTATCTTAGCCTATCTTGCCAACCTTGACAGCATCCTTATGTTTACTTTCAGTTTATACATGTCATGTTACTTTTACCTGTTTTTATGCTGAAAGTCACTTGGACTTACCAGTCTTTATGACTGACCCGTTTTCTTTCGCCTCTTTTTCTTTCGTTTCCCCCCTCCCCCCCGAGGTTCTCAGGGAGGAAACTCTAGCACTTAGCTTGGATTTTGCTTGCTTTTGATTCAGCTTATGTACGGTTTGATCTTGGGCTATGCTATGGCTGCATTTTCTGCTACCTTTAGGGAATTAAGCTACTTTTGATGTTTTAAGTTTATGCTTCTTTATTTATGCAAGACAGAATTTGTTGTAATGGAAAATAATGACCTTGGCTATTTGATGTAAAATGTTTTGACTCTTCTTGAAAGTAATGAAAATTTTCTTTTGATTCTTCCGCTGTTTTATCTATGTTCTGTCTTGTAATATTTCTGTGTTTGTTTACCTCGATAATGCTCCTCCAAAACTAGTGCATTCCCTTTGTGAGTGACCCTAGCGGAGGTGGGGTGTTACATTTGGTATCAGAGCAGAAGATTACCAGACTGGGCAAAAGTTTTTAAAACCTTCTAAAATTATTTTCAAAAACCGTTTACAAAGAAGCATTTTTCGAGAAAAGTCTTGTTTTATTTAAAGGTTATTCCCCCAAAAGCCATTAGCACTATAATTTGTTTCCTCGTTTGAATCTCTTTTCCTTTCTTTTCTCCATCTATAGTCGCAGTAGTTTTTACCTGCGGCTAATCTTCTTTCTAGCTTCGTAGGGGGTTTTCCGTACGATGGAGATAGTTTCCGTGAGGCTTGTTAACATGTTACGTAGGAAAGGTATGAGTGTAAGTTAAGGCGTATGAGTCTCAGAACGAGAAGAAAGACTTCCAGAAGGGAGGTGAGAACAACGACAACAATAATAACAAGTCACGTGATAAGAGGAAGTGCAACTTCTATGGTATAGTTGGGCATGTTATCAAGGATTGTAAAAGATGGAAGAAGAAGATAGGTGCGTGCTTTCAGTGTAGTGATACTGACATATCAGCAAGAACTGCCCTAAGAAGCAAGGGCAAGGCCCGTAAGCAGGACCTTCTGGGGGTAAATCTTTAACTTCTTCTCCTAGATGCTTTGTTTTATCTTGCTTATCTTCTCAATCCTATCTTGAGAACCTTAAGTAGAACCCTTTTGGATGTAAACATGTGATTGAAACAAGTTATGGTTGATGTTTGCAAATGGTTGCAAGTGGTCGCAAGTGGTTGCTCGTGGTTGCATAACACACATTAGGCACTAGATCGGCTCAGACACATTTTCATATTGCATATGCATGAGTGTTTATACTTGTTTATGGATGAAATTGAATGTGTTATCATGTGGATGTTGCATATGGATGGATGTTTGTGCACACATATAGTGTTTATGTGACTAGGACAATTTGCATACATGTTGGATTCATGGCACTAAACATATTTTGCATTAAGAAGATCAATCATGCCTGATCATTTGCATTAGATAAGGAACATATACACACACTTTCTGCATATGTTCATATAGCATTAGAAATCGTTTAAGGACAATGGTTGCTTGTGGATGATGTTTTGAGTAGATAGATGATTGGATGATACGATGCATTCTTCTTAACTTGAAGATTTCAGGGACGAAATCCTTTAAGGAGGGAAGAATGTAACAACCCGAATTTTAGTAACATGTTAAAACCATAAATCAAGGAAGAATTAATTTTTAAAATAATAATCAAGGGAAAAGGGTTACGCCATTGCATTCGTCTCGGAGTTCTGCTTGAAATAGAGTCCGAGTTTGCGTAAAACGGATACTGTACGAAAAAGATATGGATAAACGAAGTTAGGCAGAAAAACCAGAAACGGGGCAGAATGCACTGGCGCACTTGGGAAGTGCGTCAGAACAAAATTGCACTGGCGCACTTGGGAAGTGCGCCCATGCAATTTTGCACTGGTGCACTTGGCAATTGCGCCCAGGCCGAGCAGAAAACCTGCTTGGTCAGGCCCTGGCTGGCCTGGTCGTGTTCTGGTCGAATTTCTGAGCTTTGGTGTGTCACTAGGGATGACTTGTCACTTTCTAATTGGCTTCTCTTGAGATGGATGGCCTTGATTAACTCTAGCTTCATCGACAGCTCTAATTAGTTAGAAACCCTATATAAACAGCCCCCTAGCCTCATTTTCTTTACACCATTCTTCTCTAACCTTATGCTGCTCAAACTCTTGATGACCATGGCTTCTTCTTCTTTCTCTAAATTAAATTAAATTAAATTAAAACGCGAAGACTATTTCTTGAAGACTACGGCTAGGAATTGGGGATTTGCTTCTACAATCAAAGCAAGATTCAGTGATTCAACAATTCAACGACCAATTTCTAGACTTGACTTCTGCATCTAAATTTCTTAGACCACGATCTGTAAGTTCCAGTTACTTTTAGATAAAAACTATAAATTTAATATGGGCATGTTATAAATTGGAATTGATTTATGTATGATTCATATCTATTCTTGTTTTCATCTTGGATCTTGACTATTGGGAATATTGCCTACGACGTTGAAACTATTGTTAATGACATAAGACTATGCCAATGACTGTGAACATAAGACTATGCCTATGCCTATGACTGTGAACATAAGACTATGCCTATGCCTATGACTGTGAATATAAGACTATGCCTATGCCTATGACTGTGAACATAAGACTATGTCTATGCCTATGACTGTGAACATAAGACTATTGCCTATGACTATGACAAGGACAATTATGACTAATCACCTATGATTCACGACCATGAGGTTATTGCCTAGAATTATGACTATAAAATTGGATCTAAGCTTGATTTTCTATTTAGACCTGTTTTCTTTATTCGTCTTGATTTTGGGGATTTTTCTATTTTAAGTTAGATCTATCCGTGTTCTTGAATCTAGATTATTATTCAAACCTTTTCATGTTCGTAATGTTATGCCTGCAATGTTTTAATCAATTTATCCAGTTAGGTCATGCCTTGGAAACTAATTGATAATAGAGCAATGTTTATTATGTTGATCTATGCCTGTGGTTCTATTCTATCATCATGTTGAATTGGGAATTAATGAATAAGTCTATTCATATGTATATGAACTTGGAGTATAACCCGTTATGACAAGTTGTGTAGTTTATCATGTTGTGCAAGTTTTGGTTGTGAAATCATATCACATATGTGACCAAATGTTAGATCTACATGTTTATGTATATATGTTAAACCTATGTCATATTTCAAGTTCACGCTTATTCATATGTTCGTGATTGATTTGCAAGTTCCCATATATGTAAGTTGATTTAGTCTATGTTGCAAATTCACATATATGTATGTTGGTTCAGTCTACGCTGCAAGTTCACACCTATGATGTTCATGTTGATTGTATTGCAAGTACACACCAATGGTGTTCATATTGACTATGCCAAGAATGCCAAGTTTACATCTATGTCATGTTAATGAATTTCTTTATGCAAATTTTGTGTACGTTAAATTAGGCTATGTTTTTAGCCTAATATTCTATGTCAAAAATCATGCGGACGGAAAATTAAGCTAAGATTGTTAGCCTAATATTTAGACGGGGTAACGTTGGGAAAAATTGGTAATTATAGGAAACTTGGTATGAAACTCGCCATGAAACTTGACATGAATCTTGAAACATGAACATTGTTATAACTTGAATCTGGATGTGGGCATGAAACTTGCCTTGAAAACTTGACATGAAATTTGAACATGGACATGACACTAGAATGAACTGGAAAATGGCCAACTCGAGGTTGGGTTGAGTTTGCAGTGTAATTCTGCCCGGAACCGCCCGGCAAATCTATTTACTGCAAACAATAGGATCCAATGTGGGTAGTTGGTCATATCGCGCTTGAAACCCGAGGTCAGACTGAGTTGTGGTGTAATTCTGTCTGGAACCGCCCGACATATCCAGTGACCACAACAATAGGTCTGATGTGAGAGGTTGGGGTGCATTAATGAATTAATGCCACATGATAGGGTTAAGTTATGAACATGAAAGACAACACTTAACCAACTTGACACATGATTCGTAGGGCTAAGTTATGAACTTGAACGACAACACTTAGCCAATTTGACATGACACATAGGCGGGTTAAGTCACGAACTTGAATGACAACACTTAACCAACTTGACATGCTAGACTGATAGGGGTTAAGTCACGAATTTAAATGACAACACTTAACCTATTAGACGGAAACCCGAGTTACGCAGTCCATTTCAGCAGTAACCCACTAGATGTATCATGGTACCCTGGAACTAGGCAGGGTGGGGCACGATTACTGGGCTGATTGTAAGCGACCAGAACGACGGCTGTGTTGGTGCGCCAGTGTAGGTTCAGGCGTGCTATGGTTGTGCACGTGGTCCAGAGTTGAAAAAGCAGGCATTGGGCATCAGTAGGTTTATCTGTGCATGCTTGATTCGTGTCGGTGGTTGGCACCATAGGGCTTGATACACCCTATGGTGGACCTAGCACAGGCGACTACATTCGTGATAGGGCCGTATGACGCAAACACATGACGAACTAGAACTTGTAGGGAGCCGATCGATTTGTGGATCGTTCCGCTGGACCCAGTAATGGGTCATTTCATGATATTGGGCCAAGGGATCACTTCGTGGTTAACATTTGATATGGGTTGGAATACTAGTACAGTCGATGTAGCGAACCTTGAATATGTGATGCTATACTTGATTTATACTTGAATTACCATGTTATCTTAGCCTATCTTGCCAACCTTGACAGCATCCTTATGTTTACTTTCAGTTTATACATGTCATGTTACTTTTACCTGTTTTTATGCTGAAAGTCACTTGGACTTACCAGTCTTTATGACTGACCCGTTTTCTTTTGCCTCTTTTCCTTTCGTTTCCCCCTCCCTCCCCCAGGTTCTCAGGGAGGAAACTCTAGCACTTAGCTTGGATTTTGTTTGCTTTTGATTCAGCTCATGTACGGTTTGATCTTGGGCTATGCTATGGCTGCATTTTCTGCTACCTTTGGGGAATTAAACTACTTTTGATGTTTTATCTTTATGCTTCTTTATTTATGCAAGATAGAATTTATTGTAATGGAAAATAATGACCTTGGCTATTTGATGTAAAAGGTTTTGACTCTTCTTGAAAGTAATGAAAATTTTCTTTTGATTCTTCCGCTGTTTTATCTATGTTCTGTCTTGTAATATTTCTGTATTTGTTTACCTCGATAACGCTCCTCCAAAACTAGTGCATTCCCTTTGTGAGTGACCCTAGCGGAGGTGGGGTGTTACATATATCCTACACTCAAATAAAAAAGTATAATAAGTGCAAAATTGTGAATAGCGCCAAAAAATGAGTCAAATAACTGGTATTAATTATTTCTATAGCTGCTTTTAATCTAATATTGTTTTATTCCATGAGTTGGTCGAAAATTAAACAGTTGAAGACACATTTACAGAAATCAACTTAAATTTAATTTTATTTACTTTTTAATTTGTTCACCTAGCATTAAGCATAGATAAGAGAAGAGAAATATTTTTGAGCATCCAATAAATATTCTTCTTTCAGTGTCACCTCTATTGAATCTTAAACACTAAGCATAACCAGATATATATGCGCAAAGTTTGCAACAAATTTGCAGAGTATGGTTGTGACACCCCACGTCCGTTAATGTCACTCATTAAGAGAATGCATTATGTTTCGTGAAGTAATATAGGTAAACAGAAACAGAAACATTACAAGACAGATATAAAATAACATCGGAATTTAAAACTTTATTAATCATTGAGCATCGTAGTTCAAAACATGATTACATCATATGTCTGAAAAACATAAAACCCGGTACATCATTAAAATTTCTGCCTTGTACTTAAAATATTAGAGTACAATAATAAAAGAAGCGTAATCCCCAAAACAAAGCCATAGTAGAGAGATATGAAATCAAGTAGTACATCAAAGCAGCTCCAAGCAGGATGAAAGCAGAATCCTGATCAAGCTTGAGTATTCCCACCTAGAGAACCTTGGAGGGGGGATGGAAGAGAAAGAAGAGGAAACAAAATGGGTCAGACATAAAGTCTGGCGAGTCCAGTTACTTTTAGCATATAAATAAGTAAAAGTTTCATGATAGACATATAAAGTGGATAAGGGAGATAACATCATAACAGGCAGGTATGACAAGGTAAATAGGATAAACACGATAGATTATATTGCGCTTCTCCAATACTTTCTCTTTCTCTCTGTCTGCACCAATACTAGTATTACCAGAACGAGATGATCTTAATAACTGTAAGATGGTAGACTTAGGCATGCTTCTAGTGAGTGATTTTAACCTCATACAATCAACATGCAGCCCAACATATCAGAGTTACCCCTAAGGACAATAACGAGCTCCTAAACATACCAGAGTCTAGATGTACCCTAATTACTACCCTAATCGATCAGCTCCCTACTCCGTAGATACCCTGTGTTGGCCCCGCAATATGATGCATCAGTTCCTAAAATGGCAACCCTTCGTTTTCAGGATGTGCACAACCATATCTACAGGTGTCACAACATCTAAACTTCCTCTGCCGGACCCATGCATGCACATGACCCCATCTGAATGCACCGCCCACATCGTCTCCCATGTTTGGATCTCTTACAATCAGCCTAGTAAGCACGCCCCGACTCCTACTAGTTTGGACTACTCGTTTGATACCTATATATGGGTTACTGACTGAAACGAGTCCTACACACAAGATGATACAAGCTTCCCCTATGCTTGCATCCCCACTAGGTTTTCCAAAGGTTATGCCATACCAGAGTAAAAGATTGCATAACCCCACAGGTTAAGTTTTGTAGGCCTATATATAAATTATACCTACCACCCCAAGATTTACTTAACCCACCCACTGTTCAAACAAGTTTACTAAACCCCTACTCAAGTTAACATGTTCATACAATCCTTATGGATTCAACCAGGTTAAGTATTTCAATTCATTATCGTATTCATTTATGGTTATAATGTGCTAGACCTCCCACGTTAAGCCTACCACTTGTGGATGCTGGATATGTCAGTCGGTTCCAGACAGACTTCTTCCACAAGTCAGACTTAACCTCATGTCCTAGCACATCACGTGTTTATGCACTTAGACCCCTCACATTAGATTCACCACTTATGGTCGGTGGATATGTCGGTCGGTTCCGGGCAGACTTCCACCACAAGTGTAATATAACATCGTGTCTAAGCGCGGTTACAGTTTCTAATTACTGTAATTCTAGGCTTTTCCATTATTAACCAATTATTCCTATGTCATTATAGGTTTTCATTCCCCTTTCTCAAGTTATGTTCATAATTAACCATATGCCCCAAATTAAGATCTTTAATCACAATTTGATTTGTGCCCCAATTTCATATTCATATATTTCATTCAAGTTATGCCCAAATTTCCAATTACAAGTTATGCCCCAATTGTACCGTTTTCCTCTCGTCCCTAATTTAACGCGTTTGCATATTTCAGCAGCATGCCTAGGCTCGAAGGAAGTCTGGCTATAAAAATAAAAGGGAAAAGATGAAGGAAAGAGGACAGAAATGATCGTACTAACAAGATTGACATATAATGGTAGAAATAGGCATAAACATATATAGTGGCATAATGACAAGATAGGCATATAGGAACAGATCTGATGAACATATGACAATAGAACTGATTCTAACATAATAGGGACATCATTAACAGGCATGATAAGATCTAAACAATGAAATAGATAACCAACTAACAACAGATCTGATTTAGCTACAAACATAGTAGGAACAGGCGTGATGTGATCTAAACAGTGAATTAAATCAACAAATAATGGCAGATCTGACATGATAAATAGGTATAGGCTTAGATCTAGTTCATAGTCATGTCAGAATATCTTAGATACACATGTTATATGATGGCCTGCCCCGCACCAGCCGACATTTCCAATGGAAGTACGCTGTGCCGATGTCCAACCAGCACGGGACGGTCGCCAAAGAAAGGAAAAGAATGGGATTTGAAGTTAAAACTACCAAAGGTACCTGTAGAATGTCTAACAGTGCATGGAATAAAATATAATAATAACATACTTGACATAAAACAGGCAAGACAGTGCATAAGCTGAAAACTAAACCATCATATCAGCGGAAAATCCAAAGTACAGCTTATGTTCCACATCATCATTATTACAACTTTTAAAACTGTCTCTAAAGCAAAGTAAAGGAAGAGTACACTACTAATGCCCAAAGTAGTGACCATCAACGACACAGGGAGAATATATATATATATCATACGTGGAATCCTCCTGCTCGTCTCTGGTACAGCTACTCGTGCATACCACCTAACCTGTCTCTAGTTTGCCGAGCACCTAGAGTAATAAGAAGAGACATAAAACTCTGGGTCAGGCAAAAGTCTGGTATGAGCGATAAGCAGCAAAACAGAACAATAACAGGTATACTAAACCATACCTGAACATGGACCTGTAACCAAAGAGTCAGCACAACAAAATGTACAATACTCTAAGGTGACACTAACATATGGTGTAAAGATACGGGGTGGGGGTGTGCATGTCATAATGATGGCAAACAATCAAGCATAGCAACCATCCTCACATCTCTTACTCAGTGCGTAAAGCATACGATATCCATCGCTTTGATCACCCAAATCCTTGTTATGATCACTCTTCCCCATGGAGTCATGGCGACTCCACTGCACTGGTCCATAGCCACTAGTCCTTGTTATGTCCACTCTGCTCCATGAAGTCATGATGACTTCACTGCACTGGCTCATAGTCATGCTACTATCACTCTGCCCCATGGAGTAATAACTACCTCACTGCACTGATACGTAGCCTAACATACGTCTTGGTGGTGAATTAAAGCTGTAGACATCGATAACCCCTTTGCATACGTCCCGCAGAAAAGTCCAATCATGAAGTTAACTCGTTGGTTCCCATCTGGAGTCCGAGTTCTAATTTCTCATTTGAACTTCCTTTGCATCTCGGGTTCTAATTGGATTGGAGTAGGTATTCAAAAGAGTCGTCGCCTAGGAGTACATGTCCCGTTCGAATATATGATGCCGAAGTCCATAGTTTGGTTCAATTCGGGTTCATCGCTTCGGTTTGGTTTGGGTATGGCGTTCGAGTCCTCGGTTCGGTCCTTCACCTCTTTCCTTCGGTTCGGTTCGAAATGCCCAGACTCCGGTCCGATCCTCCTCTCTATCTTCGATCCGATCCCCTGCTCCAATTCAGTTCGTGTGGCCTTCCTTTTGCCTTATTTTCTTCTGTGCCAAGCTTCGGTTCGGTTTGGTACTCATCCTCCGATCCGATCCGAAACCCTGCACTTTTCCAACGAGCTAATCTCGTCCATTTTCGCCATACGACGGCGTTTTCAACCATTCTAACTTTCCTACAGGACTACTTAACATTCCAAACAATAATAACAACAAATAGAATCGACCATAAACATCCAAACATCAATCATATGAGTTATTTTGGATCAAACATACCCAAAAACCTTTGTTTTCCCCTTAATCCCCCCTTAATCATGTTTAAGCATATAATTAGCGAAACTTATCCAAATTTCTATCAGATCCCAAAAATAATATTTTAGAATTTTACAAATTTTTCCAAATTTTTCTGAGTTATAATTTCGCCAATTAACACTAATTACCCCTAATCAACCATAATTAGTGTAAAACAATGCAAATCACTCACCTTAGCCACAAGTAAACTCAGATCTTAAACTTTTCGAAAAATGGTTCGGATTCCAATACACTCCAGCAGCTCTACCTCGATTTTTGTGCTAATCCGCTTTGATTTGATGTAGATTTGGCTTAATTAGCAATTAGAAGGTGATTTGGGGTGTTTTAGCAAGTGGAGGCCATTGTTAGGTTGAGAGGAATGATAGGTAGCGGTTGAAGAATGAGAAAAGGATGTTCCCTAAACCCTAACAGTCCTTTTAAACTCCTAATCCCGAAATCCCCCAATGGGCCTAGCTGTTAATCACCCTATTTGGCCCGGTTAAGCTGTTTTTCACCTTCTAAACCTTAATTCAGCCATATCTCCCAAACGGTGAGTCTATTTGGCTAATGTGACCACTCTACGGAAAGGTAAACCATCATCCGGATCTAACGGAAATGGTTTCAGGTCAAAACTCCTTTCCAATCAAAAGTTATGGCCGAAAAAAGATCAGCTAGGGGCAAAATAGTCATTTAAAAATCGGCAAAAATCATGAACATGGGAAATGACCCCAATAGTCGTCTCCCAAAGTTACATGGCTATATGACTTTGCCTGAGAAAGAAATAAATATTCTACGATCCTTCGATGCGTAGAATGCGGGTCGTTACATATTATAGCGGATCTGATATGATTCAAATAATCACAGTCTTAGATCCAAGTTATAGTCATGTCAAGATTAACTTTTTAATTATTTAGATCTAAAATTAATGTAGACTCGCTGTGATTGGATCTAGGAAAATAGAAGAAAGATTGCAGATATCGAATCACAGATCTCTAAACTTGAATGACTTGATTGCTGAAAAAGAAAAAGACTTGATTTAATCTGGGAAGAGGCAACATCTAGTCCTCTATTGTTTTTTGTATGGAAAAGCAAGAGAAACTGGGTCATATATATAGTCGTTCGAAACCCTAAAATCTGCACGGATCTATCGGAGGAGGGGGGGGGTTGACACCACCTTGATGGGGTCGACACCCCTGGGCAGGAATTTTCTCGCTCCCCTTTTTCCGCGTGAATTTGAGCTGTTTTGAATTTTTGGACTTATTTTATTCATATATATTCTTCTTATGCGTATACAAACTTCAAACCTTAATAACTTCTTCATATGATGTCTGTTTTACACAAACCAAGTGTCTATTTTGACCAGAATTCCTAGACGAACGCAATGGCGCAGTCCATTTCACTTAATTCTGAATTTTAAATTAATTATTATTTAATTTATCTTCTTTTAGTGTTGTAAAATGCGCGTTGTTACATTCTCCCCTACTCAAAGGATTTCATCCCTGAAATCTCCAAGTTAAGAAGAATGTATATCCTACCATCCATCATCCATCTACTTATCCACCAATCGCAGGCATCCATTGTCCTTAAAAGATTTCTAATGCTTATATGAACATATGCAAAGGTGTGTATATATGTCCCAATACTAATGCAAAGTTCAGGCGGTCTACTAATTCAGTCGGCCTCCTTAATTCAATGTATGTTAGGGCCATGAATCCAACATGTATGTAAATTATCCTATTATAATATGTAAGTTCTATATGTGTGCACAATCATCCATCCAAATGAAACATCCATGTGATGATACACCCACTTTCATCCATTAAAAGAAGAAAAATGCACACACATCCATATGTAGTATGAGAGTTATTGAGCCGATCTAGTGCCTAATGTGTGTGTATATGCATCCACGAGCAACCACTAGCAAACACTTGCATCCACTTGTATCCATCAAATATAACATGTCTCAAGCACATGTTTACATCCATGGGTTTCCTACCTAAAGGTCGAAGATTCGATCGATAGGATATACTCAAATGATGGAAACAATTATGAATAAAAGCTTTGGAAAGGAAGTTAAGAAGAAACCCTTGAAAAGAAAAGGGTACGAAGCGTGAATCTTATCTTCAGTCACTCAAGTTGCATCCTCTGGGTTATCTCCCCACGTTGAACCTTTATCAACTTGACTTCTCTATTGCGTAGCTTCTTAACTTATGATTCAAGAATACGGGTACAAACTCTTCTAACTGTTGCCTCCCGTTCCACCTCTGCTTCCTCTAATATACTCGGCTCACCTACTTCTACGGTATCATGCAAGCACTTCTGCAAACTAGAAACGTGGAAAACATCATGAATGCCGGATAGTCTCTCTAGTAGCCTTAATCTATAGGCCTTTTGACCATTCCTTTCTGTTATGGGAAATGGCCCTACAAATCTTGGTGCCAATTTCCCTATTGATCCAAAGCGAACCACATTCCTCAAAGGTGATACCTTAATGAAAACCATGTCTCCCATCTCAAACTCAATATAAGTCCTTCTCTTATCTGCATAAGACTTCTGCCTATCCTGAGCTGTATTCATTCGTTTGCGGATAAGATCGATCTTTTCAGACATTTCTCTAACCATATCCGGTCCAAGTAGAAGTCTTTCTATAGATTACCACCAACAAGTTGGTGACCTATAGGGTCGTCCGTACAATGCTTCGAAGGGTGCCATGCCAATACTAGCTTGATAACTGTTGTTGTAGGCGAACTCCACTAAAGGAAGGTGCTTCTCCTAATTCCCTCCGAAGTCTAGATTACACAGCCTTACAAGATCCTCAAGAATTCTGTTTACCCTTTCTGTCTGTCCATCTGTCTGAGGGTTATAAGCGGTGCTCAAACACAATTGTGTACCTAATGCTTCTTGCAAGCTCCTCCAAAATTCACTGGTGAAGATGAGGTCACGATCACTTACGATGGTGGAAGGTATTCCATAAAGGTGGACTATCTCACGAACGTAAACTGCTGTCAACCATGTTGTCGTCCTCTTACTCTTAGCTGGAATGAAATGAGCACTCTTAGTAAGTCTATCTACTACAACCCAAATTTTGGTGTTGCCTTTCTTTGATCTAGTCAAACCATCTATGAAATCCATAGAGACGTTCTCCCACTTCCACTGCGGAACCTCCAAAGGATGAATTAAACCACCGGGCTTCTTTTGCTCAGCTTTAACTTGCTGGCAAATCAAACGTTGAGAAACAAACTCCGCCACCTCTTTCTTTATCCTAGCCCAAAAGAAACCCTCTTCATATCCCTATACATCTTATCGTCACCTGCATGAATAGTCATCTTAGAATGATGGGCTTCTTCTAGGACTGTCTTTAAAAGACTCCCAACTCGGGGAACAAAAAGCCTTACATCTCGCCGCAACGCCCTCTTTCGTCTGTAAAATATCTACTGAGGTGACTAGAAGTTTCCCCTTTACTGAGCGTATCTAAGATGTCTGAAATCTGTGGATCCTCTCGCTGCGAAGCTCCTATTTGATCCATAAGAGTATGATGCACCTCCAATGATGCTAATAAGCTAGGTAAAAACTCGGTGGAGGGTCTAAAGTCAAAAGTCGATATAAACTCCAAGCTTTTCCTCTCCACAAACAGAGGACTTAAGTCCATCCTCTGCCTACTTAGTGCGTCTTCCACCACATTACCCTTGCCTGGGGTGTAAGCAATCTCAAAGTTATATGGCGTTAGGAACTCCATCCACCTTTGTTGCCTTAAATTAAGATTCTTCTGCGAGAACAAATACCTAAGAGATTTATGATCGCTGTACAATTCAAACTTCTCTCAAAGCAAGTAATGACACCACGTCTTAAGCGCGAATACAATCGCAGCTATCTCTAAGTCATGGGTAGAGTAGTTCTTCTTATGAACTCTTAGCTGTTTACCTCCATAACATACTACCCTTTCCTCTTGCACCATAACCGCTCCAAGCCCTGCACCACATGCATCAATGTATACCGTAAACACTTTGTTTCCATCGGGCAATGTCAAGACTGGGGCTGTTGTCAATGCCTTTTTTAATCGCTGGAAAGCAACATCACAATCTATATCCCATGAAAACGTCAGATTCTTCTTCGTCGGCCTCGTGAGTGGGGCTGATATCTTTGCGAAGTCCTTAATGAACTTCCTATAATAGCCTGCTAACCCCAGAAAACTTCTCACCTCCGTTGCATTCTTTGGTATCTGCCAATCTTGAACTGCAATTACCTTCGCGGGATCTACTGCTATCCCATTCTTAGAGACTACATACCCTAGAAATCTCACCTCTTTTCTCCAAAAATGACATTTTTGGAGAACCTTGCCTTATGCTGATGCGCATGGAGAGTTTTCAAAACCTCTCTCAAATGCTGGGCATGCTCTTCCTCGCTCTTCGAGAGAACTAAGATGTCATCAACAAATACCACGACAAATTTATGTAGAAACTCCGGAACACCCTACTCTTCATATCAACAAAATAGGCGGGTGCATTCGTTAACCCAAAAGGCATAACGAGCCATTCAAAGAAAACATCTAGAGTCCCAAAAGCAGTCTTGTATATATTTTCCTCTGCCACCTTCAACTGATGAAACCCCATGGCCAAGTCTAACTGAGAGAAAACATATGCACCAACAAGCTGGTCAAATAGATCATCTATCCTCGGGAGTGGGTGCCTATTCTTCTTTGTGAGTTTATTCAACTCTCTATAGCCTACACATAAGCGAAGCGAACCATCCTCCTTAGTTGCGAATACCACCATAGCACCCCATTCAGATATGCTTCGCTTAATAAACTCTTTCTCAAGTAACTCCCCTACTTTCTTGCTTAGCTCCCTCCTTTCTCTTGGAGCTATATGGATTTGCATTGTCTACCAAGTATATATGAAAATCGATCTCGCATGTAACACCCCACACCCGCTATGGTCACTCTCTAAGGGAATGCCATAACATCGGTGGAGTATTTTAAGTGAATATAGAACAGAAAAATTACAGCAAGACAGATATAAGTAATACTTGAAAATTTCAAAACGTCATTTCATTACAGCAGAAAGTAAAACATGTTTGGTTACATCACAAAACCATAATAAGAGTCAAGTACAAAATATCCATCCTGATAAATAAAAGTACATAATCCTAAAACATGAACTGATAGCCATAAAAGAAAGGGTAAGCTGAGCTCTACACTTATGGTCCAAGCTCCAAAAGAGAATAAAGCAGCCTGATCAAAGCCCACTTGTACTGGGCCCACTCTGATAACCTGAGGGTTGAAAAAAAAAGATAAAAACAACGGGGTCAGACATAAGTCTGAGCGAGTCCTATAACTTTAACAATACAATCATTAAAGTAACCAGAGAAGACATAAGCTTGATATACGGTAACGTCTGGGGATGAATGGCTACACTAAGCAGCTTGGCAGACTTAGGACAAACTAAGATAACCGTAAAGACGCATTTTCCCACTCAAGGATAATTCCTAGACTTCACCACCCCAGATCTACCCTCCCAAGGGTAATTCCTACACTGCACCACACCAGTTCTACCCACCCAAGGGTAATTCCTACTTAAAGGTTGATCCCACTAAGTGTACTTAGAAATTTCACCCAGTAGATTCGTGTACCCCTACATAGGTGCCGTCTGCCCCTATCTTTACTAGGTGTACCCACTACTCCCAAGCGATCGGCTCCCTAGCGTAGATACCCGTGCTGGTCCCACAATGGGGTGTATCATTCCCCAAAGTGGCCAACTGATAATATCAACGGTGCACGGCTTTATATCTACACGATGCAACAACGACTTACCAACCAGCCTGGGTCCACACACGCATATGAAACCCGTTGATCCTGCGTTGCCACCGCTAACCCGTTTGGCCTCTTATAGTCAAGCCCAATATGTGTGTCCCGTCACTCGACTAGAGTCGAGCCTACTAAGATACGTTTGGGATATTGGTTGAAATGGGCCCCCACAAGCTACCACCTAAGCTTGTTATTTCTAGTGAATCCCACTTAACCGTTTAACCATGTCCACTTACATGTTATAAATTTTGGTTAAGTCATTAATCATATTTTAATTGCCATTCAAGGCACCCACTAGATCTCTACATGCCACCTAAAAGCACTTACTTAACCCTTTAACCATGTTTTAATTACATGTTCCACTTTGGTTAAGTATTCTAATCGTATTTTCTATTGCCACCTAAGGCAACCACTAGATTTCCTCATGCCACCCAAGGCACCCACTTAACCCCTCATGTCCCACTAAATGCTAATAAGGTTAAGTGTTTCTTAATTAATTAAGACCGTGATCTCCCATAAAGACCTCCCACATTAGACTGGCTGTTATGTCCGCCAGGTTAAGCCGGTAGGGTCCGGGCAGTCTTACGTCATAACAGAGTCTAACCTCGTGTCTTTACTTTAATCACGTATTTAATTTATGGCTAAGACCTCTCACATTGGGCTGACATTTGTAGCAACTGGTTAAGCCGGTAGGGTCCGGGCAGTTTTACACTACAAATGAGTCCAACCTCGTGTCTTAGTCGATTAATTACACCTAATTAATCACCCCCATATTAATTATCCCTAATTAATATCAAGTTTTCATAACATGGGTAGACCTAACTCAATAGGTAAATTCCCATGGGGTAGACCTAACTTAATAGGTAAATTCCCACTTATGTTAATTTATTTTTATGATATGCTTAATCATACCCAATCATACTTTTATTAACATATTTATTAACCCCATCGTTCCCCACGTAAATCATTCTCAATTCATGACATAATAAAGGGAAGATCCATCACAAATATCATGGGTTTCACCAAATCTTAGCATATAACTTTGTCATGGGTTAAGAGGAGGTCAACTTGCATATATGAGCATATATTAACCCAACTACATTTAACCCAAACTTGCATATTATCATACACATGACTTGCATAACATGTTGCATATGAACTTGCATATTATCATACATATGACTTGCATAACATGTTGCATATGAACTTGCA
This sequence comes from Allium sativum, assembly GCA_030737875.1. Lineage (NCBI taxonomy): Eukaryota > Viridiplantae > Streptophyta > Magnoliopsida > Asparagales > Amaryllidaceae > Allium > Allium sativum. The sequence continues at coordinate 483,267,730 of CM060924.1, forward strand.
TATTATCATACACATATCTTGCATAACATGTTGAACTTGCATATAAGCATTCTCATAACTTGCATAACATGTTAAACATACATTTAAGCATACACATAACTTGCATAAGCATTCACATTCTTGCATAAGCATTCACATATTTGCATAAGCATGCATAACTTGCATATCATGTTAAACTTGCATTTAAGCATACACATAACTTGCATAAGCATTCACATTCTTGCATATAAGCATACACATAACTTGCTTAACATGTTGCATAAACTCACATATTCAACATGCATAAACATAGGATTAATATTAAACATAGATTAGCATATTCACATCATATCATATGACTTGAAAACCCATTAATCCTCATGCAAAACCATAGATCTCATCATATCTCATCTACTTAATTTAACAATTGATCATCAAAGTGTTAGAAACTCACCAAAACCTAGATTAGCAAACTTATGAAGTGGAATTAGTTGCTTTAGTTGAAGAAGATGTTGAGTAGAGGTTGATTAGCTTGCAACTCTCTTCATTGATTTGTGGAGGCCATGATCAAGTTTCGTTTTGCCATAGTTTAGTTACAAGATCTAATTATGAATAAATTAGGGTAGGGTTGGGGTCTTATTTATAGGATTAGGTAGTGTTTTAGGCCCTTAGATTAACCCTAAATTAGATTAGGACCCTTAGATTTCGGCACCTTCCAGAAACCAGCCCTAAGACCAAGCCCAAACCCCAAACTGGTGCACCCAACCACAGAACTCTCTAGAAACTGTGCAGGTTTCCTAGCTCGGCACAGGCGCACTTCCCAAGTGCGCCAGTGTATTTTTGTACTGGCGCACTTCATAAGTGCGCCAGTGCATTTTTGTACTGGCGCACTTCACAAGTGCGCCAGTGCATTTCTGTCCTGTTTCTGGTTTTTCTGCCTAACTTCGTTCGTCCATATCTCTTTCATACGGTACCCGTTTTACGCAAACTCGGACTCTATTTCGCGTATTTTTCCGAGACGAACGCAATGACGCAGCCCATTTCCCCTAATTCCCACATCTGAGATTAATTATACTTTAATTTGTGAATTTTAGCATTAACCGAAATTCGGGGTGTTACATTCTCCCCTCCTTAAAGGATTTCGTCCCCGAAATCTCTAAGCTAAGGAGAATGCATATCCTACCATCCAAACAACCATCTACTCAATCCATCAAACACGGGCATCCATTGTCCTTAAAACAATTTCTATTGATGTATGAGCATATGCAAAGAGTGTGTGTATATGTTCCCTATCTAATGTATGAACATATGCAAACCATGATAGTGCCATGCATCCATTATGTATGCGAGATAACCCTATCGACATATACAGTATCTATATGAGTGCACAATCATTCACCAAAATGCATCATCCATATGATAACACAATCTTTATACATCCATAAATATAGCTATCTACACACAATTATATGCAATATGCAATATGAAGTGATTGAACCGATCTAGTGCCTAGAGTGTGTATATATGCATCCACGAGCAACCACTAGCAACCACTTGCATCCACATGCATCCATCAAACATAACATGTCTCAAACACATGTTTCAACCATAGGTTTACCCTATCTAAAGGTCAAAGGTACTAATGAGAGGACATACTAAAGATAAGATAAGCACTAGACAAACGATAAAAGAGATGTTTAAAGGACATACCCTAAAAAAAAAAGGGCATAACGAACGCATCTTCGCTTCTGTCTCCCCAGTAGTACTGCTCTCACCTTCTCCCCTTTTCATTTTGGACTAGTCGAACCTCTCTGTTTCTCAACTTCCCAATCTCTGACCCAAGGATGCGGGTAGGAGCTCGTCGAATAATCACATCACGCTTTACTTCTCTAAGCAAGCTCGGCTCTACCGCCTCTGCGGTCTTATGTAGGCACTTCCTCACATGGAATACATCATGTACACCACTAAGTCTGTCGGGCAACTCCACCAATGGAAGATGCTCTTCCCTTGTACCTTCAAAATTCAAGATACATTGCCTCAGAAGGTTTTCTAAAATACAATTTACCCTCTCGGTCTGACCGTCCGTCTGAGGATGATATGCGGTACTCAAACACAACTGAGTCCCTACCGCCTCTTGCAAACCCTTCCAAAACTCTCTAGTGAAGTTAGGACCTCGATCGCTCACTATACTGGAAGGTACACCATGCAATCTAATAATCTCTCGAATGTAAACTGAAGCAAGACATGGAATAGTCCTCTTGCTCTTCACGGGTATGAAATGGGCACACTTAGTAAGTCTATCTACCACAACCCAAATCCCCGTATTACCCTTCCTTGATTTCGGTAATCCTTCGAGACACTATCCCACTTCCTTAGCGGAACTTCCAATGGGTGAAGCAACCCACTTGGTTTCTTTTGCTCTGCTTTCACTAAGCATCTAGCGACATATTCGGCCATGTCTTTCTTCATACCGGCCCATAAGAAAACTCGCTTCATGTCTTGGTACATCTTGTCCCTACCGGGATGAATGGTCATCTTCGACCGATGTGCATCATCAAATATAGCCTTCCTCAAACCCCTGTCTTGCGGTACGCAAAGTCTACCGTCTCTACCAACTTAACTAACTGTGGGTCGTCCCGCTGCTCCGCCAATACGTCCCAAAAGAGTAGGCCTAACCTCCAAGGAGGCTAGCAAACCGGGTACAAAGTCAACGGAAGGTCTAAAGTCAAACATAGTAATAAACTCTAAACTCCGTCGTTCAACGAACAATGAACTCAAGGACAACCTTTTTCTTCTTAAGGCATTCGTCACCACGTTACCCTTGCCATGGGTATACGCTATCTCAAACTCATAGGATGCCAAGAATCCCATCCACTTTTGTTGCCCTAAGACTATGCGCTCGAAGAGTCTCCAACACTTCCCTAAGATGTAGGGCATGCTTTTCTCCACTTCTAGAGAAAACCGGGATAATACCAAAATCATCAAAACTGTCCATCTCTCACGCAGACCACCCTAGTCGAACTCGAAATCCCCCAAATGCAAGCCCCAAAGGCCTAAACCAATATCAGACAAACAACCAAGGGATACCTCCTTCGAATTCAGACGACCTACGTGAGATGATACTAGTAAAAACGGCTAAATAATTAAGCCCTTGTCCAACTCTGGATGTCCTTTCCAGTCTCACTCCAACACCACCGTTTATTCCATAACTGGCTCGGCTCAACCTATTAAAGCCATCCGGAGTCCTAAAAGCAGCCTTCTCTATACTATCCTCAGCCACTCTCAACTGACGAAACCCCGTGGCTAAGTCCAGTTTATGAAACTACTGAGGCGCCAACTAATTGGAAAAAGATCATCAATCCTCGGCAATGGGTGTCTATTCTTCTTTGTGAGTTTATTTAGCTCTCTTTAGCCTACACAAAGTCTGAGGGACCCATCCGCCTTCATAGCAAAAACTACCGGAGCACCCCACTCCGATATACTTCGTCTTCTAAACCCCTTCTCAAGCAAATCTCCTACTTGCTTATGGAGTTCCCTCCTCTCACGAGGAGCCATGTGGCAAACTGGCCAAGATACTGGTTTGGCATTGTCAACCAGATATATTCGGAAGTCAATCTCCCGCTCCGGAGGTAAGCCCTTCACCTCCCCAAAACACATCCGAGTATTCCCGGACCACTCTACAGATTGCAAACTCTCGACCGACGTGTCAAGCGATTCTAGATAACTTAGCAAAACAAATTCCATGGGATTACAAGAGATCTCGAGAGTTTTACCCAAGCGGGTCATAAGCCTAACAACTCTCCCTCCACATTAAGAACGGCACCATTACTGGATAACCAGTCCATGCCCAAAACTAACCCATAGCCCGTGAAGCCCAAAAAGCATCACATCTAAACCCAGCGCTAAGTATAGCAACTTTCAAACCCAAACACATCATGGAGCCCCAATTGGGTTTGAAACAACTAAGGGATCACCTACTAAACTGGTGTCTAAGTGCAGTGACTCTACTAACAATGATGAGATAAACGAATTCAATGCGTCAAAATCAAATAAAGTACGGACAAGATGATCGATCAGAAAAACTAGACTTTCAATAGAAATAGTTCTACCTCTTTCCCGAATCGCGAGAGCCTGTACTTGCCCCCTAGCCTGACCTGGTGCCACAAGAGCTTGCACCTGTCCTCCTGAGGTAGACCCCGTCCTTTGCTCCTTCTTTGGACAGTCTTTCATCAGATGCCCTGCTTCGCCACAGTGGAAGCAGCCAGTCTTAGTCTTCTTGCGACAATCTTTGTTTAGGTGGCCTAGTGTCCCACAATTGAAGCACCTCTTCTTTCCCTTGCCACCCTTACCTTTCGCACCCTTATTTTGTTGTTGAGGTTTCTTCTGATCTCCATTCTTCTCGGGTGCCATAATAGCATTGGGGCCCCTCTCTTCCTTATGCATGAATTCCATGTCTACTAACTTCTCGAAGGTGGCCCCCATAGAGATGTGGGTCATAGCCAACCCATGCATCGGTTCGTTCAAGCCTTTAACGAACCTCAAAGCCTTCTCTTCCGGTGTGTTTACCAAGTCTATATTGAACTTCGCTAACTGGTTAAACTTGTTAACATATTCTTTCACTTACAAGTTCCCTTGCTTTAAGTTCAAGAACCTTTCCACGTGCATATTTTCTTCCGCTTTTGAGAGAAACTTTGCCTCAAACCTTTGCCTGAAATCCACCCAAGAGTCAATAGGGTGTTCTCCATTAGTGACCTCCCACCAGAACGAGGCCTCTCCTTCCATTAACCAAGCGGCTAACTTGACTTTCTTTCCCTCTTCCACTTCCAAGATTTCCATCAATTCTTCCGTCTCATTAAGCCAATCCCTAGCTCCCACCAAAGGTTTCCCTCCCATAGCCTTAAACTTCTTACAAGTCTTACCAAAAGTATCCGTGCGAGGAGGAACGGGTGCAACGGGTGAAGGAGGAACATTTGCTGGACCTGCAGCGGCGGCCCTAGCCTCTAACAACCTCCTATACCATACTGGTACCGCTACACCGTCCGGAAGATAAAGATCTTCAGCCATGCTGAGACGAAAAAGGAAAGATTCAAAACGGAGAATTCGAAAGATAAAGATATGACTATCGGGGATTGTGCTTTTCTTTCAAAAACTTTTCTCTTTAAAGACATGTTTTTGAAAATATCTCTTCCAAAAATGTTTTTAGAAAAATAGTTTTCTAAAAATTTTATCTGTTCCGGTAACCTTAAGCTCTGATACCACGTGTAACACCCCACACCCGCTATGGTCACTCTCTAAGGGAATGCCATAACATCGGTGGAGTATTTTAAGTGAATATAGAACAGAAAAATTACAGCAAGACAGATATAAGTAATACTTGAAAATTTCAAAACGTCATTTCATTACAGCAGAAAGTAAAACATGTTTGGTTACATCACAAAACCATAATAAGAGTCAAGTACAAAATATCCATCCTGATAAATAAAAGTACATAATCCCAATACATGAACTGATAGCCATAAAAGAAAGGGTAAGCTGAGCTCTACACCTATGGTCCAAGCTCCAAAAGAGAATAAAGCAGCCTGATCAAAGCCCACTCGTACTGGGCCCACTCTGATAACCTGAGGGTTGGAAAAAAAAGATAAAAACAACGGGGTCAGACATAAGTCTGAGCGAGTCCTATAACTTTAACAATACAATCATTAAAGTAACCAGAGAAGACATAAGCTTGATATACGGTAACGTCTGGGGATGAATGGCTACACTAAGCAACTTGGCAGACTTAGGACAAACTAAGATAACCGTAAAGACGCATTTTCCCACTCAAGGATAATTCCTAGACTTCACCACCCCAGATCTACCCTCCCAAGGGTAATTCCTACACTGCACCACACCAGTTCTACCCACCCAAGGGTAATTCCTACTTAAAGGTTGATCCCACTAAGTGTACTTAGAAATTTCACCCAGTAGATTCGTGTACCCCTACATAGGTGCCGTCTGCCCCTATCTTTACTAGGTGTACCCACTACTCCCAAGCGATCGGCTCCCTAGCGTAGATACCCGTGCTGGTCCCACAATGGGGTGTATCATTCCCCAAAGTGGCCACCTGATAATATCAACGGTGCACGGCTTTATATCTACACGATGCAACAACGACTTACCAACCAGCCCGGGTCCACACACGCATATGAAACCCGTTGATCCTGCGTTGCCACCGCTAACCCGTTTGGCCTCTTATAGTCAAGCCCAATATGCGTGTCCCGTCACTCGACTAGAGTCGAGCCTACTAAGATACGTTTGGGATATTGGTTGAAATGGGCCCCCACAAGCTACCACCTAAGCTTGTTATTTCTAGTGAATCCCACTTAACCCTTTAACCATGTCCACTTACATGTTATAAATTTTGGTTAAGTCATTAATCATATTTTAATTGCCATTCAAGGCACCCACTAGATCTCTACATGCCACCCAAAAGCACTTACTTAACCCTTTAACCATGTTTTAATTACATGTTCCACTTTGGTTAAGTATTCTAATCGTATTTTCTATTGCCACCTAAGGCAACCACTAGATTTCCTCATGCCACCCAAGGCACCCACTTAACCCCTCATGTCCCACTACATGCTAATAAGGTTAAGTGTTTCTTAATTAATTAAGACCGTGATCTCCCATAAAGACCTCCCACATTAGACTGGCTGTTATGTCCGCCAGGTTAAGCCGGTAGGGTCCGGGCAGTCTTACGTCATAACAGAGTCTAACCTCGTGTCTTTACTTTAATCACGTATTTAATTTATGGCTAAGACCTCTCACATTGGGCTGACATTTGTAGCAACTGGTTAAGCCGGTAGGGTCCGGGCAGTTTTACACTACAAATGAGTCCAACCTCGTGTCTTAGTCGATTAATTACACCTAATTAATCACCCCCATATTAATTATCCCTAATTAATATCAAGTTTTTCATAACATGGGTAGACCTAACTCAATAGGTAAATTCCCATGGGGTAGACCTAACTCAATAGGTGAATTCCCACTTATGTTAATTTATTTTTATGGTATGCTTAATCATACCCAATCATACTTTTATTAACATATTTATTAACCCCATCGTTCCCCACGTAAATCATTCTCAATTCATGACATAATAAAGGGAAGATCCATCACAAATATCAGGGTTTCACCAAATCTTAGCATATAACTTTGTCATGGGTTAAGAGGAGGTCAACTTGCATATATGAGCATATATTAACCCAACTACATTTAACCCAAACTTGCATATTATCATACACATGACTTGCATAACATGTTGCATATGAACTTGCATATTATCATACATATGACTTGCATAACATGTTGCATATGAACTTGCATATTATCATACACATATCTTGCATAACATGTTGAACTTGCATATAAGCATTCTCATAACTTGCATAACATGTTAAACATACATTTAAGCATACACATAACTTGCATAAGCATTCACATTCTTGCATAAGCATTCACATACTTGCATAAGCATGCATAACTTGAATATCATGTTAAACTTGCATTTAAGCATACACATAACTTGCATAAGCATTCACATTCTTGCATATAAGCATACACATAACTTGCTTAACATGTTGCATAAACTCACATATTCAACATGCATAAACATAGGATTAATATTAAACATAGATTAGCATATTCACATCATATCATATGACTTGAAAACCCATTAATCCTCATGCAAAACCATAGATCTCATCATATCTCATCTACTTAATTTAACAATTGATCATCAAAGTGATAGAAACTCACCAAAACCTAGATTAGCAAACTTATGAAGTGGAATTAGTTGCTTTAGTTGAAGATGATGTTGATTAGCTTGCAACTCTCTTCATTGATTTGTGGAGGCCATGATCAAGTTTCGTTTTGCCATAGTTTAGTTACAAGATCTAATTATGAATAAATTAGGGTAGGGTTGGGGTCTTATTTATAGGATTAGGTAGTGTTTTAGGCCCTTAGATTAACCCTAAATTAGATTAGGACCCTTAGATTTCGGCACCTTCCAGAAACCAGCCCTAAGACCAAGCCCAAACCCTAAACTGGTGCACCCAACCACAGAACTCTCTAGAAACTGTGCAGGTTTCCTGGCTCGGCACGGGCGCACTTCCCAAGTGCGCCAGTGTATTTTTGTACTGGCGCACTTCATAAGTGCGCCAGTGCATTTTTGTACTGGCGCACTTCACAAGTGCGCCAGTGCATTTCTGGCCTGTTTCTGGTTTTTCTGCCTAACTTCGTTCGTCCATATCTCTTTCATACGGTACCCGTTTTACGCAAACTCGGACTCTATTTCGCGTATTTTTCCGAGACGAACGCAATGACGCAGCCCGTTTCCCCTAATTCCCACATCTGAGATTAATTATACTTTAATTTGTGAATTTTAGCATTAACCGAAATTCGGGGTGTTACATCGCACCTCGGAGGTAAGCCCCGAACCTCCTCAAAAACATCAGAATACTCACGGACTACTGGTATAGATTGCAGATCATCAATAGATGCATCAAGAGACTCTAGGAAACTAAGCATGATAGACCCCTTACGGTCACAAGAAATCTTGAGGGTCCTCCCATGGAAAGTCAAAAGTCTAACGACCCTCCTCTCACAATCCAGAATGGCACCATATATGGCTAGCCAATCCATCACTAGAATCAAACCATAGCCCATAAAACCGAGCGCATATGTGTCGCACTCAAACTCGATGCCTAACACAGATATTCTCAAACCCTGGCAAATCATGGACAAATGAGCCGAACCACCAATGGGGTTTAAGACAACAATGGGATCCACTACCATACTAGTATTAAGGTGTAGAGACTCAACCATAGAATCAGATATAAATGAATGCCAAGAGCCAGAATAAAAAAAAGGTTCTAATAGGATGACTGGACATAGAAATCAAATCTTCCATATAAACTTTCCTACATCTATCTGGAGCACTGGTCATGAGAGCATGCATCTGCCTTCCAGAAGCTCCTGCCCTTTGACCTTGTTCTTGCTTCTTCGAGCACTCCTTAGAAAAGTGTCTGACCCTTCCACAACTGAAGCAAGCATTCTTCCTTCTTCTGGAATCCTTTACTAAATGACCGTCACGTCCGCAATTATGGCACTTCCTCTTATCCTTAGCCTTGTCATTCTTTCCGCCCTTCTTCTATTGTTATTGTTGTTGTCCTTCCTTGGGTCATACTTTCTTGTTTTGTGTTTCCTCAATCTTAACTTCTTTCTTTTCAACTTTATCTTCCTCATGCATATGGCCATATCAATGAGCCTTTCAAAAGTTGCTCCCATCGGAATATGATACATAGCTAACCCATAAAGGGGTCCATTCAGTCCTCTAGCAAACCGCAAAGCTTACTTATGCGGAGTATCAACTAGCTCCAATCCAAAGCTTGCTAATTGGTTGAATTTGTTAACACTCATTCCTCCTTGCTTGAGTGCCAGAAACCTTTCCATTTGCATGCTTTTCTCAGCTTGAGAAAGAAACTTCATTTCAAACCTTTGCCGAAAATCATCCCAAGTCTTCACTAGACGCCCCGCTTGTGTCACTTCCCACCAGAACGAAGCTTCATCTTTCAGTAGCAAGGCGGCTAACTGAATCTTCCTACGATCGTCCACTTTGAAAATTCCAAACAGACCTCCGTCTCTTTGAGCCAATTTATTGCCTCTACGAACGTCTCGGTTCCATGGAATGGCTTTCCTCCCATAGCACAGAAATCTTTGCAGATCTTAGAGAAATTATCTGTACGTAGAGGAGGAGTAGGAATGACGGGTGCAGGTGGGGGAGGAATGTTAGCTTGACCACCGGCAGGCGCCGTGGCCTCTATATACCTATGGAACCAGCCTGGTATCATAACACCCTCAGGAATATTAGGTTCCCCAGACATTCTGAAATGAGAAGGAAAGGGATTCAGACAAAGGATCGAAAGATATAACATATGGATTTGAGGAATATGTTTTTCAAAATAGACTTTTCTTTTTGAAAATGCTTTCTTTTAAAACCTTTTTGAAAATAATTTTCAAAATCTTTTATCCGATCTGGTAACCTTCAGCTGATACCAAGTGTGACACCTCACGTCCGTTAATTTCACTCATTAAGAGAATGCATTAAGTTTCGTGAAGCGTTATAGGTAAACAGAAACAACAACATTACAAGATAGATATAAAATAGCACCGAAATTTAAATTTTTATTAATCATAGAACATCGTAGTTCAAAACATGGTTACATCGTATATCCGAAAAACATAAAACCTGGTACATCATTAAATTTTTTGTCTTGTACCTAAAACATCAGAGTACAATATTAAAAGAATTATAATCCCAAAAACGTAGCTATATTAGAGAGATATGAAATCAAGCAGTACATCAAAGCATCTCTAAGCAGGGTAAAAGCAGAACCCTGATAAAGCTTGAGTACTCCCACCCTGAGAACCCGGGGAGAGGGGGGACGGAAGAGAAAGAAGAGGAAGCAAAATGGGTCAGACATAAAGTCTAGCGAGTCCAGTTACTTTTAGCATATAAATAAGTAAAAGTATAATGATAGGCATATAAAGTGGATAAGAGAGATGACATCATAAAAGGTAGGTATGACAAGGTAAACATGATAAACACGATAGAGTATATTGCGCTTCTTTAATACTTTCTCTTTCTCTCTGTCTTCACTAATACTATTATAACCAGAATGAGATGATCCCAATAACTATAAGATGGTAGACTTAGGCGTACTTCTAGTGAGAGGTTACAATCACCAAGCGGCCCAACATACTGGAGTTACCCCTAAGGATAATAGTGGGATCCTAAACATACTAGAGTCCAGATGTACCATAATTACTACCCTAATCGATCGGCTCCCGATTCCATGGATACCTTATGCTAGCCCCACAATAGGATGTACCACTTCCTAAAGTGGCAGCCCTTCATTTTCAGGATGTGCACAACCATATCTACAGGTGTCACGGTGTCTAAACCTCCTCTGCCGAACCCATGCACGCACATGACCCCGTTGGAATGCGCCTCCCACAACATCCCCCACGTTTGGATCTCTTACAATAAACCTAGTAAGCGTGCCCCGACTCCGACATAGTTCGGAGTACTTGTTTGATACTTATATATGGGTTACTGACTGAAACGGGTCCCACTCACAAGATGATTCAAGCTTTCCTTATGCTTGCATCCCACTAGGTTTTCCACTGGTTATGCCATACCAAAGTAAAAGAATGCATAACCCCACAAGTAAGTTTTGTGGGCCTACATATAAATATTACCCACCAACCCAAGATTTACTTAACCCCTACTTAAGTTAACATGTTCATACAATCCTATTGATTCAACCAGGTTAAGTATTTCAATTCATTACCATATTCATTTATGGTTATAATGTTCTAGACCTCCCACATTAATCCTACCACTTGTGGATGCTGGATATGCCGGTCGGTTCCGGGCAGATTTCTTCCATAAGTCGGACTTAACCTCGTGTCCCAGCACGTCATGTGTTTATGCACTTAGACCCCTCACATTGGATTCACCACTTGTGGTCGCTGGATATGTTGGTCAGTTCCGAGCAGACTTCCACCACAAGTGTAATCTAACCTCGTGTCTAAGCATGGTTATAGTTTCTAATTACTGTAATTCTAGGCATTTCCATTATTAACCAATTATTCCTATGTCATTATAGGTTTTCATGCCCCTTTCCCAAATTATGTTCATAATTAAACATATGCCCAAAATTAAGATCTTTAATCACAATTCGATTTATTCCCCAAATTCATATTCATATATTTCATTCAAGTTATGCCCAAATTTCCAATTACAAGTTATGCCCCAATTTTACCATTTTCCCCTCGTTTCCAATTTAATGCGTTCGCATATTTCATCAGCATGCCTAGGCTTGAAGGTAGCCTGGCTATAAAAATAAAAGGGAAAAGATGAAGGGAAGAGGACATAAATGATCATACTAACAATATTGACATAAATAGGCATAAACATATAGTGGCATAATGACAAGATAGGCATATAGGAACAGATCTGATGAACATGTGACAATTGAACTGATTCTAACATAATAGGGACATCATAAATAGGCATGATAAGATCTAAACAATGAATTAGATAACCAGCTAACAACAGATCTGATTTAGCCACAAACATAGTAGGAACATGCATGATGTGATCTAAACAGTGAATTAGATCTACAAACAATGGCAGATCTGACATGATAAATAGGTATAGGCTTAGATCTAGTTCATAGTCATGTCAGAATAACTTAGATACACATGTTACAGAAGATCTGATATGATTCAAATTGTCATAAGCTTAGATCCAAGTTATAGTCATGTCAAGATTAACTTTTTAATTATTTAGATCTAAAATTAACGTAGACTCACTGTGATTGTGTGAACACCCGCAACTTCCCCGTAAAGGAAAGCGTCGGATAGTTCGAGAACAAACCACAGCAGAACGCATACAGAAGAACATTTCACTATATATTACAACAATGCATCAGATTACAAGAATATACAGAGTATAAATGAATATTACACAGAAATATCAGAGATTTAAATTACATTTAAATACATAGCAGCGGAAAATAATACAATACACAACTAGAAGAGATATACGGATACAAAGCTTTCCGGATACCGTTCCAGCTGTAAACCAGGATCCTGTGAATATAAATCTGCAAAACCAAAACTACTAGCTGCCCGTGTCGAAAATAAGGGCACCCAGAGTTTAGGTTAAAACAATAAACTCCAGGTCAGTCATGTGACTGGTGTGAGAACTAAAACAGTTATTAATCTTTATTTTTAAAGGTAAATCAAGGGACCACGCCGTATAACACGGAACGGGTTTCCTCCCAAGAATACCAGTGCATAAAACAAACAGCGCAATGCTAAATAAGGAAAAATGAAGCTGTTATAAGACCCAGGTCCCATCACACAATGCAACGCAACCGAGGATAGGGTTTTCCCTTATAACAGCCAAAGAATGCTTGATACGTTTAAAACAAATCATTTGATACTATTATAAGTGCATAGTGTATAAAACCACTTCAAATCATAAGTATCAATCATAGGCGGCATGAATGCCCCATACCACTATGTCGCCATATATAGGTTATACAATCAAAATCGCAAAGTCACGTATTTGGAAATTGGATTTCCATCTATGAACCGAGGCAAAAGATAGTCCTCAACCGATTCGAGACGCTCTAGCCCGCCCCTCAGGCAAGCGCGCAGGCAAGCCTTGGATCGTCAGGGCCGGTCCACACGGAGTGGATTATTATGCCTGAACAATACGTCTCCCCACCCTATGGGGTGTAAGTCTGGTCCGTCAGCCGACCAGAATGCATTCGGCCGAAACCGATATAACCGAGGCGCCTCGCAACCGCAACAACCACATAAGTCAAACTCGTCAGGGCGTGTAAAACCACTGACGCCACTTCTAGCTAGAAAGAAACGCAAGTCCTCCCTGATGTCCTCTCCCGTTTTTGGTTCATACCGGGTGCGAAACTCGCGAAGTAAACGTTACACAAAGCTACGCCACAAAGGCCGTGCTTTGATCATCACCACAAGACTTTGCTTTTCAACAGAAGCCTTGATCATTTGCATCTTAGCATGCCACACAGGCAAACCACTCTATGCAACCGATATCAGTCACACAGAATGAAATCCAATGTCAGACACACAGTTCATTTACAAGTCCGTTCTGGGTCTGAACGAAACCGGAGGCACCTAGTACCCCGCATATCCATCGATCTCCAAGTACGTCTGGACGATCACTAACTGTTTCCATCTTCTTGGGTGTACAGCCCAATCAAGATCATCAGTTATCACCCAAACGACGTGAAGACCTCCGGTCTTCGACCATCGTCCTCATCTTCGACTTATCGTCGTATCAGTTATTCAGAATGGGATAAACCCGGACTTTCCGAATAACTCGCGTATATATTATAAAAGTGTTACACAAACACAACATACGCCTCATTCCAACTCATTAGTCATTAACCGTAAATTAATCAAGAGAATAATTCCCCAAATATTAACCCCGAAGGCCGAAACCAACATCAGATCAATATCCAGAAAACCATTCTGCTTGGCTAACCGACAGTTAGTTTCTAAATTTCACGTTCAAATCTAATTAAAGATTTAACTATCGCCTGGAGCAAAACTGGTGATACTCCATTCTCGATCTTTTCAATCTAATTAAAGATTCATTAAAACTCCACTTAGTTTTAATCATTATCTGGGTTAAAGAATCAGTGTCATTTAAAACACGGTTCACGATAAACCCAAAATCACATTCATTAATTATCGGGTTAAAGAACGAGTGTTATTTAAAACACTGTTCACGATAAACCCAAAAATCAATATCAATTCAATTCCAATTAAATATCATTTAATTGGTACACTTCATTAAATCTAAATAAAAAGATTTAATCTTTTCTCAACTGGGTCCAAGAACAGTGTTAATGAAGACACCATTCACGACAAACCCAAAAATCAATATCAATTCAATTCCAATTAAATATCGTTTAATTGGTACACTTCATTAAATCTAAATAAAAAGATTTAATCTTTTCTCAACTGGGTCCAAGAACAGTGTTAATGAAGACACCATTCACGACAAACCCAAATCACATTCATTGATTATCGGGTTAAAGAACAAGTGTTATTTAAAACACTGTTCACGATAAACCCAAAAATCAATATCAATTCAATTCCAATTAAATATTACTTAATTGGTACACTTCATTAAATCTAAATAAAAAGATTTAATCTTTTCTCAACTGGGTTCAAGAACGGTGTTAGTGAAGACACCATTCACGACAAACCCAAATCACATTTGATATTAAATACAAGGCTCTGAATAGAAAATATATCGGCCTATATTCAATATCAAATTCTACGATTAACAAATGTCGTATTGGAAATAACGATATAAAAATATATCTTTCAAATTTCCATAACAACACCTGTATAATCACGAATTCCAACATCGAAATATTCCGAAGACAATTTCGATTCAAATCCACTCCAATGCAATCATTGGAAATTTTGGTTATTTTCAAAACCCTTTTCGAATTCAATTTATTTATTTAAAAATAAATAGAATTATAATTCTAGTTCAAAACTAGTTCATTTCGATAAAAATCTATTTTTATCTTTTCAAATATGGAGTTTTTCATCCCAAATCTTCACAAATCATTTCTTATGATTTTACATAAATTATTACTATTTTTAATAATTTTATCAAGGCCCGTACAGTCGATTTCCATCAACGGCCATCGAACTGCACTTACAGCGACCTTTTTCGAATTTGATTTGGACGTATCTCCAAATCCAACCGTTAGATTTCAAATTTCTAACCTTCTTTAGAAAGCCCTTTTCGATACGAACCCAACGGTTCCGGTTTTAGGAGAATCCGACGGTCGGATCTCCCGTAATGTCCGTTTGAAATAAATGGTCGAAATTCGCGAACTGCCGCGGCGCGGCGCGTTCTATTCAGGCCATTATATTATATATATAATATATATAATATATATTTCGTCGATTTCTATTTAAAACGAATTATATAAATAGTTTTAAATTCGTTTCAAATTCTATTTCAACTTCTATTTCAATTCAAAGCAAAATTGAATTCTTCTTTATAAATTCGTTTAAAAATTCATTTCTATTCAATTCGAATTTCAATTCAATTTGAATTCATTTCAATTTGCTTTCTATTCCATTTGAATTCGTTTTCAATTCAATTCATTTCGAAATCGTTTTCAATTCAATTCATTTCGAAATCGTTTTCAATTCATTTTGAATTCGTTTTCAATTCAATTCATTTCGAAATCGTTTTCAATTCAATTCATTTCGAAATCGTTTTAAAATCGATATAAATATCGTTCACGTCAAAATGGCGTCAATCTAATCAATACGGCTTCATAAATTTCTATTTTCAAATATTCTATTTCAAATATTTCTATTTCTAAACTGGAATGAGGCCCAATCGATTACCATATAAAATTAATTATATGGATTTTCATACAACACATGTATATAATAGCATTGAAAAATAATCAACCATCAACCAAAGTGCACTACACTGTATAAGCATCAAATAAAGATATCTAACGCTTATAACAGCATGTCAATCAATCGATCGACATATTTAATCAATCAGGATGAGTGAACTTCAAATTTCATCCTAACACCCGTGTGGGGTTTCAAACAATCAAACAACTATTTTATTCGTGCAGTTGGGCGATGTGTAAAATTTATCGACCCAATCAACGTCATTCAAATAGGTGTACATAAACAAACCGTCTGGTTTGTAAATGAATATTTATTTATTCACATTCACGTTAAAAATTATATTTTTAACGATAACACATTTTATTTTAACATATGAATTTCTATTCAGTTCATTCGTTAAATAAAATGCTATTTTTATTTTTCTAACTTATTTTAGAAAATTTCGGCGGCATAACGGCACGATACTAGAAACGGGACAAGGCCTAGCCTTATCCCCGGTCTAGTGAAGGCCCACGCCATTCACACATCAATCAAATCACTCTCGTTATGCAAACCACAAAATTTGGAGTAAGAGTCTAACCTAGTCTTACTCCTTCGCCTTATAACGGCGCACGTCTAATCCTAACCAATTTATCGATTCGATTTTTCACACCACAAACCACATTCAAACCAATATCTCAATCAATCACCAAACATCCAAACAAACAAGTCCATGGTATGTGGACGGGTGTCGGGTGCTTCTAAGCACCGTCTGCATCCTAGTATATATATATATAACTAGAAAAATAAATTGAAAGGTGAGAAATTCTCACTTATAGCTATCCTAGCTCCACGGCTCTCCATTTGCAGAAGTCTTCATCGCTATCGCATCTTCGGCATCTTTATTGCCCGTAGCCACTACATATGTAAAAATCGAATTTTTAGTTCAAAGTTCAATATATAAAAATCGAATTTTTAGTTCAAAGTTCAATATATAAAAATCGAATTTTTAGTTCAAAGTTCAATATATAAAAATCGAATTTTTAGTTCAAAGTTCAATATATAAAAATCGAATTTTTAGTTCAAAGTTCAATATATAAAAATCGAATTTTTAGTTCAAAGTTCAATATATAAAAATCGAATTTTTAGTTCAAAGTTCAATATATAAAAATCGAATTTTTAGTTCAAAGTTCAATATATAAAAATCGAATTTTTAGTTCAAAGTTCAATATATAAAAATCGAATTTTTAGTTCAAAGTTCAATATATAAAAATCGAATTTTTAGTTCAAAGTTCAATATATAAAAATCGAATTTTTAGTTCAAAGTTCAATATATAAAAATCGAATTTTTAGTTCAAAGTTCAATATATAAAAATCGAATTTTTAGTTCAAAGTTCAATATATAAAAATCCTATTTTTCTATCGAAGTTCAATATATAAAAATTCTATTTTTATATTCTCCATTATATTTTCAAAAGTGATGTCTTTTTATTTTCAAATCAAGATTGCTTGTATTTTTGAATCAATGACCATTTCAGTTTCTTTTCTTTTTAACAATGTAAAAATCAATTTTTAATCATTTTTAAAAATCTCGTCTTTAACATTTTTAAAAGTCTGTTCTTTAATATTTTAAAAAATCTCTTCTCTGGTTTTAACATTAAATAAAATTCTGGTTTTAAACTAAATAAAATTCTGGCTTTTATGATTTTAAGAATTCAGTTTTTAACTCTTTTAAAAATCAACTGTTTTTAATCTTTTTTTTTTTAAAAAAAAAAACAAAACAATTCAGTTTTAAAGTAAAACAAGAAAATCAGTTTTCATATTCTTAAAATTCAAACAGTATTTAATCCCCTTTTTTCTTTCTTCAGTTTTTTTTTTCTGTTTATATAAACAAAAATAAAATAATAAATAAAAAGAAAAGGAAGACTTACCGAGAGGGGAGCTTCGGGTAGAAAGAAGAGGGGCAGAGGAGGAGATCGGCGAGGGGGGCGTCGCTGTCAGTGGTCAGAGCGGTGAGGGGAGGCGGCGGAAATGGCTGCAGGCGGTGGAGGGTCGCTAAGGGGTTGCGGGTTCATCTGGAGGTAGGGGGAGGTGCGCTGACGTCAGGAGGGGGCTGCGGGTTGGGGGTTGGCGTCGCAGGCGAAGGGAAGGGGAGGAGGAAGGGGCGTCTTGGGTGGCGGCGCGCCTTGGACGTCGGCGGTCGTGGGGGGGGGGGGCTGCGACGGCGATTTTAGATTTAGGTTTCTTTTTTTTTTTTTTTAATCCGTTCGAATGAAACGGGGGGGGGGGGGGCAGAGGATATAAGGGGAGATTTTTTTTTTATTATTATTATTATTTAATTCATTTTAAAAGTAAAAATCATCACGAACAACAAATCAAACTCAACGAATGTCGCTCCTAGCTACTTACCCCCGTCCCGGACACAATGGAATATGTTTCGTAGGCCATTTTGACTGTTACAGTCAGTTATTCCTCAAATTAAAGTATAAAACATTTAATTTTCAAATTTGAACGTACATTTCAAATTACCGGGGTCACATACTAACTAGAAAAATTCCAGAAAAATATTTTCTAGCTTCGTATTGACGATACGGTCCTAACAAAACTAGTTTCGTTGAATTCTGAGACCGTTTGAAAAATGGCCAATTTCCAGTCGATTAAATTCAACTGAAACTGGTCAAACGCGTTTTCCTTTGCCACGCTCACATATTGATTCGAAAAATTATGAAATTTGAAACCTAGCAATAGTTTGACATCACGGACCCAACAAAAGTGGTTTCGTCGAAATCCGAGGTCGTTTGCAAAATGTCCATTTTTAAGGGCCTGAATTCCATAGCGACTATTCTGAATTTTCAACTGGACATATCTTATCATTTCTAAAGTGAAATCTCAGTTTGTTAACTTCGTTAGAAAGATATTCTTCATCAGATTCAAATATTTCTTGTTTCGTTCAATTCTGACTTATAACGAATTCTGTATATTCATTTGAAATTAGAAATCGAATTATCGAACTACCGCGCCATTTTCTATTCCTTTTATAATTATATATAATTATTATATATTCTAACGACGACGTATATAATATATACGTCGAATTTCAATTCAAAATAAATTTCTCGTCGATATTATTTAAAATATTTCATTTTAAATAATCAAAATTCGCTAAAATTGCCAAAATAAAAATTTCAAACTGGCTCGCATTTTACGGGTTGTTACAGATTGGATCTAGGAAAATAGAAGAAAGATCGCAGATATCGAATCACCGATCTGTAAACTTGAATGACTTGATTGTTGAAGAAGAAGAAAAAGGCTTGATTTAATTTGGGTAGAGGCAGCATCTAGTCCTCCATTGTTTTTGGTGTGGAAAAATAAGAGAAATGGGGTCATAAATATAGCCGTCTGAAACCCTAAAATCTGCCCAGATCTGTCGTATGGTGGTCGACCCCCCTTATGGGGTCGATCCATAGGTCGACACCCCCTTATAGGGTCGACCCAGGGGTCGAATCCCTTGATGGGGTCGACACCCCTGAGCAGGAATTTTCCCACTCCCCTTTTTCCGCATGAATTTGAACTGTTTTGAATTTATAGACTTATTTTATTCATATATATTCTTCTTATGCTTATACAAACTTCAAACCTTAATAACTTCTTCATACAGTGTCCGTTTTATGCAAACCAGGTGTTTATTTTGACCAGAATTCCGAGACAAACGCAATGACATAGACCGTTTCACTTAAATCTAAATATTAAATTAATTATTCTTTAATTTATCATCTTTTAATGTTGTTAAAATACGGGATGTTACAATGGTTTATGTAGTCATGCAGTACCACAATAATTAATAGATGACTTCTTCTCTATCTAAAAAGACACCCATTTGGATTATTACATAGTGCTATTTTCCATTTTCATCCATCGATCATTGCGTGTTCGTTACAACTGCGTTCGTTACAACCGCACGCTTATTGACCCTTAAAAAAAAGATATGACATCAAAATAACATATTCTTACAACCTCTAGCTAGTAATGAAATTTGATGGAAAAAATCCAACTCTATACACACTCTAAGTGAGTCATTAGTAATTCTTACATGTCAATCTTGAAAAATTAGTTGCAAATTTTATGTTAGATAAAAGATTATATGTTAAGAAATGTTTATCAAATTATTTACTTATCTTTCAATTAATAAGTAGAACTATTTTCCTTTCTTCTTCTTTCTCCTCAAGATAAATTAAATTATTAAATTTAAAAAAAGGAGAAGAATTTTCATCTAGGTAAAATAACTCATGATTAGTTCTATACCATACTAGTTTTTTATTTAAAAATTAATCAAACACCAATTACGCTTTGAAATAGGGCGAAGAATCCCTAAACTCCAACTGGATTTCTATTTTCCAGATTTAACGGTCGCTCAATGATTTATAGAAGAAAAAAAAATCGAATTTGCAATTTAATACCTAAAATCGAGTTCACCGAAGAATCCCTTGAAACGATCGTTGTTTATCGTCGTCTCTGAGGTCGAGGAATGAACTCCATAGACAATCACACTTGAGCGAATAAGGAATTGAATGTCGATCAGAGGGAATGTCGATGAGAGGGAATGCGTAGTGGAGAGGGAATTTGGTTGACTGAATTGGAGGATAGCATGAAAAATTAGAGGGAAGCGTGAAAATTATATTTTGTGAAGAACAAAAAAAGCAAATATCAGCAGTTAAGGATTAGGAGCAAAGCGTGAAAAATTAAGTGGCCCCCAATCATTTACTATTGCATGGATGTCATGTCATGGTTTACTATTCATGGCCATGATTTATTTGCTATTTGCATTGGTCAATGTCATGGTTTTTTGTTCAAAGTCATGGTTTACCCTGACTAGTGACTAGAAGACTTAACTATATCATGTTAAATTATCATGCAATCCTTGCTTTCTATCAATATATTATTTTATTGTAGTGAGATCTTATTAATGTTATCAGACAAAAGTGTCAATAACAAATTTCATGCCAGTTGATGTGTGATTATATGCATTACATTGATGATTTGTTAATATTTATGACCAATAACTTCAGTATTGAAGAAACAAAAAGGTTTTGTTAAATAAAATATATGAAGCACTAAGAGCACAACCTATAACTCTTAGGTTTTGCAAAAAGAAAGATCACTAGCCTACCCCCAAAGCATGAAGAAATAGAGAAAGCTCGTAGTACGGAGACACCACACTAGAAAAAGAGCAATATGTTGAATTTTTGATTCAAATATTTTATGTAGAGGATGTAATCAATTAATTGATTTGATTGATCAATTAATTGATTTGATTGAATGATTGATTGATTAGTGTGGTTGATTGATTGATTTTATAATAGAAGGAAAGAAATGAATGATTACGTTCTGAAGATATTTTAAAGGGGCGATTTGAATATTTGCCTAGGTCTTCTATTTTTTCCTATATATGCAGCCTTCTTGGTTAGATCAAACAACAAGGAACCATGTGAGACATAGGTTTGCCGTCATTCTTCATCGCTCTTCTTATCCAACAATATTTGTAGTCATCTAGATATTCTTTCTCTTTCTCAATAACGTTATTGATTCAATTGTATTTTTGTTTATTTTTTGTTTTGATCCATTGAGTGTAAATAAAATTTGGTTTTGATGAATCAATAAAGAGGGTGCTTGGGTGGGATATCTTGTGTATTGCTATTATTTCCTATTTATTGTGTTGTTATTTTCAATCAAATTCATCTTCAAGTGATTGCGTGGAAAATGATCCTTTTTTCTGGTGTTTTGTCAAACTTCCGCTACGCACAAAACCCCAACACAATCTGGCTAGGAAAAGCAACCAATTTGATTATTATCCAAAAAAGGAAAATTCAAATTACCTCCTAGCAGAGTACTTACTTAGATCTAACCACCTCAAAGATCCCGCTATAAAGAGACACGTCAACAATCTTATCACATCAGACTTAGGGTGCATTTTGAGGGAATGGTAACAGGGTATTTGAGCATGACACGTTAGTGAATGGAAAATGTTTTTTTTGCTACCAACATGGTATTTGAGCGTGGTATTTGTATATTGTGTTTATATATATATATATATATATTCTGAAAATTAAATACTGATTGCATAAAAATAAAACTACTACATTTAAAAAAAAAAATGAATACAACAGAAACACAATAATAAAATGACATGAAATTCCTACTTGTTGGTACCACCTTGTTCTATCAGAGTATTCTTTGATTTGGCGTTGAGCTGCAAGACCTGATATCAACCAACTTTTCGCTATATCGTCGGGAAGAACAGTAAATAAATTTTTCTTGTCAGGTTCCATAACAAATAATATTGCTTCTGCAATATCAAATTCACCTCCTTCTCCAAGACGTTGAATGCGAGCAACCTTATTTCATAATTTGTAGAACTTCCCATTGATTTTATGCTGCTACCAGTATTCGGACTGTCAGAATGCATGTGCGATAAGTACATATGGAGAAGTGGAAGAAGAAGGAATGTAATATAGGTGCTGGTTGAGAATGTTAGAAATTGGATCTTTGACGTCCGATGCGTCGGACGCCAACGGTCCAATTTCAAATGTTCGTCATCGTGGATTATGGTTGTTTGTGGACGTTGCACACGTCTGATGCATCAGACATTTCCGCAATGGTAACATGCCAAATATTCAGTGGGAACGATACCTTATAAAGCTAGCAGATGAATGTGGTAAGATCAAATGGTTGAAAAATATGAGATAACAGCTAAATCTTGCATTTTGCATGAATAACCGAATATAAAAAGGAAGACACTATTCATGATAAAATGGACACAAAAATCAACTTTTTCCTCTTTTTATAATTCTAAGGTTGTTAAAAATGAAAAGAATGAAAGCTGATGATCATGATCTATATCATACCGTATGAGTAATAAGAAATATTTCTTTATGAACGTAGAACTCCTTTATATCTAACCATGTAAAATTTCAGTGTCTTCATGGTTTGCCCTGCTTTCTTATTTTCTTCTAATGTCCTCATTTTTGCATAACATTAATTATTTACTAATAGACTTACATAGACATTCCAACAAACAGTTCAAAAGTTGCTACATGGCTGAGTAAACATCCCGCAACACAGGTATTGCTCAAAGGCAAACTTGATGCCGACCGAGTTTATTGATTTAAAAAACCAAGATACTCGTTTTCATAATCTCATAAACATGTTTTTCTTGTTCTGAGTTGAAAGATTTCACAAATATATTTAGGCTAGAAGGAGGACTCAAACCTCTCATTATTGAAATCTTAATATTTACCTTAGAAGTTATTATTAATAAATCCATGGATCAACAATACACTGACTCACCTTCCTGTAACACCCAATGGATTCTATAAACATTAAGCTTCACAAATTAAAGTGTAATTAATTCGAAATGAAATAATTAAGGGAAATGGGTTACGCCATTGCGTTCGTCTCGGAATTCTGCTTGAGATAGAGTCCAAGTTTGCGTGAATCGGACTCCGTATGAAGGAGTTATGACCTTCGGAAGTTTCAGAATAAAATTTAAATTCAAACGACTCAGTTTCAGATTCGAAATTCGAAAAACAGGATTAAACCGGGCTGGGCGGGAAAATTCCCACCCAGAGACCAGGTCGACCATAGGGTCGACCATGGTGTCGACCAAGCCACCCCAGGTCGACCATGGTGTCGACCTGGCCACCCCAGGTCGACCATGGTGTCGACCTGGGTGTCGACCTACCAGTCGACCTGCTTGGTCGACCTGGCTGGCTAGGTCTGGCTCTGGCTCGAATTTCTGTGGCTCGGTGTGTCACTAGGGCTGACATGTCACCTCTTGATTGTCAATTTGAACTTTGTATGGTCTAGATTCCTCCTGTCTTCATCTGACGGCTCAAAAAAATTTAAAATTTTATAAATACGCCATAAGTCTCAACTGAAAATTCACATAAAAAAATAAGATGGGAGTCTTCATGCTGCCAGGAAGGAATTGAGCATAGCCGTCAAGAGAGAAAAGCTTAGAGACGAATCAAATTAAGAAGAAGATTAAAGTTTAATCAAATAAATCAACGCAACGTTAGTCTACCCAAAGGAGCGCATCTCAATTTCAGAATTCAGAATCCAGAATTCAAGATTTTGCATTCGTTGTAAGTATAGTGACCTTTCAGAATATGAATAAAAACTGTGATGTGATTCGATGTAAATGAAAATAGAATTGTGTTATTGTATGAATATGATATAAATTCTATGTATTGTAATGATTCTGTCATGACTAATGTATTGATATTTGTGGCCTAAATTTGATTGATGCAAGCCTATTGGACATTTGTATATGAAAGTAATAGCAATAGCAAGTTGTGGCAAAAACTAGTAATTAATCCCTTTATGTTTATGTCGATGGCATGGACTATATACATTCACTAAGTCTAAATTAAGGCTTATGTAAACATGTTCTAGATTTGAAACCTTTTATGCCTACATGACCCAAAACCTATGATATCATTCTTATGTTAATTTGCAAGTATAATTGGATCTATGTTAAGTATCATTTGGGTTTCATAAACTATACAAGTTCATGTTGAAATAGGCTATGTGAATAGATGTTATAATTGGACATTTTGGTGAATATACAACATGTTAGTTTTGTGGTTGACATTATGCCAAGTTAAACATGTTTAAACACAAGTTTATATTAGCCTAAACTATGCCATTTCATATGTCACCTACTTAGTTATACTTTGATTTGACTGCAAGTTCACATGACCCATATCATATGTTTGTTGAATCGCTAAATTGCAAGTTCATGCACCACATACCTTTATGTATTACATGTTCTTGATTTCCCCTTTTTCTCACGTTTATAAAGTTGGGCTGAATTATGACAAGCCCAACACATGTTATAATGTTGCGAACGTACAAACGGGGGTAATAACGTTGGGTGTAAAACATGAAAATATATGTTGGCATGGTTGGCACATGCCAAAAACAATGACATTTAAGCGGTATGAATTGATATACCCAAGAATAAAAGATATGACATTTACATATATAATTGAGAAATAATAAAATATGTAAATTTAGAAAACACGATATGCTTTACCCGAGGTTGGATTGAGTTGTGATGTAAACCTGCCCGGACCCGCCCGGCTGCCCAGTAGTCACAACAATACCTATCCAATGTGGCTGGTTAAGCATTGAGCCCAATAATGACCCGAGGTTAGACTGAGCTACGGTGTAAACCTGCCCGGAACCGACCGACACATCCAGTAACCGTAGCAATATCTGTCTAATGTGAGTGGTCAGGTGCTCTAAGAGGCTAAGGACAGATGGTAGGGTTAAGTCAACTATAACCCTTAACCAAATTCAACATGTTAACAAGAATTGATGGGTGGGGTTAGGTAAATATAGACACTTAACCACTTAACATGTTTGACTAGAAAATCCTGGTAACGAGGGACCCGTTTCAGCAGTAACCCAAGTTAGGTATCATGGTACCCTGAAACTATGCAGGGTGGGGCACGATTACTGGGCTGATTATAAGCGGTCAAAGCGACGGCGGTGGGTGCAACAGTGTAGGTTCTAACGGGGTGCGGGCGTGCACACACTCAGAAGCAGACAAATAGGGCACTGGGGGCACCAGTAGTATAACCTATGCCTTCTAGAATTTGTGTCGGGGCCACCACCATTGGTCTTGATACACCCAATGGTGGGACTGACATAGGTATCTACAATTCTTAGGGGCCGTATGACACATGTTTACGCGAGTATGAGCTGATCTTTAAATAAAAATGGGGATCACTTCACCCTCAGCATGGGGTGCCAGTTAGGATAAACTCAAGTAGGTGCAGAGATATATAGTGTGGGTGCGATAGTACATTCGATTCAAAACGTCACCTCCTTAGCTTGTGACACTTTCCTATTTTCAGTTTATGTCTATCATGCCCTTTTTTTATTCACATACTAAAGAGTTGCTAGATTTACTCAGGCTTTATGTCTGACTCTATTTTCTTTTCGTCTTCTTTTCTTTCGTTCCCCCCCAGGTCCACAGGGAGGAAACAACTCAGCTCAGTCAGACTCTTTACAAGCTCCAAGAACGTAGATGTATGATTTGGATCTCTTTTGCTCGGATTATGGCTTTGGATATCACTATGGGGATTCTTGTCACTTTATTTATGTTTTATGCTTCTTTAATAATCAAGACAGTAATGAGGTTGTAATGTTGGAAGTATTTTGAGACAATTATGGAATATTTTGTTTGAACACGTATTGATGAAATAAAAGTCTGTTTGGTTTCCGCTGTTTTAAAATATGTGTATTTATATCTGTCTTGAGTATTTCTGTGGATTTTACTTATAAACCTCCACCAAAGTTAAGGCATTCCCTTTGTGAGTGACCTTAACGGAGGTGGGGTGTTTCACTTGGTATCAGAGCATAGGTTTACCAGATAAGATAAAGGTTTTTTTGAAATTGTTTTCAAAAGAAAGTTTAAAGAAGCATTTTTTTAAGAAAGAAAAAGTGTTATATTTTTAAAGAGGCATAATCCCCCAAAGCCATGTGCACTATCTCTCTCTATCCTTCGTTTTGAATCTTTCCTTTCTGTTTCAGCATGTCTGGAGACCTTAACCTTCCTGAAGGTGTGCCGATACCCGGCTGGTTTAGGAGGTATTTAGAAGCAAGGGCCAATGGCGTGGGCCCAGCAGACATTCATCCTCCAGTGGCCGCGGTTCCTCCTCCTCCTCCTCGTGGAAATGCCTTCGCAAAAACATGTAGAGACTTCAAGGCTATGGGTGGAAAAGAATTTTATGGAACAGAGTCCTTTGTAGGAGCAAGAAACTGGCTAAAGGAGACTGAGGATCTGTTTGTCATCTTCGGAGTTGATGACAGGAAAAAGATACAACTAGCGGTATGGTTGCTTAAGGATGAAGCTTCCTATTGGTGGGAAATTATCAATGCTCAGAGGGCGGTGGAAACATGGGAAGACTTCAGGACAAGGTTTGAGATGAAATTCCTCTCCCAAGCTAAAAGAAGCCTGCAAATGGAGAAGTTCCTAACTCTGAAACAGGGAAGTATGACAATCAGGGAGTATGTTAATCAGTTTAATCAGCTGGCCAGATTTGGGCTGGACATAGTAAACACCCAACACAAGAAGGTGCTTCGCTTCGTCAAGGGTTTGAATGAGCCTCTACACAGCCTTGCCATGACCCATGTATCCACGGGAGCGACTTATGAAAGCTTGGTGGACATGGCGTTGCTACGCGAGGAAGACCACGACAAGAAAGAAACTAAGGTGGAAGAGAAGAAAGAGGGTCTACAAACAAAGAAAACAGACTTCAAGAAAGGAGGGAAGAACAATAAGCCCTATGAGAAGAGAAGGTGCAATTTCTGTGGCCTTGTGGGACATATATCAAAAGACTGCCGAAAAAGGAAGGCAAAGATGGGTGGTTGCTTCCATTGTGGAGAAACTGGACACCAAGCTAAGGACTGCCTAAAGAAGAAAGGGCAGGGACAAAAAGCCGGATCCACTTCAGGGGGTCAGGTTCATGCGCTAGTGGCACCTCAGTAGGAACGAGGTAGTAATATTTCTGTAGAAAGTGTAGTTTATCTTTATGATCATCCAGTTCGTACACTTTTTGACTCTGGCGCATCACATCCCTTATTTCATCTCCCTTAGTAGAATCTCTGCATCTAGACACTAGTATGGTAGAAGATCCCTTAGTAGTTTCAAATCCAATTGGGGTCTCCGCTTACTTGTTAATGGTTTGTTTGGGTTTGAAAATCTCTATTCTTAGCGTTGAGTTTAGTTGTAATGCCTTTGTCTTGGGCTTCTCGGGATATGATTTGATCTTAGGCATGGACTAGTTATCCAGTAATGGGGCCATCCTTGATTGTGAGAAAAGAGTAGTTAGACTCTTGACTCGGCTTGGTTACACTATAGAAATTTCTTGTAATCCCTTGAATGCTGTTATTCTTAGTTATCTAGAGTCGCTTGATGCTTCTGAGGAGAATTTGCAATCAGTTAGAGTAGTCCGGGAATATCCGGATGTTTTTGAGGAGGTGAAAGACTAACCTCCGAGGCGGGAAAAAGACTTCCGCATATATCTTGTGGATAATGCAAAGCCTGTAGCTTTACCTGTCAGACACATGGCTCCAAAGGAGAGAAAGGAGCTCAACAAGCAGGTTAAAGAACTTCTCGAAAAGGGGTTCATTAGACGGAGCATTTCGGAATGGGGTGCTTCAGTGGTGTTTGCAACCAAAGCGGACGGTTCGCTTCGCCTTTGCGTCGACTATAGGGATTTAAACAAATTGACCAAGAAAAATAGGCACTCTCTTCCCCGAATCGACGATTTGTTTGATCAGCTTGTAGGTGCGACGGTCTTCTGATCTGGCAACTGGGTTCCATCAGCTAAGAGTAGCTGAAGATAGCATTGAAAAAATGGCGTTCAGAACCCCAGACGGTTTCTTCGAGTGGCTTGTCATGCCTTTCGGCTTGACAAACGCACCCGCTTATTTCGTAGACCTAATGAGCAGGGTGTTAAGAGAATTCCTCAACAAATTCGTGGTTGTCTTCGTAGATGATATCTTAATCTTTTCAAAGAATGAGGAAGAGCATGCTCAGCATCTGAAAGAAATCATGGAAACTCTCCGTTCACATCAGCTAAAAGCCAAATTCTCCAAGTGCCACTTTTGGAGAAAGGAGGTAAGATTTCTGGGGCATATAGTGTCCAAAGAGGGGTTGGTTGTGGACCCCGTGAAAGTGGTGGCAATACAAAATTGGAAGACACCAAGAAATGCAACCGAAGTTCGAAGCTTTCTTGGGCTAGCCGGTTTTTACTGAAAGTTTATTAGGGATTTCGCAAAAATCTCAGCCCCACTCACAAGGCTAACAAAGAAGAATCTGGCGTTCACTTGGGATTTGGACTGCGAGTTTGCTTTCCAACGATTAAAAAGGGCTCTCACAACAGCCCCAGTTCTAACCTTGCCAGATGGAAGCAAAATGTTCACAGTATACACGGATGCATGTGGAACGGGTCTAGGCGCTGTTCTAATACAAGAAGGAAGGGTAGTAGCTTATAGCAGAAGACAATTGAAAGTTCATGAAAAGAACTACCCAATCCACGATCTTGAGTTAGCCGCCATCGTCTTTGCGCTTAAGTCTTGGCGCCATTACCTCCTAGGTAAGAAGTTTAAATTATACACTGACCATAAATCGTTGAAATATCTCTTCTCGCAGAAGGATCTTAACTTGAGGCAGCAAAGATGGATGGAGTTTCTTGCCTCGTATAATTTTGAAATTTCCTATACTCCCGGCAAAGGCAACGTAGTAGCAGACGCGTTGAGCCGAAAGAAACTGACCTTAAGCCCGCTCTTTGTGGAAAGGCAAAGCTTGGAGTATGTAGCCAATTTTAACTTTAGGCCCTCCTCGGATTTTGTACCGGGTTTACTAGCATCTCTCGAAGTACGCCCTACTCTCTTGGACTCAATAGGGGCTGCACAACGTGAAGACCCTCAGCTTTTTGATGTGATTGATAAACTTATTAGGGGTGAGACTTCTAGTCACCTCAGTAGATACGCCATTGATGATAAGGGTTGGCTGAGGCGAGATGGAAGATTATGCGTCCCACAAGCAAGGGAGTTGACAAAGAAGGTTCTCGAGGAAGCGCATCATTCCAAGATGACTATACACCCTGGCGGTGATAACACGTACAAGGATATAAAATGGACTTTCTTTTGGAGCGGCATGAAGCAAGATGTGGCAGATTTCGTTTCTAAGTGCATGACCTGCCAACAGGTCAAGGCGAAACAGAAGAAGCCTGGAGGACTGCTTCATCCTTTAGAGGTCCCACAGTGGAAGTGGGAAAACATTTCAATGGACTTCATTGATGGACTGCCTAGGTCGAGAAGAGGCAACACTAGCATTTGGGTAATAGTGGATAGGCTTACTAAAAGCGCCCACTTTATACTATCAAGAGTAGAAGGACTGCCGCATCTCTAGCATCTCTTTATCTCAAGGAAATAGTTTGACTCTATGGGATACCCTCCAGCATTGTTAGTGACCGAGACCCTATCTTCACAAGTGAGTTTTGGCGGAGTCTGCAAGAAGCTGTAGGCACACAGTTATGTTTGAGCACGGCCTATCACCCCCAAACCGATGGCCAGACGGAAAGGGTGAATAGAGTTTTGGAGGATCTTTTTAGACTTTGCGTTCTTGACTTTGGAGGGATGTGGGAGGATCACCTTCCTTTAGTAGAATTTGCCTACAACATCAGCTACCAAGCTACCATATGCATGGCACCCTTCGAAGCCTTGTATGGAAGACCGTGCAAATCACCAACTTATTGGTGGGAGTCTACAGATAAGCTTATACTTGGGCCAGACATGATTCGAGAGACTTCGGAGAAAGTGGACTTGATACGTAGGAGAATGAAGACAACCCAAGACAGAAAAAAATCCTACGCCGACAAAAGAAGGACCGACCTTGAGTTTGAGATTGGGGACAGGGTTTTCCTTAAGGTATCTCCTTTAAGGAACGTCGTTCGCTTTGGATCCGCATGAAAGCTAGCACCAAGATTTGTAGGACCGTTCCCTATCACCGAGAAGGTTGGGAAAATGGCCTATAGAATAAGCTACCCGAGAGACTGGCCAGAGTTCACAACGTCTTTCATGTTTCTCACCTCCGGAAGTGTTTGCATGAGTCTGCGGAAGTGGTGGAACCCAGCAATCTAGAAGAAGCCGAAGTGGAACGTGAAGCAACTGTGAGGAGAGTTCCAACCCGCATCTTAGGAACTGAAGTGAAAAAGCTACGCAACCGCGAGGTCAAACTCGTTAAAGTTCAGTGGAGTGACGCCGAGGAAGACGTGACTTGGGAAACTGAGGACAGAATACGTGCTGCCTACCCTCTTCTTTTTGAGGGTACATCTTCGATCTCTCTTTTTCCTTAAGTTATGCTTTATCTATCTTTTTAGGTATATCTCCTCGGTCCTTTTCCTAACTCCTTAGGTAGAAAACAAATGGATGCAAACATGTATTTGAAAACATGTTATGGATGATGGCTGCAAATGGTTGCTAGTGATTGCTAGTGATTGCTAGTGGTTGCTCGTGGATGCATATACACACACACCCTAGGTTATAGATCGGCTCGGTCACTTCATATTGCATATGCATATATGTATTCTCATTTGTATATGGTTGAAACTTGATATGTTGTCATATGGTCGTCGCATTTGTATGAATAGTTGTGCACTCATGTAGAATTATGAGTAGGAAAAATTTGCATACATAATGGATTCATGACACTTACATGATTCGCATTAAGGAGGTCAACTGAATCAGTAGACCGCCTGATTTCTGCGTTTGATAAGGACATGTACATACACTATGCATATGATCACGAAGCATTAGAAGTCTTTTAAGGACAGTGGATGCCTGTGTTTGTTGGTTGAGTAGATGGACTGTTGGATGGTAGGATATACATTCTTCCTAACTTGAAGATTTCGGGGACGAAATCCTTTTAAGGGGGGGAGAATGTAACACCTCGTGCATTCTATAAACATTAAGCTTCACAAATTAAAGTGTAATTAATTCTAAATGAAAAAATTAAGGGAAATAGGTTACGCCAATGCGTTCATCTCAGAATTCTGCTTGAGATAGAGTCCGAGTTTGCGTGAATCGGACTCCGTATGAAGGAGTTATGACCTTCGGAAGTTTCATAATAAAATTTAAATTCAAACGGCTCAGTTTCAGATTCGAAATTCGAAAAATAGGTTCAAACTGGGCTGGGCGGGAAAATTCCCGCCCAGAGACCAGGTCGACTATAGTGTGGACCATGGTGTCGACCTGGCCACCCCAGGTCGACCATAGTGTCGACCTGCCAGTCGACCTGCCTGGTCGACCTGGCTAGCTAGGTCTGGCTTTGACTCGAATTTCTGTGGATCGGTGTGTCACTAGGGCTGACATGTCACCTCTTGATTGGCTCTTTGAACTTTGTATGGTCTAGATTCCTCCTGTCTTCATCTGACGGCTCAAAACAATTTAAAAATCTATAAATACACCATAAGTCTCAACTGAAAATTCACATAAAAAATAAGATAGGAGTCGTCATGCCGCCAGGAAGGAATTGAGCATAGCCGTCAAGAGAGAAAAGCTTAGAGACGAATCAAATTAAGAAGAAGATTAAAGTTTAATCAAATAAATCAATGCAACGTTAGTCTACCCAAAGGAGCGCATCTCAATTTCAGAATTCAGAATCCAGAATTCAAGATTTTGCATTCGTTGTAAGTATAGTGACCTTTCAGAATATGAATAAAAACTGTGATGTGATTCGATGTAAATGAAAATAGAATTGTGTTATTGTGTGAATATGATATAAATTCTATGTATTGTAATGATTCTGTCATGACTTGTGTATTGATATTTGTGGCCTAAATTTGATTGATGCAAGCCTATTGGACATTTGTATATGAAAGTAATAGCAATAGCAAGTTGTGGCAAAAACTAGTAATTGATCCCTTTATGTTTATGTCGATGGCATGGACTATATACATTCACTAAGTCTAAATTAAGGCTTATGTAAACATGTTCTAGATTTGAAACCTTTTATGCCTACATGACCCAAAACCTATGATATCATTCTTATGTTAATTTGCAAGTATAATTGGATCTATGTTAAGTATCGTTTGGGTTTCATAAACTATGCAAATTCATGTTAAAATAGGCTATGTGATTAGATGTTATAATTGGACATTTTGGTGAATATACAACATGCTAGTTTTGTGGCTGACATTATGCCAAGTTAAACATGTTTAAACACAAGTTTGTATTAGCCTAAACTATGTAATTTCATATGTCACCTACTTAGTTATACTTTGATTTTACTGCAAGTTCACATGACCCATATTATATGTTAGTTGAATCGCTAAATTGCAAGTTCATGCGCCACAAACCTTTATGTATTACATGTTCTTGATTTCCCTTTTTTCTCACGTTTATAAAGTTGGGTTGAATTGTGACAAGCCCAACACATGTTATAATGTTGCGAACGTACAAACGGGGGTAATAACGTTGGGTGTAAAACATGAAAATATATGTTGGCATGGTTGGCACATGCCAACGACATTTAAGCGGTATGAATTGATATACCCAAGAATAAAAGATATGACATTTACATATATAATTGAGAAATAATAAAATATGTAAATTTAGAAAACACGATATGCTTAACCCGAGGTTGGATTGAGTTGTGATGTAAACCTGCCCGGACCCGCCCGGCTGTCCAGTAGTCACAACAATATTTATCCAATGTGGATGGTTATGCATTGAGCCCAATAATGACCCGAGGTTAGACTGAGCTATGGTGTAAACCTGCCCGGAACCGACCGGCACATCCAGTAACCATAGCAAAATCTGTCTAATGTGAGTGGTCATGTGCTCTAAGAGGCTAAGGACAGATGGTAGGGTTAAGTTAACTATAACACTTAACCAAATTCAACATGTTAACAAGAATTGATGGGTGGGGTTAGGTAAATACAGACACTTAACCACTTAACATGTTTGACTAGAAAATCCTGGTAACGAGGGACCCGTTTCAGAAGTAACCCAAGTTAGGTATCATGGTACCCTGAAACTAGGCAGGGCGGGGCACGATTACTGGGCTGATTGTAAGCGGTCAAAGCGACGGCGGTGGGTGCAACAGTGTAGGTTCTAACGGGGTGCGGGCATGCACACACTCAGGAGCAGACAAATAGGGCACTGGGGGCACCAGTACTATAACCTATGCCATCTAGAATTTGTGTCGGGGCCACCACCATGGGCCTTGATACACCCCATGGTGGGACCAGCATAGGTATCTACAATTCTTGGGGGTCGTATGACACATGTTTACGCGAGTAGGAGACGATCTTTAAATAAAAATGGGGATCACTTCACCCTCAGCATGGGGTGCCAGTTAGGATAAACTCAAGTAGGTGCAGAGATATATAGTGTGGGTGCGATAGTACATTCGATTCAAAACGTCACCTCCTTAGCTTGTGACACTTTCCTATTTTCAGTTTATGTCTATCATGCCCTTTTTTTATTCACATATTGAAGAGTTACTAGATTTACTCAGGCTTTATGTCTGACTCTATTTTCTTTTCATCTTCTTTTCTTTCGTTTCCCCCCCCCCCCTCCCCCAGGTCCACAGGGAGGAAACAACTCAGCTCAGTCAAACTCTTTACAAGCTCCAAGAACGTAGATGTATGATTTGGATCTCTTTTGCTCGGATTATTGGTTTGGATATCACTATGGGGATTCTTGTCATTTTATTTATGTTTTATGCTTCTTTAATAATCAAGACAGTAATGAGGTTGTAATGTTGGAAGTATTTTGAGATAATTATGGAATATTTTATTTGAACACGTATTGATGAAATAAAAGTCTGTTTTGGTTTCCGCTGTTTTAAAATATGTGTATTTATATATGTCTTGAGTATTTCTGTGGCTTTTACTTATAAACCTCCACCAAAGTTAAGACATTCCCTTTGTGAGTGACCTTAACGGAGGTGAGGTGTTTCACTTCCCCTCCGAATTAGGAAGGACTACATCAAATAGGGAGAAAGACTTCCCTCCTATAACCAAAACTCAAGGTGAAGAGAAACCCCTTTCTCACTAAGAGAAAATCCTCTGTACCCCAAATCCCCCGTCTTCCGGTACCCAACCAATTAAAATCTCCGATTTCCACGTTTTGCAATTAAGCCAAAGAAAAAAAGATTTAATTGCAAAAAGGTGGAATTCATGGGGTCTTGATTGGTTGGGTATGGGGGACAGAAGATTTTGGGTACAGGGGGTTGAATTTATTCCTTACCAACCTGCCAATCTCGTCCTAACCGCCTTTCCAAACTTCAATGAACAAATCAATTAACACATAAATGTGTTCGAACAGATGATGGCTCAATAGATTATTCATAAACCTATGCCCTTCCCCTTGTTATGTAGGTTAATTATCTCTACACCTGCATTTCATTGGCTCACCAACATTGAGGGAAGGTAGTGAACATGTAGGAGGGAAATGCCAACTTAAGTTTGAAGGGAGATGTAGATATGAAAGGAAAATCCTCATAAAGATTTTGTAAAAATCCAGTCTAGCCAATATCAACCCATTTTTCTTGGAGAAGCATGACATGCTTAGGCAAGGAGGAGATGATGTAACGTCGAAATTCAAAAGAAAGTCACTCTAGATAGATCCTATGAGGAGGAGGTTCGGAGGAAAAAATAACAAGTGGAACAATTAGCAAGGTTATGCCAGCAAGGAGAAAAGGCATCATCCTGAAAGGAAGAATCATCATGTTTAGTGAAGAAATCATCTGAGGCGGATTTCCTAGACAATTATAGAGTCCGTATTATAGAAAATTTGACCGATATACAAATCTAGATGATAATATATGCATGTTTGAGTATTATATGGACATTCAAAAGATATGAAAAATGGCGAGATGTTAGCCATATTCGGTATGCTTATCCGATCCTACTTCAAGGTGGTTCAGAAGATTCGATGCAGGACATATCATGTCTTAGGTGCAACTATCCAGGGATTTCTTAAAGCAGTTCAAATTGGGGAAAGAAACTTCGCTTGATGTTAACATAATGTCGTGCATCAAGCAAAGAGAGAAGGAAATCTTACGAGATCTTATTAGACAGCTCGAATTTAAATCCTCAATGGTCGGAGTCAGTGATGAAGGATGTTGTGGATGACAACACACATAGGGGTGAGAAGAAAAACTATGCTTACTGAGAAGAGTAGATGAAAATAATGCCAAAGCATGATGGGTTTTTATGAAAGAACTTGCAGCTACATAGCATGGAAGAAGCTAAATCCTCAAATCTAATATACAGAGCTCCAGATTATAATAAGAAGAGAGGAGAACATGGGTATCGCCCTATAAAAAGGCAAAACGATCTTAGCTTCACCACAAGGACTCCTCTCATACATACCCCTGGTAATATCTTTGAATCGACATAGGATAAATTGTCTTATGACATGTCTAATAAGGGGAAGAAAATAAAAAACCACGCTGGAGGAGCTTATTGTTAGTTCCGTCAAGTGAACGGTCACCAAAGGTGTCGACATTTGAATAATGAGATGGATTGGTTAATTAAAAAGGGTTATCTGGATAATTTTCACAGAGACGAATTAGGAAAAACTAGGAACCATACTTTAAATCGAATAGGAATCTGACAGGACGTCCCCTCTAACTTAATTGCTTTGATTCACGAAGTCCTGCATCTTATAGTAATATGAAAAAAATGCATAAGGGAAGTGTATGCAGAAGGCTAAGACTCAGCAGAGTCCGATTCATTAAGAAAAAACTTACACCATTGATTATTTTACAGCAACAGATGCAGCAGGGGTTATATTCCTTATATAAGATCCATTGGTCATAACCATGCAGATTTCAAATTGCACCATGAAGAAGACAATCATAGACTTAGGAAGATAGCTTGGCATCATTTTCAAATTTTCTTGCGATGAGATTAAGACTATATAGGGAATCCTGAAGCTAATTCCAAAGCCAATTTACAAATTTAATAATACCATGACATTCCAGTAGGATATGCATGTTTGCTAGTCATGATAGAGGTCATGCCCTTGATCTATGCAAATTTCCTAATCATTGATCAACCATCCCCCTACAATGCTTTCTTGGGGATACCTGCGCCGATAGACTTAGGAGCGGTAATACCAAAAAAGTTTTTTCTTATGAAATTTCCTGCTCCTTCCGGAACTAGGTCTATAAGAGGGAAAAAATTGTTAACAAGAGAGCTGTATAATGTAAACCTTTATATCAATAATAAAATTGTTTGAAACTACTCTGATGTGTCCTTAAAAATCTATGGTCATGATTATAAATCTGAAATTAACATAGAAACTAAAACTATGCATGCTTCGGACCTTTGTTCCCTAGAAGGCAAATCCATAACAATTTAATCATAAAAGAAATATAATTATATGTGGTGGGACTAGGAAAATCTCATTTGATAGAGTTTTTGTTGCATACCAATCGAATACACCCTCGGTGTATAATGATTTAGTGCACAAGTGATGATAGACTCAGGCAAGTAAGCAACACTCACAAAGGAATATCAGAGCTTGTGGACAAATTTAAACACCAAGGAGTATTGTAGCATACCTATTGACTCGATGATGGAGCATCAAAGGAGCTTAGCGACTAATTTGAAGATGTAAGATCGATTCAACAATGAACTTGGATTTCAAAATGAATATTGGATGCTTTAACTTGACGTGAAATTAACCAATTTTGGTAAAATACATGATCATAGTACTCATTACCGACTATTACGGAGTGATCTACGTCGACTACTATTGATATTGGCCGTTTTGGCCAATTTGACGTGGATGATCTTCGAGGAACAAGATGTGATGGTTGGCTCGCGGTAATTTCGACATGATGGCTCTTCGACCAGTTTTATATGCATAAAGCAAGGATGTGGTGCTTTGACGCAGTGGTTTCATCATTTGATGATGGTGATTCCATGATGGATAGCGAGGTTTCTACGATAAGTGGTTGTTTCCCGAGATTTGATCTTGACAACTTGGCGGTTTTCTATGCTTGGTTCCAACCAAGGACTTTACGTCGGAAGTCATTAGAGTAGTTCCAGAAGATAGACTTTGTTGGGGATGACGTCTGCAAAGAGATCATGGATACGCATGGTTTTAGAGGTTACTCATAAAGAGATGGCAGTGGAAGTGATGTACATTTTGGGTCACATCGGGTCCTTATCCTCACATCGTAAGATTTATGGCATCCACCTAGATGGGGTCCTTACCTCGAGTTATGCACGTCGATACAACCTAGTTCCTGGATACTAAGTGGCATGGATTCGAGTATCATGGAAATCATGTGTTATCGCATATTCAACCTATTAAGTGAGTGAATGTGAAGATGGATGATTGATGTTATGCTTGTTCAATCATTTATCACCATGGTGATGTCATATGATATGGATATCACCAATGCAAAAATTTGGATACCCCTAGTATCTTGATGTAGGACACCCCCATGATGATGACCATAGAATAGTATATATTTATATATATGTTAACTCTGTGGATTTAGGGACATGTTAGGCATGATTATCAATATCCTTAGTGTCTTATTACCTTAGGTACTCGTCGATGATGCTGATGAGTATGTTAGGCATTAGATATAATCATAGTCGGGGGTCACGCATATGGATTAGCAGGAGGTGACGCCTTTCATATTATAATTGAATTTTTTTTGTTTATTCTGCCGTTTGACACTATGCAACCTTGATAGAGCTGACTATTTATTATTAGATATAGTTTATTAGTTGAGTTTATTTATCTCTTGTGTAAGCTCCATTACTGTAATGTATAATTACTTGAGCCAAGATCTATGTAGTTTATGTAGTTATTACTATATCGCATGCTTTGTATCTATGATTATAATTATATATTGTCTAACAAGCTATGAGATATATGACAAGTTCAGTGACTATGTCTTCCATTTCATTATTCCTCTTCTCTTATGTTTCCTTCTCTTCCTTACCATTTCTCTTTTTTCTTCTTCTTTTTCTTTCACTTGACCATCGTTCTGCATCGATCGGGCATATGTGCAGTGCACCATTGGGTTATATGGGCACTGATGGTGTGGAATGGTCATCATAAATATTTTGTAGCTTTAACATTTATAAGTTCTTACCTAATATCTTTTTAGGTGGGTGCGGTGGAGAATTGGGTGGTGGTGGGTTGGAATGAGGGTGTTAATCTTTAGAAACCAAATTCTTGAGATGGTTAAGACAACAGTAAAAAATCATTCTATGTCTATGCCTAGTCTGGTTTAGACGAGACGTGTTTCCTTACCATCTGCCTAAACCCACCAAGACAAAGCCAACTGTGTCATCTAAACATCGTTTTAAATCTTATATATCTCGTCTGTTTAATATCTTTTTTGCACACTTAAAGGAAACGAGAAAGCAAATCTCGTTCATATCTCGTCTAGCATTGATCTCGTTTAAAATATTCAATTCTCATTCATATCTCGTTTGAGACTAATCTCTTTCGAATTGTTTAAATCTAGATTGAAATATGGATCAAAACTTCAATCTGACATTTTACATAAAATTATATCTTTTTTACATAATCATTTTCACATAATACTGCATGTAGCAACTCAAATGGTGACGGGCCTTTGCAACGACTAAAAAATGGTCATGGTAAGCTGTCGCTCGACCTACAGATACAACCAGCAGACTGTAACCTCTCTTCCTCATTATTTCAACATAGAAAACCCTCAAACTTAATTCCTTGCAGCCCAGCGGCTACCGCCTCCGAAGCATTCAACCACTAATTAGTATGTCTCCTATCTTTAATTTAGGCTTAAGTAAGGTTTAGTCCAAAGCCCCTTAATTTGAAAAATTGGTTGTTTTTGGATTTGAATTTGATGGTTATATGATAGTGATTGACGATAACAATATTCTAAGTTGACTGGAGAGTAAAGTTAATTTATTATGCGGTAAAATGATGAATATTGTGTATTAATTATCATAATATTGTGTTCTTCATGTAGAGATATTAATTGGTGATTTGATTTGAATAATAGCGTATATTATCGATTAACATATTTATTGATAAGCTTGTGCGAACATTGGTTTTAATTTAAAACAATGTTTGTTATCGTTTAGACGAGAATTCATGTAGTACTCATTAATATAAATGTTGGTAGATTGGGTCGGTCAATCGTAAGCAGTTGTAACACCCTGCATTTTTAATTAAATAATAAAATAAAATTCATACAATTTTTTGAATTTGGTCATGGAACTAGCATCATTACGTCCAAGGCAATACCCTAATCAATTTAGACATATGTTTGTAGAAAACGGACTTAAAACGAAGAAGATTATATATAGTTGGGGTGTGTGTGTGTGTATATATATATATATATGTATGTGTGTATATGCATATAAATTTGGAATTCAAAAGTAACACACAATTAATCAAAACAAGTAAGAAATAAATGTCGGTTTAGCGTTATTTGGATTTTGAAAATAAATAGAGTTATTCGTAAATATATACGCATAGATTCAAAATTGAAATCTAAAGCGTAGACTTAAAACAAAAGGTAATAAACATGGAATGAATCAAAACATGCAAGAGAATTGATGCGTTTGAAATTTGAACATATATTAAAAACGAAAACAATCAATGAAATAATAACGTTAATAATAACATTTATTGCACGACTGTTAACGAATAAAATTTTGTGAATGTTAACCGACCTTTTGGTTCGGTTACCAAAAGTACTCAAGACACGCTCGACTCAACTCATTGTAACACCCCGAAAATTCTATAACTGTGAAATTAACAAATTAAAGTATAATCAAATTCAAATCAAAGAACTAAGGGAAACGGGATACGCCATTGCGTTCGTCTCGAAAAAATACGCGAAATAGAGTCCGAGTTTTCGAAAAACGGAGTCCGTATGAAGAAGATATGGCCTTCGGAAGTTTTGAATTAAATTTAAAATTCAAACAGAATAAAATAATTCGAAAATCGGGCCCAGTGGGCCAGGGCAGATAAACACCCGCCTAGGCCACCCAGGTCGACTGGGCTGTCGACCTGGGCTACCCATGTCGACAGGGCTGTCGACAGCCCTGTCGACAGGGGTGTCGACCTGGTCGAGCCCAGTCAACCTGGCTGGCCAGGTCTGTGTTTGGTCGATTCTCTGTGGTCTGCTTTGTCATTAGGGCTAGGTGGCGGGTTCTAATTGGTCTCTCTCTATCTAATGAATGGCTATGATCAATCCAAGCAACATCAAGGGTCCTAATCAGTTCCTAACCTCTATATAAACAACCCTAGACTAAACCCTAATCTATTCATTCAAAATTAAGAACATAGCCGCCATGTTGCTGAGGAACGACTAAGAGTAGCCGCCAACTAGAGAGAGAATTAGGAACAAAGTTCTAAAGTCTAAAGCAATTCAAGCAACCTAAAGCCAATCAATTCAACAAAGGAATCATATCTCTTAATTTGAGAATTCGCCGCAACCATTGTAAGTAGAGTATTACTTTGGTATGAATAAACAACTGTATTGATTTGTATGCTTGAATTGGGATAATAAAGTAATTCATATTTGTGCAAAATTATGTTATTCATTATAAAGAACTACATGCGGTAGTTCTATGCAAGTATACGTTTGGAATATTGCGCAAATTATGTAATCTATGTTGAAGCTACATGTATGTAGTTGATTGAAATTCATGCAAGTTTGGGGCTTTGTTATTATGCCATCATGATGTATAATTTTTGTGCATAAATCATTGTGCAAGTAATTGAAACAAGTTTGGTTATTATAGTTCATATGAAACTATGTTGGAATTTTGACACCATAATCCATGTATTAAGTCATGCTTTTGCAAACTTATGAATATGGCTAGGCTATGAATGATATAATTGAAATCAATGATTAAGTCTATCTTGTTAACAAGAATTATATGATGACATATGTGAGACATGG
Organism: Allium sativum; assembly: GCA_030737875.1. Taxonomy (NCBI): domain Eukaryota; kingdom Viridiplantae; phylum Streptophyta; class Magnoliopsida; order Asparagales; family Amaryllidaceae; genus Allium; species Allium sativum. The sequence continues at coordinate 483,309,266 of CM060924.1, forward strand.
CTAGGTTAGACTCAAAAATCCCTTTTTGCAAGTTTTAAAGCAAACACCATGTTTAGGAATATTTATGCATAAGTATGTTTATACCATCATTATGTGATTAGACTTAAACCATGATTAAGTTGAACTATGCTTTTGTGTTAGTAACAAAGTATCCCCTTTGTAAACATGTAGAAACCTTATGAACATGACTTGTTTATGTTTATGCCATGAACAAATTTAATTTTACTTATGCCATGCTTATGTTTGACATTATGCTATGCTTATGCTAGGAATATTTATGACATGCTTATGTTTGACATTATGCCTAAATAAGAATATAGGTTCATGTTGTAGTTAAACCTATGCAAGTTCACATGCTTTGATTCATGTCACCTATGTTGCCACTATGCAAGTACACCAATTTCTATTTTGTATTTCCAACGTCGTATTGCAAGTTCATGCGCTCACTTTCCCCTCTTTGTGTATACGCCATAAGCCTCCCCTTTTCGCATGGCTAAATTGGGCTTTAAAAAGGCTAAGCCCAATATATATAAACGGACGTGTAAAACGGGGGAAAATAACGTTGGGTTAAAATTAATTAATTAATGAAAATATAAAATAGAAGGGCCCAAGTTCAAGTATGGGTTGGGCCCGTGATTGGTGTAATCTTTACACCATTAACTTAATAATGGGCCGCAAATATTTACATATAAGAAATAAAGAAGAATGACAAGATATGTAAATGTAGAACATACGATGTGTTTAACCCGAGGTTGGATTGAGTTGTGATGTAAACCTGCCCGGAACCGCCCGGCTGTCCAGTAGTCACAACAATACCTATCCAATGTGGGAGGTTAAACATGGAGCCCAGCAAGGACCCGAGGTTAGACTGAGTTGTGGCGTAAGACTGCCCGGAACCAACCGGCAACAGGCAGCCACAACAATACCTGTCTAATGTGAGAGGTCAGGGCCTTAATAAGACAATTAAGGCTGAGTCAGGATTGTTAGGATTAAGTGAACTAAAGACTTAATCAAAATGGAACATGCTAAACTAAACGGACTGGTGGGGTTAGGTTAGGAAACACTTAACCAACTTAGCATGTTGGCTAGAGATAGAAAACCTAGTAACGGGGGGACCCTTTTCAGCAGTAACCCTAAAAGGTGTATCAGGATACCCTGAAACTAGGCAGGGTGGGGCACGATTACTGGGCTGATTGTAAGAGGTCAAAGCGACGGCGGTGGTGTAGCAGTGTAGGTTCTAACGGAGTGCGGGCGTGCACACACTCCGGCGCAGAAAAATAAGGCACTGGACACCAGTAGCATACCTGTGCACTCTAAGGTTGTGTCGGGTTGCCACTATGGGACTTGATACACCCCATGGTGGGACCAGCATAGGTAACTACAGACATCGGGGGCCGTAAGACACATGTAACTTTGCGAGTAGGGGCCGATCATCATAGAATGGATCACATCACCCTGGTTATGGGGTGCCAGTTGGAAACTAGTTTGTATGGGTTCAGAGATTTACATGGGGTACGATAGTATATTCGACCCTAGACAACTTAACCAAGTTTAAAGTACCTTTCCACTTCTTGTTTATACTTATCATACCCAGTTCTTTATTCATAGACAAAATAGTACTAGACTTACTCAGGCTTTATGTCTGACTCTACTTTTCTTTCGTCTTCTTTCTTCCGTTTCCCCCCCCCCCCCCCAGGTCCTCAGGGAGGGAACACAGCAGCTTGACCAACCTCAACATCCAGCTTGAAGAAGAGAAATGTATTGCTTGGACTTTCCTGTTTTGAACTATGGCTTTGGACAATCCACTATGGGGCTTTTGCAGTTTATCTATGTTTTATTTATGCTTCTTTAAATAATGTACTCAAGACAGATTATGAAAGTGTTATGTTATGTTTTTGGAAAGGATGTTGTTGTAACACGTATTTGACTTTGTGAAATAAAAGTTTGTTATTCTTCCGCTGTTTACAAATATGTGTTCTTATATCTGTCTTGTATATCTGTGACTTGTACTTATAAACCTCCACCAAAATTAGGGCATTCCCTTTGAGAGTGACCCTAACGGAGGTGGGGTGTTTCACTTGGTATTAGAGCATAGGTTTTACCAGATAAGATAAAAAGTTTTGAAAGATTATTTTCAAAAAAAAAAAAAAAAAAAAAAAGGAAATTTAAAGAAGCATTTTTAAAAGAAAAATATTATTTTAAAAAGGCAAAGTCCACCCCCCAAAGCCATAGGAACTATCTCTTATCCTTCGTTTTGAATCTATCCTTTTTGTTTCAGCATGTCCCAAGAACTTAACTTGCCGGAAGGGGTGCCAATACCTGGTTGGTTTAGACGGTTCTTAGAAGCAAGGGCCACTCAGCCAGGTCCTACCGTTCCTCCTCCCCCAGCGGAAGGAACTCATCCAGCTGCACCAGCACCTTTTCCTCCACCTCCTCCTCGGGGAAGCACGTTTGCTAAGATATGTAAAGATTTTAAAGCTATGGGAGGAAGGGATTTCCATGGAACTGAGTCCTTCGTAGCAGCTAGAAATTGGTTGAAAGAAACTGAGGACCTATTCATCATCTTTGAGGTAGAAGATAGACAAAAAGTACAACTGGCGGTATGGCTATTGAAGGGCAAGGCTTCCTACTGGTGGGAAGTCACTAATGCTGAAAGACCAGTGGAGACATGGGAGGACTTTAGGGCAAGGTTTGAGACTAAATTTCTCTCAGATGCGGAAAGAAGTTTGCAGTTGGAAAAATTCTTATTTCTTAAGCAAGGGGACAAGACGGTCAGAGAATATGTGAATCAGTTCGATGAGCTGGCTAGGTTTGGGCTTGACCTAGTCAACACCCCGCACAAGAAGGCTCTCCGTTTCGTCAAAGGGTTAAATGAGCCATTACACAGTTTGGCCATGACCCATATACCCATGGGAGCCACGTATGAAAGATTGGTGCAAATGGCATTGCTGAATGAAGAGGACAAGGGCAAGAAGAAAGAGGGTTTGCAGCCCAAGAAGACAGACTTTAAGAAGGGCGGGAAAGGTAACAAAGAGAAGAGGAAGTGTAATTTCTGTGGCAAAGTGGGGCACTTAGTAAAGGACTGCCGGAAAAAGAAGGCCAATGAGAATGGTGGGTGTTTTCTTGCGGTGAGACAGGCCATAGGGCTAAGGACTGCCCAAAGAAACGAGGACAGGGGCAGAGGGCTGGATCCACCCCAGGGGCACAGGTCCATGTGCTAGAAGCGCCACCTCTGCAACAGCGAGGTATAAATACTTCTGTAGAAAGCGTAATTTATCTTTATGATCACCCCGTTCGCACTTTATTTGATTCCGGCGCATCACACTCCTTTATCTCGTCTGCTTTAGTAGAATCTCTGCACCTAAAAACTAGTATGGTAGAGGACCCCTTAATTGTTTCAAACCCAATTGGGGGCCCAGCTCATTTGTCTATGATCTGTTTGGATTTGAAAATTTCTATTCTAAGTGTAGAATTTCAATGTAGTGCCTTTGTTTTGGGCTTTTCGGGTTATGGTTTGATTTTGGGTATGGATTGGCTATCCAGTAATGGGGCCATCCTTGATTGTGAGAAAAGGGTTGTTAGGCTCCTAACCCAGCTCGGTAATACTTTGGAAATTTCTTGTAATCCCTCGTATGCGGTTATGCTTAGTTATCTTGAATCTCTAGATGCCTCTGTTGAAAATTTGCAATCAGTTAGAGTGGTCCGGGAATATCCGGATGTCTTTGAAGAGGTGAAGGGCTTGCCTCCGAAGCGGGAAATAGACTTCCGCATATATCTTGTAGATAATGCAAAGCCCGTTGCGTTGCCCGTTAGACATATGGCTCCACGAGAAAGGAAATAGCTCAGTAAACAGATTAAAGAGCTTCTAGAAAAGGGGTTCATTAGGAGGAGCATTTCAGAATGGGGCGCTCCAGTGGTGTTCGCTACAAAGGCGGATGGTTCACTCCGTCTATGTGTTGACTATAGGGAGCTCAACAAGCTAACGAAAAAGAATAGGCACCCTCTCCCTAGAATTGACGATTTATTTGACCAGCTTGTAGGGGCGTCTGTTTTCTCCCAACTCGATTTAGCAACCGGTTTTCATCAGCTAAGGGTGGCTGAAGATAGCATCGATAAAACGGAGTTCAGAACCCCAGACGGTTTCTTTGAATGGCTTGTCATGCCTTTCGGCTTGACAAATGCACCTGCGTACTTCGTGGACCTAATGAGTAGGGTATTTAGAGATTTCCTCAACAAATTCGTAGTGGTCTTCGTAGATGATATCCTTATCTTCTCAAAGAGTGAAGAGGAACATGCTCAACACTTAAGGGCAATCATGGAAACTTTGTTAGTCCATCAACTAAAAGCCAAATTCTCCAAATGCCACTTTTGGAGAGAAGAGGTGAGGTTCCTTGGGCACATAGTATCCAAACAAGGGTTAGCGGTGGACCCTGCGAAGGTAGTGGCGGTACAGGATTGGAAGACACCAAGGAATGCAACTGAGGTCCGAAGCTTTCTAGGACTAGCGGGTTTCTATCGAAAGTTCATAAGGGATTTTGCGAAAATCTCAGCTCCGCTCACGAAATTGACCAAGAAGAATCTAGTGTTCAATTGGGATTTGGATTGCGAATTTGCTTTCCAACGACTGAAAAGGGCTCTTACAACAGCCCCAGTTTTGACGCTGCCAGATGGGAGCAAGATGTTCACTGTTTATACGGATGCATGTGGGACAGGGCTAGGCGCCGTCTTAATGCAAGAAGGAAGGGTAGTAGCTTATGGCGGGAGGCAGTTGAAGGTGCACGAAAAGAACTACCCAACCCACGATCTCGAGTTAGCCGCCATCGTCTTTGCACTCAAGTCTTGGCGACACTATCTCCTAGGTGAGAAGTTCGAACTTTACACTGACCATAAATCGTTGAAATATCTTTTCTTGCAGAAGGATCTTAACTTGAGGCAACAAAGATGGATGGAGTTTCTTGCCTCGTACGATTTCGAAATCTCCTACACTCCGGGCAAAGGCAACGTAGTGGCAGACGCGTTGAGCCGAAAGAAATTGACCCTAAGCCCATTGTTTGTTGAAAGACAAAGCCTAGAGTTTATAGCCAGCTTCGACTTTAGGCCCTCCTCCGATTTCGTACCAGGCTTGCTAGCATCTCTCGAAGTACGGCCAACTTTAGTGGATTCAGTAGGGACAGCACAACGCGAAGACCCTCAACTTGTGGAAATAATTGATAGGCTAATTAGGGGTGAGACTTCAAGTCACCTCAACAGATACTCCATCGATGATAAGGGTTTGCTAAGGCGAGACGGAAGACTATGCGTCCCACAGGCGAAAGATTTAGTAAAGAAGGTTCTCGAGGAAGCACATCACTCCAAGATGACGATACACCCAGGCGGAGATAAAATGTACAAAGATATAAAAAGGACTTTCTACTGGAACGGCATGAAAAAGGACGTGGCAGAGTTCGTTTCTAAGTGTATGGTGTGCCAACAGGTTAAGGCGGAACAGAAAAAGCCTGGCGGACTACTACATCCTCTAGAGGTCCCACAGTGGAAGTGGGATAGCATCTCAATGGACTTCATCGATGGGCTGCCTAGGTCTAGGAGGGCAACACTAGCATTTGGGTAATAGTGGATAGGCTTACTAAAAGCGCCCACTTTTTACCTGTCAAAAGTAAAAGAACTGCCTCATCCCTAGCATCACTTTACCTTAAGGAAATCGTTCGACTCCATGGAATACCATCTAGCATTGTTAGTGACCGAGACCCCATCTTCACCAGCGAGTTTTGGCGGAGTCTGAAAGAAGCAGTAGGAACGCAGTAATGCTTGAGCACAGCCTATCATCCCCAAACCGACGGCCAAACAGAGAGAGTGAACAGAGTTTTGGATGACCTCTTAAGGCTATGCGTCCTTGACTTCGGAGGGACATCGGAAGACCACCTTCCTTTGGTAGAATTCGCCTACAACAACAGCTATCAAGCAACCATCGGAATGGCGCCCTTCGAAGCTTTATATGGAAGACCGTGCCGATCGCCCACTTGTTGGTGGAAGTCCACGGATAAGCTCATACTTGGACCAGATATGATCCGAGAGACCTCAGAGAAAGTAGACTTAATACGAAGAAGGATGAAGACGGCCCAAGACAGACAAAAGTCCTACGCCGACAAGAGGAGGACCGACCTTGAATTTGAAGTTGGAGACAGAGTTTTTCTCAAGGTATCACCGCTAAGAAACGTTGTTCGTTTTGGAACCACAGGAAAGCTAGCGCCAAGATTCGTAGGGCCATTCCCTATTATCGAGAAGATTGGGAAAATGGCCTATAGATTGGAGCTACCCGAGAAGTTGGCTGGAGTCCACAACGTCTTTCACGTTTCACATCTCCGAAAATGTCTACATGAGTCTGCTGAAGTGGTAGAGCCAAATATCCTCGAAGAGGCCGAAGTGGAACGCGAAGCAACCATAAGGAAAGTTCCAACCCGCATATTAGGAACGGAAGTGAAGAAGCTACGCAACCGCGAAGTCAGGCTCGTCAAAGTTCAGTGGAGCGACGCCGAGGGAGACGCGACTTGGGAAACTGAAGCTAGAATACGTACTGCCTACCCTTTTCTGTTCGAGGGTACATCTTTGATCTTTCTTTTTCCTTAAGTTGCGCTTTTATCTATCTTTTTAGGTATATTTCCTCGACCGTATCTTTTAGGTAGAAGCCCTTTTGATGGAAACATGTAATTGAAACATGTTATGTATGAATGGTTGCAAGTGGTTGCAAGTGATTGCTAGTGGTTGCTCGTGGTTGCATATACACACACAATCTAGGTTTTAGATCGGCTCAATCACTTCATATTGCATATGCATATATGTTTGTATTCGTATATGGTTGAACTTTAATGTGTTGTCATGTGGATGTTGCATTTGTATTGAATGATTGTGCACTCATGTAGAATCATGAATAGGAAAATTTGCATACATAATGGATTCATGGCACTTACATAATCCGCATTAAGGAGGTCAACTGAATCAGTAGACCGCCTGATTTTGCATTAGACAAGTACATGTACACACACACACTTCGCATATGATCATGAAGCATTAGAAGTCTTTTAAGGACAATGGATGCTCGTGTTTGATGGATGAGTAGATGGATGATTGAATGTTAGGATTTACATTCCTCCTAACTTGAAGATTTCGGGGACGAAATCCTTTTAAGTGGGGGAGAATGTAACACCCCGAAAATTCTATAACTGTGAAATTAACAAATTAAAGTATAATCAAATTCAAATCAAAGAACTAAGGGAAACGGGATACGCCACTGCGTTCGTCTCGGAAAAATACGCGAAATAGAGTCCGAGTTTTCGAAAAACGGAGTCCGTATGAAGAAGATATGGCCTTCGGAAGTTTTGAATTAAATTTAAAATTCAAACAGAATAAAATAATTCGAAAATCGGGCCCAGTGGGCCAGGGCAGATAAACACCCGCCTAGGCCACCCAGGTCGACTGGGCTGTCGACCTGGGCTACCCATGTCGACAGGGCTGTCGACAGCCCTGTCGACAGGGGTGTCGACCTGGTCGAGCCCAGTCAACCTGGCTGGCCAGGTCTGTGTTTGGTCGATTCTCTGTGGTCTGCTTTGTCATTAGGGCTAGGTGGCGGGTTCTAATTGGTCTCTCTATCTAATGAATGGCTATGATCAATCCAAGCAACATCAAGGGTCCTAATCAGTTCCTAACCTCTATATAAACAACCCTAGACTAAACCCTAATCTATTCATTCAAAATTAAGAACATAGCCGCCATGTTGCTGAGGAACGACTAAGAGTAGCCGCCAACTAGAGAGAGAATTAGGAACAAAGTTCTAAAGTCTAAAGCAATTCAAGCAACCTAAAGCCAATCAATTCAACAAAGGAATCATATCTCTTAATTTGAGAATTCGCCGCAACCATTGTAAGTAGAGTATTACTTTGGTATGAATAAACAACTGTATTGATTTGTATGCTTGAATTGGGATAATAAAGTAATTCATATTTGTGCAAAATTATGTTATTCATTATAAAGAACTACATGCGGTAGTTCTATGCAAGTATACGTTTGGAATATTGCGCAAATTATGTAATCTATGTTGAAGCTACATGTATGTAGTTGATTGAAATTCATGCAAGTTTGGGGCTTTGTTATTATGCCATCATGATGTATAATTTTTGTGCATAAATCATTGTGCAAGTAATTGAAACAAGTTTGGTTATTATAGTTCATATGAAACTATGTTGGAATTTTGACACCATAATCCATGTATTAAGTCATGCTTTTGCAAACTTATGAATATGGCTAGGCTATGAATGATATAATTGAAATCCATGATTAAGTCTATCTTGTTAACAAGAATTATATGATGACATATGTGAGACATGGCTAGGTTAGACTCAAAAATCCCTTTTTGCAAGTTTTAAAGCAAACACCATGTTTAGGAATATTTATGCATAAGTATGTTTATACCATCATTATGTGATTAGACTTAAACCATGATTAAGTTGAACTATGCTTTTGTGTTGGTAACAAAGTATCCCCTTTGTAAACATGTAGAAACCTTATGAACATGACTTGTTTATGTTTATGCCATGAACAAATTTAATTTTACTTATGCCATGCTTATGTTTGACATTATGCTATGCTTATGCTAGGAATATTTATGACATGCTTATGTTTGACATTATGCCTAAATAAGAATATAGGTTCATGTTGTAGTTAAACCTATGCAAGTTCACATGCTTTGATTCATGTCACCTATGTTGCCACTATGCAAGTACACCAATTTCTATTTTGTATTTCCAACGTCGTACTGCAAGTTCATGCGCTCACTTTCCCCTCTTTGTGTATACGCCATAAGCCTCCCCTTTTCGCATGGCTAAATTGGGCTTTAAAAAGGCTAAGCCCAATATATATAAACGGACGTGTAAAACGGGGGAAAATAACGTTGGGTTAAAATTAATTAATGAATGAAAATATAAAATAGAAGGGCCCAAGTTCAAGTATGGGTTGGGCCCGTGATTGGTGTAATCTTTACACCATTAACTTAATAATGGGCCGAAAATATTTACATATAAGAAATAAAGAAGAATGACAAGATATGTAAATGTAGAACATACGATGTGTTTAACCCGAGGTTGGATTGAGTTGTGATGTAAACCTGCCCGGAACCGCCCGGCTGTCCAGTAGTCACAACAATACCTATCCAATGTGGGAGGTTAAACATGGAGCCCAGCAAGGACCCGAGGTTAGACTGAGTTGTGGCGTAAGACTGCCCGGAACCAACCGGCAACAGGCAGCCACAACAATACCTGTCTAATGTGAGAGGTCAGGGCCTTAATAAGACAATTAAGGCTGAGTCAGGATTGTTAGGATTAAGTGAACTAAAGACTTAATCAAAATGGAATATGCTAAACTAAACGGACTGGTGGGGTTAGGTTAGGAAACACTTAACCAACTTAGCATGTTGGCTAGAGATAGAAAACCTAGTAACGGGGGGACCCTTTTCAGCAGTAACCCTAAAAGGTGTATCAGGATACCCTGAAACTAGGCAGGGTGGGGCACGATTACTGGGCTGATTGTAAGAGGTCAAAGCGACGGCGGTGGTGTAGCAGTGTAGGTTCTAACGGAGTGCGGGCGTGCACACACTCCGGCGCAGAAAAATAAGGCACTGGACACCAGTAGCATACCTGTGCACTCTAAGGTTGTGTCGGGTTGCCACTATGGGACTTGATACACCCCATGGTGGGACCAGCATAGGTAACTACAGACATCGGGGGCCGTAAGACACATGTAACTTTGCGAGTAGGGGCCGATCATCATAGAATGGATCACATCACCCTGGTTATGGGGTGCCAGTTGGAAACTAGTTTGTATGGGTTCAGAGATTTACATGGGGTACGATAGTATATTCGACCCTAGACAACTTAACCAAGTTTAAAGTACCTTTCCACTTCTTGTTTATACTTATCATACCCAGTTCTTTATTCATAGACAAAATAGTACTAGACTTACTCAGGCTTTATGTCTGACTCTACTTTTCTTTCGTCTTCTTTCTTCCGTTCCCCCCCCCCCCCCCCAGGTCCTCAGGGAGGGAACACAGCAGCTTGACCAACCTCAACATCCAGCTTGAAGAAGAGAAATGTATTGCTTGGACTTTCCTGTTTTGAACTATGGCTTTGGACAATCCACTATGGGGCTTTTGCAGTTTATCTATGTTTTATTTATGCTTCTTTAAATAATGTACTCAAGACAGATTATGAAAGTGTTATGTTATGTTTTTGGAAAGGATGTTGTTGTAACACGTATTTGACTTTGTGAAATAAAAGTTTGTTATTCTTCCGCTGTTTACAAATATGTGTTCTTATATCTGTCTTGTATATCTGTGACTTGTACTTATAAACCTCCACCAAAATTAGGGCATTCCCTTTGAGAGTGACCCTAACGGAGGTGGGGTGTTTCACTCATCGCGTAAGGCCAGGGCCAAGGGCGAAACTCAGAAAGAACAGGAGGAAGACTGAAGAGAGATCGCACCAACGAACCTCGCCACATCCCTCGCCCAATACACTTCGCACCCAGCCAGGTGCGAAATTTCACACCTGGCAGGTGCGAAATTTCGCACCCCGAGCCAGGTGCAAATTTCTGGTGGCCGACGGCTGGAGGCATGAATTTCCTGTAGATGGTCCCCATTTCTTCCTACTCCAACCTAACCCCTACCTAACCACTTCCTATAAATACCCCATGGCCTCACACTTCAAAAGGGAGAGATTCTTGAGCTTTGAGACCTCCATAGAGCTTCATTAATGGCATCTCCTCTTTGAGAAAGAAGAAGGGAAAAATTGTCCATTTTACTATTCTTGCAAATATGACTATTGTAACTTCATGTAGCATAGTCAACAAATGTAATGATAGGGTCTCAACCTTGTAATCTTTCAAGTGATCAATAAAATTCCAACAACTCTTCAAAGTGGACGAAGGACCTCACTGAGGCCGAACCACTATAAATCACTTGTGTTATTTACTGCTTATGTTCTATTTTATGTTCTTGTCTATGCGATCGTATTTTTAATTCCTAGTAATTGGGAATCTTTGGTGTTTACGACATTTTTTCCGTCAACATTTGGTGCTTTCACTGAGAAAACTCGGATATTGCGTCTTTCTCGCACATTACCATCTCGACTTCGCCGAGCTTAAGGTTCCTTGCTTAACCTGCCGTCGAGTCCGCTTACAATGGTAAAAAAGTCAAAGAATGCAATGATCGGCTCCTCAGCCGTCGCCGAGGCCGGTATATCTCATCAACCTCAACCAGCGGACATCCCGACCACTAATGAAAGTGAACCTCCAATTGCGGACCCCGAAGCGCCCGCAACCCAAGCTCAAATCCGCACGCTTAATGAAAAATATGAAAATACAGTTGTCGAGCTTAACCAAGCGCTAAGTAACAACATCGACCTTATGCGGCAACTTCAAGAAAGTCATCGCGTCGTCGCTCGACTGCAATTAGCTCAGAACAATGCTCGACCCCGACCACCAACATCGGAAACTTCCTCTTCCGAGTCGAGGGGCCCGCACCAAAGAAGGAGGTTTAGTCTCATCAACAACGTCGTCGTCCAATCAAACACCCTCGAGAACGGCAATGGGTATGCCAACGGCAACGACGACCGGACCATGGTTACCTATAGAGAGGGCGCCCAATATCGGGACCATTCTCGCTTAGTCATCAATGAAGGACCCGCTCCTACTAACCAACCTCCTTCTCGACAAGACTCAATGGCCGCCCGTCGAGACAATGAACCTAATTCTTTGGCGGCCCGTGCCTTTCCGGAACGGGATCCGCATGACCCTGCTCCACACCATCACGCACACCAAGATCTCGTTATAGATGTCGAGGACATGGAAGAAGACGATCCTGACATCCACCCTAGAAGACGCCCTCGAGCCAGAACTTCGGAACCTCGCCAAAACCCATGGGACCCGATGGCGGACCCCCATCCGACCTACCTTCTCGACATGGTCCGAAGGATCATGTGGGAGATGCGAGGGAATGTGCATGATTCATGGGAAGAGCACATTAGGCGCAACCCTTTAACTCGAAGAGTTAATGAAGCTGAATGGCCGCGACGCTTCAGCATGCCGCAGATCCCGCTCTACGACGGCACCACTGACCCTTGCGCTTTCCTAAACCGTTATGAATGGAAGATGGACTCGAGCAGAGACGACGATCCAGTCAAGTGCAAATGCTTTCAAGTCTTCCTGTCAGGAACCGCTCTATTATGGTTCTCTCGCCTTCCTCTTAATTCCATCAACAACTTCGGCTAATTAGCGACACAGTTAGTTAAGCAATTCAGGATGCATATCCCGACTCCGAAGAATGCCCTCACCCTTTACAACCTATACCAAGGGCCCGCAGAGTCGCTCAAAAGCTACCTTTCTAGGTTCAACATCGCCCTCGCCGAGGTAGAGGATCCGGATTCGTGCACCATACTCTTTTAGCCAACTAAAAGTGTCCTTCCTACTTCTGAATTTGGGGCGTGGATCGACTGAAAGAAACCGAAGAGCCTCGATGCTTTCTATGAGAAAGCGGGGCAGTTCTTATGCCAAGAAGAAGCAAGACAGAACCGCATCTCGGAGACCAGTCCCCCCCAATATCCCTCGAAAATACACCGCTAATAACCGTCCTAAGGGGCGAGAAGCTGGAGGACCCTCCAATCCGAACACGGGGGCAGGACCCCCCAGACAAAAACCAAACACTGGGGGGCAAGGTGGCCGGGGCAACAATCAGGTCTAGACAGAGCCAAGGAAGCCCGACCTTTACCAAGCTTATGAGACATACACTCCGCTGAATGAAGATCTGGAAACTATCTACCTAGAGACATGTAACACTTTGTCGTACAAGAAACCCTGCATCAGGGAGTCAACCGATTCCGAGAAGAACTCGGGAGATACTGCCGATATCACGATATGTATGGGCATAACACGAATGAACGCCTCCAGCTAAGGGATGCAATTGAAAAGCTCATTCACGAAAAGCGACTCGAACAATACATTCAAGAGTCCTTTCCCCCCAAAATTAATCCAAAACCTTCAGCGCCAACTCCTCAGACGGCCGCCAAGATAGCTCTGGGACCATCAAACGCGAGGCGAGGAATTGTGATCAACACTATATGTTGCGGGCCTAGCCCCACGCATGACATCTTCCGGAGGATGGAGGAATATGTGGGGTCCATTAAATATGCAACCTACGAGACTTGCTCTGCTCCCGACGAGTCTATCTCGGCCAAGCTCCGGAAGACCATGCGGGACGACATTATCTTCAATGGAAGGGTGTCCACGGGAATTGAAATCCCGACCACCGATCCTTTGGTTATCACTGCCCAAATTGGCGCTGGAACTATTCGAAAAATATTAGCCGATTCAGGAAGCTCGGTTAACATCATTTTCAAAGTCGCCTATGACCAAATGAAGTTATAAGCAAGAGATCTCAAACCATGCCATTCCACGATCCACGGCTTTAACGAGGCATCCAGCTGTCCGGTAGGAGTCATCGACCTACCTGTCGAACTTGGTACGGGGGATCGGAGCTGAGTTCAAGTCCTTACCTTCATGGTTATCGACATCATCTCGCTGTATAATGTCTTCCTTGGACGTCCTTTCCTCATAGAATTTCACGTCTGCCTATCGCCATAGTCCATCCTAATGAAGTTTCCAACAGAGAATGGGATCAGAACAGTCAGAGGCGACCAAGTTAATGCTAGGGAGTGTTATGAAATAGAATGGAAGAACGCGCGCAATAGGGATAAGGGAAAAGCAGCGCCCGGAGCCTTTTGCGCCAAGACCACCTCCGTATAGCAATCAGCGACGTCTGGGCCTTGGCTCAGGAGCTACTCCCGTCTTTCCGATGACCTCGATCCAAGGAAAGACGAAGAGCCTGAATGCGAGAGACCTACTCCGATCGAGCCCACAACAGATGTTCATGTTAGTCTCGACGATCTATCGCGAGTATTAAAGATAGGATCACACCTTCACCTAGCGGTCAAAGACGATCTTGTGGATTTCTTAAAGGCTAATCTGGACGTATTTGCATGAACTCATTCCGACATGAAAGGCATAGACCCAGCAATCGCCTGCCATTCTTTATGCATAGACCGCACGATGCCTCTAGTCAAACAAAAGCGGCACTTCCTGGGACCTGACAGATCCAAGGCACTCAAAGAAGAGGTAGATCGCCTCCTAAACAACAACATCATCTGAGAGGCCGACTACCCCGAGTGGGTCTCCAATCCAGTTCTAGTCAAAAAGGCCAATGGTAAATGGCGGATGTATGTCAACTTCACTGATCTAAACAAGGCATGTCCTAAGGACAGCTTCTCGCTCCCAAAGATCGATCGGCTAGTTGATTCTACCACCGGATACCAATTGCTATCCTTCATGGACTCGTACTCCGGTTACGACCAGATCCCTATGAATCTCCGCGAGTAGGACCATACCTCCTTCATAACCGACCTTGGTCTTTACTGCTATCGCGTCATGCCCTTCGGCCTCATGAATGTCGGCGCCACATATCAACGGATGGTTAATCGACTCTTCAATAATCAAATCGGGAAATCCATGGAGGTGTACGTGGACGACATGCTTGTTAAATCGAAAGTGTCTAGCGACCACGTCCACGACCTCTCCGAAATGTTCGATGTCCTCCGTCGATACGACATGAAACTCAACCCTTTGAAATGTTCCTTTGGCGTCGCTTCAGGAAATTTTCTAGGTTTCATCGCCAACGCCCAGGGCATCAAAGCTAATCCCGAGAAAATCCAAGCCATTCGGGGCATCCAAGTCCTGGAAAACATCAAGGATGTTCAAAATTTAAATGGAAAGGTCGCTGCTTTAAGTCAATTCATCTCAAAGGCCACCGACAAGTGCATTCCTTTCTTCAATTTACTTCGAAAAGGGAAACGAAACTTCAAGTGGACCCCTGAGTGTGCTTCCGCATTCAAGGAACTCCTGGATCACTTGGAGCGACCACCCATCTTTTCTAAGCCTGTAGACCATGAAGACTTATATATTTACTTGGCTGTTTCTACGCAGGCAATTAGCTCGGCATTAATACGGCTTGAAGATTGCATTCAACGACCTGTCTACTACATAAGCAAGCGATTGACGGGGGCAGAAAAGAACTACCCGAAGCTCGAAAAGCTGGCGTTCTGCTCACTGATCTCCTCCTGGAAGCTTCGGCCATATTTTCAGGCTCATCCCATAAAGGTCTTCACCGGCCAGCCGCTGCATCCGGTGCTACTACGACCCGAGGCATCTGGTCGACTGCTAAAGTGGAGTATGAACTAAGTCAGTTCGAGATAACATTTATTCATCGTCGGGCCACCCTCGGACAAGCCCTCGCCGACTTTATAGTAGAATTCATGGCTCCCGAAGAAACTTCAACAGAGAACGCTGAGGCCCCCGACAGTAAATGGAAGTTATTTGTGGACGGGTGCTCCAACAACAAGTGTTCGGGAGCCGGCATCGTACTCATCGCTCCCGAGAGACGCTCGATAGACTACGCACTAAAACTAAATTTCCCCGCCACCAACAACGATGAAGAATATGAGGCACTGATAGCCAAACTAAAGATCATGATCGAACTCAAGCTGAAGATTATTCAGATTTTCTCCGATTCACTGCTCATCTTGCGCCAGGTGAAGGAAGAGTACCAGACTAAGGGGAAAAGACTTGCCCTGTATCTAGCTCACATATAGGAATTACTCACTCACTTTGACCACTTCATTATCACTCACATTCCGCGAGAGCAAAATGAAAGGGCCGACTCACTGGCTAGATTAGCAAGTTTCGAAGATCCGCAACTGTTGGGGTTCGTCCCCGTCGAGGTGCTCAACTCCCCTAGTACCAAGCCAACGCAAACCAGTACGGTCATGAGCACCGAACCCGAGCCGGAATCTTGGATGATGCCGATCAAAAACTACTTGGAACAGGGGATCCTCCTGGAAAGCCACAAAGAAAGGCGAGCGCTCACCCACCAGTCAACCCGTTATCTCCTTATGGATGGGGTACTCTATCGAAGAGGCTTCTCTGTCCCCTTACTTAGATGTGTGTCCCATGATGACGCCATCAAGGTTCTGGTCAGCGTACATGAAGGAGAATGCGGTGACCACACCAGTGGGCAAACCATAGCCAGGAAGAAACTCCGACATGGCTACTACTGGCCCACACTCGACCAGGACACCACCGATTATGCTCGCAAATGCGACAAGTGCCAACGCTTCTCAAAAACCCTGAGAGCCCCGCCAATAGAACTGACGAAAATGACCATCCCATGGCCATTCGCCATGTGGGGAATCGACATCATTGGGACTCTTCTCATGGCCAGAGGCGGGGCATGATACGATGTCGTCGTTGTTGATTATTTTACCAAATGGGCAGAGGCCGAAGCCCTCGCCACAATCACTACCAAGAAAATGATCAACTTCATGGTACGCAACATCATCACCTAATACGGGGTCCCTCAGGCCATCATTTCAGACGGTGGCACTCAGTTCGAGAGCGCAGAGTTCAAATCCTTTTGTCAGTGGCACGACATCGAAAAAAGGTTCTCGACCGTAGCACACACCCAGGCTAATGGACAAGTTAAGGCAGTTAACAAAGTTATCAAGTTCATCATCAAGAAGCGCCTCGAGAAGGCCGGGGGCATGTGGGCAGATGAACTTCCTTTAGCCCTATGGGCCTATCGAATGACCCACAAGACAACAACCGAGTACACTCCCTTCACCCTCGCCTACAGGTCCGAATCCGTCATCCCCATCGAGCTCGGGCTTCAATCTCATTGAGTCAGCTATCCAAAGACGAACCAAGACTTACTTTTGGGGTCACTCGACTTGCTAGAAGAAAAAAGGAACGAAGTCGATCTGCAAGTCGCTGCCCAACGACAACGAATCGCTCGGTACTTCAACTCTCGAGTCCGCCACAAGGACCTCAACATCGGCGACCTCGTCCTAAAACGGGTATTCCCTCCACCAACGAGCCTTGCTCCTTGTTGAGAAGGCCCGTACTCTATAATAGGAAGACTCAGTGATGGAACTTTCAAGCTGGCAACCGTGGACGAACTTGAACTACCAAGGTCTTGGAACAATGAACATCTCCACCGCTACTTCACATAACTTATTACATGGTTATTTACGCTTTCCAGCGATGTTTTGTAACAATTCAAGGCATTGTAAAGGCTATTCATGCCAAAAGTTACTAGTGGAAATGATGTTCATCTTTCTATCTCTTTATTCTGTGTTTACTCCTCACGTGACATGTTTGATTAATCCTGACAGCTAGCTTTCGTGTAAACTGCCGGCCGTTGTGTCGACCTCTAGTATGGGGACTGACACCGTCGTCCAGGCCGCGAGCCAACCTCGTAGTCTAACTCCATTGGCACCGACCGACACCCCAAGCATGGGAGCCGGCAACGCTACTCGAGTCGTCGGCCCGTGGCGCTGTTGAGTATAAATAACCTCTAACTCGAACCTAGGCCCAAGGCCGAGGCCGAGGATAAATCATTCGCCCAAGTCCCACGCGACTTGGGGCCACCCAACAGCCAGACGGGACGATACAAACTCCTCCTTAACTATTGGTGATGGTCGAATCTTGGTGCAGCACCGAGACCGACCCTTAAATCGTTACTTCCCCGAAGCTCTCAAGGCTAAGGGGTAGCCCATGGCCACGATCGGACCCTACGGGTTGATGATCCGGGCTTCTCTTCCCAGGCGAACAACGATGCCTATAGGCTCGCCTCAACCCGATGAACGATGGGAGAGCCTACACCGGACGGACCGCACAACGCGACGTCATACGCCTTCGCTACAGTTGGGATTAACCCCAGGCAACCCAAATACAACAGGGCACTTATCATGGCTTCGCAAGCTACGGGTTTCCTAAGCTGAGGGAAACTTACTAGAAGCCCGTGCACTATCACTCCTCCCTGGAACCGTCGATCCAGGGCACAACACTCACAATCGCTTTTTTGTTAAGTGTGACGAAAAGTAGGCCTATGCAAGTACGGGACGCCGGAAAACATAGGAAGAACATCCGAACATTTAACAGAAAATGCGATCTTTACTAATTCATATTTCATTACAACACACACACACATATTACAACCAACTACATAGCTAATATCTTTCTTTCTAATGACAGGGTGTACATTAGAACCACACCATGTCTCGAAAAACCAAAAGCGAGGGCCGAACTCGCGTAAACTATCAGCCTACACTACCAAAATGATCGCTAAACTTATACTTAAGCGACTAACGCTAACCATGCTTCTTCCTCTTGTCTTTGTGCTTCTTTACAGATTCAACACTTGACAGTTCATCCTTGGAGCTGGGCCTTTTCTTGCCAGACCCGCCTTTTCCACTTCAGCTCCTTTGGGAAGTGGTCGACCGCGAAAGGCTGGAAGGCGCCTCTCGTCCGCCCCATCGCCATTGGAAATCTCAGTGACATCAGCAAGGGCAATAGGTGGAAAAGGCCTAGAGGCACCCCCGGCAGCAAGACCTATCACTGCAGCACTCGTCTCTGGGATAGTTTTCCCTTCCCGTCTAGCTTCCTCCCAGGCTTCCTTATCGGCTTGTCGCTCAATAAGCTTTTGGGACTTATTCTCTGGATCACCAGCCCTGGTTTTTTGCGAGTTTCAAGGGTCCTTCGCTGAGCCTCCTCATCCTCTCGCTTCTTCTGAGCCTCATCAGCTGCCCTCTTCCTCTCTGCTTCCTCATCAATATGTTCCTGGGCAACAGTCACAGCAGCCCTCTCCACAGTATCCTCCCTGGTCCGTGTTACGACCTACTGCCTTGTAGCTTCATCCTGCCCCAGCTTTTCCTCCACCAGGCCTCGGGCAGTCGCACTTTATCCATCTGCCTCCTCTCCTTTGTTGATAAAGCCTTCATAGAGGCTGGGAGTTATCCTTATCCCCGAGAAGGTATCAAGCTGATCTCCGCTCTCTCCGAACTGTATCCCCTCGTGTCCTAGCCCAGACTCGGTCACTTAGGGAATCGCATGGGCAGGGTCTAATGCTGTAGTTAATCTAGAAGGGACTGCACAATAAAAACACAATCTTTTAGTCCGCAAACTCGGTAATCACGTCAACCTCGGGGATACACTATAAAGGGAATTTACCTCCGGCCAAGGATGGCGTAGGAAGAGCGGAAAAGGCACCCGACGCAATAGGAAATGTAAGTCCAGTCTCCCCCGGCTCTAGATGCTCAAGGTCAGGCTCGGTCGAAACTCGAGTCAGAGTTGTCGGGTCAATCGCTGTGACCGACCCAGGAGCCGGTGGCCGATAAGAACTTCCCTCTATAGGATCCTCTGCTACCACAACGCTACTAGGCATGACAGAATTCCCCTTCTTAGTAGCAGGCCTCTCTAGCCTCTCTCTCTCTCTCTCTCTGCATCCTCCAGCAGCAACTTCCTACCCTCCTCCAACTTCTTGCGCTCTGCCTCGGTCAAGAGGTCAATCATAAGTTGCCGCTCGTCCAAGGTCCAAACATCCACTCGGCGCAAGAAGGCCTCGTACGGAACCAACCTATCCCAGGTTCGAGCTAGCTCACGGGAGTAGTCATCCTTCCAAGAAGTTTCATGGAATTTTAGGACCTTAACAAGCATGTCCTTAATATCTTCCTCTACTGACAATTGTGCCCAGAATTCCGCATCCACTAGCTCGCCCCTTAAGCGCTCCACCTCTATCAGATGTTCGACTTTTAATCCCTTAGCGGTGCCTAGTACATCCCGGTTACTGGGTTCCGCATCCTCCTTCACTTTCTTTTCTCAATTCGGCGCAAACCTTGTCTGCCTCGGCCTTTTCCTTCTTTAAGGCAGTATTCTAAGTGGTTAAGTCAACTATGGTTTCCTTCAGAGTAGAGCAAGAATGGTCGGTCTCCTTCTTAAGCGTCTCATACCGATGCTTCCCTTCAGCTGAAAATAGCGTGCCCTGCAAGTTAGCAATGTAGAGATATAAGAGGCAAATAATTCTTAGAGCGAATAAGAAAACCTACCTATATCCGCATTCAAATTAGCAATGGAAGTCTGCCCGGCGTCAATAATCGATTGCCGACTAGAAAGTTCTTGATTCTTCTTCCTAATCAAATCCGACAGGTGATGGGAATACTTGGTAATCACATCAGCCTGACGATACGCGACCTTCACATGCTCTTATACCTCTCCGGATTCCCTATCAGGAGCGGGACAAAGCTCAGGGACAAACCATAACTCGTCAAGGTATAACCGAGGGAAGTGGTGTTTCACAAATGCCATCTTCTCCTCAATGGCCAGCTCTCGAACTCCGGATTCCATCAAATCTTGCGTTTCTACGACAGTTTCCTTATCCGATCTCGGCTGGGCAATAGGTGGCTCTCTCCCCTTGGAATTCTAAACGGAAGCCAACGGAGCAGTGATGGGCGGAGTTATTGACGACGTATGACTCGACCCTTCTAGATTAAGCCGTGAATCTCCTCTTAGCACCCGAATCGAATGAGGAGGGGGAGGAGTTGGGAGGATTGAGCCCTATCCTGGTGACGACTCCCGCTGTCGCGACCCCGTGGGGGCGGAACATTGCCATATAAGCTGGCGCCCCTCCTGAAGGAGCTGATAAAAGCACTCTCGGGGCGATGACGGTCTCCATGACCTCATCCTCCACTTCCTCTGGCCATGTCACCTGTCAAATAAACTAAGCAAAATCAGTCAAGCAGCACGCACAGGCACTCTTCTATGCGACGTGGTGCGTATAAGTGTATGCCCTAAGTGCTCTCTCAATAGACCATATTGTTCCCCAATCGAGGTAGTTAGCCCCTCCGTGGCATGAGCTAGATCCTCCATACTAGCTGTGCTCGGCCACAGAGACAAGTCCACAGGAACGGTACCCAGACCAGCAAACTGATCCACTTTCTCAAGGGAGGCGGTAGCTTCCAGAGAGGTCACAGGAGAGTGAGGACTAGCCAACGCTTCTTCCCCCATCCCTCCCATCGGGGGCGGTACAGAAGCGTCGGAAAGTCCCTCATCCCGAGCAGCCGTCTCCGCGGTACCAGCTTTGCTACCGCCAACATCTTCTTGGAACTTAACGGCCTTTTTTGGTCTGAGCCTAGTAGAAGCTATCTTCCTCTTCAAAATGGAAGCAGCAGGGCCTTCCATCGCTTTCCCTGTTAATACACCACTCACCGCCGCAGGCCTGATTATGGCCCTGTTGGCCGGAAGCAACCCAATATGCCGAAGGCGGTCCTGATCTACCATAGTATCCGTCTTGCGGGAGTCTTCAGCGATGGCTCGGAGGGCATCGAGACGTTGACGATACTCATCACCAGTAGGCGCCTCGGGATTTCCTTCCACAATCAGAAAACAATGAGACACGGAGCCCGACAACGCTATAAGAAGAGATCGAAGGTACTCACTTCCTTGTATCCACCTCCTCGCAAACCCGGGAGGGCAGCGAACGAAGAAGCAGTCATGCTTAATCACAGACGGCCTGGGCCACTTTCCAACAAAAAATCTAGTAGCGGGAGATGCTTCCAAAAACCATTGGGAGGATGATCCACTAGTTGATCGCGTAAAATGGAAGAGATACCGAATATCCTCTCCGGTAGGATCCCGGTGTAGAAATTCTCGATAAAGAACGCAAGTGCCCAGAAGTGAGGAATAATCATTCGGGTGCAGCTACGAAGGTTCGAGGCAGAAGTAGAATAACATTTCCCGAATGAAGTCATTGGCCGGGGGCACGCTCCCTGCAAAGCAAGTATGTTGATTACAAGCAATGAAACCCTCCGGTGGTGCATGGGCCCTTCCACTCATTCCAGGGGCATGAGTATCTCCCTCCGGGATGCTAAACCGCAATGCCAACTTTCTAACTGTCGTGGCATCTAAGCGCGACGGCACCGAGTTCGATGGATTGTCTAAAATAACTGTGTTAGGCAGCATGTCCGGAGCTACTGGGGCAGGTGGTTCGCCACCACCAATGATGTCCACATTTTCCATTTCCGCATGTATGAAGGGAGAATGTATTCTCTCAATGTGCTCCCCATTCTCAGACACTTCGGGTGAGCTTCCCGATTGGGAGGGAACCGATTCTTCAGTAATCTCAAGCTCGCTGCCGCATGAGCTGTCATTGTCTGTAGAGTCAGATGTGTGAGACGATGGCGGGGAAGCCTAGGCTTCTAGAAGTTTCCCAGTCCTTGATCTTGTTTGCATGGCTCGCTATACTTTAATACACCAGTATTAGACATCACAGTGAAATAGCCTGTACCCCTCGCGTTGGTGAAAATTAACAAGTGTGTGCGGTGTCATGCAAAAATCAGAATGTACATAGAAACATTAAATATCCTAACGAGTTCGGTTATAGTCCAGAGATATGCTCTATCCTATGTGAAATATTCGAGTCCCTGTCCGTACAGTTATCGATGTGCGCCTTGGTACATTCATACAATCAAACAGGCAGTATATAAGTCCGAGGGGAGTCAGTCAGGAAATCAAAGTTCGAAGTGGCAAAAGCCGACATCCGACCAAGGCAATACGCTCAAACCTGCCCCGGGGCTCGAAGATTCAAACACCTAAGGTTCGAAAGTCCATGCAAGTGCGCCTCGAAAATACGAACCTCTGGAGGTTCGAAAATTCGAACCACGGTCGCTTGAAAATTCAAACCCCTCAGGTTCGAAAATTCGAGCCCTAGTGGTTCGGTGTTTCGAACCACCAGAGTTCGAGAATTAGAACCTCGGGGGGTCGAAGGTTCAAACCCCCAAGGTTCAAGTATTCGAACCCCAGAGGGTCGAAGGTTCGAACCCATCAGGGTTCGGAAATTTGAGCCCAAAGACTCGAAATTTCGAATCCTACAGGGTTCGAAGGTTCGAGCCCCATCAGGTTCGAATTTCCGAACCTCACACATCAGGCTCGAGACCTCGAGCCTCCTACTTCGACCTCCCTTCTTCCTTTCCTCCTTCGACCAAGTCCATTACCTAAAAAATTTAGTCAAAAGGGTCGACTAACGAAGCTTTCAGAATAATGGCAGCCAATGACGTAAAATAGGAGGAGGAAGAAAAATGAGGGGGGAGGGGCCTATTTATAATAAAAAAGGAAAAAGTCCCTTCGCATTCTGACCCCAGGCTCGAAATTTCGAACCTACGGGATCGAAATTTTGAACCCCTAGGGTTCCAAATTTTGATCCTTGCGGTTCGAAGTTTCGAGCCATTACGGTTCGAAAATTCGAACCTATGCGGTTCGAAATTTCGAACCCCAGTGGTTCAGAACTTCATGCCTAAAAAAAAAACCTCTCGACCATCACGCTCGCGTACGCCTACTCCCTGCAAGTGTCAAGTTGCCTAAAACGCGTGACGAAGACACCATGTGAATACTTAGCAACGCGAGTGCGATGCCAAACCAACAGCAACTCGCTCACTTTTCCCCAACGAGCGAGGCCGCTAGCTAACATGTTTTTTCCTATAACTTGCAGGATAAATCCGCAATCCAACAATCATCTCAATTTTCATTCCAAAGTACATCATGTCAAGCCAAGATATACTTTGGGGGGAAAATGTTAACCGGCGTTTTGGTTCGGTTACCAAAAGTACTCAAGACACGCTCGACTCAACTCATCGCGTGAGGCCAGGGCCAAGGGAAAAACTCAGAAAGCATAGGAGGAAGACCGAAGAGAGATCGCGCCAACTAACCTCGACCACATCCCTTGCCCAATACACTTCGCACCCAGCCAGGTGCGAAATTTCGCACCAGGTTGGTGCGAAATTTCACACCAGATGGGTGCGAAATCCCGCACCAGATGGGTGCGAAATTCCGCACCCAGTAGGTGCGAAATTTTGCACCTAGCAGGTGCAAAATTTCACACCCTGACCCAGGTGCGAATTTCTGATGGCCGACAACTAGAGGCACGAATTTCTTGTAGATGGTCCCCATTTCTACCTACTCCTAACTAACCCCTACCTAACCACTTCCTATAAATACCCATGGCCTCACACTTCAAAAGGGGGAGATTCTTGAGCTTTGAGACCTCCATAGAGCTTTATTAATGGAATCTCCTCTTTGAGGAAGAAGAAGGGCAAAATTGTCCATTTTACTATTTCTTGCAAATATGACTATTGTAACTTCATGTAGCATAGTCAACAATTGTAATGAGAGGGTCTCAACCTTGTAATATTTCAAGTGATCAATTAAATTCCAACAACTCTTCAAAGTGGACGTAGGCCCTCACTGAGGCCGAACCACTATAAATCTCTTATGTTATTTACTGCTTATGTTCTATTTTATGTTCTTGTCTATGCGACCGTATTTATAATTCCTAGTAATTGGGAATCTTTGGTGTTTACGACATTTTTTGTCGTCAACAGTGAAGTTATATGCGAATATATATGCACAAACTTAAATTTGAAATCTGAAACGTGTGTTATAAATGGAAGATTTTAATATAGGGGAAAGAATAATACGCAAGAATGTAACGTTGAGTGTATAGTTGAAGCAACGTTTAAATGAAGCGAATATCATGTACACGACCCAGTAAATGGGTCGACCTGCCTGGTGCTTAGGTAAACCCGATACTCGGCTAGGCAGCGTGATTTTGAATGTTTTAACGGCTCCGATTTTATTTATTTCAATCCAACGAACATGATTCTTGTAAGTTCCTATAAATAATCTAGCATGGCCTGACCTCCAACTCATAATTTTCAGAAGGGCGCTAGAGCTCTGCTGTTTTAATTCTCCTCCAAATTCTTCAAAAATAAGAATACATTAGTTTTTAGGTTTTGATTCAAGATTTGGAGACAAAGAATATAAATCTAAGCTATAGGTGCTTAGGTTTCTCGTCTATGCGAGATAAATTATGAGAATCTAAATTGTTAGGATTCCTTTCAATCTTTTAGCATCATATTTGTAAATCCGTAGATATTTCAATAATAGATTCAATTAGGAAGACCACTGGTGATAGATCTGAATCAGATTCAAAAATTTGAAAGTAGTCAGGTAAGTGGATTTAAATTATATTTTCCAATAATGGTATATTATACCAATCGATTTCTGTTGGAATTTACAATATATTCTTCTTCTTCTTTCCCCTCTTCAACGTCAAAATATACAATTTATGTTAAATTTTAGTTTTGCACAAATTAAATAAAATTGTGGTTATGCGCAAACTGAAAAAAATTGCGGTTATGCGTAGAATAATTGAAATGTGGTTAGGCGAAAATGTATTGAATTAACTTTATGTACAAATTAATTGAAATTATGAAAAAAGGGAAAATTTGATGAATTGGGGCTAAAAGAATATAATATGCCAAAACTGTAATAAAAGGGAAAGTGTGAGAATTTACATACTAATTGTGAGAAATCACCATTCAGATTTAAAATAAAATAATTATAGAGAAGAGAAATTGGTATAAGTCTAAATCTTACTTTAGTACAGAAAATACATTAGATTTGGAAATAACAAAAAGAAGAAGATAGAAATCCATATATACCTATAAATATGAAAGGTTGGGAGTAGCCTAGATTGATTATTTTAAAAAAAGGAATGTATTTGCATAGTTTATTAAATAAAGAAAAATTGGAAACACGATTGAAAGTGAAATTATGAATAAATGGATATTAGTCTAAATCAGGGAGTTAGTTGTATTGCACACTAATTTGATGACCTTAGAAAGAAAAGAAATGTTTTGCAATCATGGGTTCCTATTATAATAATTACCTGAAACTATGGAAATGGATTTTACTACTATTTTTGTAACCAATCAATTTGGAATAGGCCTAACTTCTTAAAAAGAAAACTGTAAAGATAAGGAAGAAGGGTAACTTAACTAAAAGAGGTTATGAAAGGAAAAAGGGATATAAAAGATTTATTGTGTAAACTTACAAAGACGATAAGTAGATTAATGTCATAACTATAACAGTTGTGTTAAATAATAAGAAACCTATGAAGTATGTAATGAATAGGGAATGTAACCTATGATAATAAATTATCTCAGACGGGAATGGAATATAATAGTTAGACTTGTCATAGGGACAAGTGGGATAATAACACATATGTTATAATTAAAAGATGAAATGGGAAGTAAGAGGCTTATTATAAATAATCTAAGACAATGGGGAATAAGTTTAATAAGCAAACTCACAAGTATTGTTGTGGTAATACTATAATGCGAGGTTATAATTAAATAGAAAAGAGTAGATAGGCATATTATTAGTAAACATATAATTGAAGAATTAAGTTTAATGAAAATAATAATAAGTTGTGGTTCGTTTTGGCAGTGAGAGCTGATTAGGGAAAATAAGCGGCCAACTAGGGCTAACAAATAACTTGAATGAAGAATAAGTAATTTAATGTTTAAGTTTATTAGCAATGCGATAAGTAAAACAAGCGTGTAGTTGAAGATTAAACATAGGGTCTAATAATGTAATGATGAGATGCGTTGGGACCATTCCGTACGTACTTGGGATGAAGAACTCAATGGGATAGATCATCATGGGTGTCAGGAGACACGAGAGGAGCACATCCATCTTACTACTCGATGGGACTGGAAGGAAGTTCGCGACTTCTATGGGACATGAGAATACTCCATGATGGCCCTCTATGGTAGGTAAAGTGAAGATGTACCCACAGAGGCATCGATTGCACTGTTCCATCCGGTGAGTGTGCCTTGGTTGCATCTTAATGACGGGAAGCCTAAAAACTAATAAGAGAATGATCTTAGGATGATTCGGTGGCTACCTTAATGAGGACGCTTCGTGGTCGGTACCCAACAATGGAAAGTTGGTCGTCGAATACCTGTCATCGTCAATCGGAGCATGTGCGGGAAAAATTGAAGATCAACTAAGAGTTCAGTGATCTTTAACTATCAGTTCACTGGATAAGGGACCACATTTGTTTAGAATGGATGGTAGGGCGTTCATTTAGCTCTATGAATAGTCTTTCATTAGTAGTGGTAGGTTGGGTGAGGCCTTGGAGAGCCACCGAAAGAGGAATACCTATCTTCATACATCTGTATTGTAGGCCTAACGAGGTTGTACTTTACAGATATGTATAAATCCCCCGACCGAGTTTCCTGGAAGAACTCAGAGATTAGGGCATCCTCGTGACTCAATGGTAGAGGCTTATTCGCTTTTAGCAGCGTAGCCTAGTACGCTTTTGTAGTATGGAGTCAGAGGTCCAGTATATTTTTGCAATACGACAATGGGGACCACTCGAGGAGGGTATTGTGGGAAGTAACTCGATATACATTGGATATATAGCTATATATATTACTAGTTAATCTACTAGGGAGTAGATGGGTATGATTTATGTGGAAAAATCACAATTGTATTGTGAAATAAACCCGAGTAACTTAATAAATATGAAACAATGATAAAATGGTATATGTAGTGTTATTTGTAGAAAGTATAATTAATCCATTTACCGGAACTTTTGTTCTGACCCCCTGCTCATAACAAACCCACAGGTTAGACAGGTGATTGAGATTCTGCATCTTAGAGACACTTGTTAGATAGCGTCATTATATTGGTGAGTAGTTATTTAATATTATATTTTATTCCTTACTACTGTGAGATTTCTATTATGAGCTCTGATATATTTACCTATGACTTTCTACAAGATAACAGATAGACCAGCTCGGGCTTCGATGGATTTGAATTTTTGAAAAAAAAATAGTCTGTTTAAATTCGGGTTATCACATTAGGTATCATAGCTTAGGTTTTAGGACTCCTATGTAGATAATGGGTGAGCATATTTGTATTTTTAAAATATAAATATTATATATGTACCATATACATAGAGGAACCCACTAATTAAATGAACAACATACGGATGAAAAAGTTGGTTGGTAGGATTCTTCTTTTCCATTTTCTACATTTTTTTAACATAAGAAATCAAATTCAGAAAATTTGACTTTTCTGAAATTTGCATACTTAAAGTTGGTTGGTAGGATTTGGATGCAAAAATTGGATGAACCACGCTCATACTATATAATAGTGTTCGAAAAATCAGATGAAAAAGGGTTTTTGAATTTCGTAATATTACATTCATATAGAAATTGTCAGTATATTTAGGATGTGTGCATCATGTTTTCAAAAGGTTTTCAAGAAAGTTCGCATTTACATAGGAGGTACCTCTTAGGCATTCATTGCATTCATGTGTTCATATGTTGTGTTACACTATGCATAAGTGTACAAATGATTGCAAAAATTAGATGTACACATGATGGTTGTAAATTATGCGAGGAATTACAAAATTCTACCCTTATCAAATTTCAAGGACAAAATTTCCTAAGGAGGGAAGAATTTAACAACCCAAATTTTTAATTAAATAATAAAATAAACAACGTTTTAGTTTAAAGGAAAAACTTAGACCTGCATTTTAAATTACGGACGGAACTTTTTATTTTTGGTTTGAAGGACGCGCGCTTCACCCCACTAACCCCACTAACAAACCGTTCCCCTTTTCATTCGTTCTAGGGTTTTGTCTCGATCAAAAAATCATCAGTATATTCGATCCCAAAAAAAATCAATCCCTAAAATCAGTAATGTCGACAACTGAAACAGATTCTTCAACTTCGACTTCTAATTTGCCGATAGGCGATTGGGTATTCAAGGCAAGATCCCCGAATCGTGCATCATCAACTCCTCAATCGAAAGAAAAATCTCCAAAAAGTGGGAAATCAAAAGGTAGAGTTGCAAAATCAAGAGCAGTTAAACAACTCGCACTGCAAATCGGCGATGAAGAAGGTACTGTGCGTTCAAGGAAGCGTCCTAGGGTTTTGAAGGTATTAGATTTTGTTGAAATTTTGTATGTTTCGTCTAAATGAGAACGAGAAAATCCTGATACATGAATTACAAAATATAATGATAGTTATAGATATCACTTTGCCTCTTAGCATATCATTTTGCATTCCAGCGAAATGTAATGATGGTTATAGATATCAGTTTGCCTCTTAGCATGTCATTTTGCATTCCAGCACAATATAATGATAGTTATAGATATCAGTTTGCCTCTTAGCATGTCATTTTGCATTCCAGCAAAATATAATGATGGTTATAGATATCAGTTTGCCTCTTAGCATGTCATTTTGCATTCTAGCAAAATATAATGATAGTTATAGATATCAGTTTGCCTCTTAGAATATCATTTTGCATTCCAATAAAATATAATGATAGTTATAGATATCACTTTACCTTTCAGCATATAATTTTGCATTCCAGAAAAATATAATATTGGTTATAGATATCACTTTACCATTTAGCATGTCATTTTGCATTTCAGCAAAATATAATGATGGTTATAGATATCACTTTGCCTCTTAGCATGTCATCTTGCATCCCAGTGAAATATAATGTCATTTGGCATTCCAGCAAAATATAATGATAGTTATAAATATCACTTTGCCTCTTAGCATATCATTTGGCATTCCAGCAAAATATAATGATAGTTATATATATCACTTTACCTCTTAGCATATCATTTTGCATTCCAGCGAAATATAATGATAGTTATAGATATCACTTTACCTCTTAGCATATCATTTTGCATTCCAGCGAAATATAATGATAGTTATAGATATCACTTTACCTCTTAGCATATCATTTTGCATTCCAGCGAAACATAATGATGGTTATAGATATCACTTTGCCTCTTAGCATATCATTTTGCATTCCAGCGAAATATAATGATGGTTATAGATATCACTTTGCCCCTTAGCATATCATTTTGCATTCCAGCGAAATATAATGATAGTTATAGATATCACTTTGCCTCTTAGCATATCATTTTACATTCCAGCAAAACATAATGATAGTTATAGATATCACTTTGCCTCTTAGCATATCATTTTACAATCCAGCAAAACATAATGATAGTTATAGATAGATATCACTTTGCCTTTTAGCATATCATTTTGCATTCAAGCAAAATATAATGATAGTTATAGATAGATATCAGTTTGCCTTTTAGCATATCATTTTGCATTCAAGCAAAATATAATGATAGTTATAGATATCAGTTTGCCTTTTAGCATATCATTTTGCATTCCAGCAAAATATAATGATAGTTACAGATATCAGTTTGCCTTTTAGCATATCATTTTGCATTCAAGCAAAATATAATGATAGTTATAGATATCAGTTTGCCTTTTAGCATATCATTTTGCATTCCAGCAAAATATAATGATAGTTACAGATATCAGTTTGCCTTTTAGCATATCATTTTACATTCCAGCAAAATATAATGATAGTTACAGATATCACTTTGCCTTTTAGCATATCATTTTGCATTCCAACAAAATATAATGATAGTTATAGATATCACTTTGCCTTTTAGCATATCATTTTGCATTCGAACAAAATATAATGATAGTTATAGATATCAATTTGCATTTTAATTTGTTATCTAATGCATGATTAAGATTTGTGAAAGAAGATAGTTATAGAGGAATGGTTTGCACAATCTTTGGTTTTGACCTTTTTTTTTACTTTGTTTTGCCTTGTTATTACTGTTGTTGTGTGTGCCATGTATTTTTAGTCATTGAAAGTAATGACAGTTCCATATAGCATTTTTAGTAATTGTGATTTCGGATGAATTAAGATATAAATAAAATGACAGTTCCATATAGCATTTTTGTAATGGTACCATTTCTAGTAACATGATTGTCCTATAAGTAATGATAATTTCATATGACATTTTATTCTTAAATTGCTTAGAATATTGATAATGTTAATTATGATAGCTTAATATGTCATTTTTATCCATGTTCACTACCAATTTTACTGTTATCATACTGTTACTTACTCTTCACTACAACAAAAACACCATATTACAACTTTAATTTTACAACGGTGATAAACGCACCGTTGTAATAAATGGGTTTTTACAACGGTGGTAAAAGCACCGTTGTAATAAATGGTTTTTTACAACGGTGGTATAAACACCGTTGTAACTACAACAAAAACACCATATTACAACTTTAATTTTACAACGGTGGTTAAAGCACCGTTGTAATAAATGTTTTTTACAACTTTTTTCCAGAAAAGTTGTAATAAATTTATTTTTAACAACTATGTTATTTTGACAGTTGTAATAAAAGCCTATCACAACTTTTATTTTTTCACTATTGTAATATATGACTATATTATAATATTAATTATTTTCATTAAATAATTTTTAATAATTAATATTTACAACTAATTAGTAATTATTAATTAATAACCTATATATTAATATTAAATATTTAATTAAAAATACTTCAATAAATAAATAATTCATGCTAATAATTAGTAATTGACAACCAATTAGTAATTATTAATTAATAATCAATAAATACATATTAAATATTTAATTAAAAATACATCAATAAATAAATAATTCCTACTAATAATTACTAATTAACAACCAATTATTAATTATTTAATAATAATCAATATATAAATATTAAATATTTAGTTAAAAATAATTATTTATAACTACTTCGTTATTAAGTACTAGTAATTAATTAGTAAGTAATAACTAATGAGCGGTTAATAATCAATTAATTAATAATCAATTAATTAATAATCAATAAGTAAATAACAATTAATAAATATTTAATTTATAATTAATCATGACTATTAGTAGTAATTAATATTTAGTATATAATATTTTTTAATAAGTAATCGTTGTTGAAAGTTTTTCCAAAATCTTTTGTCAAATATGATCCCTACGGAGGGGAGTGGCAACCCCCCTAGGTGGGGGTGCAGGGGCAACGCCCCCGCTAACGGGGTCCAGGGGGCAGCGCCCCCGGCGGGGTGCGGGGCAGCGCCCCGTCCGAAACGGTACATTTTATGTACTGTTGAATTTGAATCTTACTCAAAATTTAACAACAATCGTTAATTAAGTAACAATTGTAAGTTAAAAATCAGTAGTAAATAATAATAATTTATAATTAACTAAAATAATAATTGAAATTAATGATAAAAACATATAATAAATAAGTAATAGCTCCGCGCTGCAGCTATTTTTAGGGACAGTTTAGTAGTTCAATCCAAATTTTAAGCGGAAAACCAAAAAAATTTGCTCCAACTACTTCAAGTTTAAGCGGGAAACCGAAAAATTAGCACCGACCTACTTCGTATTTTTTTTAACAGTTGCGTCCACCCATTCTTCCCTTAAATCAATATCGACCTGCCTCCAACCATTCGTTTCCCCAAATCAAAAACTAAAACGCAATCGAGCTTTCCTGTCTTACAATGGTGACTAGGGTTTCCGCCGCCCCATTCTCTTCCTCAGTTTCCGCTCTTTTGCTCTTCTTTTCCTCGTCGTATCCCTTCCTCTTGTCCTCTCTCTTCTCCGTCCTCTAGCCCTAGCTTTCATCGTCGTGGGTAGGAGCTCGCCTTTCTTCCTCTATCTCTACTTAATCGGCTGCCTCTTTTCTGGTTTTCTCCTCTTAGTCGATCTGTTTTGTGGATCTGTTTTGGATTTGCTGAATACGATAAGTTTTGGATTTGCTATTTCCCACCTTAAATGTTTTGGGGGAATGCACGTCTTGGCCTTGTTCGTAGCTCACTAATCCTCTTTCAGATCTCGCAGTTACTATATGCTGTGGATTAAACTTATTCCAGTGTGCCAGATGTTGTCAATATCTTCATTGTACTGGAGCATCCCTATTGGAATTTAAGGTATTGTGACTGTGGTGGCTTTTGTTGGTTTGTTGGTTTGACTTGGTTGGAACTTGGATATGTCATTTGTGCTGTGAGTGTTTTGACTTGGGTGTTAGTGTGGTCATTCTTGAGTTGTCTGTGCTTTGGTTAGCTTTAAGATTTGTTGCTATTGCTCGGTGGTTTTGGGTTGCTGGTCGGTTGTGCTTTGTCGGAGTTGTTATTGATTGTCTTTGAAGTGTTAAAATGTGTTAAATTGTTTCGATTTCATATTAGTCTTTGAAGTGTTAATATGTTTGTCTAGAACTATGTACCTCACTCTTAGTGAATAATACACTTAGAAATAGATGGTTGCCAATTTTCCTTATCCTTATGTTCTTCATTGGTCCAAGTAACCAGCTTGTTTGTTTTGCGTAAATGCACCGTTGTTGACAATTTATAATTGTTACACGTAACTCTTATGTTTGTATATTGGAATAGATAATGTTATCTAGGCCCGATAATTATCCTTTGATCCCACTTTGGATTAGGAGTTGCAAAGATGTTAGTAGCATGCATCTAAGTATTGACAGGATTTCATCTGATTTTGATTCATGCTTATGATTAAATTAAATTTTGCTACCAACCAGTTTTAGCTGATGGAATATCCAGTTTTCAATATCTGATACCACTAATTCACTATCAAACGATATGTTGGGTTAGTAAATGTGTATAATATAGATCATGGTTCAGCTGAATAATTTGTGGGAACCATGTCAGACCATATTTTTAGCCGAAATTGCTGAAATAAAACGTTGATATCTATGCTTTATTGGTGCCATCTGTTGTTATTAATATGCGACTAATGCAAGGCAAAATGTTTTTTCTAATAGATACTCGAGTGGGAGTTAGCATGGAAAAAAGTATGAAAATTTCATTGGTTTGGCTGAAGAATCCAAGATCAAGTAAGGTTTCTACCTCAGAAATAAGGTTTTGCATGCTATTTTTTTTCCATAGTTCTGGGTAAAGTAGCAGTTTTTAGGCTATGTCTGTCCGGGAAGATATATAATTCTGTCCACAAAACCGATATATATATATATATATATATATATATATATGTGTGTGTGTGTGTGTGTGTGTGTGTGTGCGCGCGCGCGCATGCATATATATATATATAAATATGTATGTATATATATATATATATAAATTGATTTTTTTTGACACAAAAATAAATGAAATGCAAAATATATATGCATTTGGGCATCACTATACTCATGAATGAATGACACAGAGTAATAAGGATATTTGACGATGAGCATGATGTTGAAATGGATGATCGATCGGGGATGCTGGAGCATAAAAACTTGGTGTATGTCAGTGTGTATGTATATTTATACGAAAGTGTGTATGTAACTGAGTGTATTGAGTGATCAGTTTGTAGTGAGGAATGTATGTATTTTTATGACTGTATTATGTAAAAGTGAGTTGTACGATAGTGGATCAGAAAGTTGTACTAATTCAAATATTGAAATAAAATATTTAATTGATTATTTCAGATCAGTGTAGTATCATTTTATTCAATATAAATATTTATTTTTATATGAAGTGTAATGTATAACGAAACAAAAATCATATTGTTATAATTAATTGTAGTAGGAATTACTACAACGGTGGAAAAAAGTTGTAATATATATTACTGCAACGGTGCAAAAATGTTGTAATATGTATTACTACAACGGTGGAAAAAAGTTGTAAAATATACATATTACAACGGTGTTGCAACAATGTAAAAACGTTGTAAAAGATATGAGTCTATTACAACTTCTTAATACACGATGGTTTGCCCACCGTTGTAAAATGTATATCACCGTTGTAATAGGGTCATTTTGTTGTAGTGCTTGTTTTATTGTTACTTACTTGTATCAATAACAGTATGTTATTTACAGTTACTTTTAATAGTATTAAAATGATAGTTTTATATATCATTTATAATGTTTTGGTGAATTTGTCTATTACGCTGAATTTGTGATGTTATATTAACATTTAAACATTTGTGTATGCACAGAATACTGCAACAAAAAATACAAAAAAAAAAAGAGAAAGGACAAAGAAAAAGAAAGAAGTCGATATAAATCAATATCGTTGTAGTTTAATGGCCATGATCAAAACAATGGAAAAAATTAAAAAAGGCAAAGGTTTTACAGCAGATCAATTAGATTTCATTAAACAAACACCATTTCATCAGTTCATTTTTTCTATATATGAAGGTTATGTAACTTTGAAAGAATGTAGAAAATCAACTTTGACTGTGGATATTCTTATTAGTACATTTTCTGATGAGAATGAAGATTTCAAAATTGGGAAAAAAAGTTTAAAAATTATGACTGAAGATATTGCATTGCTGTTTGGTTTGCCAATACATGGAAAAAACTTGTTTCCTTTACCAAAATCTTATTTTCAACACCTATCTGACTATTGTAAAGAATTTGTTGTAAGGAATTTTGGAATAGTTGATCATATTACTAAAATACATACCATTGCTAGAATTAACTTTGTTTTTGAAAATGAAAATTATCAATATCAAACTGATTTACCAAAACTAATAATAATTCTAGCAATGATAACTTTCTTTTTTCCAGATAACCAAATGTATTTACCTTGGGGTTATCTACAGTATTTAATTGATGAAGAAAAAATGTTTGATGTATCATGGCCATTAACAATACAATGTTCGTTGTTACGTTCACTAAAAGTGTTCAAGTCCAAGCCACGTCAAATGTCCGGATGTTCCATGCTTATTTTGGTAAGAGATACACTTTTTATTAATGCATTATTCAGGCAACAGCCTATGTTATTAACTTAATTGCTTCTCTAAGTACACTTAAACCAGTTACATTGAAATGATAGTTCTACATATCATTATTTTATGTTATTTTTTAACTCAACTTTAATCATTGAAACCTCCTTTTTTTAAATGTTTTAAATTTTGTTAATTAAACATCATAATTTGCTTTTTCTGTCAATGTTTTTGTTCAAATGTTACATTGAAATATGTAATGATAATTTCACATATCATTTTATATAACCTTCTGTTTTTAGCTACAATTGGTTTATTAACATAGATATAAAATTTCTATCTTCTTCCTTATTATATAACACATACCTTTTTGTTTGTAAATTAAAATGATAGTTGAAAATAGCATTTAATTAACTTTCACAGTTACACTGCATATTTTATTTTCCTGCATACCCAAACATATAATTTTCTCAAATGCTTTTATTTTTAATTTTGCAGTATTTTCTTTGCGAACATGTTAATTTAATTGAAGAAAAGGCAAAACGCAACAATAATTTCCCAAGGTTTGTGAAATGGGATATAAGTTGTTTGAAGAACAATGTCACAAACGATACATTAACCAGAATGGATGATGAAAAGGTAATATTCAATTTACATTTTTGTCTTGTAAATTTATATTTAATCATTTAGATACCTTATTATTGTTTTTGAATAGATTTTTGACAACTTGAGACAAATTACTGAAAATGAGAAGACTTTACTACAACAAGAAAAATTGCAAGTTCAACATGCTCCACGCAGATATGAAATGGAAAATGATGATGATAATAATCAAATTGCCTCTCTTCAGCAGTATATACAACAACTGGAAAGTAAACTAAGAAAAACTGAAGAAGAGCTGAAAAATGAAAGAGCTGAAAGAATAAAAGAGAAAGAGTTGATTGTAGGATTGAAAAAAGAAATTGAGAAATTGAAATCAAAAACAACCAGCACAGAAGAAGGAGATGAAAGGCAAAATGTAAATAAGCAAAATGAAATTGATTTCGAAGGTCCCACATTTGATCTGAATATCACACAACAAATGCTAATTCTACAGGAAAAAAGGAAAGAAGCAGAAAGGAGAGAGAAGGAAAAATCAAAGTCAAAAATAGAAATAGCCCCAAGCTCATTGGTTAATAGGGTGACAACAAGGGCTGCTCGAAAGAAATCAGAAGCTGAGGGAAAAGTTGATGAAAGGAAAAATGAACATGAAGAAAATGTAGAAAAAACCGATCTGGAAAAGGAAGATCAAAATAAAATTAGTATCGACGAAGAAATTGACAGCGAGTTGAAAGATGTATCAAACATTGAAGAAGAAAGCGATGAAGAAAACATTGAAGAAGAAAGCAATGAAGAAAATGACAGCGGTACGGACAATACAGTCAAACTAGTAGATGTTGATGCATACTTGCCAAAAAGGGAAAACTATCAAACTAGTTTAAAAGTCAAAAAAAGCAAGCTTCTAAATCTTCTTGAAGAAAGCAAGAAAAGCATAGTTCTTTCGTATTTTGAAACAAATGAGAATGGGAAGTAAGTAATTATATTATCATTAATAGTTTTTCATTACAATTTCATCGAAATAATACCTACTAACTTATTTTGTGTTTATGTAAAATGCAGCTCGGTGGTTTTCATATCAGATGATGGTAAAAGGGGTGGGATTACAATTGTAAAATCTATGCTTGAATCTATTTTGCTGGAATTGTACATAGATGGCCAGGTATTTTTCTTTTTATTTGTATATAACTTATATTCACATTTAATAGGATGGAAAAATAGACAATGTACACGTATGTTCAAAATGATATATATAAACTTATCATTTTGATATAAAGCCTCAACTATACATAGTATATATAAACTGTACATGCAAAAAAAAGCCTTGCATGCTATGATAATAGCTGGGATATGATTAACAGGAAAAATTGAAAATAAACAGGTGTATTTGAAATGATACATAAATGTATCATTTTGATATAATGCCACTACCACACCTGGAAAATTAGCAACATACGTATTATACTTATATTCATATTG
Organism: Allium sativum; assembly: GCA_030737875.1. Classification (NCBI taxonomy): domain Eukaryota; kingdom Viridiplantae; phylum Streptophyta; class Magnoliopsida; order Asparagales; family Amaryllidaceae; genus Allium; species Allium sativum. Next base: position 483,346,749 of record CM060924.1, read on the forward strand.
AATGAACAGACAAAAACAAAGATAGACAAATATTTTGTAAATGATATAAAACTTATCATTTTTGTATAAAGCTACTAACACAGGTTATTATTTTCTTTATTCTATCAGATAATTGACTGGTATGTTCAAAACCAAGAGTTGTATGAGCACAGCTATACCTTCTCCACTATAATGACGGTAAGGCAAACCTTTTTTAAAAGTAAGGTTAAGTTCTTTAAAAATTATGCTAAAAAAATTTAATATGCAGAATGCAATAAGCAATGATTTGGATAATGTGATACACAAACTAGTTCTTCCTATGATAGAAAGTATTGTTCTGAATGAGTATACCGACAACATATTCTTTCCGTTGCATCATATCAACCATTGGACGCTTTTGAAATTGAACTATGTCACAGTGCAATGGACCCATTATGATTCAAATAAGCCTCTAACTAGATCTACAAGGATGTCAAATCCAAGCTACAGGCACGCTATTGATCAGGTAAAATAATTAGTATCTTGACGGACAAAAACTAAATAATGCTACATTCAACTATCATAATTTAATTATTTTCTACATATCCAGAGAAAGAAGATTGAAGAACTATTTGAGAAAAAATGGCAGGAAAAGGGAATCTTGAATAAAAGTTTCGGGAAAAAAACACTAATACAAGAACCATCCCCGCGGCAAGAACCATCCTCGTAAGTATTTAGTCATTCCTAAAATATAGATTTAGTGGTTTCCAGTTTTCATTCACATAAAGCACACAAAAAGTATTTAGTAATAACTTTGTAACAGTGATATCGTAACCATCCACGCGGCAACACTCAACTATTTTGTAAACTGTCTTAAAAAAAGCTCAATAATTGATTGTTACTAAATGCTTTTCTTGCCATTTGTAGGAATGACTGTTCTTGGTTTGTAATGACAAACATTAAATTGCTTGACAGTGGAAATCTTCCGCAGATGTATGAAAAGGAAGAGATCGACCGACTCAAAGCGGATACAGTATTTCAAATCATCTACAACGGCGGAAAAGGAACAAATGAAACCAGTAGCAGAGCAAAATGATTGATTTTTAATTGCAATTAGATTTGATATATTGAAGTTTACTTGTAATTTTCTTATAAGTTTCCTTCCTATATTTCTAGAAAGCACAATAGACTTATGCTAACTGTTTAGTCTGTAATAATATGTGCTGATAACATCATTTGTAGTACGGTAACGTTGAAAGTTTGATATGTTTCATTTCATCATCAAATTGCAATATTGTTGTTTTGCATGCAGTAAGATGCTGTTAAATTGCGTGTAATGATATCAAAATGATATGATGTTGTCTCAAAAGTTTTCCAACATTACAGAATATCAAAATGATATATGAAACTATCATTATTTAAAAATATTATCTATTTTTTGCTGTCGATGAAATCTAAACATTAATTAGTACAATAACAGTTGTAATAGCTTTAAACATTAAAAAATATAAATTATCTTATTCTCAAAAGCACAGTGCTATATGCAGATAGCGTAAATTGTCTGTTTAAATAATACTGTCAACTAACAAAATGACAAAATGCATGCTAAACATAAATAACCATCAACCACTATTATAATTAGCAGAAATTGACGAACAATGTTATAACCAAAGATAATACAGATGACATCATAAACATTATGTAATATAACCATTATACATAATTATAACCATCCTACAATATTATAGCAATACAAACGTATAACAAAAATCAAAATCGCCATATCACTGTCAAACATACAATATTATAAACAGCATACAGAAACTAAGCAACATTAAAATTAAAAAAAATTGCAGATAGCATTATTAAATGACAAACAATAATACATCCACTAAACATACACAGAAGCCAAAAGCAAATCTAACATAAATCAATCACTAAAACAACATTATCATAATAGTCATATAGTCAAACAGTTTATATATATGAATTGCATAATAAAAAAAATGATAACTATATGTATCATTACAGTATAAAAATTGGTCATTGTGGAAAAAAACAGTATTAAACATCAACGTATAGAAGAAGCCTCACAGTTTCTTTTGTTGTGGCCTGTAGAATTACATTGGCTACATTTATTTCTTTTATTATGAGAATAGCCATAGCCACCACGTCTCTTTGTAGAAAGGTCTACCAGCTCCGCAAACTTCTTTAGGAGGCCTAATAATAACATCATTTTCAGCAATAACTGGCTTATCAAAATTAGGAATTGGATTAATGGCTTCAGCATATGAAGATCGAAAAGCGTCAACAGTAAAGTAGTGCTCCACATAGTCGTAAACTGATAACCTTGACTTATTAATACATTTGATTGCATGAGCACATGGAAATCCAGTAATTCTCCATTGATTACAGCTACATAAATGATTTTCGAGATCAACAAAATGAGATTTAGGGGATTTTACTTCGAACACAAAGTCTGAAGACTTGTAAACATCCCAGCCAAAACCAACATCGACTAACTTAGACAAGCGTTCCTCCATAACAGGACAAAGAGTCGTTGTCCACAAACGACATTCCTCCCTTCGCCTAGCCATTTGCTCCATAACTTTCACTCGAATACCATCCAAACAAGAAGTTATCGGCATTTCTCTATCTTCCAAAATCCAAGAGTTGAAGCTTTCTGCAACATTTGAAGTATATTCACCATACCGCTTTCCTTGAAAAAACAAATCTGCCCAGTGATCAAAAGGTTTATCTTGTAGAAAATTTTCAGCAGCCATACCCCCAATATTCTTAAATTTATAAAGATATCGCTCAAAATCATACATATTAGAAGCTCTAGCACAAAGTTTGAATAACTCTACAACAGAAGAATCACCTTTAGCTGCCTTCACAACACTACCAATATTTTGTTCCATGTGAAGCAAACAGTAGCTATGATATGAAGAAGGAAATACTTTAGGAACACCTAATAAGAGACCCCAATGACGATCAGACATAAAAACTAGAGATCGGTCTTCATTTAGCATTTCTTTCAAATGGGACAAAAACCAAGACCAGTTAGATTCGTTTTCATGTGAAACAATACCCATAGCAAGAGGAAAGAAACCTGCAAAATAATTAATTAATGACCTTCCAAAACAAAGATACATGAGCCTCATTAAGCATCAAAAATATGATAGTAATGTCTGGCAAACACAATTGAATTAGAATCAAAATGATATATGAATATATCATATATTATATATTAGTCTTTTAGTACCTTACTGTCTAAACATTAATACTACAAACACTTCCAGTGGAACCATTGATAAATAAAGCAAACAAATCTAGTGTAAGCATTGTTGCATTAAAATTACTTAATGTGCATAAAAATGATAGTTTCATGTATCATAGGTACAAAAATAACCAAGAAAAAGAAAACAAAAGTAAAATTAAACTCGTACCTTGATTAGCATTTTTAGAAGTAGCAGCTAACAAAACTCCAGGTCTTCCCTTCAAATGAGCAGCATCTAAAAATATTAATGGTCTGCAGTGTTTAAAACCAAGCAAGCAAGCACCAAAAGCAAGACAAATTCTCTCAAACTGATTGGTTTAAGAATCAACATCCATAGATACATAACTACCAGGATTATACTGTTGCAATGCCTCCGAATACCAACGTAAATCATTATATGACATCGCATCATCCCCATATATCTCTTTCAATGCTAACTGTTTTCCGCTATAAGCATAATAGTATGATAAATTGAAATTATACTCTCTTCTAAATTCCGCAATGATATCCTTCGACTTCTTCATAGGAGCATCCCGAATTTGATCCAAAATCAAAGATTTAACAAATCTACTTGAAATAGTTACTTTATTAACATCTCTAAGACCCGCTCCACACGAATGATTAAAATTATAAGTTCTAATAAAAAATCGAGAAAGCAAACCCGGATCCGAAGAAGCATTAACATAAAACTTGCAACCATCATTAATCCAAGAACAATTTACCGAAATTCTATCCGGAGCGTTTCTAACAAAAATCAAAGCATAACCATATTTTATTTGATACGCCATTAAAAACTCTCTAAAATCCTCAGCTCCATTAAAACAAAAACCAAGAAAATCCGCAATATTTTTCTGAGAACCTTTCTTTAACATATCTTTCAAATAATGAGATGAATCGGCATGTGACTCGCAATTTGTTCCAGAATTACTACCAATCGAAGTACTTTGTATGCTTTCAGAACCCAAACCACAGCCGTTACTATCAGATTCCATAACACCAACATTCTCCTAAACCGTAAACTTGAAATATTGACTCTTCTAAAAAGTTAGAAGACATAAAATGCTAAGCAAGTCTGAATCAGTGTCGATAACTATAGTCTTATTCTCAAGAACATAAGAAATCTCAATAGAAAACCGATTAAGATGTGGCCAAACATCACATATTTCACTTTTAACACCAAATAAAGAAGAGGCCGTGGTCAGACGAGTAGAATAACAATTCTCATTGTATTCAAAGATAACAAGCAAACTATTTGCTTCATTATTGATAGTATCAGAACTGCCAAAAAAAATCCAATTAAAATACTTAAACGAATAAAACAATAACAGCAAATGTTAAATTTACATATCATAACAAAATAGAACCAATGTTGTGGCTGGATTAAACAAGAATACATTAACAAAAAAACCGTATGATAAATAAACATATCACTGGCAAGATTGTAGTCTAAATGTGAATACTGCAGTAATGCTATATAAACATAGCATAAAATAACAAACCACATATAATATTCACTAGAACGACGGAACATCATCAAACTATAAAACAATAAACATTGTTGAAGAAATACAAAAATAAACATTAAAATCTTACTTCTCCATTGAAATAAATCCAAATTCGATATCAATTACTGGAAGAAGAACAAGCTGTATAACCTAGATGAGCAAAAAATCGATTATTAATCGACAACAATTATACGCAATAAAAAACAGAAATACTCGAAAGAAATTAAAGAAGCGTACCTGAATTTACCTAATTGTTTAATGAAGATAGAAATCGCCAATGGAGATCTGTAGCAATGAAAGAAGACGATAATCGATTGACAATGGAGAAATCGAATACAAAATTAGAGTGAGTGTCGTCTTGAATCGAGAAGTCGGTGATGAAGAAGATCGCAACCAAATTAAACAGAAGAAAAAATTTAAATGTTGCTAAGTCTTTTTCCTTTGAACGAAAGTTTAACGACCGCTTCCTTCAGATGAAAAAAAAAGAGCCGCGTCCGTAGGCCCAAATAATTTGAATAAAACTTCCTTCAGCCCATTTTCCTGTAAAATAAAATTCATATATTTTTCTGAATTTGGTCATGAAACTAGCGTCATTGCGTCCGTTGCAATTTCTGATCAATTTTGACCTATGGTTTGCAGAAAACGGACTTAAAACGAAGAAAACTATATATAGTTGGGTCTGCATGTGCGTGTGTATATATAAATATGAAATTCAAAAGTAACACGCAATTAATCAAAATAAGTAAGAAATAAATGTCGAGATAGCGCCGCTTGAATTTGAAAATAAATAGAGTTGTGCGTAAACATGTACGCATAGATTCAAAATTGAAATTTAAAGCGTAAACTTAAAACTAAAGGTAATAAATGTGGTTTGAATGAAAATTTACAAGAGAATAACTGAGCTTGAAATTTGAACATATATTAAAAATGGAAAGTACCAATGAAATAATAGCATTAATAATAACATTTATTGCGTAGCTATTAATGAATAAATTTTATGAAGTTATAAGCGAATATATACACACAAACTTAAAATTGAAATATGAAACGTGTAGTATAAATAGAAGATTTTAATATAGGGGAAAGAATAATACGAAAGAATGTAACGTTGAGTGTAACGTTGAACAATGGTCAAATGGAGCAAAAATCAGTACACGACCCAGTAAATTGGTTGATCCACTTGATGCTTGGGTTGACCCAATACTGGGCGAGGCAATGTGATCTTGTATGTTTTAATGGCTCCGATATTATTTATTTTGATCCAAAGAACGTGATTCTTCTGAGCATTTATAAATAAGCTAACATGGTTTGGCCTCCAACTCATATTTTTTGAGAGGGCCCTAGAGCTCTATCGTTTTCTTTCTCCTCCAAATTCTTCAAAAATAAGAATATATTAGCTTTAGGGTTCCGAGTCAAGATTTGGAGACAAAGAATATAAATCTAAGATATAGTTGCTTAGGTTTCTCGTTTATGTAAGGTAAATTCTATGAATCTGAATTATTAGGATTCCTTTCATTTCTTTAGCGTCAGATTTGTAAATCTGTGGTTATTTCAATAATAGATTCAATTAGGAAGACCATGGGTTACAGACCTGAGTTAGATTCAAAAATTGGAAAGTAGTCCAGTGAGTATATTTAAATTATATTTTCCAATAATGGTATATTGTATCGTTTGACTCCTGTAGGAATTTACAATAGTGTTCTTCTTTTCCCTTCTTTTATGCCAGAATATACAGTTTATGTTAAATTTTTGTTATACGCAAATTGAATAAAATTGTAGTAATGCGCAAACTGAATAAAATTATGGTTATGCATAGAATAATTGAATTGTGGTTAGGCGCAAATTTATTGAATTATTGTGATGTGCAATTAATTGAAATTATGAAAAAGGGAAAATTAGATGAATTAGGGCTAAAGAATATGTTGTACCAATATTGTATTAAATGGGGAAGTTTAAGAATTTACATATTGATTATGAGGATTCACCTTCATATTTAAAATTAAATAATTATAGAGATGCGAAATTGGTATAAATCTAATTCTTACTTAACTTGGAAAATATGTTAGATTTGGAAACAATAAAAAGAAGAATTGAGGAATCCATATATACCTATAAATATGAAGGTTAGGAATAGCCTAGATTAATTGGTTAGGAAAAAGGGGAATGTATTTTCATAATTATGTAAATAAAGAAAAATAGGAAATGTTAACCGACTTTTTGTACGGTTCCCAAAAGTGCACCAGGCCTGCTCGACTCAACACATCATGTGGCATCAAAGCCCGAAGTGTCACCAAAGCACTAAGGATTAAAGCCCAAGAAAAGTCGTATGAGTATAGCCTTGCAATTCCTCAAAACAACGCACTTAGCATATTTTGAATCTCTTGTTTTGGAGATTTGGAATTCCTCCAAAACAAATGTTCGAATCCCCTCAGAATGTGCCACCACGAATATTTCAAATCCCTAAACATCGTACATTTCGAACCCCTCGGCTTCACAAACAATTTGACTCACTCATCGCGCAACAGGAAATTTGAATCCCTTTACTATAGCTTCATGCATTTTGAATCCCCCTCCGAAGCCTTCTCGAACATATCCTAGGGAAACGATTTTGTAACCCCAGGGATACAAATTTTCATATCCGAGGGGAATACGAAATGACTGTATTCCATGGGATACGAATTCGTATCCCTAAGGGGAGACGAGATTTCATATCCCCCAGGGGAAATGGGGGAATCGTATCCTAAGGGATACGAGTTTCGTATCCCTTGGGATACAAAATTTGTATCCTACAAAGAAGATGCACATTCTACCTATACACTAATGAGGGATTCGAAATTCAGGCGCTAGCTTCCTAGGATATGAAATTATGTTGTGTGGTCCCCAAATCTCACCTACTCCCACCTAACCCATTACTTATAAATACCCCCTTGCTCATTCTTCACAAGGGGTTGGATTTTGGCCGATTTGACATCTCTTCAAACTCCTAAAACTCATTAATGGTTGCCTAGTTCTTGAGGAAGAAGAAGAAGCCCAAAATCACTTTTTTCAAGACTTGGCATATGACAACTATAACTCAAAAATACACGAATGGACTTGTAAATGAATGCCTTGATGACATTCAATGCTTCTAACCTATTTTTGTAAATAAAAGATCAACGAACTCCTTCAAAGTGGACGTAGGCCCCTCACGGACTGAACCACTATAAATCTCTGTGTTATTTACTGCGTTCCGCACTTTATTTTTCCCACACAAAACAATATTCTCAAGTAATCGAGAATCTTTGGGTTTGACAACCATTTTTACCATAACCACTTTTGTGTTTTCACCGAGAACCTAAACTCACTTCTTTCGTGCACTTCCATCTCGACTTTGACATGTTACTCAGGTTTCATCCTAACCTACCACTCAAGTCTGCTTATGATGGTTAAGTGATCAAAGAACCCACTAGTCGGAACCTCTGCAGCAGCCGACATTGCTATTTCTCAGCAACTTTAGTTGGCAGGAAATCAGACTGAAATGGATATCGTTCCTTCTACGGTCCTCGATGCTCCCGCAACTCAAGCGCAGCTTTACGCGCTTAATAAAAATTTGGAAAACAGATCTCTAAAACTCAATGAACCATTGAAAACCAATATAGACCTTATGTGTCAACTCCAGGAAAGTCAATGTCTCATTGCTCACCTCCAGCTCGCCCAGAACAATGCTCGGCTGTAGCACAGCGCCTCAGAAAGTTCTTCCTATGAGACTCGTGGCTGGAGACAAAGAAGGAGGTTTACTTTCAATAATAATGCCCTCTCCAACACTAATGTCCATCTCAACGGTAATGTTAACGGAAATGGTAATGGGATGACCACAGCTTTCAGTGAGAGAACGTGCTAACACGACTATTCCAGGTTGGTTATCAACGACGAACCATATTCGAGTAACCAACCCCTCCTTGACAGAGCACAACTGTCGCTGCTTTAAACTTCGGCCCTATGCTTCCAGCAACTCAACAGGTTCAAGTTCCTCCAATCATAATCTTCATCAACCCACTCAATCTCATCAACCATACCAGAATCAGGCAAACAATGTTGAAGACATGGATGAGGACAAGCCTGATGTCCGTCCCAGAAGACGCCCACGGCTCAGGACCCTAGAGGTGAACCCTAACCACTGGATCCCACCAGAAAATGTTCTACCTGCTTACCTCCGCGACATGGTCCGAAGGATCATGAGAGATATGTGAGGGGACACCAACGACATGTGGGAAACCAACATGAGGTGTAACCCTTTCACCCAGGCTATGCATGAAGCCGAGTGGTCGTGTGACATCCCCAAACCCACATTCCCAGCGGAATGGATAGTCGTTAGAATATAACACATTAAACACATCATCAGATCACAAAACATAGAATAAATATTACACTAGAGAATATTTTACATCAGCAGAAACAACCATCATCAGAGTTACATAGTATTAAACAATTATACTTAGTACATAACAAGTTTAAGATAACAAATAATTATACAGCAAAATTAAAAGATAGTTTATGACATATGAAGTTATGATAGAGTTCAAAATAATATATATATATATATATATATATATAAGTTCCTTCTTCAGCTCCAGGTCCAAAATAGATATAGATGCTCCAGTACACATCCCAAAAAAAGCAAGCTAAACCAGATCACTTGGCTGCCTTTGTAAAAATAATGGGCACCCGAGTTTGTAAGGAAAAACAAACTACTAGTCAGTCATGTGACTAATAATGAGAAATCCTACAGTTAACTAAACTAATTTAAAATAAACATATCATGGGACCATGCCTATAACACGGAACTGGTTTACTCTACATGAATACGGTGCATTTAAAATAAATGAAACAAGAAATAGAACAACATAATGCTTTTTGAAAATGAAACCATTATAAGACTTAGGTCTCATCACACAATGCAACACAAGCCAAAGGATAGAGTTTTACCTTATAATGGTTAAACATGCTTGATACGAGAAAATAAAATCATTTGTTATTATCATTAGTATTTGGGTGTTTTAAAAACATTTTGGAAAGTAAATGTATCAATTCTAGACGGCATAATACCCCATCCTATTATGTCGTCGATAGTATGCAACTAAAACCGCAAAATCATGTATTAGAATTTGGATTTCCATCATGAGCCATGACAAGGGATTTCTACTTCCGAATTCGAACCATCTCTAGCAAGATGTCCTTATTTCTCGTCCCATATGTCCAATATAGGAGAGAGGCCATTGCATATCCAGACACTCAACCAGTACATCCGTACAACTACCACTATAACCCCTTCAAAGGAGCTACCCAAATACAGGACATCAGTAGTAATCCTTTCGATGTGAAGATTGTCGCTCTTGCACTGTTTTCATTATCTTCGACTTTTAATCATCGTTCAATTATTCGAAATGGAATAAACCCAGTCTTTTCGAATAATTCATGCCAAAACAAACCAAATCAATTCCTTATTTGGATTATTGATTCACCAATTAAATTTCCTTTTAATTGGTTCTTTTTCATAAGATGTAAAATCTTTATTTTCAAATCTGGTTAAGTTATTTGGCTTTCATAATTCAATTCATATCCTTATTTAAAAAGGGTTACTTAAGATTTTAATTCAAATTAAGAAATAAAATTCTTATTTCCAAATTCTTTCTCAAAATCAATTTTATAAGCATTTATCCAAAAATTGCTAAATTCAACCTAACATTTTTTATCATTCAAAACCAAGTGAAATTGGTTTAAACTCGTCCCAAATCATTTATAATATTTAAAAATGATTTCTCTGTTTTTTATATATATTTAAATAGTCCATTTCAGTTGAACGACGTTTCAGGTCATTCAATTGTACTGGCGTTATTTTCATCCAAATTTAAATTAAACATTTCTTAAATCTGACCGTTGGATTTTAACATACTTATTATCATTGAAAAGATCTTTTTGAAACGAATCCAATGGTTCTAATTTATGGAACATCCGAAAGTTGGATCTCCCGGTATATTCGTTTGAATTTACACGTCTAAAACGCGAACTACCGCTGCGCGACGCATTTTATTTTAATTCATATCCGACATGTGTGTGTGTGTGTGTGTGTGTGTGTGTATATATAGAATCTTATCGCTTCCATTATAATTTATTGACTATTTGGCTAGCGCCTTATATTTTCAATTTTTTTGCTATAATCTCCTTTGTACGAAGTGATCGGAAAACCACAACTCGCCTCTCTAGGCCCTCATCCATCAATAGATTAATATACAAATAAAACATTTGGAAGATGTGTAAATTAATTCTCATCCCGATACTCATGTGGAGTTTACTACATAATCAATTGTCTTATATACACACAAAGGAGATGTGTAAAAATATCATCCTAAGACCCCAGTAGGGATTACATCATAATCCATGTAGCTTATAAACACACAAGGGAGACGTGTGAGTTATTGTCATCTTAAGGCCCGTGTGGGGTTTGTTACACAATCAATTGACTTATATACACACAAGGGAGATGTGTAAAAACATCGTCCCAAGACCCGTGTAGGGATTACATCACAATCCATGTAGCTTATATACACATAAGGGAGACTTGTAGGCGCATGTCATCTCAAGACCCATGTAGGAATTAGCGCATTCATATACATTTGATATATAATCGTTAATAATTTAAACATTCAACAGCCATTTAAGGTCCAACCAATTTTTAATCAACATTGTTTGAAATACGGGTGTAGTATATTGAAACAACATCGTAAGTAACAGATAAAATCACATTTTTATCACACTACTTAATGTCTAACATACCAATAAACTTGTATGATCAGTGATAAACATTATTAAATATTTTTAATTAACAATTAATAGTCAATTAAATTTGATCCCTTTCTACGTGAATTTTAATGTTGCTCAAACGTACATAACAACACATATATCAATTAAAAATGATATTTTTATCTTGCTAACCATCAACTAGCATCATATAAATTTTTATTATTACATAATACTCATCATATAACAATTAATTAATTTGAATAGTTAATTACCAAATTACCCCTTTTATAAGTGAGTTTTGATTTCTAACCAACGATTTCCACTCCGTGAAACTTCGAATGGAAAGAACACGGACACGCTAACTCGATGCTAACACTTATTGGGAATCTACGCAACTTTCTGAAGGCCTACAGAGCTCGAAGAACTAGCTAACGCTCGTAACTTACGAATACTAGAAGATCCGGATGTTTGAAGCTAAATGGAGGACCAAATGGGCACAGAAGGGGTTGTAGGGTTCACGAGGTCTGCTACCGGGTTTGTACAACAAGAGGGCAGGGCCAACAAGGTGTGTGTGTGGTGTAGGAGGTGCGAGGTGATGGGGTACGATAAAGAGGAAAAATGGGGTATTGGGTTTGGAGCTAATTAGGGAGAAGGGGGCCCACGGCTGAGAGAGGAAGGACCTGTTGCGTGACAGCAAGGGGGGAGGGTTACGGGTCAGGTGGAGGAGGATCTGGGGGGAGGGTTACGGGTCAGGTGGAGGAGGATCTGGGGGGAGATGGTAGGAGGTTGCGATTGATGAAGGAAGAAGGAGGGAGTAAAGTGTAAAACGGAAAGGAAGAAGAGAAAAAGGAGGGAGCTTTTCGCAAAATTACCAACACTCACGTAGATCGTTGAGGTGGCGTGACCTGGTGAGTCGGAAGAAAACCACCTCGGTCCGTTGGATGTTCTCCATTTTATTTCAAGTTTTCTAATTCAATGTTTATAAAAGTGTATTAGTTAGCCTCCACCTCTTTTGATCGCATGACCTATTTGCAAACGGATTTCCTATCGAATTAAGAATCCATCAACAAAATATCGTAATAAAATCGCAAGCGCACGACGTACACTTGTAATACATGGCGAATACTAGTCGATCTATGGGGAAAGAAGTAATTCTAATTTTATTCGGTCAAATTAAAACAAAGTCGAGTGAAGATTTAACTAACTAACAACAACTAAACTAAACTAACAAACTAAGATAGATAAAAATATGAGAGTTAAATAACAACTTAGGAATAAATCCACTTTCTAGATCACATGAATCAACATAAAATGAAACCATGATCTCTTTTTTTTGTCGTTTGTGAATTTAGTTGATATGATTATTATAAGTATAGCTTATTCATGCTATTAATTAGCACAAAATAAACTATCAAACTATAACATACCAATTAAATCACCTTACTAATTCTAATGAAAAATGACAATAAGAAGAAAGTGAAATATACATTAACCAGGGCCTATGAACTATTAATTAGAACTATAGACCATCAAATTTTTATTTCAACCTCCACTAAATCACCATCATCATATGTAGATGAAGCGGTAATTAGTGAACATATGACTAAGCATAGCCTATTTTGTGTCAACAATATAGGCTATCAAATTCAATAATGAACACAAAACCAATAACATCAACATGACATGAAGCACAAAAAGAGAGCACGAATAAACAAATTATGTTTCATCTACATAATCAAGAGATCTTCATTACTCCTAAGTTGAAAGGCATTAGCCTCTAATGTATGTAATCGTCACAACAAAGATAGATTGCAACATTAAAAACAAAGAAAAAAGTGAGAACTAATTAACAAAAATAAATAAACTACTTGCATACAGTAAAACTACACTAATGCATAAAGTAAATAACTAGAATTGAATGAACAAGAAATTAAATTGCATTAACATGAAAATTACATAAGAGGGAAATGGCTAAGAAGCCATGAAAGAAAGAAAGATTTTTGTTTTTGATCCTACAAACTAACTAACTAAAGAAGGAGAATATTTACATTAACTAAAGTGGGTATTTATATATGTTCTAAACCTTAAAACCCTAATCACTTTTGTTTGAGACTACCAAAAACACCCCTTCACGAGGCTTCCATTTGTCTTTAGTTACTAATGGTTCATTAAAATTACATGAATCCTTTTTTGTCTCTACTTGCTAATATATTAGCCTCTAATTGTACCAATAAGGAAGGACAGATAATGGGTAGGTGTGGTCCTCCACAAAGTAGTGTGTGAATTAATTCCATCTCCAATTCTTTGTATCCACTTTGTGCATGTATATCTCCATGTAAACTTCATGTGCATACTTCATTTTTGCTCCTAAATTCCTACAAGACACATGAAAATGAACAAGTAAATTTTATTAAAAATAAATACATGCACAAATGATCTTTTTCCCCAATATGAACATGAATGCATGATACTTTGAGAATATGGGTTTTTGGTTAAAACATGTGAAAATAGCCCAATATGTTATTTTTTTTAATAAAAACAAGAGTAGTGTATGAATATATATGTGCACATTTACGTGCACACTTATCTTTTTATTCGCCCTCGAATAAACTGAAAAACTAAGATAAATATGTTTTTGTAGGGAGCATAATTGCATTGAGCGTATGCAATAAGCCGTTAAACCTCTAGGTGTCCCCAATAGGACGAGTGTTGTCTCATGAGGGTTTTCAATGGATGCTACCCACGAAATCCAAAAGTTAAATGCAAAATATATTTACAAAATGAAGCATTCAAAAATATTTACAAGATGAATGTAAGTTTTCAAAAGACTATTTACAAATGGATAATTCACTTTTAAATTTGACATGAATGAGTTAAAACAAGTTTGGGTCATCACTATGAAATTTAAGTTCTTTACCAATCGAAACTTCAAACAAAAGTCTGGTTATCGTTACAAACTCCTCTAGCTTGGCCAGTTATTTTGGTAGAAACGTAGTGCAAATATGAAATGAATTCTATAATCAATTTCAACAATCGTAAAATGGCTCTTTATTTCCTTTTGGATAACAAGTTAGGTCAAATAAGTGAAGAAGGTTCTTGGATTTCAAGTGTTAACTCTCTCTTTATTTAGAAAAATATTTACATTATTATTATTTACAAACACCTAACTGAAAAGATCAAGGTATACCACCCCTACACTGCATTACGACTTCCGTGAGGGTTGGGATAGAGCTTGGCGGATGTGCAAACCGACGCTGACTTTATCAACAACATGTCGGTAATCCTTAGGTGTCCAACTCATGAAATGAGACCAAGATATACCACCAATGCACTGCATTATGGCTTAGTGTAAGTTGGGATAGAGCTTGGCGGGTTTGCACATCAACGCTATGTTTACAAGCAATGTTGGATATCCTTGGATTATTATATGTATTCTTCTTTTTTTCTATGTTTTTTTGTTTTGTTTTTGAAGAGAGAGAGTTAAGCTAGAATATCTTAACACAACTTCACTTAAAAGATCTAAAATGTTACAGCAAGTAGTCTAAATCAACCATTCTATTAATTGGATTACAATTTAGAAAACATTTTATATTCATTACCTACGAATCTCCCTATATACCAATTACATTAAATTTGATCATAATTTAAACTTTCCTTTCGTTATCCAGTAAGAATTGTGATTTTCTAAACATTTTAATCATTGGGGCGTAACCCTCTTGGCGACGCACTATATCGAGGCTCGGATATGGTGTTAAATATGCAAGGGTTGGGCCGCCATTCTCTTAGTAGCGCACTACACCGACGCCCCGGTGTAGTGATAAGTGAGCAAGGGTCCTCGCATTTTTCTCGACAAATGCGAGGGGCAAGGAAGCTAGTCAACGATAGTAGGGTTTAGTTAGGTAGTTGGAATGTAGGGTCCTTAACAGGAAAATTAAGAGAGATAGTGGATACTATGATTAGGAGACGGGTTAACATCTTGTACGTTCAAGAGACTAAATGGGTGGGTCAGAAGGCGAAGGAGGTGGAGAACACTGGCTTCAAATTGTGGTACACGGGAGAAGTACGTAACAAGAACGGGGTAGGCATATTGATTGACAAGAACCTTCAGAACAATGTGGTTGACGTCAGAAGACGAGGGGATAGGATCATCCTAGTTAAGCTAGTAGTTGGCGAGGCAGTTTTGAATGTCATTAGCGCATATGCCCCACAGGTAGGTCCAAGTGAAGAAGCCAAAAGGAAGTTCTGGGAAGACTTGGATGTCATGGTTAGGAATGTGCATAGTAGCGAGAAACTTTTTTTAGGAGGAGACTTCAATGGCCATGTTGGCTCATCTAGCGGGGTTTTTAAGCGAGTGCATAGTGGTTTTGGATTTGGCAGTAGGAACCAAGAGGGTGAGGATATTTTGAATTTAGCTCTCTCTTTTGATCTCATGATTGGTAGTACCTTCTTTAGAAAGAGGCAATCACATCTGATCACCTTCAGTAGTGGCCAACAGGCTAGCCAGATTGACTTTGTCCTAACTAGGAGAGATAGTAAACGAGATTGTGTTGATTGCAAGGTCATACTTGGAGAATGTGTCATCTCACAACACCAGCTCTTGGTATGCGTGTTTCGTCTTCGGGTGGTGAAGGATAAGAGAGTGAAGATTAGCAGGACAAAATGGTGGAAACTCAAAGGAGAAGCTTCACGGGTGTTTAAAGATAGAGTGATGGGAGAAAGGGCTTGGAATGTGGAAGGAGAAGCAAATGTCATGTGGAATGCGATGGCAACTTGCATTCGGAGAGTCACCACTGAGGTATTTGGGATAACAAGAGGAAGCAAGCGAGAACCCAAGGATTCATGGTAGTGGAATGACGAGGTGCAAAAGGCTATCAAAGAGAAGAAGGAATGCTACAAATGCATGTACCATCATAGAAGCGAAGAGAACATGCACATGTACAAAGTGGCAAAGAAAACTGCAAAGAGACCAGTGAGTGAAGCAAGGGGACGAGCGTATGAAGATTTGTATCAAAGGCTAAGTACAAAGGAGGGTGAAAAAGACGTTTACAGAATAGCTAGGCTACGCGAGAGGAGGACAAGGGACTTCAATCAGGTTAAATGCATTAAGGATGAGAATGATAGACTTTTGGTGAAGGACGATGAGATAAAGAATAGGTGGAGAGAATACTTTGATAAGCTTTTCAACAAAGAAAGTGATAGCTCTTCGATCGAGTTGGAAGACTTAGCCGACAACACCAATAGACATTTTGTGCGGAGATTTCAAGAAGCTGAGGTAAAGGGGGCGTTGAAACGTATGAAATCAGGCAAGTCGGTAGGGGCTGATGACATTCCTATTGAGGTGTGGAGATGCTTTGGAAATGCAGGGATAAGATGGCTAACTAAGTTGTTCAATAATATTTTCAAATCAAACAAAATGACAGATGAGTGGAGGAGAAGCATTTTAGTTCCAATCTTCAAGAATAAAGGAGATATTCAAAGTTGCACAAACTATAGAGGAATTAAGCTTATGAGTCATACAATGAAGCTTTGGGAGAGAGTTTGCGAGCAGCTTTTGAGGAGGTTGACAAGTGTCTCTAGGAATCAATTTGGTTTTATGCCTGGAAGGTCAACCACTGAGGCGATTTTCTTGGTTAGGCAACTTATGGAGAGATACAGGGAGCAGAAGAAAGATTTCCACATGGTTTTTATTGACCTGGAGAAAGCTTATGACAGAGTGCCGAGGAGGGTTATGTGGTGGGCGCTAGAAAGGAAGAGACTGCCATCAAAATATATTACACTTATTAAGGATATGTACGAGGGGGTTGTGACTAGTGTTAGGGTATGCGATGGTGAGACCAGAGACTTTCCAATTAACATAGGATTACATCAAGGTTCGGCTTTGAGCCCCTATATTTTTGCATTAGTGATGGATGAAATCACAAAAGATATACAAAGGGAGATTCCTTGGTGTATGCTCTTTGCCGATGATGTTGTGCTGATTGATGAAAGTAGAATAGGGGTTAATCGACAACTGGAGTTGTGGAGGGAGACCTTGGAATCAAAGGGTTTCAAGCTTAGCAGAACTAAAACAGAGTATATAAAGTGTGAGTTTAGGAGTGTCAGGTCAGATGAGGGAGATGTTACCTTGGCCGATAGAGTAGTACCCAAGAAGGAATCGTTTCGATACTTAGGATCTATGTTGCAGTTTGATGGAGAGATTGATAAGGATGTTAGTTTTAGAATTCAAGCGGGATGGGTGAAATGGCGACTAGCATCTGGCATTCTCTGTGATCGGAAGATTCCTCAGAAGCTTAAAGGAAAGTTCTATAGGACAGCTATCAGGCTTGCAATGTTATATGGTGCAGAATGTTGAACTACTAAGAGGCAACACGTCCAGAAGATAAGCGTAGCAGAGATGCGGATGCTGCATTCGAGCTGTGGGCATACCAGACGAGATCGGATTAGAAATGAGGATATTCGGGAAAAACTTTGAGTTGCACCTATTGAAGAGAAGTTAGTCCAATACCGCTTGAGATGGTTTGGACATATCCAACGTAGACCATACGATGCACCTGTACGCGTTGGAATTCTAGGCCATGCCGAAGGCCCAAAGAGAGGTAGAGGTCGACCTAAAATGACATGGGAGGAGATAATAAAGAGAGATTTAAGTAACTGGAATTTATCGGAAGAGCTGGTAGTTGATAGGAGTGCATGGAAATTGGCAATCCATGTACCAGAACCTTAGGTTTATATATATATATATATATAGACTTTATTTCACATTTACTGAACCTTTTTACTTTTTATTACTATTTTAGATTTTATTTCACTTTTATTGAACCTTTTTACTTATTATTATTATTTAAAAAAAACCTTTATCGGATGACTTTTTATTTGTTTGGTTATTTTAAACCCTTTATATATATATATATATATTATCATTATTATTAATTTTATTTTATTTTAATTTTGGGTTCCATATCTAGCCAACCCCAACTTGTTTGGGATATATGGCTTTGTTGTTGTTGTGAATGATAAAAAAGAAAAGAAAAATCTATGCAAAACCAAAATAAATATGAAACCCCCCCCCCCACACACACTTGATTTTGATTATGCCCCCACAGTCAACCCAAATGGAAGGAGAAAATAAAATAAAATTTTGAAAATATGCCCAATATTTAGAAGAGAAGAGGAAAAAAATATTTATAGTATATCAGAAAATATATTGACCAGAAGTAAATGAAATGTCTTCTAAAGACCGATTCATTTGTCTCTTCAAGTATGAGAGACAAAGCTTAAGTATGAAAAACCAAATCGTAAAAGATTTCGAAGTTAAACGTTTGTTTGGAAAAACGAATGTTGTTTTATTAAATATCAAATGAGCTGGTTTGTTTTCAACGGTTTTCATGGTAGGTTGAATAAATGATTGAAATTCATGTTTAAATTCACTAATTTAAATTTCAAATTTATCATTGAAAATATGTTCAAAAATATTGATTTCGAAATCCAAATGATGATTCAAATCCACACTTTCACATTTCAACTCATCTTCGAAAAGACCAAAAAAATTGTGTTCATCAAATTCATCTTCCTTTGAATTATTCACCACTTCATTGCATAAATCATTTTCAAATTCTAAAGCTGTGGTTTGAAATTCCTTATTTTCAGAAAAAGGAAGATCGATTTTGAGTTTTAGTTCCACCCTCTCAAAAGAACTGAAATCCAACTCAATTACTGTATTATTAACAACTTCGTTAAGATTGTTATTCTTCATTCTGAAAGTTGTTATTTCAAAATCATCGATTGTGGTAAAAGGTGGATTAATGTTCGAGTCGTCGTACATTTGGATTTGATTTTGTTTCTCATGAAACTTCAAGTAGTTTTCAAACAACAAATCTGTGTAGTCATCTTCGTTCATTTGCTCAACAAAATCAAATTTATAATTATTTACTTGAGAATTATTTGATTCATCACACATTGAAATTTGATATTTTTTCTCACGAAACTCCATGTAGTTTTCATACAAAAAATATGTGTAGTCATCTTCGTTCATTTGCTCAACAAAATCAAATTTATAATTATTTACATGAGAATTTTCAATTTGAAATCGTTGAGAACAAAAGATTTCAGTAGCACCACAATTAAAATGATTCTCATTGCCGAAATCATTTGAGAAGTGATTCACATTTTCATTTTGTATTTGAAATTCATTTTGGAGTTCGAAATTAAATTGGCAAGGGTTATAATCAAAATCATTTGAATTTGGAATTGAATTTGAATTTTGATTATTTCGAAAACTTTTATTTGAATTGTTGCACATGTTCATACACCATTCATATGTTCTTTAAAGTTGTGTGCTCATTTGAAGTTGTTGTGCGCTTGTTTCAAGTATTTCAAGTAAAGATTCAAGATTTGAGGGTTGATTGTCATTTTGAAAATTTTGTGGTGCAAAATCTGAATTACTTTGAAATTTTTGAAATGTTGGTGGTGTAAAATCCAAATCGTTTAGTTGTTATTAAAATATCCATATGAATTTTGTGTAAAATTATATGGATTATACTGATTTTCACAATTACCGTAAAATTCTGACGAGTAAGGAAATTGAGACATTTTCAAGATTTTTTTTTTAAAAAAAAGAGAAAAGGAAATAAAAATTCACAAATTTTTTTTTATTTTTTATTTTTGGATTTTTTACTTCGTATGTTTTTTATATATGCATGGACCTAGTGCAACTATATGAATGCAAATTACATATTTACATATTTCTAAAATTATATAATGATGGTTAGATTAATTTCAACAAAATATTTCTCATCCAGTTAACGGCCATGAGTTATCGGTGCGCCTAGAATCACCCAAGCAATGCAGCCGAAGGTTTAAGTACCTTCAGAGGAACAATCGCTATAATATTTACGAATCATCGTAATATTTATAAATTATTATTACTCTGTCGTAGTCTAGATACCGAGAAAAAAATTGTTGGAAAGAAATCAAGTTGTCAAAATATAATATTGTCCTAGAAAATAAAAATAAAACAAGATGAATGTAAAACATAAATTAAACGTGTATTAACAATGCAACTACGAATGAATTTTATTTTGTTTTTAGAACTTTTAAATGCAAATGCAAGCAAACAACAATGCAAGATAAATAAAAAGGGAGTTCAGAACACAATACAAAAGCATGCAGAATTTATTAGCAATTTTTTTTAGCAGCGAATTTTCATTTTTAAGCACGACAACGCAAAGCAAGCAAGAAAATTTCTCCTTTTCCTACAACCTGAAAATTTCACAGTAAGATTCGCAATTCAAGGAAAATGATTTTTATATTTTTAGACTTAGTCACACAAGCTAAAATGCATATTAAAACTAAAGGCAAGCGATTTTGTTTTTGTTTTTTTTTTAAAAAAAAAAGAGACACAAACAAAAGAAGATCAAAAAAAATCTATTTTTTTTTCTTGAAAGAGATGGGCTTTTTTTTCAAAATAAAATTTAAAATAAGGGGAAAAAATGGACTTAAAAGAAGAAAAAGAAATTAAACTAAAAGAAATGAATCACAAACTCGGCCCACCATCCCAATAACATGCGTCCAAACTAAAAATGCCCACTTCTCATAATTGAACATAAACAACCAAACAATCGCTGCAGAAAAAATTATTCTTCTCACAAAACAAATCACCCAAATTCAATTTCCCAAACAGAATGGAAAGTTAGAAAGTCCAATTGAAAGGCAGCCGATCCAATAAATAAAAGCCTAAAGGCCCAATGCTCAGGATCTCAAAACAAAACCGACGACTCAGGAATCGAAAATCGAAACAATAAAAAATTAAAACCGCGGTCTTTTCTCTGATTGAAATTCGAAATCAAATCGAGAAATAAAAAAAAAACAAAAATGACTCGTTTTCAGGTGGAGGTCAGTCTTTGCGAAGGGGGGGGGGGAATTTGCGTGATTGGTTTCAGCGGAGTGATGTTAGGACTGAACCTGACTCTGCATGCAATCTGGTTATTAATGGTGGAAGCGGCAATTTATCGAACAAATTCAGGGGTAACGCAAACACTTGTGATGACGTTAAATCTGGAGTTGCTATGGTCAGTGATCAATTGGAGACGACGGTAAATGGCAAGGACAGAATACCAGTAACCCAGGAGGGGTCCAATGATGATCTGCACTGATACATGCACATGTGAGAATGTGCATCTGCACAAATAAAGAAAGAACAAAAGTAAAAGAGAAGCAGAAATGTTTGATATTAATACCTGGCTTGTACGCAGGCTTTTTATTTAAGTTAAGTGGGTTAAAAGCCCAACTGTGGGGTAATTGATGACTTGTATAAATAAACCCCATCGCATATTGTATAGGCATGTTGAATAATAATAAAGAAATTCTGCTTCTTCCTCTCATGCTTCATGGCTGACTCTCCTTCTCTCTAATCTCTTCTTCTCCAATCTCTCTTGAAATCAATCTCCCTTATTTCTATTTCCAATCCTTAATTCTATCTCTCTACAACAACCTGAACTCTATCCTCCCTCTGCAATTCTCTGTATCTCTTCTTTAACTGCCATACTCCTGTCGGTCTTCCTGAATGTTTACAAGATCAATGGGCAAGAAAACAGACCATAACAAATTGGTATCAGAGCGGGCCAATCCTGAGGATGAAAACACGGATGTTTCTAATGATGAAAACACAGATGAATCCAATGTCCAGTCTCGTGATGGATCCAGACAAGAGCAAATCAATATAAAGATTGCTGTGCATATCAGAGAGCTTCAAGAATCCTGCCAGAATCGATCTCCTTACATACCTCTTGTTCATAGAAATCTAATAAACTCTACAGGAATTCTAGCCAGTTCACCCAATCAAGCAACAAGCAGTACTTCCACAACTCCAAAATTACTTCAGAATACAGTTATCAAATTGGATTTTCCTAAATATGATGGTGAAGGTAATGTCATCGACTGGATTAACAGTGTGGAACAGCTATTTCAGTATCATAATACTCCTGAAAATGAGTGAGTTCCTACATGCTTTTTCTATCTTAAGGGAGAGGCACACTTATGGTATGGATGGCTTATAAAGAAGGTGAAGAATTAGGATCAATGGGTCATATTCAAGGAAGAAATGATCGTCAGATTTGCAACTGAAGATTTACAAAGGCCTTATGGAGCAATATCCAACACAAAACAGACCACTACAGTGCGTGCTTATTTGACTAAATTTGAAGAATTACAAGGCTTATGTGAAGCCTTGCATGATCAATTCCTACTGGAGAAATTTATCGATGGCCTTAAGGAAGAAATTCGATTTGATGTCATAGCATTGCACCCAGTGGACTACAGGGAAGCTGTGAGTTTGGCAAAAAAATTTGAATGCAAGAAAGAAGAAAGGTAAAGTAGCCATGTCAACAAGAAATCAGCTACAAACTAAATTCAGCAAAGAAAAGCTCAATGACAAGGAAGGAAAAGACACTGCAGTAAAGGTTAAGGGTTTAACTCCACAAGAAATCATTGATAGGAAAAGAAAGAACCTCTGCTTTGGTTGTAACGAAAGATGGCACCCTAGACATGTGTGTAAAACAAAACAAGTCTATGTTGTGGAAGGAATCATGCATCTGGATGATATGAATGACTTGTATAGAAGGGAAAATAACTCAAATGCAGATGATGATCAACCCAGTGAGGACCAGGATGCATCAGAAACAAATAAAGAGGAAACACATGCTATTACACTTAATGCAATGTGTAGTATTCCTACATTATATACTATTAGAATGCAAAGCTACATTAATGGAAAACTCATTACTGTGCTCATAGATTCTGGATCCACACACAGTTTCATCAATTCAGAATTATCAAGAAAACTAAAGTTACCAGTGCAAGAAACCATGCCTTATTCAGTACAAATTGCCAATGGTGAAAAGATTCAAGGTCAGGGAATTTGCAAGGGTATCATTTTCAAATGTCAAGGCTGTACAATGCCACTGAACTTGCTAATTATTCCACTGGAAGGGTGTCAGATTGTGCTTGGAGCCCAATGGATGAAAGAACTGGGGGATGTATCCTTTAACTTTTCTAATTTACAAATTAAATTTCAATTTCAAAAATCTTTTTATATTTGGCAAGGAGTTAAAGATATTAGAAAAATAGTGGATGATAGGGAAATTTCTGAAGAATGTGTTAAGGGACAACTCACCATGTTGTTGTATTCTAAGGAACTTAGAGTACCCACTGGTAATTCAAAAACTGGAACAATTCACCCAGAAGTACAAAATATTTTGCATCAATTCCCTATGGTCACTGCTACTAAATTTCCATTGCCACCGAAGGAGAATATGATCACAAGATAAATCTTATTCCTAATGCCAAGGCTGTGTGTCTAAAACCCTATAGACATTCATATCATATAAAAAATGAATTAGAGAAACTTTGTAACAACCCGAAAATCTGGGCCAATTTAAAATTTTTATTTTGGCAATTTTAGCGAATTTTGAACATTTAAAATGAATTATTTTAAACAATATCGACGAGAAATTTATTTTGAATAGAATTCGAACGTATATATTATATACGTCGTCGTTAGAATATAAATAATTACATATAATTATAAATAGAATTGAAAATGGCGCGGTAGTTCGATAATTCGATTTCAAACTTCAATTGAATGTACCGGGTGCAAAATAAACCGGATTTTAGTGAAACCAAAAAAACATTAGGATCTATTTCAGAATATCTTTCCAACGAATCCGAAAAATCGAAATTTCATAGCGGGAATCAAAAGATATGTCCAGTTGAAAATTCTGAATAGTCGCTATGGAATTCAGGCCCTTAAAAATAGACATTTTGCAAACGGCCTCGGATTTCGACGAAACCACTTTTGTTGGGTCCGTGATGTCAAATTATTGCTAGATTTCAAATTTCATAAATTTTCGATTCAATATGTGAGCGTGGCAAAGGAAAACGCGTTTGACCAGTTTCAGTTGATTTTAATCGACTGGAAAATGGCCATTTTTCCAACGGTCTCAGAATTCGACGAAACTAGTTTTATTAGGACCGTATCGTCAATATGAAGCTAGAAAATACTTTTCTAGGATTTATAGAGTTCGTATGTGACCCCAGTAAATTGAAATGCGCATTCAAATTCAATATATAGAGTTATATGTTGGTTTTGACGAAAACTTATCGAAATGATTGAATCAGCCTGCGATACATATCCCATTGTGTTCGGAATGGGGGTAAAACGCTATGGACGATAGGCGGTAGGCCACGTTTAGAGGTCGTATGTAAAAGTCAACTTTTCTTGAAATTAAATAATATAAAATAATTAACTTCCTCTCTCCTCCCCTTCAAAACCGTTGCCCCCCCCCCCCCGTTCACGTTTCAATTCAGAAGGAAAAAAAGGGAGAAAACAAATCGCTCCACCAGCGGGACCGCCGCCGCGTCCAACGAGTCGCTGCCCCTCACTCCGATCTCCAGCCTCCACCTCGCAGTCTCCCCTCTCCTCCAGCAATCGAAGGTGCGCCCCCTCCCCTTCTTCTTCTACTCGATTTTAGCCCCCCCCCCCCCCCCCTCATCAGAAAACCGCCGCACCCCCTAGAAGCCGACCACCACCAGACTGATGCTCCTCCGCCTCTTCTTCTCCTCCTGAAACCGACGTGAAACCCCCCTTTCAACGATGCTCCAGTTCGACAGTGAAGGTGATTTTCCTTTATTAAATCAGTTTGAATTTAATTTCAGTTTTATTTAATATTGTAGAAAGATAAAAATATAATCTTTTATATTGTAGAAAGATAAAAATATGATTTTTACATTATAGAAGTGTTAAAAATATAATCTTTATATTTGAAAAGGCGAAATCTTTATATAGTAGCGTTGTAAAAATAGAAATTTTATCTATAAGATAGCGATGTAAAAATAGGATTTTTATATATTGAATAGCTATGTAAAAATATGATTTTTATATATTGAATAGCTATGTAATAATATGATTTTTATATATTGAATAGCTATGTAAAAATATGATTTTTATATATTGAATAGCTATGTAAAAATATGATTTTTATATATTGAACAGCTATGTAAAAATATGAATTTTATATATTGAACAGCTATGTAAAAATATGAATTTTATATATTGAACAGCTATGTAAAAATATGATTTTTATATATTGAAGAGCTATGTAAAAATATGATTTTTATATATTGAATAGCTATGTAAAAATATGATTTTTATATATTGAATAGCTATGTAAAAATATGTTTTTTATATATTGAATAGCGAAGTAAAAATTCTATTTTTATATATTGAATAGCGAAGTAAAAATATGATTTTTATATATTGAATAGCGAAGTAAAAATATGATTTTTATATATTGAATTGCGAATTAAAAATTCGATTTTTATATATGTAGTGGCTACGGGCGACGAAAGTGATAAAGGGCGAGAGCAGTGATGACTCCCTACATTGGAAGTGTCGTGGAGTTGGAATAGCTATTGGTGAGAACTTCTCACTCAAATTTCCTTTTCTAGTTATATATATATATATATATATATATATATACTAGGATGCAGACGGTGCTTAGCAGCACCCGACACCCGTCATTCACAGACCATGGGTGACTTGTTTGTTTAATTGATGTGTTGTGAAATTTGTTTGTGTTGTTGATGTGAAATCGATAAAAAAATGTAGATAGTTGAAATTAAATATTTTATCGTTAAAAATATAATTTTTAACGTGAAAGTGAATAAATAAATATTTATAAACAAATCGGCTGATTTGTTTATATACACTGATTTGACTGATATTGATTGGGTCGATAAATTTTACACATCGCCCAACTTCACAAATAAAAATCTGTGTTGTTGATTTGAAACCACACACGGGTGTTGGGATGATATTTGGTGTACACTAATCCCAATTATTTAATTGTATGTCGATCGATTGGTCGATAGGTTGTGTAAGCGTTGAGTATTTATATTTGATGCTTATGCAGTTGTGTGGTGCACCTTGGATGATGGTTGATTGTTTATCATTGCTATTATGTACATGTGTTGTATGGAATCCATATAATTAACGTTATATGGTGATTGATTGGGCCTCATTCCAATCGGGAAAATAATGAATATTATAAAAGAAAATTCATGTGTTGAATATAAAAACAGTCATGTGTTGACGATGTTCATGTGTTGAAATTATTCATGTGTTGAGTAAAATATTTTAACAATAAAATTTACATCTTTATCATATTTAAAATTAGAACTACTTCTCAGTAGGAGTCTAATTAAAAAAATCAAACGATAGATACCAAAATTTTATAAAATATTTTACATATCAAAAATAGTGATGTGTTGACAGTACTCATGTGTTGAGATTAGTCGTGTGTTGAAAAAAAATATAGATTCATGTGTTGAATAGAACAAATATTCATTTGTTGAATAGAATAACGAATTTATTGAAATATATAAAGTCGTGTTGATTAGAGATGCGTTATTTTGACGCGAACGATATTTATATCGATTTATAATGAAGATTGAAAAGTGATTTCAAAATTTAACATTTTGAAATGAAATTCAAATTGAATTAGATTAAAATTCAAATTGAAATTTTATTGAATCAATTTGAAATGAATTCGAATCGAATAGAAAATGAATTCGATTCGAATTGAATAGAAAGTGAATTTGAATTCGAATTGAATAGAAATGAATTCAAATCGAATTAAATTGAAATTAAATTAAAAACGAATTGAAATCGTTTTGAATGAAATTTAAAACGAACTGAAATTGAATTGAAATCAATTTGAAATGAATTCGAATTGAATTAAATAGAAGGTAAATTCAAATTGAATTGAAATGAATTAGAATTTGAATTGAATTGAAACGAATTTGAATTCGAATTAAATAAAATTAAAATGAATTCGAATTGAATTGAAATCAAATCGATTTGGAATTGAATGTAGCGTTGAAATGGTTTCGAAACGAATTTAGAACTATTTATAAAATTCGTTTTAAAAGGAAATCGACGAAATATATATAATATATATATAGTATATATATAATGGCCTAAATAGAACGCGCCGCGCCGCGGCAGTTCGTGAATTTCGACCATTGACTTCGAATTGACGTTGCGGGAGATCCGACCGTCGGATTCTCCTAAAACCAGAACCGTGGGTTCGTATCGAAAAGAGCTTTCCAATGAATATTAGAAATTTGAAATCTAACGGTTGGATTTGAAGTTATGTCCAAATCAAATTCGAAAAAGGTCGCTGTAAGTGCAGTTCAATGGCCGTTGTTGGAAATCGACTGTACGGGCCTTGATAAAATTATTAAAAATATCTATAATTTGTGTAAAATCATAAGAAATGATTTGGGAAAATTTGGGCTGAAAAATTCCATATTTGAAAAGATAAAAATAGATTTTTATCGAAATGAACTAGTTTTGAACTAGAATTAAAATCAATTTACATTTGAAATAAATAAATTGAATTTGAAAGTGATTTTAAAAATAATCAATATTCCCAATACGTGAATTGGACTGGAGTTGAATCGAAATTATCTTCGGAATATTTCGATGTTGGATTTCGTGACTATACAGATACTGTTATGGGAATTTGAAAGATATATTTTATATCGTTATTTCCAGTACGATATTTGTTGGTTTCAGAATTTGATATTGAATATAAGCCGGTATATTTTCTATTCAGAGCCTTGTATTTAATATCGAATGTGATTTGGGTTTATCGTGAATCGTGTTTTATATAACATTGGTTCTTTAACCCAGTTAAAGACATGATATTGATTTTTGAAAAGATTAAAACTAAGTGGAGTTTTAATGAATCTTTAATTAGATTAAAATGTGAATTGATAATTTAAATTATCAAATCTGAAAGGTGATCGAGAATGGAGTACCACCAGTTTTGCTCCAAAGCGATAGCTAAATCTTTAATTAGATTTGAACGTGAAATGGTAATTAATTTTGTCGATGACACCGTGGTGTTAGATATGGAGTATTACCAGTTTTGCTCCATGGGATAAATAGGTTGGGATTGGGAAATAAAACAAATAATTACTTCGGTGTGGTTCGCTAATCCCGACTAGTTTGAAATGATATCCAAAGGAAGATTAAAGATTAAATTTAGAAGAATTTATCATTGATAAAATTAATGGGAACCTTTCCCTTAAGAATGTGATTTTGTGAATAAAAGAATATTCTGAATTGGAATGAGGCGTTCGTTGTGTTTGTGTAACATTTGTTTATTATATACGTAGGTTATTCAGAAAGGCCGGGTTATACCCATTTTGAATAACCGATTCGACGAGATGTTGAAGATGGATACGGTGGTTGAAGACCGGAAGTCTTCACATCGTTTGGGTGATTACTGATGATCTCGATTGGGCTGTACATCCGAGATGAGGGAAACAGTTAGTGATTGTCCAGACGTACTTGGAGATGGATGGATATGCGAGGAAAGTGCCTCCGGTTTCGTTCAGACCCAGAACGAACTTGTAAATGGATTGTGTGTCTGACATTGGATTTTATTCTGTGTTGATTGATCTCTATTAAATATACATCTGTTTGGCGGTGGAGAATTTATTCTCTTGCTTAACGCCCTTCTCTGAGACGTACGAGCTCAGAGGTTGTATATCGATGGACATCGATCGCATGGAGTGAACTGCCAATGTGGCACACGTAAGTGGCAATTGATCAGGGCTTCTGTTGAAAAGCAAAGTCTTGTGGTTGATGATCAAAGCACGGCCTGTGTGGCGCAGCTTTGTGTATAACGTGAATTCGCGAGCCTCACACCTCGGTATGAGTCAAAAACGGGAGACGGACCGCTGGGAGAGCACGATGTTTCTTTCTAGCTAGGGTGGTGTCAGTGACCTACCAGCCCTGACATTTATATACTTTTCACCTGTGTGGTTGTTGGAATGCGAGGCGCCTCGGATATAGGTCTGTAAGGACCGGGAAACATGTGTTCAGGAATTGCCAATCCTCAAAAGTAAGAGAGGACCGGCCCAGCCGATTCCAAGGATCAAAGTGGGGTCTTGGGACATTTGCTAGAGTGTCTCGAACGCGGAGAGGAGCTTGCCCCTTGCCTCGACTCATGATGGAATCCAATTTCCAATACGTGTGTTTCGGTTTTATTTGTAGAACCTAGTATGACGACATAGTGGTATGGGTCATTCATGCCGCCTATGATTAATATTTATGATTGAAATTGTTTTGACACTATACACCTATAATAGTATCAAATAATGTGTTTTAAACGTATCAAGCATGCTTTGGCTGTTATAAGGTAAAAACCCTATCCTTCGGCTTGCGTTGCATTGTGTGATGGGACCTGGGTCTTATAACAGCTTCATTTTTCTTTATTTAGCGTTGCGCTGTTTGTTTTATGCACTTGTATTCTTGGGAGGAAACCCGTTCCGTGTCATACGGCGTGGTCCCTTGATTTACCGAACTATGAAATAAAGATTAATAACTGTTTTAGTTCTCACACCAGTCCCATGACTGACCTGGAGTTTATTGTTTTAACCTAAACTCTGGGTGCCCTTATTTTCCACACGGGCATCTAGTAGTTTTGGTTTTGCAGATTTATATTCACAGGATCCTGATTTACAGCTGGAACGATGCTCGGAAAGCTCTGTATCCGTGCATTACTTCTAGTTGTGTTTTTGTATTATTTTCCGCTGCGATGTATTTAAATGTAATTTAAATCTCTGATATTTGTTGAATGTAATTCATTTATTTATACTCTGTATATTCTTGTTTCTGATGGAATTGTTGTAATAACAATGAAATGTTCTTCCATCTGCGTTCCAATTTGTCCTGTTCTCAAAATGATTAGGGGTTCCGAACGGTCTAGATTGGTTTAACGACTGATTCAGATCGAGCGAAATTTCTTGCCGTTACAGTTGGTATCAGAGCTTTGGTTTACAGAGCTCGAGAACAAGACACATTAGAACCATACGAAATAATTCATCAGATATTGGATTAGTAATATCCAATTAGAATGACTCGTTAGAGATAGGATCAGTAGTATCCTAGAACGAGTGTGAAGAGTATATTTTTCAAATGAAAACAATTTTTGTTTTAAAATTTAATCCATTTTATACGTATTTGATTATTTATTTATTTTGAATATGGACAATCCAATATATAAAGATTTCGCGTATACACGTCATGAACGTATAGTCGAAGTTTTAATATACTGGATAGATATAGAATCACATTCTAGACACCCGGGGATAATTCTGATGATGTGGCCACATCATCAGTATTTATGTTCGTGTTTCGAAGGTGTGATTTCTATATATTTCCATTAGACTGGTGTGAGAACCAAAACAAATATAGCTAGAATACATTGTTGTGAATTGGCATCAAAAACATGATTTTCTATATATATGTATCAAAATTATGAATTTGAAACGTTAATTCACTAATTGATTGATGTTTGTGTTGTTTGTTTATTTGTTTGATAATATTGAACCATTTAGCCTAATTGAATCACATATTGAATTGTATTGAAAATTGGTCGCATTTACTTGCATATACAAGTACTAACATTGAACAGGTCATAGCAAGGAGGCTAGAGCAGAGAATAAAATTTGTTTGCCCGACAAATAGGTACATGTTTACTATAATTTACTGTTTTGTTTGGGTGATGATGATTTTATGAGCCGATTGGCTTTTTATTTTTATTTTTGAGATCAGAAGGCCTGTATGGCAATTTCGGGATTTTCCCGTGGTTCCCGGTGCAGGGGAGGTTATGGCGAAATTTTTCGAAAATTCCGGGTGTTAGCCAAATTTTTGAAGAATTTAGAAATTCTCAGAAACTGAAAAGTTGGAGAACGAAAGCCAGATCGAGCGTAGAGTTGATTGATCAAACCACTTTCGACTTTGTTCCTTTTCGGGGACGAAAAGTTTTAAGTGGGGGAGATTGTAACAACCCGAAAATCTGGGTCAGTTTAAAATTTTTATTTTGGCAATTTTAGCGAATTTTGAACATTTAAAATGAAATATTTTAAATAATATCGACGAGAAATTTATTTTGAATAGAATTCGAACGTATATATTATATACGTCGTCGTTAGAATATAAATAATTATATATAATTATAAATAGAATTGAAAATGGCGCGGTAGTTCGATAATTCGATTTCAAACTTCAATTGAATGTACCGGGTGCAAAATAAACCGGATTTTAGTGAAACCAAAAAAACATTAGGATCTATTTTAGAATATCTTTCCAACGAATCCGAAAAATCGAAATTTCATAGCGGGAATCAAAAGATATGTCCAGTTGAAAATTTTGAATAGTCGCTATGGAATTCAGGCCCTTAAAAATAGACATTTTGCAAACGACCTCGGATTTCGACGAAACCACTTTTGTTGGGTCCGTGATGTCAAATTATTGCTAGGTTTCAAATTTCATAATTTTTCGATTCAATATGTGAGCATGGCAAAGGAAAACGCGTTTGACCAGTTTCAGTTGATTTTAATCGACTGGAAAATGGCCATTTTTCCAACGGTCTCAGAATTCGACGAAACTAGTTTTATTATGACCGTATCGTCCATACGAAGCTAGAAAATATTTTTCTAGGATTAATAGAGTTCGTATGTGACCCCAGTAAATTGAAATGCACGTTCAAACTCAATATATATAGTTATATGTTGGTTTTGACGAAAACTCATCGAAACGATTGAATCAACCTACGATACATATCCCATTGTGTTCGGAATGGGGGTAAAACGCTATGGACGACAGGCGGTAGGCCTCGTTTAGAGGTCGTATGTAAAAGTCAACTTTTCTTGAAATTAAATAATATAAAATAATTAACTTCCTCTCTCCTCCCCTTCAAAACCGTGCCCCCCCCCCCCCCGTTCACGTTTCAATTCAGAAAGGAAAAAAAAGAGAAAACAAAACGCTCCACCAGCGGGACCGCCGTCGCGTCCAGGGAGTCGCCGCCCCTCCCTCCGATCTCCAACCTCCACCTCGCAGTCTCCCCTCTCCTCCAGCAATCGAAGGCGCCCCCCCTCCCCTTCTTCTTCTACTCGATTTCAGCCCCCCCCCCTCATCAGAAAACCGCCGCACCCCCTAGAAGCCGACCACCACCAGACTGATGCTCCTCCGCCTATTCTTCTCCTCCTGAAACCGACATGAACCCCCCCCCCCCCTTCAACGATGCTCCAGTTCGACAGTGAAGGTGATTTTCCTTTATTAAATCAGTTTTTAATTTAATTTCAGTTTTATTTTATATTGTAGAAAGATAAAAATATAATCTTTTATATTGTAGAAGGATAAAAATATGATTTTTACATTATAGAGGTGTTAAAAATATAATCTTTATATTTGAAAAGGCGAAATCTTTATATAGTAGCGTTGTAAAAATAGAATTTTTATCTATAAGATAGCGATGTAAAAATTGGATTTTTATATATTGAATAGCTATGTAAAAATATGATTTTTATATATTGAATAGCTATGTAAAAATATGATTTTTATATATTGAATAGCTATGTAAAAATATGATTTTTATATATTGAATAGCTACGTAAAAATATGATTTTTATATATTGAATAGCTACGTAAAAATATGATTTTTATATATTGAATAGCTATGTAAAAATATGATTTTTATATATTGAATAGCTATTTAAAAATATGATTTTTATATATTGAATAGCTATGTAAAAATATGATTTTTATATATTGAATAGAGAAGTAAAAATTCGATTTTTATATATTGAATAGCTATGTAAAAATATGATTTTATATATTGAATAGCGAAGTAAAAATTCGATTTTTATATATTGAATAGCGAAGTAAAAATATGATTTTTATATATTGAATAGCGAAGTAAAAATATGATTTTTATATATTGAATAGCGAATTAAAAATTCGATTTTTATATATGTAGTGGCTACGGGCGACGAAAGTGATAAAGGGCGAGAGCAGTGATGACTCCCTACATTGGAAGTGTCGTGGAGTTGGAATAGCTATTGGTGAGAACTTCTCACTCAAATTTCCTTTTCTAGTTATATATATATACTAGGATGTAGACGGTGCTTAGCAGCACCCGACACCCGTCATCCACAGACCATGGATGGCTTGTTTGTGTAATTGATGTGTTGTGAAATTTGTTTGTGTTGTTGATGTGAAATCGATAAAAAAAAATGTAGATAGTTGAAATTAAATATTTTATCGTTAAAAATATAATTTTTAACGTGAAAGAGAATAAATAAATTTTTATAAACAAATTGGCCGATTTGTTTATATACACTGATTTGACTGATATTGATTGGGTCGATAAATTTTACACATCGCCCAACTGCACAAATAAAAATCTGTGTTGTTGATTTGAAACCCCACACGGGTGTTGGGATGATATTTGGCGTACACTAATCCCAATTATTTAATTGTATGTCGATCGATTGGTCGATAGGCTGTGTAAGCATTGAGTATTTATATTTGATGCTTATGCAGTTGTGTGGTGCACCGTGGATGATGGTTGATTGTTTATCGTTGCTATTATATACATGTGTTGTATGGAATCCATATAATTAACGTTATATGGTGATTGATTGGGCCTCATTCCAATCGGGAAAATAATGAATATTATAAAAGAAAATTCATGTGTTGAATATAAAAACAGTCATGTGTTGACGATGTTCATGTGTTGAAATTATTCATGTGTTGAGTAAATTATTTTAACAATAAAATTTACTTCTTTATCATATTTAAAATTAGAACTACTTCTCAGTAGGAGTCTAATTAAAAAAATCAAACGATAGATACCAAAATTTTATAAAATATTTTACATAACAAAAATAGTGATGTGTTGACAGTACTCATGTGTTGAGATTAGTCGTGTGTTGGAAAAAAATATAGATTCATGTGTTGAATAGAATAAATATTCATTTGTTGAATAGAATAACGAATTTATTGAAATATATAAAGCCGTGTTGATTAGAGATGCGTTATTTTGACGCGAACGATATTTATATCGATTTATTCGTTTTATAATGAAGATTGAAAAGTGATTTCAAAATTTAACATTTTGAAATGAAATTCAAATTGAATTAGATTAAAATTGAAATTGAAATTTTATTGAATCAATTTGAAATGAATTCGAATCGAATAGAAAATGAATTCGATTCGAATTGAATAGAAAGTGAATTTGAATTCGAATTGAATAGAAATGAATTCAAATTGAATTAAATTGAAATTAAATTAAAAACGAATTGAAATCGTTTTGAATGAAATTTAAAACGAACTGAAATTGAATTGAAATCAATTTGAAATGAATTCGAATTGAATTCGAATTGAATTAAATAGAAGGTAAATTCAAATTGAATTGAAACGAATTAGAATTTGAATTGAATTGAAATGAATTTGAATTCGAATTAAATAAAATTAAAATGAATTCGAGTTGAATTGAAATCAAATCGATTTGGAATTGAATGTAGCGTTGAAATGGTTTTGAAACGAATTTAGAACTATTTATAAAATTCGTTTTAAAAGGAAATCGACGAAATATATATAATATATATATTATATATATAATGGCCTGAATAGAAAGCGCCGCGCCGCGGTAGTTCGTGAATTTCGACCATTGACTTCGAATTGACGTTGCGGGAGATCCGACCGTCGGATTCTCCTAAAACCGGAACCGTTGGGTTCGTATCGAAAAGAGCTTTCCAATGAATATTAGAAATTTGAAATCTAACGGTTGGATTTGGAGTTATGTCCAAATCAAATTCAAAAAAGGTCGCTGTAAGTGCAGTTCGATGGCCGTTGTTGGAAATCGACTGTACAGGCCTTTATAAAATTATTAAAAATATCTATAATTTGTGTAAAATCATAAGAAATGATTTGGGAAAATTTGGGCTGAAAAATTCCATATTTGAAAAGATAAAAATAGATTTTTATCGAAATGAACTAGTTTTGAACTAGAATTAAAATCAATTTATTTTTGAAATAAATAAATTGAATTTGAAAGTGATTTTAAAAATAATCAATATTCCCAATACGTGAATTGGACTGGAGTTGAATCGAAATTATCTTCGGAATATTTCGATGTTGGATTTCGTGACTATACAGATATTGTTATGGGAATTTGAAAGATATATTTTATATCGTTATTTCCAGTACGATATTTGTTGGTTTCAGAATTTGATATTGAATATAAGCCGGTATATTTTCTATTCAGAGCCTTGTATTTAATATCGAATGTGATTTGGGTTTATCGTGAATCGTGTTTTATATGACATTGGTTCTTTAACCCAGTTAAAGACAGGATATTGATTTTTGAAAAGATTAAAACTAAGTGGAGTTTTAATGAATCTTTAATTAGATTAAAATGTGAATTGATAATTTAAATTATCAAATCTGAAAGGTGATCGAGAATGGAGTACCACCAGTTTTGCTCCAAAGCGATAGTTAAATCTTTAATTAGATTTGAACGTGAAATGGTAATTAATTTTGCCGATGACACCGTGGTGTTAGATATGGAGTATTACCAGTTTTGCTCCATGGGATAAATAGGTTGGGATTGGGAAATAAAACAAATAATTACTTCGGTGTGGTTCGCTAATCCCGACTAGTTTGAAATGATATCCAAAGGAAGATTAAAGAATAAATTTAGAAGAATTTATCTTTGATAAAATTAATGGGAACCTTTCCCCTAAGAATGTGATTTTGTGAATAAAAGAATATTCTGAATTGGAATGAGGCGTTCGTTGTGTTTGTGTAACATTTGTTTATTATATACGTAGCTTATTCAGAAAGGCCGGGTTATACCCATTCTGAATAACCAATTCGACGAGATGTCGAAGATGGAGACGGTGGTTGAAGACCGGAAGTCTTCACATCGTTTGGGTGATTACCGATGATCTCGATTGGGCTGTACACCCAAGATGAGGGAAACAGTTGGTGATCGTCCAGACGTACTTGGAGATGGATGGATATGCGAGGAAAGTGCCTCCGGTTTCGTTCAGACCCAGAACGAACTTGTAAATGGATTGTGTGTCTGACATTGGATTTTATTCTGTGTTGATTGATCTCTATTAAATATACATCTGTTTGGCGGCGGAGAATTTATTCTCTTGCTTAACGCCCTTCTCTGATACGTACGAGCTCAGAGGTTGTATATCGATGGACATCAGTCGCATGGAGTGAATTGCCAATGTGGCACACGTAAGTGGCAATTGATCAGGGCTTCTGTTGAAAAGCAAAGTCTTGTGGTTGATGATCAAAGCACGGCCTGTGTGGCGCAGCTTTGTGTATAACGTGAATTCGCGAGCCTCACACCTCGGTATGAGTCAAAAACGGGAGACGGACCGCTGGGAGAGCACGCCGTTTCTTTCTAGCTAGGGTGGTGTCAGTGACCTACCAGCCCTGACATTTATATACTTTTCACCTGTGTGGTTGTTGGAATGCGAGGCGCCTCAGATATAGGTCTGTAAGGACCGGGAAACGTGTGTTCAGGAATTGCCAATCCTCAAAAGTAAGAGAGGATCGGCCCAGCCGATTCCAAGGATCAAAGTGGGGTCTTGGGACATTTGCTAGAGTGTCTCGAACGCGGAGAGGAGCTTGCCCCTTGCCTCGACTCATGATGGAATCCAATTTCCAATACGTGTGTTTCGGTTTTATTTGTAGAACCTAGTATGGCGACATAGTGGTATGGGTCATTCATGCCGCCTATGATTGATATTTATGATTGAAATTGTTTTTACACTATACACCTATAATAGTATCAAATAATGTGTTTTAAACGTATCAAGCATGCTTTGGCTGTTATAAGGTAAAAACCCTATCCTTCGGCTTGCGTTGCATTGTGTGATGGGACCTGGGTCTTATAACAGCTTCATTTTTCTTTATTTAGCATTGCGTTGTTTGTTTTATGCACTGGTATTCTTGGGAGGAAACCCGTTCCGTGTCATACGGCGTGGTCCCTTGATTTACCGAACTATGAAATAAAGATTAATAACTGTTTTAGTTCTCACACCAGTCCCATGACCGACCTGGAGTTTATTGTTTTAACCTAAACTCTGGGTGCCCTTATTTTCCACACGGGCAGCTAGTAGTTTTGGTTTTGCAGATTTATATTCACAGGATCCTGATTTACAGCTGGAACGATGCTCGGAAAGCTCTGTATCCGTGCATTACTTCTAGTTGTGTTTTTGTATTATTTTCCGCTGCGATGTATTTAAATGTAATTTAAATCTCTGATATTTGTTGAATGTAATTCATTTATTTATACTTGTATATTCTTGTATCTGATGGAAATGTTGTAATAACAATGAAATGTTCTTCCGTCTGCGTTCCAATTTGTCCTGTTCTCAAAACGATCAGGGGTTCCGAACGGTCTAGATCGGTTTAACGACTGATTCAGATCGAGCGAAATTCCTTACCGTTACAAACTTATTAGAGAAATGCTTGAAAGTGGTATCATTTGACCTAGTGCAAGTGAATATTCATCACCAGTGGTGATGGTCAGAAAAAAGATGGTAGTCGGAGAATGTGTATTGATTATAGGGATTTAAATAATCAAACAATAAAAAATAAATTTCCAATACCATTAGTTGAGGATCTATTAGATGAATTGCATAGGTCACAATTTTACACAAAACTTGACTTAAGATCTGGTTATCACCAAATCAGAATGCATCCAAATGATGTGCATAAGACAGCTTTCAAGACACATGAGGGTCACTATGAATTTGTTGTAATGCCATTTGGTTTATCCAATGCTCCTACAACGTTTCAAGCATTAATGAATCATATTTTTAAACCATATCTCAGAAAATTTGTACTAGTTTTTTTTGATGATATTCTAATTTACAGCCAGACGTGGTCTGAGCACATGCAACACATCAGAATTACTATGCAGGTACTGGAAACTAATCAACTGATCATCAGACTCTCCAAATGTGCGTTTGCTGAATCTCAAGTTAACTATTTGGGGCATGTGATTTCGGGGCATGGAATAGCTGTGGAAATGTATAAAGTCAAGGCAATTAAACAATGGCCAGTACCTAAGAATATCAAAGGATTGAGGGGTTTTTTGGGACTCACAGGCTACTACAGAAGATTCATACAAAATTATGGTACACTTGCAAGACCCCTCACTAATTTGCTCAAAAAGAATGCTTTTCACTGGGATGAACAGGCCACTTAAGCTTTTGAGAAATTAAAAAAAAGGTTAACGAGCCCACCAGTACTTGCAATGCCTGACTTTGAAAAAGAATTTGTGGTGGAATGTGATGCAAGTGGGACTGGAATTGGGGCTGTACTGACTCAAGGAGGTAGACCTATAGCATAATTAAGTCAAGCACTGAATGGTAGAAATCTTTTGCTATCAACCTAAGAGAAAGAACTACTGGCACTCATATTAGCAACGAAGAAGTGGACACAATATTTGGTGGGTTGAAGGTTTATAATAAAGACAGACCATCAAAGCTTAAGGCACTTGCTTACACAAAAGTTAACCACTGGAATACAAGGAAGATGTCTGGCTAAATTAAATGATTTTGATTACAAGGTGGAGTATAAAAAGGAAGAGAAAATAAGGCAGCAGATGCATTATCCAGAATTCCAGAAGAGGGTACACAATGCGAAGCAGTTTCAACTATAGAGAGTAGTTGGATGCATCATTTCAAACAAAACGTGCTTGAGTCAGTGAGTTACAAGGAATTTACGCAACAAATCAAAGAAGGAAGAGACAAAAATGGAAAATACAAGGTGGTGAATAATATCATATTTCATAAAAACAGAATCTACCTTGACTCTCAATACAAAGAATTAATCCAGCATATGATACACGAGCATCATTCAACTCCATTGGGGGGCCATGCTGGAGTTAAAAGGACCATTTACAAAATCAAACAAAACTTCTACTGGAAGAAAATGAAAACTGATATAGAAGCATTTATCAAAGAATGTGATACTTGCCAAAGAAATAAACATGAAAACGTATCTGTACCCAGTCTTCTGAATCCTTTGCCAATACCAGAAAAGATTTGGAGTGATATATCCATGGACTTCATTGTGGGCTTGCCAAAGAGTCACCAATATACGGCTATTTATGTGGTTGTGGACAGGTTGTCAAAGTACTCCCATTTTTTTCCACTCAAACACCCATACACTGCAAAGGAGGTTGCCAGAATATTTTTTGATGGAGTGTTCAAACATCATGGTATGCCAAAAAGTATAGTAAGTGACAGGGATGCAATATTTACCTCTTCATTTTGGTAGGAGCTTTTCAAATTGCAAGGCTGCTCATTGAATTTAAGCTCAGCCTATCACCCACAAACTGATGGGCAAACGGAGGCTATAAATAAAATATTAGAGTGCTACTTACGTTGTTTTGTCTGCCATAAACCTCATGAATGGTCAAAATGGCTGTAAGTGCTGAATTTTGGTACAATACAAGTTGGCAAAGCTCTACAAATACAACACCTTTTATAGATGTTTATGGCATACCCCCACCAACTCTGTTAACCTATGTCCCTAACACATCTAAAGTACCTCAGGTTAAACAGGAATTATTTTCCAGAGATGTGGTATTACAATTATTGAAGGATAGCGTGAGAATAAGTCAGTCCAGAATGAAAAGATATGTTGATATAAACAGAACAGAGAGGCATTTCAATGTGGGAGACTGGGTATACTTAAAATTACAGCCCTATCGGCAAATAACAGTCAGTAATTTGAAGACTACTAAATTGTCACCAAAATTTTATGGTCCATATCAGGTCTTACAAAAAATTGGAGAAGTTGCTTATAAGCTCGATTTACCACCACAGGCTAAAATACATCCAGTGTTTCATGTGTCTCAATTAAAACGAAAGGTGGGCAGAAATATAGTAATACAAAGAGTAGATCCAATCTTCATTGAAGAGATTGTTGACGAGCCAGAGATGATACTGGATAGAAGGATGGTGCCCAAGAACAATAGAGCTGTGACACAAGTCTTAGTGAAATGGAAACAAAGACCGGAAGAGGAAGCTTCATGGGAAGATTATTGGAATTTGATCAAAAAATCACCTACATTTGACCTTGAGACAAGGTCAAATTATGAAGGGGGAGGGAATGTTAGGACTGAACCTGACTCTGCATGCAATCAGGTTATTAATGGTGGAAGCGGCAATTTATCGAACACATTAAGGGGTAACGCAAACACTTGTGATGACGTTAAATCTGGAGTTGCTATGGTCAGTGATCAATGGGAGACGACAGTAAATGGCAAGGACAGAATACCAGTAACCCAGGAGGGGTCCAATGATGATCTGCACAGATACATGCACGAGTGAGAATGTGCATCTGCACAAATAAAGAAAGAACAGAAGTAAAAGAGAAGCAGAAATGTTTGATATTAATACCTGGCTTGTACGCAGGCTTTTTATTTAAGTTAAGTGGGTTAAAAGCCCAACTGTGGGGTAATTGATGACTTGTATAAATAAACCCCATCGCATATTGTACAGGCATGTTGAATAATAATAAAGAAATTCTGCTTCTTCCTGGCTGACTCTCCTTCTCTCTAATCTCTTCTTCTCCAATCTCTCTTGAAATCAATCTCCCTTATTTCTATTTCCAATCCTTAATTCTATCTCTCTACAACAACCTGAACTCTATCCTCCCTCTGCAATTCTCTGTATCTCTTCTTTAACTGCCATACTCCTGTCGGTCTTCCTGAATGTTTACAAGATCAATGGGCAAGAAAACAGACCATAACAAGTGATTTGGATTTAGGATGGCCGTGGTGATTTTGCAATCGTATTAAGGGCTTGATCGAGTTGGAGATGCTGGTTTCGAAGTGATGGATTTGGAGAGGTAGGGTTTGCTTTGCGAGTTTGGAATGGCGTATGGTGAAGTTGTGAAGAGTTGTTTGGGTTGTGTGATGGCTTTTTAGGTCGAATTAGGGAAGAAGCTCGGAGGTTTTGTGGTAGTATGTTGGAGTTGTGTACAAGTTTGGTCTGAGGTGATGAAGGTTGGTGAATTTGGTCTGTTGTGGGTGGTATGGTTTTGGTCTGTGAAGACTGGTGAACTACGTAGTTGGAGAGCAGGTAATGGAGTTAGATTCTTGTAGGGAGGAGGTAGTAATTGTATATATGGAAGATGTGGTGCAACAGTTTGCGTGCAATAGTTTGTGGTGGAAGTTATTCGGGTGAACTGGTTTGCAGTGGGGTGATTGTGTGGTGACAGTGAATGGTGTAGAGGACGGTGGCAGGAGGGAGTGAAGGAGTTCGGTGTATGTGGAATTTTGACGTATGTGGATTTTTTAAGGCAGAAGCATGGAATTGTAAATGAGCGAATTTTGGTGGTTTGTTGCAGAAAGAAGGGGACTTGGATTGATATTTGTTGGTTGAAGCAGGAGTAGGTTGTTGTTTTTGCAGTTTGTGGAAAATTGTGATGATAGGTGTATGGCAGCTTTGTTTGAATGTGAACTGGTATGGGGAGATTTCGACTACGAGTTGGATGTGAATGCAGTGTTGTAGAATGGTGAAGCGAAGTGAGTTGATAGTTGACGATGTACAGGGTGATGATTGCAAGTATGTATGGCAGTGGGGTAGTGGAGTTAGCTCACTGGTGTAGTAGTTACTGAGATGAAATGCAGTGGCAAATGAGGTTCGTCGTGGTATGTTGATATTGTATGGAGAAACGGTTGATGAAGGCAATGGCAAATGAGATGAAATGTTGGTTGAAGCACTTGTGACAGGTTGTGTGGTAAATGGGGATTGATGAGGGGAAGTTTGGTGATAGTTATTGGCTTGTATCGGTGGTGAAGACACGGGTAAAGGCTAATGTGTGATGAGGGTTCGACAGAGGGGAAGTCAGCAAAGTTGAAGAGGAAGGTTTGTGAAGCTTGACAGAAGTGAAAATGGAAAGAACTATTTTGGAGAATGTAATGTAATGGTAGAAGGAAATGTAATGGAAAAATGTAATGTAACACAGATGCAATAAAATGAAATGCAGATTGATGATTATACATGCAATTTCTTTTTTTTAATATAGATGAAAAACACTCATAATGTAACAAGAACAGAAATGCAAGCAACATACAAAGATATAACAAGAAGAACAGAAATGCACTCGAAATCTAAAATCTGAAAATTTTCACAACACTGAGCAAAGAACAATGCACAGAAAGTGAAAATTTCCAACACTGAGCAATGCACAGAATAATGAAAACGGAAATGCAAACTAAAATCTGAAGCAACAATGAATATGAATGTTTTTTTTACACAAACTAAACACAAATGCAAAGACTAAACAAAATCAAACAATGCACAAATCAATAGACACACAAATAATGATCAATTTTTTTTTAAAGAGAACAAACACACACAAAAAAAGCAACACAAAAGATGCACAAATGAAGAAAACAAACTCACACGACAACATGAAACAAATTTTTTAAAATATATATATATATATATATATGCAAGATGAGGCAAAGTCACACAAGATCACACAAAATAGAAATGAACAATGCACACAAAAACGACAAGGAACAAACAAATGAAAAACTACACACAAATTTTCTTTTTGATCTTTTTTTAAGAAGAACAATAAACAAGAAAATTAATTCAAAGAATAAACTAATATTAAGTTCTATCCCCGACAACGGCGCCAAAAACTTGTTTGCAAAAGGATTTTCTATCGAATTAGAAAACCGTCAACAAAATATCGTAATAAAACCGCAAGCGCACGGCGTATACTTGTAGTACGTGGCGAATACTAGTCGATCCATGAGGAAAGAAGTAATTCTAATTTTATTCAATCAAATTAAAACAAAGTCGAGTGCAGATTTAACGAACTAACTAACTACAACTAAACTAACAAACTAAAATAGATAAAAATATGAGAGTTAAATAACAACTTAGGAAAAATCGACTCTCTAGATCACATGAATCAACATAAAATGAAATCATGATTTTTTTTTTTTTTTTTTGTCATTTGTGAATTTAGTTGATATGATTATTATAAGTATAGCTTATTCATGTTATTAATTAACACAACATAAACTATCAAACTATAACATACCCATTATCACATTACTAGTTCTAATGAAAAATGACAACAAGATGGAAGGGAATTATACTTTAAGCATGGCCTATGAACTATTAATTAGAACTATAGACCATCAAAATTTTATTTCAACCTCCACTTAATCACCATCATCATATGCAAATGAAGAGGTAATTAGTGAACATATGACTAAGCATAGCCTATTTCGTGTCAACAATATAGGCTATCAAATTCAATAATGAACACAAAACCAATAACATCAACATGACATGAAGCACAAAAGAGAGCATGAATAAACAAAGTATGTTGCACCTACATAATCAAGAGAGCTTCAATACCCCTAAGTATGTTGCACAAAACCAATAATATCAACATGACATGAAGCACAAAAGAGAGCATGAATAAACAAAGTATGTTGCACCTACATAATCAAGAGAGCTTCAATACCCCTAAGTTGAAA
Organism: Allium sativum; assembly: GCA_030737875.1. Classification (NCBI taxonomy): domain Eukaryota; kingdom Viridiplantae; phylum Streptophyta; class Magnoliopsida; order Asparagales; family Amaryllidaceae; genus Allium; species Allium sativum. Next base: position 483,390,737 of record CM060924.1, read on the forward strand.
GACATTATCCTCTAATGTATGTAATCATGACAACAAAGATAGATTGCAACATTAAAAATAAAGGAAAAAGAAAGAACCTAATTAACAAAAATAAACTAAATTACTTGCATACAATAAAACTACACTAATGCATAATGTAAATAAAAAGAATTAAATGAACAAGAAATTAAATTGCATTAACATGAAAATTACATAAGAGGGAAATGGTTAAGAAGCCAGGAAAGAAGAAAGACTTTTGTTTTTGATCCTACAAACAAACTAACTAAAGAAGGAGAATATTTATATCAACATAAAGGGGGTATTTATACGTGTTCTAAACCCTAAAACCCCAATCACTTTTGTTGGGGACTACCAAAAACACCCCTTCGTGAAGCTTCCATTTGTCTTTAGCTACTAATGATTCACTAAAATTGTATGAACCCTTTTTTGTCTCCACTTGCTAATATATTTGCCTCTAGTTGTACCATTAAGGAAGGAGAGATAATGGGTATGTGTGGTCCTCCACTAAGTAGTGTGTGAATTAATTCCATCTCTAATTCTTTGTATCCACTTTGTGTATGTATATCTCCATGTAAACTTCATGTGCGCATTTTATTTTTGCTCCTAAATTCTTACAAGACACATGAAAATGAACAAGTAAATTTTATCAAAAATAAATACATGCACAAATGATCGTTTTGCCCCAATATGAAGATGAATGCGTGATAATTTGAGAACTTTGGGTTTTTGGTTAAAACATATAAAAATAGCCCAATATGTTATTTATTTAATTAAAACAAGAGTAAATGTGTGAATATAAATGTGCACATTTACGTGCACATCATGACCACAAATTAATTCCGTTTGTCACAAAATTTTGGATTCTGACATTAAACATAATTCTGGATCCAATGGAATAGGTCTTGTCGAACTCCGAGTTTGTTTGACCTTCCGTTTTATTTTTCGAACGCGTTTCAGTTTGATTTCAACGTGCGATTTTAGCATATGTTTAATTCCCGCACGCCTGCACATTAACTCCAAAAATCATGAAATTATGGATTCTATCATTATTCGACAATACAGATTTAATAAAAAAAGTTTCGTCGAAATCCGAAGTCATCTCTATAATGTTCCTTTGTAAACTGCTCAAATCATCTTTAAATAATCGAATTTAGAAATTCATTCGTATTTTCTTATAAAATTATATTAAAAATAATTTTTAATTTGGTTCTGAAATTCCAGGTTGTTAATGGCTATGATGCTTCAACAAGCCACATCTCGGAGTTTATAGGGGGGAAATTTTCTTAAAGGGGGGGGAGAGGAGAGAGTGTAACGACCCACATTCTACGTATCGAAGGATCGTAGAATATTTATTTCTTTTTCATATGAGGTCTTATGGTCGTGTAACTATGGGGAACGGCTATTGGGGTCATTTCCCATGTTCACGATTTTTGCCGATTTTTAAATGACCATTTTGCCCCTGGCGAATCTTGTTTCGACTATAAATTTTTATTGGTAAGGAGTTTTGACCTGGTACCACTTCCATTAGATCCGGATGATGGTTTACCTTTCCGTAGAATGGTCACATTAATCAAACAGACTAACCGTTTGGGAGATATGGCTGAATTAATGTTTAGAAGGTGAAAATAGCTTAACTGGGCCAAGTAAGGTGATTAGCAGCTTGGCCCATTGGGGGATTTTGGGATTATGGGTATTTAAGGGCTGAAAGGGACTAGAGAAACCCTTCTTTGTCATTTTTGCAGCCGCCACTTTCATTCCTTCAACCCTAGTAATGGCATCTACCTTCTAAAAACACCTCTAATCACCTTCTAATCAAGGATTAAGCTAATCAACATCAAACCAAGTTAAAATAGCATCAAATCAGAGTTGGAGCTGTTTTGTTGCATAGAGATTCGATCCAAATCAGAGATATTTTCAGATCTAAGATTATTTTGTGGCTAAGGTGAGTGATTTGCATTGTTTTTCACTAATTACAGCTAATTAGGGGTGATTAGTGTTAATTAACGAAATTATGCATGTTAAATTTCTGGAAAAATGTATAGAAATTCTTAAATATTATTTTAAGCCTCTGTTAGAAATTTGGGTTAATTTGGATATGGTTTGCTAATCCTATCATTAGTTATGGTTAAGCATGATTAAGGGGAAAATATGGGTTTTGGGTATGTTTGATCCATATTAACATGTTAAATTGTTGTTTTGGTATTTATGGTTGATTATGTATGTTGCTATTACTATTTGGAATGCTTCATGATTGTTTAGCAAAGTTAAAATGGTCAAAAACGTCGTCGTATGGCGTAAATAGCTAGCAGAAAAAGTTGTAGAAAATAATGCAGAGTCACGTTCGTGAAGCACTTGTCCCTCATGACCCGACCCCTAGGATCGTGCAGCACCCTCACACCCCGACTCCTAGGATGGTGAAGTATCCTCACAACCCAACTTCTAGGATGGTGAAGCATCCTCACGACCCGACCCCTAGGAACGTGAAGCACCCTCACACTCCGACCGTGAGGAAGATGGCAAACCCTCACACCCCGACCGTGAGGAATAAGGCGAACCCTAGGAGGGCGACCCCTAGGATGGCGAGCCAGAAGACCACGACCAAGATAGGGATCACGAGTAGGTCCCACGACTCGAGGGTGGTCCATGATCCGACCCCGTGTCACGAACTGGAGCAGACCACGAACCGAACATTGGTGTCACGAGTCACGAGCGGAAGGAGGAACCACGACCTGTACTTGAGGCGAACCACGAGACGAGGAAGCTGATCACGAACCGGGGCTTCAAAGCACCATGAGTCGATATGGAGGATCACGAACTGAACTGATGGACGAACGGGGATGATGACCAAAACCCGAGATGCAAGGGTAGTCCAAATGAGAGGTTATTACTCAGGATCCCAAAGGGGACCAACGAGTTAACTTCATGAGTTGGACTTTGCTGCGGGACGTGTGCAAAGGGGTTATCGATATCCATAACTTTAGTTCACCACTGAGAGATGGATTTGTGGTTATGGATCAGTGCAATGGAGTCATTGTGACTCCATGGAGCAAAGTGATCGTAGCAAAGGATTGGGTGATCACTGCTTCTTTTTCTAGCAGCAAGGGGTTGCTATCAAGGTTCTACTTTCTTTGTTCTAAAGCTAGTATAGGTAGGAGCAGGCGAGTTGCAGCCTGCAATCCGAAATGAGGACGGGTTTTTGGAGTTAGCTCACCTTCTCTTTCTTTTCATAATTCGCAAAGCTTACATCTAAGTAGTAAGCCCACCCCATGATGAGTGCTCTCCTATTCCGACTTCCCCAGTGCCTACGCCCACTAAGATCCACCCGTGATTCATCGAACCATTCCATTTCATTCATGAGCAGGCGAGCCACTTTCCTTAATAGAAATGCACGGAAAGTGCTTCCATGTGTCAAAATAAAACAAAACACCAGACTAGTCTAGGAGTATTATATTGCTTGTCTCTAATATCCTCCCCAGATTATTTCGACGAGAGCGGTGGTGGAACAAAGCAAATGAATACAAACTGGTAATTCCAGTCATACTGGTTGAATTATTTCAATCAGTCTATAGAGGAGACGCTCTTGCGCCGAAGATGAACGGGGGTAAGCGATCCTTTTCGCAATCCCGATGTTAGAAACAATATGTTGTCTAATTAGTTACCTAGGCTCGTGGAAGATGCGCAACCATCGAGGAGGAAAGAGAGATCCGAAGGCGGAAGACGGAAGAATTTTGCCAGTATATTAATACAAATTGCAGGACGTATTGACGGAAAAGAAATTGCACGTGTCGAATGGATCAGAGAAGGTAGGGTTCCTCTACAAACAATCCGCACTAAAATTGATCATTGTTCCTATACAATTCGAACTATCCATGGAGTACTAGGCCTCAAAATTTATATCGTATGCTTTACGCACTGAGTAAGAGATGTGAGGATGATTTCTATGTTTGATATTTGCTATCACTATGTCATGCACACTCCCATATTACGTTTACACTTTATGTTAGTGTTACCTTAGAGTACTGTACATCTTATTGTGCTAACTTTTTGATTGTAGGTCCAGATTCAGGTATGATTGGATTATCCCTGTTATTGTTCTATTTTGTTGCTTATCGCTTATACCAGACTTTTGTCTGACCCAGAGTTTTATGTCTCTTCTTATTACTCTGGTTGCTCTTAAACGGGCAGACTAGAGACAGGTTAGGTGGTATGCACGAGTAGCTGTACCAGAGACGAGCAGGAGGCTTCCACGTATGATATATATAGATATTCTCCCTGTGTTGTTGCTGGTCACTGCTTTGGGCATTAGTAGTGCACCTTTTTCTTTTGCTTTAGAGACAGTATTTTAAGAGTTGTAATAATGATGGTTATGGATCATAAGCTGTATGTTGGATTTCCGCTGCTATGATGGTTTAGTTTTCAGCTTATGTGCTGTCTCTCCTGTTTTATGTCAATGATATGATTTTATTATATTTTATTTCCATACGTTGTGACACATTCTACAGGTTCTTTTTTAGTTCAAAATCCTTTCCTTTCTTGGGCGACCGTCCCGTGCTAGTCGGGCATTAGCACAACGCACTTTCATTGGAAATGTCGGCTGGTGCGGGGCGGGCCATCACACTTAGTATCAGAGCTCTAGGTTGCGTAGTTAACCTAGGGAAAGATACCAGGGAGAGATAGTACGTATATGAGAGCGCGTATTTGTGGTATTTTGGTTTTCAAAAGATATATATATACTATTAGTATATCTAAGGATGAAGTCGCACTGCACTGGCACCACATTGAGATGGTTAATCGTTTTTTCTTTACAGATTGAACGATGATCCGATATACGAGGAATACGGGTTCGGGGACAAGTACTTGGAACACTCTTGACATGAGGACGATGTTTACAGACTTCGTGCGAGAGATGCTTAGGGATGATCGGGGAGCAGTTCCTAATGCTGCTAACGGTGGTGGTGCAGTAGTGCAGGCGCCTAGGGCCGATTTCGCCAAGCTTAACAAGGATTACACTAGTCTTGGCGCCACGGAACGGAGTCGGCTACGGATGTTCAAGATTGGTTGAATAGTTGTGAGCGCATCTTCGAGGACTTGGGAATCGATGATGCCATGAACAGAAAGTTAGCATCGCGTCAGCTTCAAGGATGAGCTATGAATTGGTGGAATGCTATTAAAGCAGCTACTTCTGAAGATCAAGTTACTTGAAATCAGTTTATGACTCATTTCAGCGAAAAGTTCATTCCAGCTTCTCACAAATCTGAATTGCTTAGGAAATTTTTGGAGCTTAAGGAAAATGTAGGGCAGTCTCGGAATATATTGCTGAGTTCGATACTTTATCAAAGTATGGATTATCACTTATCGACACTGCCGAGAAAAAGAACAAGAAGTTCATAACCGGCTTAGATGAGTACTTAGGGGAAAGGCTGATAAACCACATCGACGAGACGTTCGAGTCTATAGTGGGGAAAGCATTGAGATCGGAGAGTCTTTACCCTAAGTCAAAGGCCGATGTTGCTATTGCATCTGTAGAGGAATCAAAGCCGCAAGCAAGCGGTGGAGGTAAGAAGGAGTCTCAGAATAAGAGAAAACAGGATCAGACCAAGGGTGGTCAGAAAAATAAGGACAAGAAAGATAAAGAGTGCTTTAGTTGTGGCAAGAAGGGCCACTATGCTAGAGATTGTCACGAAAAACCTAGGGAAAGGAAGTGCTTCAATTGCGGCCAAGTGGGACATCACAAGTATAATTGCCCGCAACCCCCTAAAGAGAAGCAGATTGTGAAAGCATATGCTATCAATGTTGTTCCTTCTTCGTCGAATGCCTCAACTGCGGCAGAGAGGGGTAAGGGCATCGTTATTCGAGGTATGCTTTCTGTTTATGATGTTCCTATTCAAGTTTTGTTTGATATCAAAACTTCCCATTCCTTTGTATCTAGTGACCTGGTTGATAGGTTGGAATTGGAACTCGAGATTGTCGATAGACCTTCAGTTGTGACGAACCTGATCGGTGGTTCGACTAGCCTTTGCATGATTTGTTGTAATGTGGTCTTATCGAGTTATGGATGTATGTTTGCTTTTGATTTCTTAGTTGTTTTGCTAGTATCATCTCACATAGATTGTCTGAATTCGGAGGAGATGTTCCTTGAGTGCTTGTTTGATATTGGTTTAGGCCTTTGGGGCTTGTGCTTGGGGAATGTCGAGTTCGACTAGGATGGTTTGCGTGAGATATAAATAGTTGTTTTGATTTCCATTGAATGATATCTCGGCTTACTCTAGGAGTGATGTGCAGCCGTGACATGATAAGACTGTTCAATGGTATGGAGTGTCGCGAGTTGGATTTGATAGGGCTATGTGACGACTAGAGTGGGACTTGAGAAAGTTGCAAAGTAATGAATTGTTTAGGACTTGATGTTGATGTTCTCTTTGGTTCAAGAATGGTAGAACTTCGAAGGGATAAGATGTGCTCGTTGATCGTGGAGATACAACGAAGGTTAGGACGATTCAAGTTGGACTTGAATGCGTAAAAGAAAAATGGGTGTTCGTTGATCATGGAGATGCAACGAAGGCTAGGACGATTCAAGTTGGACTTGAACTCATAAAGGAAAAATGGTTGTTCGTTGATCTTGGAGATGCAATGAATAGGGAGATGACTCATGTTGGACTTGAGTTTGTGCTCGAGTTTGTGGGTAATGGATACTCGAGACTGGGTCTGAGTATGTGGGTAGCTCTTCTAATGAGAGTACCAAGAAATCGTCAATAGTTAGAGTGTTCTAGGCAGACTTGAAGCAGGGGTATCTGGGGATGCTCGTTACCTTGGATCGTTGGATGTGATCTAGTTATCCTTGGAGGATAAACGTACGTTGGACGTACGATAGTCCGTATGGAGGCGGGGCTTCCATTAGCCTTGGGATTGGTTGGACCAGTCAAGTAGGTATCGACGTATGTATGGAGGTGGGGCTTCCATTAGCCTTGGGATTGGTTGGACCAGTAAAGTAGGTATCGACGTATGTATGGAGGCGGGGCTTCCATTAGCCTTGGGATTGGTTGGACCAGTCAAGTAGGTATCGACGTATGTATGCCTTTGGCACGTGATAGATATGACATGTTTGAAGGATGCTATGGTTGCTATGTTTGTTCCTATTTTTATTCCCTTGAGTAGACTATCACCTGTAGGAATCTGGTAATAGAGAACGAAGAGATGACGGCATACACGGATGCATGTGCTACCGGACTAGGTGCGGTGGGTGATGCATCGAATATGATACATGACAGTTTAGATGATATGTTTCTTGAATGGAAGCAACTGGAGTATATCATGGGATATAATCTCATACATAAGTATGGACTGGATCCAGAAATGTTAGCAAGTTTGTTGGTTAGATCGACTTTGATTGAGCGGATTGATTCCAGTTAGAGGAACGATCCTGACCTATTGGAAATCATCTCCAAGGTAGAAATGGAGATCGATGGCAAGGAGATGAGCAAGTATGGGTTTGGTCGAGAAGGATGGCTTTAAAAGAATGGGAGACTAGTTGTACCCAATATTAATAGATTGAGAGATGAAGTACATGAATTGCCAGTTAGTTAAAACTGAGCAAAAGGAGCCTAGTGGTTTGTTACAACCGTTGGAAATTCTCAATGGATTTCATTGATGGTTTGCCAAGGACTAGATTAGATCATGATTGAATCGTGTATTAGAGGATCTCTTGCGAGCTTGTATATTGGATTTTGGTGGATCATGGGATGACCAATTGCATCTAGAAGAGTTTGCATATAATAACAGTTATCAATCCAGTATTGGTATGGCTCCATTTGAAGCTTTGTACGGAAGACCGTGCAACTCACCGTTAGAGACCAGTGAGAAATATGTGCTTGGACCAGAAGTAATAAGAGAAACATCAGACAAGATCAAGATTGTTCAACAGCGAATGAAGGCCGCTCAATATAGGCAGAAGAGTTATGCAAATAAAAGACGAAGAGACTTGAAATTCTCTGTTGGTGACCTGGTATTCGTCAAGATATCTCCCTTGAAGAGTATGATTCGATTTGGTAGGAAAGGTAAGTTAGCACCAAGATTTGTTGGTTCATTCCCAGTTCTCGAACAAGTTGGGAATTTGGCATATAAGGTTAAGTTACCTTACAAGATGGCGGGAGTTCATAACGTGTTTTATGTTTCCCAGTTAAGGAAGTTCATGCACAACCCCGATATGACTATTTCACCGAATCAGTTGGATGACATCGAAGTAGAACCCGAGGCGGTTGGGAACTATAAGCCGATCTGTATTGTCGAGAGCGATACGAAGCAACTTCAAAGGAAGGCGGTGAAACTAGTCAAGGTTCAGTGGGGCGAGAATGAGAGTGACTGTACTTGGGAAACAGAGGAGAGCATAAGGGAATCGCATCCAGAACTCTTTGTCTGGTAAGATTTTAATAGTGATAGTTTCTTCCCTTGTTAGTAAACCGCATGCCAGGATAGGCTTGTTGTGTTGTTATGTATGTTTTATTGTTGCAAATGATTATTAGGCATGCAGGATCCTTTGTACGTTTTGGTTAAGGAATTTCGGGGGTGAAATTTCTTAAAGGGGGGGGGGGGGGGGGGTGGGGGTAACGACCCGCATTCTTCGTATCGAAGGATCGTAGAATATTTATTTCTTTTTCATATGAGGTTGTATGGTCGTGTAACTTTGGCGAATAACTATTGGGGTCATTTCCCATGTTCATGATTTTTGCTGATTTTTAAATGACCATTTTGCCCCTGTCAAATCTTGTTTTGCCTATAACTTTTGATTGGTAAGGAGTTTTGACCTGAAACCACTTCCATTAGATCTGGATGATGGTTTACCTTTCCATAGAGTGGTCACATTAATCAAACGGACTTACGTTTGGGAGATATGGCTGAATTAATGTTTAGAACGTGAAAAATAGCTTAACTGGGCCAAATAGGGTGATTAACAGCTTGGCCCATTGGGGGATTTCGGGATTATGGGTATTTAAGGACTGGAAGGGACTAGAGAAACCCTTCTTTGTCATTTTTGCAGCCGCCACTTTCATTCCTTTATCCCTAGTAATGGATTATACCTTCTAAAAACACCTCTAATCACCTTCTAATCAAGGATTAAGCTAATCAATATCAAATCAAGTTAAAATAGCATCAAATCAGAGTTGGAGCTGCTGTGTTGCATAGAGATTCAACCCAAATCAGAGATATTTTCAGATCTAAGATTATTTTGTGGCTAAGGTGACTGATTTGCAATGTTTTCACTAATTACGGCTAATTAGGGGTGATTAGTGTTAATTAACGAAATTATGCATGTTAAAATTCTGGAAAAATGCTTATAAATTCTTAAATATTATTTTAAGCCTCTGTTAGAAATTTGGGTTAATTTGGATATGTTTTGCTAATCCTATCATTTGTTACGGTTAAGCATGATTAAGGGGAAAATATGGGTTTTGGGTATGTTTGATCCATATTAACATGTTAGATTGTTGTTTTGGTGTTTATGGTTGATTATGTATGTTGCTGTTACTGTTTGGAATGCTTCATGATTGTTTAGCAAAGTTAGAATGGTCAAAAACGTCGTCGTATAACGTAAATAGCTAGCAGGAAAAGTTGCAGAATATAATGCAGAGTCCCGTTCGTGAAGCACCTATCCCTCACGATCCGACCCCTAGGAACGTGCAGCACCCTCACACCCCGACTCCTAGGATGGTGAAGTATCCTCACGACCCAACTCCTAGGATGGTGAAGCATCCTCACGACCCGACCCCTAGGAACGTGAAGCACCATCACACCCCGACCATGAGGAAGATGGCGAACCCTCACACCCGGACCGTGAGGAATAGGATGAACCCTAGGAGGGCGACCGCTAGGATAGCGAGCCAGAAGACCACGACCAAGATAGGGATCACGAGTAGGTCCCACGACCCGAAGGTGGTCCACAATCCAACCTCGTGTCACGAACTAGAGCAGACTACGAACCGAGCCTTGGTGTCACGAGTCACAAGCGGAAGGAGGAACCACGAGCTATACTTGGGGCGAACCAGGAGCCGAGGAAGCTGATCACGAACCGGAGCTTCGAAGCACCACGAGTTGATACGGAGGATCACGAACTGAACTGAAGGACGAACGGGGATGATGACCAAAACCCGAGATGCAAAGGTAGTCCAAATGAGGGGTTATTACTCAGGATCCCAAAGGGGACCAACGAGTTAACATCATAAGTTGAACTTTGCTGCGGGACGTGTGCAAAGGGGTTATCGATATCCATAACTTTAGTTCACCACTAAGAGATGGATTAGTGGCTATGGATCAGTGCAATGGAGTCATTGTGACTCCATGGAGCAAAGTGATCGTAGCAAAGGATTGGGTGATCGGGTGGTGGATATCATATGCTTTACGCACCGAGTGAGAGATGTGAGGATGATTGCTATGTTTGATGTTTGCTATCACTATGCCATGCGCACTCCCATATTACCTTTACACTTTATGTTAGTGTTACCTTAGAGTACTATACATCTTGTTGTGCTAACTCTTTGGTTGCAGGTCCAGGTTCAGGTATGATTGGATTATACCTATTATTGTTCTGTTTTGTTGCTTATCGCTCATACCAGACTTTTGTCTGACCCAGAGTTTTATGTCTCTTCTTATTACTCTGGGTGCTCTTAAACGGGAAGACTAGAGACAGATTAGGTGGTATGCACGAGTAGCTATACCGGAGACGAGCAGGAGGCTTCCACGTATGATATATATAGATATTCTCCCCGTGTTGTTGCTGGTCACTGCTTTGGGCATTAATAGTGCACCTTTTTCTTTTGCTTTAGAGATAGTATTTTAAGAGTTGTAATAATGATGGTTATAGATCATAAGTTGTATGTTGGATTTCTGCTGCTATGATGGGTTAGTTTTCAGCTTATGCGCTGTCTCGCCTGTTTTATGTCAAAGACATGTTTTTATTATATTTTATTTCCATGCGCTGTGAGACATTCTGCAGGTTCTTTGTTAGTGCAAATTCCTTTCCTTTCCTTTCATGGGCGACCGTCCCATGCTAGTCGGGCATTGGCACAGTGCACTTTCATTGGAAATGTCGGCTGGTGCAGGGCGGACCGTCACACTTGGTATCAGAGCTCTAGGTTGCGTAGTTAACCTAGGTAAAGACACCAGGGAGAGATTGTACGTATTTGAGAGCGCGTATTTGTGGTATTTTGGTTTTCAAAAGATATATATATATATATACTATTAGTATATCTAAAGATGAAGTCGCACTGCACTGGCACCACATTGAGATGGTTAATCGTTTTCTCTTTACAGATTGAACGATGAGCCGGTATACGAGGAATACAGGTTTAAGGGCAAGTAGTAGGAACACTCCTGACATGAGGACGATGTTTACTGACTTCGTGCAAGAGATGCTTAGGGATGCTCGGGGAGCAGTTCCTAATGCTGCTAACGGTGGTGGTGCAGTAGTGCAAGCGCCTAGGGCCGATTTTGCCAAGCTTAACAAGGATTATACTAGACTTAGCGGGAAGCTGTTCCACGGAATGGAGTCGGCTACGGATGTTCAAGATTGGTCGAATAGTTATGAGCGCATCTTCGAGGACTTGGGAATCAATGATGCCATGAAGAGAAAGTTAGCATCGCGTCAGCTTCAAGGACGAGCTATGAATTGGTGGAATGCTAATAAAGCAGCTACTTATGAAGATCAAGTTACTTGGAATCAGTTTATGACTCGTTTTAGCGAAAAGTTCATTCCAGCTTCTCACAAATCTGAATTGTTTAGGAAATTTTTGGAGCTTAAGGAGAATGGTAGGGCAGTCTCGGAATATATTGCTGAGTTCGATACTTTATCGAAGTATGGATTATCTCTTATCGACAATGCCGAGAAGAAGAACGAGAAGTTCATAACCGGCTTAGATGAGTACTTAGGGGAAAGGCTGATAAACCACATCGACGAGACGTTCGAGTCTATAGTGGGGAAAGCATTGAGATCGGAGAGTCTTTAACCTAAGTCAAAGGCCGATGTTGCTATTGCATCTGTAGAGGAACCAAAGCCGCAAGCAAGCGGTGGAGGTAAGAAGGAGTCTCAGAATAAGAGAAAACAGGATCAGACCAAGGGTGGTCAGAAAAAGAAGGACAAGAAAGATAAAGAGTGCTTTAGTTGTGGGAAGAAGGGCCACTATGGTAGATATTGTCACGAAAAGCATGGGGAAAGGAAGTGCTTCAATTGCGGCCAAGTGGGACATCACAAGGATAATTGCCCGCAACCCCATAAAGAGAAGCAGATTGTGAAAGCATATGCTATCAACGATGTTCCTTCTTCGTCAAATGCCTCAACTGCGGCAGAGAGGGGGTAAGGGCATCGTTATTCGAGGTATGCTTTCAGTTTATGATGTTCCTATTCGAGTTTTGTTTGATATCGAAGCTTCCCATTCCTTCGTATCTAGTGACCTGGTTGATAGGTTGGAATTGGAACTCGAGATTGTCGATAGACCTTCAGTTGTGACGAACCCGTTCGGTGGTTCGACTAGTCTTTGCATGATTTGTTGCAATGTGGTCTTATCGAGTTATGGATGTATGTTTGCTTGTGATTGCTTAGTTGTTTTGCTAGTATCATCTCATGTAGATTGTCCGAATTTGGAGGAGATGTTCCTTGAGTGCTTGTCTGATACTGGTTTAGGCCTTTGGGGCTTGTGCTCGGGGAATGTCGAGTTCGACTAGGATGGTTTGCGTGAGATATAAATAGTTGTTGTGATTTCCATTGAATGATATATCGGCTTACTCGAGGAGTGATGTGCAGCTGTGACATGATAAGACTATTCAATGGTATGTAGTGCCGCGACTTGGATTTGATAAGGCTATGAGATGACTAGAGTGGGACTCAAGAAAGTTGCAAAGTAATGAATTGTTTATGACCTGATGTTGATGTTCTCGTCAGTTCAAGAATGGTAGAACTTCGAAGGGATAAGATGTGCTTGTTGATCGTGGAGATATAACGAAGGTTAGGACGTTTCAAATTGGACTTGAATTCGTAATAGAAAAATGGGTGTTCATTGATCGTGGAGTGCAACGAAGGCTAGGACGGTTCAAGTTGGACTTGAACTCGTAAAGGAAAAATGGTTGTTCGTTGATCTTAGAGATGCAATGAATAGGGAGACGACTCATGTTGGACTTGAGTTTTTGCTCGAGTTTGTGGATAATGATACTCGAGACTGGGTCTAAGTATGTGGGTAGCTCTTCTGATGAGAGTACCAAGAAATCGTCGATAGTTAGAGTGCTCTAGGCCGACTTGAAGCAGGGGTATCTGGGGTTGCCCGTTACCTTGGATCAGTTGGACGTGATCTAGTTATCCTTGGAGGATAAACGTACGTTAGACGTACGATAGTCCGTATAGAGGCAGGGCTTCCATTAGCCTTGGGATTGGTTGGACCAGTCAAGTAGGTATCGACGTATGTATGGAGGCGGGGCTTCCATTAGCCTTGGGATTCGTTAGACCAGTCAAGTAGGTATCGACGTATGTATGGCTTTGGCACGTGATAGATATGACATATTTGATGGATGCTATGTTTGCTATGTTTGTTCCTATTTTTATTCCCTTGAGTAGACTATCACCTGTAGGATTCTGGTAATAGAGAACGAAGAGATGACGGCATACACGGACGCCTGTGCTACCGGACTAGATTCGGTGTGTGATGCATCGAATAGGAGACATGACAGTTCAGATGATATGTTTCTTGAATGGAAGCAATTGGAGTATATCGTGGGATATGATCTCAGACGTAAGTATGGATTGGATTCAGAAATGTTAGCAAGTTTGATGGTTAGACCGACTTTGATTGAGCGGATTGATTCCAGTTAGAGGAACGATCCTAACCTATTGGAAATCATCTCCAAGGTAGAAATGGAGATCGATGGCAAGGAGATGGGAAAGTATGGACTTAGTCGAGAAGGATGGCTTTGAAAGAATGGGAGACTGGTTATTCCCAATGTTAATAGATTGAGAGATGAAGTACATGAATTGCCAGTTAGTTAAAACTGAGCAAAAGGAGCCTAGTGGTTTGTTACAACCATTGGAAATTCTCAATGGATTTCATTGATGGTTTACCAAGGACTAGATTGGATCATGATTGAATTGTGTATTAGAGGATCTCTTGAGAGCTTGTATATTGGATTTTGGTGGATCATGGGATGACCAATTGCATCTAGAAGAGTTTGCATATAATAACAGTTATCAATCCAGTATTGGTATGGCTCCATTTGAAGCTTTGTACGGAAGACCGTGAAACTCACCGTCATGTTGGTTAGAGACCGGTGAGAAATATGTGCTTGGAGCAGAAGTAATAAGAGAAACATCAGACAAGATCAAGATTTTTCAATAGCGAATGAAGGCCGCTCAAAATATGCAGAAGAGTTATGCTGATAAAAGACGAAGAGACTTGAAATTCTCCGTTGGTGACCTGGTATTCGTCAAGATATCTCCGTTGAAGAGTATGATTCGATTTGGTAGGAAAGGTAAGTTAGCACCAAGATTTGTTGGTCCATTCCCAGTTCTCGAACAAGTTGAGAATTTGGCATATAAGGTTGAGTTACCTGACAAGACGGCGGGTATTCATAACGTGTTTCATGTTTCCCGGTTAAGGAAGTTCGTGCACAACTCCGATATCACTATTTCACCGGATCAGTTGGATGACATCGAAGTAGAACCCGAGGCGGTTGGGAACCGTAAGTCGATCCGTATTGTCGAGAGCGATACGAAGCAAATTCGAAGGAAGGCGGTGAAACTGGTCAAGGTTCAGTGGGGCGAGAATGAGAGTGACTGTACTTAGGAAACAGAGGAGAGCATAAGGGAATCGCATCCAGAACTTTTTGTCTGGTAAGATTTTAATAGTGATAGATTCTTCCCTTGTTAGTAAACCGCATGCTAGGACAGGCTTGTTGTGTTGTTATGTATGTTTTATTGTTGCAAATGATTATTAGGCATGCAGGATCCTTTGTATGTTTTGGTTAAGGAATTTTGGGGGCGAAATTTTTTTTTGGGGGGGGGGGGGGAGGAGAGAGTGTAACGACCCACATTCTACGTATCGAAGGATCATAGAATATTTATTTCTTTTTCATATGAGGTCTTATGGTCGTGTAACTTTGGGGAACGGCTATTGGGGTCATTTCCCATGTTCACGATTTTTGTCGATTTTTGAATGACCATTTTGCCCGTAGTGAATATTGTTTCGACTATAACTTTTTATTGGTAAGGAGTTTTGACCTGATACCACTTCCATTAGATCCGGATGATTGTTTACCTTTCCGTAGAGTGGTCACATTAATCAAACGGACTTACGTTTGGGAGATATGGCTGAATTAATGTTTAGAAGGTGAAAAATAGCTTAACTGGGCCAAATAGGGTGATTAACAGCTTGGCCCATTGGGGGATTTTGGGATTAGGGGTATTTAAGGACTGAAAGGGACTAGAGAAACCCTTCTTTGTCAGTTTTGCAGCCGCCACTTTCATTCCTTTAACCCTAGTAATGGATTCTACCTTCTAAAAACACCTCTAATCACCTTCTAATCAAGGATTAAGCTAATCAACATCAAATCAAGTTAAAATAGCATCAAATCAGAGTTGGAGCTGCTGTGTTGCATAGAGATTCGAGCCAAATCAGAGATATTTTCAGATCTAAGATTAATTTGTGGCTATGGTGAGTGATTTGCATTGTTTTTCACTAATTACGGGTAATTAGAGGTGATTAGTGTTAATTAACGAAATTATGCATGTTAAAATTCTGGAAAAATGTTTAGAAATTCTTAAATATTATTTTAAGCCTCTGTTAGAAATTTGGATTTGTTTTGCTAATCCTATCATTAGTTATGGTTAAGCATGATTAAGGGGAAAATATGATTTTTGGGTATGTTTGATCCATATTAACATGTTAGATTGTTGTTTTGGTGTTTATGGTTGATTATATATGTTGCTATTACTATTTGGAATGCTTCATGATTGTTTAGCAAAGTTAGAATGGTCAAAAACGTCGTCATATGGCGTAAATAGCTAGCAGGAAAAGTTGTAGAATATAATGCAGAGTCCCGTTCGTGAAGCACCTGTCCCTCACGACCCGACCCCTAGGATCGTGCATCACCCTCACACCCCCACTCCTAGGATGGTGAAGTATCCTCACGACCCAACTCCTAGGACGGTGAAGCATCCTCATGACCCGACTCTAAGGAACGTGAAGCACCCTCACACCCCGACCGTGAGGAAGATGGCGAACCCTCACACCCCGACCGTGAGGAATAGGGCGAACCCTAGGAGGGGATCACGAGTAGGTCCCACGACCCGAAGGTGGTCCACGATCCGACCCTGTGTCACGAACTGGAGCAGACCACGAATCGAGCCTTGGTGTCATGAGTCACGAGCGGAAGGAGGAACCACGAGCTGTACTTGGGGCGAACCACGAGCCGAGGAAGCTGATCACGAACCGGAGCTTCGAAGCACCATGAGTCGATATGGAGGATCACGAACTGAACTAAAGGACGAACGGGGATGATGACCAAAACCCGAGATGCAAAGGTAGTCCAAATGAGAGGTTATTACTCAGGATCCCAAAGGGGACCAACGAGTTAACTTCATGAGTTGGACTTTGCTGCGGGACGTGTGCAAAGGGGTTATCGATATCCATAACTTTAGTTCACCACTGAGAGACGGATTAGTGGCTATGGATCAGTGCAATGGAGTCATTGTAACTCCATGGAGCAAAGTGATCGTAGCAAAGGATTGGGTGATCGAGTGGTGGATATCGTATGCTTTACGCACTGGGTGAGAGATGTGTGGATGATTGCTATGTTTGATGTTTGCTATCACTATGTCATGCACACTCCCATATTACCTTTACACTTTATGTTAGTGTTACCTTCGAGTATTGTACATCTTGTTGTGCTAACTCTTTGGTTGTAGATCCAGGTTCAGGTATGATTGGATTATACCTGTTATTGTTCTGTTTTGTTGCTTATCGCTCATACCAGACTTTTGTCCGATCCAGAGTTTTATGTCTCTTCTTATTACTTTGGTTGCTCTTAAACGGGTAGACTAGAGACAGGTTAGGTGGTATGCACGAGTAGTTGTACCGGAGACGAGCAGGAGGCTTCCACGTATGATATATATAGATATTCTCCATGTGTTGTTGCTGGTCACTGCTTTAGGCATTAGTAGTGCACCTTTTTCTTTTGCTTTAGAGACAGTATTTTAAGAGTTGTAATAATGATGGTTATGGATCATAAGTTGTATGTTGGATTTCCGCTGCTATGATGGTTTAGTTTTCAGCTTATGCGCTGTCTCGCCTGTTTTATGTCAAAGATATGTTTTTATTATATTTTATTTCCATGCGCTGTGAGACATTCTACAGGTTCTTTGTTAGTTCAAATTCCTTTCCTTTCCTTTCTTGGGCGACCATCCCATGCTAATCGGGCATTGGCACAGCGCACTTTCATTGGAAATGTTAGCTGGTGCAGGGCGGGCTGTCACATCATATGTAAATACTTCCCAGTTTTCTTAAAGGGCATGACTTTGCTTTGGTTCACCTATCTCCCGACCGATTCTATCTGCACCTTCAACCAACTGGCTACAAAGATGGTCAAGCAGTTCAGGATGCATATTACTATGCCGAATAATACTCTCACTCTCTCCAAACTCTATCAGGACCCAACAGAAACCCTCAAAAATTACCTCAAGCATTTCAACACCGCGCTCGTTGAGGTTGATGATCCAGAACCTCGTACAGTCCTTGTCTAGCTCGTCAAAGATGCCATCGCCAACTCCAAATTTGGAGCATGGATAGACAGAAGGCAACCCAAAACTATAGAAGCTTTCTATGAAAAAAAGGGACAATTCCTATGTTAAGAGGAAGCTCGGTGCAACAGGGATACTCAAGGCAGCTACCCTAACAACCCAAACACTGGCACTTTCAAAGACAACGTTAAAGGAAAACAAGTCAGAGAATCTTCCGACATGGGTAAGGGGACGGCCCCGTACAAGCCCTAGCAAAACAGCAACAAAACTGGTGGTCGCAACAACCAAGCTCCTGGAGATCCCAAGAAGTACGACCGTTATCAGAATTACTGGAACTAAACTCAACTCAATCGAGATATGGAGACAGTCTACTTAGGGACATGTAACTCTCATTAGTACAAGGAGCCCAACACTAGGGAGTCTACCAACCGCAAGAAAAACTCCGGCAAGCATTGCAGATTCCATGACATGTTTGGGCATAACACTAATGACTATCGCTACCTCAAGGATGCGATTGAAAAACTCATACGCAAGAAACGTCTAGAATAGGATGTTCAGAATCCTGCTCCTCCCGAAGCAGCGACGGTCCCTTCAACGCCCTCTCTTCCACCACCTAACACGGCCCCGGAGTCGTCCAATTGAAGACCGCATAGCATCGTGATCAATACTATATGTGGTAGCCTCACCCCTCTCATGACATATTTCACAAGATAGCGGAGTATGCCAACTCCATTAAACATGTCAGCTACAAAGCTTGCTCTTCCTTAGACGAATCTGGCCCCGCCAAGCACCAGAAGACGATGCAGGATGATATTTTCTTCCGTAAAGAGAGCCTATGAGAATTGAAATCCCAACTATAGACCCTCTCGTTGTGTTTGCTTAGATTAGCCTAGCTTTTGTTCGAAGAATTCTCATTCACTTCGGAAGCTCGGCCGTCATCTTCTTTAAGGCAGCCTACGATCAAATGAAACTAGAGACCAAAGACTTGAAGCCCTGCCATGCCACAATCACCGGCTTCAACGGCTCTTCCAATCAGCCCGTCGGCATGGTTGACCTTTTAGTACAACTTGGAGAAGGGGATCAGAGCCTGGTCCGAATGCTCGCCTTTGTGGTCATTGAAGTTGTCTCTCCATACAATGTCTTCTTTGGACGTCCCTTTCTTACAGAATTCCTAGTCTGCATGTCACCATGGTCTCTTTTAATGAAGTTCTCGACAGGGAATGGGATTGGAACAATCAAAGGCAACCAAGAACCAGCGAGAGCCAGCTATCTTACCAAGTGGAAAAAACGCCCGCAACCAGGTGAAAGGCAAAACAGCGCCTCCACCTTCCTACGTCGAGACCATCTCAGCATAGCAACCAAAGGTGTCTGGGTCCTGGCTCAAGCACCACTGCCATTTTTCCAATGATCTCGATCCGATAGAGGACGAAAAGCTCAAATCCGAAAGGGCTTGCTCGGTAGAACCAACAGTGGATGTTCCGATCAGCACCAATGACCCGACAAAGATCTTGAAAGTTGGATTGCAACTGCACCCCGCAGCAAAGGAAGAGCTGGATTTCCTAAGAGCCAACCTCGACGTATTTTCTTGGACCCACTCAAACATGTGTGGCATCGATCCACGAATTGCTTGTCACATGCTCAACATCGATCCAAAGCATATTTTACTCAAACAAAAGTGTCAAATCTTGGGAACTGAAAGATCAACTGCACTCAAAGAGGAAGTGGATAGGCTACTCGATAATGGCTCCATCCACGATGCCCGCTACCCCGAATAGGTATCCAACCTAGTCTTGGTCAAAAAAGCAAACGGCAAGTGGCGAACGTGTGTCGACTACTCAGATTTGAACAAAGCCTGCCCAAATGTTAGCTTCCACTTTCAAAGATCGACCAGCTTGTTGATTCAACCGCCAGCTATCAGCTTCTTTCCTTCATGGACACATCCTCAGATTACAATCAGATTCCAATGTATGTAACACCCCGAATTTTTAACAACATTAAAGTGGATAAATTAAAGAATAATTAATTTAATATTCAGAATTAAAGGAAATGGACTGCGCCATTGCATCCATCTCGAAATTCTGGTCAAGATAGACACCTGGTTTGCGTAAAATGGATAACGTATGAAGAAGTTATGGACGGCAGAAGTTTGGCAGAAAAAGCAGAAATTCCCGGCGCACTTGACAAGTGCGCCCATGTATTTTTACACTGGCGCACCTGTAAAGTGCGCCCATGTATGTTTTTGGGAATCCGCACCCAATTGGGTGTCGTCCCGTGGCCCGATTCACTCTAGGGCTAAGGTGGCATCCGAATTCTTTAGCCTAGCAGCTATAAATATACCTTAATTCCTTTGTTTTCTTCACAAAGAAACGATGGCGGCTAAACTCTGCCGGAGTGTGAACTAAGATGGATTCGTTTTCTTCAACAACGTACAATATTTCAGTTTAGCAAATCAAATTCTGAGATTCAAGCATAGACTCAACACCAACTTCTTTTCTATCATCTTAGCAATCCAATCACAGTGAGTTTCTAGTTGCTTTTAGGTTTAGATAAATAAAAGTGAGTTATGAAAGACAGTGATTTGGATACATTGTAAACCATGAATTTGTGTTATTGTTAGATCTTATGCTATGTCATGATAGATCTATTTCTCTAGATCTAATTCAATTGTGATTATTCTACTATATTTTTATTGTGGATCTTGATTTGTAACCATATTGTGGTTAATATAAATCTGTTAATTTGGACAGTTATATCATTGGATAGATCTAATCATTTGTGTATATCATGAACATATGTCACCTTGAATTGGTTAGGATTGGATCTAAATCTTTATCTTAATTGTAACTTCTATGACATGCTATGATGTGGATTTGTGTAGATCTATTTCTAAACTAGTAGATCTAATTTATGTGGACATTGAAACTGTTAGTCAGGTCTAGATTATCACCTAGTGTTATCATGTTAGATCCATTTTATGTGATCTAATTTATCACCTTGTTTTATCATGTTAGATCTGAATTATGTGATCTAATTTTTCATCTTGTGTTATCATGTTAGATCTATTTATGTGATCTAATTTACCACCTTGCGTTATCATCTTAGATCAATTTTAATCTCTAGATCTGAATTATGTGATCTAATTTGTCACCTTGTGTTATCATGTTAGATCTAAACCGATTGGACATCTAAATTGCTAATTTAGATCTTACTATGTTTATTGTGACATCATAGTTATTGACTGCCAATCGTTCATCAGTTTTATGTCCACCTTGTTATGATGACAATTTCATGTCCAGGCCAGTATGTATGTTTACCTTATTATCATGCTAAGTTTATGTTTATGACAAGATGATCATTTTAGTTATGTTCCCATTATTTTCCATATTATCGTTTATAACTAGGCTATTGTCTAGCTTAGGCATGTTGCCAATTTTGTGAGGGCACTAGTTAAGGAACGGGGAAAAAGGGTTAAAAATGACACAATTTGAATATGAACATTTTTGGACATGTAATTCAAATTATTGGGTAAAATAGGTATTGACACCTATAAAAGTAAAGGATTAATTAATTGGTTAATCAATTAAAAATGGAATACTTAGTGATTACAATTAGGAATTGTAATTGTACTTATGGCACGAGGTTAGGTTTCATTAGTGGGGGAAGTCTGCCCGGACTCGACCGGCATATCCAGTAGCTACTAAAGTTGAACCTTATGTGGGAGGTCTAAGTACATAAATACGAATCGGGCTAAGACACGAGGTTAGGCCCAACCTTGGAATAAGACTGCCCGGACCCGACCGGCATATCCATCATATACACATTGTGAGCCTAATGTGGGAGGTCTAGCCCATTATAAACCATAAATGGACATGGTAATAAATTGGACTACTTAACCTAAACTAATCCATAAGGGATTGTATGAATAAGAACTGAAGTTAGGGTTAAGTAAAATTGATTGGATCAGTGGGAGGGTTAAGTAAATCTTAGGTAGGTGGGTAATATTAGTATATATAGGCCCACAAACTTTACCATTAAATAAACATGCTTAGATCAGTGGGAGGGTTAAGTAAATCTTGGGTAGGTAGGTAGTATTAGTATGTATAGGCCCAAAAACTTGACCCAATGAGGACACCTAGTGGTATAAATAACCGGTGGAAAAAAGACAAAGTTATGTAATTAAAGACACTTTTAGGGTAAACATAACTTGTAGAAATGATAGGGTTATGTATTAAAGACACCTATAGGTAAGCATAACCAGTTGGAAGATTGGGGGTTATGTATTAAAGACACCTGTAGGTAAGCATAACCATTAGAAAGATTGGAGTTATTTAATTAAAGACACCATTTAGGGTAAGCATAACTGGTAGAAATAAATAAGGCTATGTAATTAAAGACACCTAGTGGTATAGATAGTCAGTGAATACCTAGTGGGGGATACAAGACAAGGGGAGAGCTTGTATCATATTGTGTGGGACCCATTTCAGTCGGTAACCCGGAGTAGGTATCAAACAAAGTACTCCATACTAGGCGGAGAAGGGGCACACTTACTGACTGATTGTAAGAGATCCAAACGTGGAGGACGGTGTGGGCGGCGGCACAAACCGACCCGGCCATGTGCGTGCATGAGTCGAGCAGAAGGGGATAAGACGACCGTGACACCTGTAGATATGGTTGTGCACATTATTACGACGAGGGGTTGCCACTTTAGGAAGTGATACCTCTTACCGTAGGGACAACACAAGGTATCTACGAGGGTTAGGGAGCCGATCGATCAGGGTAGTAGTTAGGATACATTAGGACGTATACCTAAGTCTACCACCTTATAGTTGAAGGGATCATCTCTTTCTGGATATACTAGTAACAGTGCAGAGTAATCATTAGAAGCAGCATATACACCTTATCCTGTCTACCTAGTCACACCTTCCATTTATGTAGTGATCTCCTTTATCCACTTTATATGCCTATCATGTTACTTTTATTTATTTACTGGCTACAAGTAACTAGACTCGCCAGACTTTATGTCTGACCCTTTTGTTTCTCCTTCTTTCTTCCGTTTACCCCCCAGGTTCTCAGGGAGGAAACACTTAGGCTTAGTCAGGACTCAGATATCATCTTGTTAGGAGCTACTTCTGAAGTATGGCTCAAGTTCTTGTCTCTACTATGGCTTAACTCTTTCAATTGGGGAATTATGTTTTTATATTCTTATGTACTCTGATGATGCAAGACAGAAGTTTTTTATTGTAATGGTTTTTGTGACTTATGGTATTGTGGACCACAGTATTATGATTTATGTTGAAATAAAATTTAAATTTCCACTGTTATCCTATTTATATCTGTCTTGTAATTATTCTGCGTCTGTTTACCTAACGCTTCATGAAACTTAATGCATTCCCTTAGTGAGCGACATTAACGGACGTGGGGTGTCACACTTGGTATTAGAGCTACTGGTTATCAGGTTGGATAAAAGTTGTTGAAAACTATTTTTAAAAGGTTTTAGAAGAAAGCATTTTCAAAAGAAAAGGCTGTTTTGAAAAACATATTTCCCAATGTCATAGGAAGTATCTATCGATTCTGCACTTGATTCTTTTTTCCTTTTTGTCAGGGGGACCGATTCTTCCTAAAAGGTGTCCCCATTCCGGAATGATGCCATAGGTATGTTTAAACTGCAGCACATATCGAAGGGCATTGAAGTGCCTAACCTCCATCTGTAGCTATAGTAGTATAACCTACGGCTAATTTTCTCGAGCTTCGTAAGGATTTCCATGCGATGAAGGCAACTTTTGAGAGACTTGTTAGCTTGTTACACAAGGATGGTAAAAAGGAGAATAGGGGAGTTAGGGCTAAGGAGTACAACACAAGGATGAGAAAAAATGATGGCTTGGGAAGGGAACATAGATAATGTTCAAATAAAGGTGAAAAGGAAAAAGTTAAGGTTGAGGAAACACAAAATAAAAAGGTATAGCCCAAGAAAGGACGACAACAGCAACAGAAGAAGGGCGGAAAGAATGAAAAGGATAAGGGTAAGAGGAAGTGCCATAGTTGCGGGCGAGAGGGTCACTTGGCCCAGGACTGCAGGAAAGGGAAGAATGCTTGCTTCGTTTGTGAAGAGTTTGGACACTATTCTAGGGAGTGCCCAAGGAAGCAAGGGTAAGGTCAAAGGACAAGAACCTCTAGAGGGCAAGTGAATGCTCTCGTGGCTAGTGCACCAGATAGAGGTAGGAAAGTTTCCATGGAAGGTTTGATTTCTCTTTCTAATCTTCCTATAAGAACTCTTTTTGATTCTAGTGCTTCGCATTCATTTATATCTAGCTCTGTAGTAGAATCTCTGCACTTAATTACTAGTATGGTAGTGGATCCCGTAGTTGCCTCAAACCCCATTGGTGGTTCAACTCATTCATCTATGATTTGTCGGGGTTTGAGAATATCTGTGTTAGGTGTCGAGTTTGAGTGCGACACATATATGCTCAGGTTTATGGGATGTGGGTTGGTTCGAGGAATGGACTGACTTACCACATATGATGCTTTCTGGATTATGAGAGGAGGGTCGTTAGGCCTCTGACTTGTCATGGGAGGACCCTCGAGATTCCTTGTGACCCACAAGGGTCGGTTATGCTTAGTTTCCTAGAATCTCTTGATGCATCTGTCAATGATCTGCCATCTGTTCCCGTAGTCTGAGATTATTCTGACGTTTTTGATGAGGTAGGGGGCTTACCTCCGAGGCGCGAGATCGATTTTCGTATATATCTAGTGGACAATGCAAAGCTGGTTGCATTACCAGTGCGCCATATGGCTCCAAGGGAAAGGAGGGAGCTGAGTAAGCAAGTAGGGGAGCTACTTGAGAAAGGGTTTTCGTTTGGGATGGGATGAAGAAAGATGTAGCAGCGTTGTTTCTCAATGTCTGATTTGCCAGAAAGTCAAAGCTAGGCAAAGGGAGCCCGGTGGTGTATTTCATCTTTTAGAGGTCCCGCAGTGGATATAGGAGAGCGTCCTCATGGATTTCATCAATGGTTTGCCTAGATCAAGGAGGGGCAACACCAGTATCTACGTTGTGGTAGACAGACTCACTAAGATCGCTCACTTAATCCCAGTTAAGAGTAAGAGGACGACATCGTGGTTGGCAGCAATTTATGTGTGTGAGATAGTTCGTCTTCATAAAGTACCTTCCAGCATCGTGAGCGATCGTGACCCTATCTTCACCAGTGAATGTTGGAGGAGCTTGCAAGAAGCATTAGGTACACGGTTGTGTTTGAGCACCGCTTATCATCCTCAGACCGACGGACAGACAAAGAGAGTGAATAGGATTCTTGAAGATCTTTTGAGGCTGTGTATCTTAGACTTCGAAGGGGCTTGGGAAAAGCATCTTCCTTTAGTAGAGTTTGCCTATAATAACAGTTATCAAGCTAGCATCGGCATGAAACCCTTTGAAGCATTGTACGGGCGACCCTGTAGATCACTAACTTGTTGGTGGGAGTCTACAAAAAGATTATTACTTGGACCAGATATGGTTAGGGAAACGTCCAAAAAGATTGACCTTATTCGACGGCGGATGAAGACAGCTCAAGATAGGCAGAAGTCCTATGCATACAAGAGAAGGACTGACCTCAAATATGAAGTAGAAGACTTGGTATTTATCAAAGTGTCACCTCTGAGGAATGTGGTTCGCTTCGGATCAGTAGGGAAGTTGGCACCTAGGTTTGTGGGGCTATTTCCCATAACCGAGAGGATTGGCCAAATGGCCTATAGAGTAAAACTTCCAGACAACCTATCTGGCGTTCATGATGTTTTCCACGTTTCCTATCTGCAGAAGTTTCTGCATGACATCGCAGTAATCGTTGAGCCAAGTGTGTTGGAGGAAGTCGAAGTGGAACGGGAGGCGACAGTCAGGCGAGTCCCTACGCATATTCTGGGATTAGAAGTTAAGAAGCTATGCAATAAAGAGATCAAGTTGCTAAAGGATCAATAGGGAAATAACCCATAGGATGCGACTTAGGAGACCGAAGGCAAGATTCATGCTTCGTACCCTTTTCTTTTCGAGGGTGTTCTTAACTCCTTTTTCCAAAGCTTTATCAGTACTGGTTTCTATCATTTGAGTATATCTTAT
The DNA here is from genome assembly GCA_030737875.1 of Allium sativum. Classification (NCBI taxonomy): domain Eukaryota; kingdom Viridiplantae; phylum Streptophyta; class Magnoliopsida; order Asparagales; family Amaryllidaceae; genus Allium; species Allium sativum. Next base: position 483,416,602 of record CM060924.1, read on the forward strand.
CCATAGTATTTTTCAACCTTTAGATAGGAATCCTATGGATGTAAACATGTGTTTGAGACATATTATGATTGATGGATGCAAGTGTTTGCTAGTGGTTGCCTATGGATGCATATACACACACATTAGGCACTAGACGGCTCAATCACTCTCATACTGCATATGGATGTGTGTGCATATTCTTTTCTTTTATGGATGGAAATGGATGAACTAGCATATGGATGTTGCATTTGGACGAATAAGTGTGCACACATATAGAGCTTACATGTTATAATAGGCTTATTTGCATACATATTAGATTCATGGCATTAACATACATTGCATTAAGGAGGTCAACTGAATCAGTAGATCGCCTGATCATCGCATTAGTGTAGGGACATATATACACACCTTTGCATATATTCATGAAAGTATTAGAAATCCTTAAGGACAATGGATGCCGGTGATTAATGGTTGAGTAGATGGATGATGGATGGTAGGATATGCATTTTTCTCAACTTAGAGATTTCAAGGACAAAATCCTTTGAGTAGGGGAGAATGTAACACCTCGAATTTTTAACGACATTAAAGTGGATAAATTAAAGAATAATTAATTTAATATTCAGAATTAAGGGAAATGGAATGTGCCATTGCGTTCGTCTCGAAATACTTGTCAAGATAGACACCTGGTTTGCGTAAAATGGATAACGTATGAAGAAATTATGGACTGCAGAAGTTTGGCAGAAAAAGCAGAAATTCCCGGCACACTTGACAAGTGCGCCTATGTATTTTTACGCTGACGCACCTGTAAAGTGCGCCTATGTATGTTTTTAGGCATCCGGACCCAATTCGGTGTCGGGCCGTGGCCCGATTCACTCTAGGGCTGAGGTGGCATCCGAATTCTGTAACTTAGCAGCTATAAATATACCTTAATTCCTTTGTTTTCTTCACAAAGAAACAATGGCAACTAAACTCTGTCGGAGTACGAACTAAGATGGATTCGTTTTCTTCAACAACGTACAATATTTTCAGTTTAGCAAATCAAATTATGAGATTCAAGCATAGACCCAGCACCAACTTCGTTTCTATCATCTTAGCAATCCAATCATAGTGAGTTTCTAGTTGCTTTTAGGTTTAGATAAATAAAAGTGAGTTATGAAAAACTGTGATTTGGATACGTTGTAAAACTTGAATCTATGTTATTGTTGGATCTTATGCTATGTCATGATAGATCTATTACTCTAGATCCAATTCAATTGTGATTATTCTACTATGTTATTATTATGGATCTTGATTTGTAACCATATTATGGTTAATATAAATCTGTTAATTTCGACAGTTATATCATTGGATAGATCTAATCATTTGTGTGAATCATGAACATATGTCACCTTGAATTGGTTAGGATTGGATCTAAATCTTTATCTTAATTGTAACTTCTATGACATGCTATGATGTGGATTTGTGTAGATCTATTTCTAAACTAGTAGATCTAATTTATGTGGACACTGAAACTGTTAGTCAGGTCTAGATTATCATCTTGTGTTATCATGTTAGATCTATTTTATGTGGTCTAATTTATCACCTTGTGTTATCATGTTAGATCTGAATTATGTGATCTAATTTATCACCTTGTGTTATCATGTTAGATCTATTTTATGTGATCTAATATATCACCTTGCATTATCTTGTTAGATCAATTTTAACATCTAGATCTGAATTATGTGATCTAATTTATCACCTTGTGTTATCATGTTAGATCTAAACCGATTGGACATCTAAATTGCTAATTTAGATCTTACTATGCTTATTGTGACATCATAGTTATTGACTGCCAACCGTTCATCAGTTTTATGTCCACCTTGTTATGATGACAATTTCATGTCCAGGCCAGTAAGTATGTTCACCTTATTATCATGCTAAGTTTATGTTTATGCCAAGATGATCATTTTAGTTATGTTCCCATTATTTTCCCTATTATCGTTTATGACTAGGATATTGCCTAGCTTAGGCATGTTGCCAATTTTGTGAGGGCGCTGGTTAAGGAATAGTGGGAAAAGGGTTTAAAATGGCATAATTTTAATATGAACATTTTTAGACATGTAATTCAAATTATTGGGTAAAATAGGTATTGACACCTATAAAAGGAAAGGATTAATTAATTGGTTAATTAATTAAAAATGGAATGTTTAGTAATTACAATTAGGAATTGTAATTGTACATATGATATGAGGTTAGGTTGCATTAGTGGTGGAAGTCTGCAGGACCCGACCGACATATCCAACAGCCACTAACGTTGAACCTAATGTCGGAGGTCTAAGTACGTAAATACGTCGGGCTATGACAGGAGGTTAGGCCCAACTGTGGAATAAGACTGCCCGGACCAGACCGACATATCCAACATCCACACGTTGTAGGCCTAATGTGGGAGGTCTAGCCCATTATAAACCATAAATGGAAATGGTAATAAATTGGACTACTTAACCTAAACTAATCCACAAGGGATTGTATGAATAAGAACTGAAGTTAGGGTTAAGTAAAATTGATTGGATCAGTGGGAGGGTTAAGTAAATCTTGGGTAGGTGGGTAATATTAGTATATATAGGCCCACAAACTTAACCATTAAATAAACATGCCTGGATCAATGGGAGGGTTAAGTAAATCTTGGGTAGGTGGGTATTATTAGTATGTATAGGCCCACAAACTTAACCCGATGAGGACACCTAGTGGTATACATAACCGATGAAAAAAAATAAAGTTATGTAATTAAAGATACCTTTTAGGGTAAACATAACTTGTAGAAATGATAAGGTTATGTATTAAAAACACCTATAGGTAAGCATAACCGGCTGGAAGATTGGGGGTTATGTATTAAAGACACCTGTAGGTAAGCATAACCGGAAGAAAGATTGGAGTTATGTAATTAAAGACACCCTTTAGGGTAAGCATAACTGGTAGAAATAAATAAGGCTATGTAATTAAAGACACCTAGTGGTATACATAGTCAGTGAAAACCTAGTGGGGGGATACAAGACAAGGGGAGAGCTTGTATCATATTGTGTGGGACCCATTTCAGTCAGTAACCCGGAGTAGGTATCAAACAAAGTACCCCGCACTAGGCGGTGTAACGACAACGAGATTTTCGACCCCGAAAATCGACACAAAACACAATGTCGACTAATCAGAATTCGAAAACACCGGATCATTTAGAGAAAGAAATTAGAGGGTGAGAATAGAAAGAAAGAAAATTAGAATAGAAGAAGAAGAAGACAACTGAATTGAATTAGAGTAAATACGAATCTCACAGCAGAACAAATAAAATATATTATAACATAACTTTGAAATACAAAATTGTATATATACATACCATTATCAGAGTACAACTCATAACATCACAGCGGAAATAAACTCTATATACAACTAATGTTGAAGCCTCCTGCTCCAATCTCCTTCAAGTATACCAATAAAATCCTGACTACTTGACTGCCCGTACAAATTTGGGCACCCAAGAGTTTAGGGTAAACAAAACAAAATAAACTCTGGGTCAGTCATGGGACTGGTGTGAGTTAACTCCAAACATTTCGGTTTAACTTTTCAAAATCCTTTTCGAAAGAAAAGATAATCGTAAGACCGATCTACACATAAACACGGATGGTTTTTACCTTACGATAACCCGAAATATTTTTGAAAATAATATTATTCTGATATTATGATAGTGTCTAGATACAAATAAATAACAATCTAGCAGAACACTTGCATCTCACGCTCCACATATATAGTATACAATCAAAACCGCGGACGCTTATTGGAGATTGGATTCCGACTATGACAAGTTATGGAACCACCTGCCGATAGTGTATCTCTAGATAGGAATACACTGGGTTCAACAAGAACGTCTTGCAACCCGACCATACATGAACGACCACTCATTTCTCTTAAGTGTATCGAATATTTTGTCACCTACGGTTGCTAGCAACATAACCGTTCCCGGAAGATACAGAATCAAAAAGAAGTAACAAATATGAATATTCTCTAGATGGTGACAATACACCCTAATAAGGGCGACCCACATAGCCATGCTGCCTGCCCGATTTTTGTCATTTCCCGGTTGATGAGGCTTGAGGTCATAACGTATCTTCTGTCCAATCACACCTTTGTTTACTTTGAATGCCATATCGTCATACCTGTCAAATCACATATTTATTTCCCCAAAAATACCACGGGTATAAAGCTAAGAGAAACGAATTTCTCCGCTACCAAACGTAAGTACGTTTGAAGAGATTCAACTTACGCGATTTATTAGATATACTCTATCAGACACTCTACAAGTTGTCCTAGGGTTGGACAAACTGAAGGCACTATCCTGTAAACAGAACAGCCCTTGCATAACTCCGTCTTCAAATTTCTTCATCATATTTGATTCGCAACGCTAATGCCCATATGGAGTGGTTTTCAGATAATAAATCTGATCTCGGTCTCTCCGTATTGACAACGGAAAAATGGTCTAAACTTTGATAGCCGGTGATTTAACTATCAAAGGAAAACATACACACAAACGACGGTCGTATTTCCAAATGGAAATCTTACCGATCAATCATCAATCAACACTGAGGCCCTTTGATTAATTTATCAATAATTTATTCAGTTCCCAATTTGTTGTTCCCCATATTTCTCCCAAATATTCCTTAAAACCCGTTTTAGCCTTAAACGATCTTTGGAAAATGTTTCCATTTATTATACATAGTTTATTTTCTATATACCAAAAAATATACGACCAATGTCGGAAAATAATTACATCTCTTCACACTTCTTATCTTCGATATTTAGGAAATATAAATTATTAACATTGGAAGACATTTCCAATCTCCATTTCTAAACTTCTAATTAATCAAATCATTCCATCTCCTATACTCAGACAATATCTTTGATTTTATTTGGAAAAATGTTTTCAAACCTTTTTATTGGATTAGACCGATGTTATAAAATCATCGTTACTATATTTAACTCAATAATCATTCATTTATCGTATTACTAACCAATCTTGCTACCGAACCGTAACCCTTCCTCAGTTAATCATGATGCCAATCAAGTTGGGGTATAATTACCTCTCATACCTTAACTGAACAACATTCTCAACTTCGAAATAGTCAAAGCTCAAAATTTTAAATAGAACTATACTTACGCGACCCTCAGATTTAATTCAAGAATCCCCTTCCTTTACGGAAAATATTGATTATAACCATAGCGTTATAATCTCAGCTTTTGAAATATTAAATTTCAAACTATAACCTTTATTTAAATAAACAAACAATTAATTGTTAATTAGATAAATAAATAAATCTTGATTATAACCGGAAAGTATATGGTACTTTCCTGAATTCGATGGAATCGAATCCCAATGTATAACTCTCTTCTGAAAAATCTCCATTTAATTATCGTTCTGATCTTTGAAATAGTATACCATTTCAGGTTAACTTCATTTCTAAATTCACTTTTGAATTTATCACTTCCAAACATCACCAAATTCCTTTATAACCATTCCAATTTGCAAAACGTTTGCTATTAAATCGTTACTCACTTTATAAAGTGAATATTATTCTTTTATAGAAATCTGGACTCGTTTTAATAAATCAAATCTTGATTTAAATAATAAATACCATTACAGTTTTTGAATTTCACCTATCTCGTTATTTGACTTATTCATTTTAATATCCCACTTTGTAGACTCTGTTTATGAGTCAGCTCCTTGCTAAGTATATACCAAGTTTATGACTTCATCTCGCTTACATATCCTATTGTATATTATTGGTTTTAAACCAATATTAATTATCCTATTCATCTCCAAATTTTATAATATATATATTCTAAAAATAAATTCTTTTAATAACATTCGACATCAGTTGAATTATAATTACAAACCTTTATATATAGTTTTATTCAACCCATATTCACATTTCGAACCTCGAAATGAATTTAACAATTTCCCTTTTCATTTCCCATTTTTAAATTAACATTCACGGATTTAAAATAATTAGTTAAAAATAATTATTTATTCCATTTCTAAATATCGTTTATAATTCGAACTTCTTCTTTTAATATAATTAAAACAAGTTATTCTATTCTAGCCAATCGAAATTCAGTCTCTATTTTAAAAATAGCAATTCCCTTTTCAAAACCCCAATTTCTTTTCCAATATATTTCACGGTATCAATTATTTCAGGTTGATGTTGTTCAAACACTCTAAACACACAACAATCAACCACAGGTTATTCATCACATCATATAATGCAATATATGAAAAACAACAATAAAATTGTTAAGGAATCTAGTTGGATTCCTCCAACCTGTTTCCCTGTATCCACATATGTTAATTAACACAATAACACTGGTTTCATATCAATATGAAATAAATGAGATCAATATTAAACTAACGGTTTATATATATAACGGTATCTAAAATTTTAATCAATTTATAAGCAATCCATCCAAACAACCATCACACACAGCATTCAATCATTTTTATCAATATTAAATAACGTTTATAAAATTATAGAACTGATCAGAGTTAGTGAGTTTACTCACCTTGGTCGTTAATCGTTAAATAACGATTAACGTTAGTTGATTATATCATTCGTTTTATTTTGGCCAAAAATCCGAATGAGCTTCAAATCGCTCCAGACTTGTTCCAGTGTGTGGCTTGCGATCACACGATTCTATTGTGACTGACTGTTCATAATTCTGATATCGTATGTACAAGATATTAAATTTACAAGTTATACGTATATAAATTTTAAACAAAACTTAATTTATATATTTATATGGGCCATACCTTTTCATTTCTCAGCCCAAAAACCCAACTTAATTATCCGGACCGCTGGCATTTTTCTTCTACCGTATCAAATAACTGCCATCTCCAGATTTGTCTTCACCATTTCGCATATTATAAAATCCATCCTTTTACTTCTCTCCCTCAAAATATTTGGCTTAACATTTACTACCTTGGCCCACATCCTTTTTAAACAACTGGTCTTGCGGCCCATTATTTTCATAAAACTCAAGTTCTTCTCACCCCTTCCCCAATCAACAACTTCGCTCCAGGTAACTTCTTCATGAATGCACATCTGCTTCCCTTCTTCTCCCTCCATACCCCGCCATTTCTTATGCCGATCCCAACGTTTTATCCCCCCCCCCTTAACTCCATCTCAACTCCAAAGCCTCTCTCTCTCTTTATCATTTCATAGTGAAAACCCGTAATGGCTTCTCCCTTGAATATCGACCCAACACAGTACCCACGTCTGCCATTTTCTCTTCCCATGAAAAGTCGAACGAGAGCTTCCAGTTTCCGTCCTCCTTGCTTCCATAAATTTTGAATGCCACTTTCTTGTTCTTTTTTTTCCCATATCAACCGCTACCTAAAGTCTTCATCCCCTTAAGCTATTCCACAAAGATGCAAACCGTCTCTGCCACATAATGTCTGCATCCATCACCTACCTTGCCTTCTTCTCCAAACAATTGCTGCTGCACCAAACTTCCATTCGCCATTCCTATGTAACCTTTTTCCAAATAAGAACCGAACTTCACCCTCCCATTAACCTATGTGAGCTGCCCCTCCCATCTTCTACACTACTATTTACGGTGACATGCTCCTGTTTATTTTGTCACGACCTCACTTCTCACCAACAATTTCAACTCGACCCTTCCTTCTAATGTCTCGCTTCAAGTGGAACTCCACTCTACAGGCACAGTACCTCAACCTTTTGATCACAAAATTTCCCAACATATCATGACTACTACTACTCTATTATGACTAACCACTCTTTATATTCTGAACACCAACCGAATTTTAGTGGAGAATTTAATTTAATTTTGAATTTAAAGGCTATGGTCTGTTTAAATTCTCAGATCTGGAAATAAACGAGCTACTGTATGTGCTCGTATTTATAGATCGAAATTCCTTCATATGTAAGTATGAGGCCAGTAGGAAGGTTTGCCATTTCGCAGGCATGTGTTTTCTAATCCTTGCGATTGGAAAGTATGAATATGCATAGGAAAGGAACGAAAGCTAGCTTAGGGTAGGTACTTTTGTTTGGTTTCGGTTGGTGACGGTGTTAATTGCTTACTGGAAAGAAGATCGTACAGGTCGGTAGGCAAAAGTCAGATGATAGGTCTATGGAAGTAGAGCTGCAGTATTTTTCTTTTTCTTGGGCACGTATGAGCCGAAAGGGTGGGTCTGCTGATGTAGCAATTCATGTGCTTTCTATCATCACTAGTCTGCTCGTATATATTTAGCTTTTTAGGGTAGGCTTTACTCTAAATTTACAATGATAGGTTGATTTGATCTTTGATTTGCTGACATTGAAGACTTTTGTGATGGTAAGCTAAAATTAGATCGCGGATAGGTAGGTTAGCTTTAGCATGTGCTGGTCTGAGATGGACTTGTATATATGTATTACATATAAAATTATAGATACCTCGTTGCACATTATTTCGTTTATATATGAGTTGCAAACGACAAAAATAAAAATACCGTTGTGTTGAGCATTGTGCTACACTTTCAAAAATATAATAAAATGGACAAGTTAGCTTATTCTGCGCAAATTCCAAAATGCTAATATAGGGTGTAAAACACTTCGAAAATAAAAAGTGCTTATTTACGAATTAAAAATTCTATAAAATTATAAAAAAATAAATTAAGTATACATCTCAAATATCTTATCCAAATTCAAAACCGATATTTAATTAAAAATTAAATAACTGTTATGGCTTATAAACAGTTCCATAGCGACTATTTGAAAATTTGTTTTGGACACAACTTACAATCTGTAAACTGAAATCTCGATTTTTCACTTCCATTAGAAAAATACAGTTTAATAGATTCCAACGTTTCTTGTTTCACATAATTCCGACTTAAAACGGGTTCTGTATATTCAGTTGAAGTTCATATCGTCGAGTTACAAACTGCTACGACGTTATGAGCTCGATTTATATAATTATCACGTTCAACAGTCATTTTAAATAAAATATTCGGTATTCTAATTTGAATAAACTCGATTAAATTTCTTAAATAAATCCAATTCACACGATATTATCAATTCAGTTAGTTCCGACTATTTGGGCAGTTAACTTATTATTCCCTTATTTATATTGAAATTAAATATTCAAAATATTTTAGTTTAAACCATTTAAATTACCAAACTAATATATATAAAATAATTAAATAAATTAATTATTATATCGCTAAAATTCCGGGATGTTACATTCCTTCCCCCTTAAAAGAATTTCATCCCCGAAATTATTAGGCAGAAAAGACATTCTGACTCTTCTAACTTCACTCAACCCACTCGATTAAAACCTTACACTTCACATTTGCTCAATACAGTCTTTCATGGACTTTTAATCCTTATGCCATACTCAACATTCCATGATTATTCCAATCGACATGTCCACCATTTTTGGACAATCCATCATTCCCATCTTATTTTCAAATCATATGCTCTACTGCATATTTCCTCATCTATTCAAATTGATTTTAAATCAATTTATTACTTTTATTATTCTCCTTTAAATTCTATTAATTCATTTTGATTTTCTAATTTTAATTGACAAGTCGATTTCTACTTTTAAAAAAAAAATCTAACTCTTTAAGTTTTTGGAAAAGTTTGCCAACATCTTCTTTGCACGGCTCAATCGGTACATATACAACATGCCTCTCTAGGCCTTCTCCAATCCAAAAGAAAATCAGACACTTCCATTTGTTATTAATTCAGCATAAACCAATGCATTCTCAGTTAATCACCAATCAACTTATCCTCAAATCCAATAATTCGCTAATACCAAACTAAAATCCATTTCAACTCCAGTTCCAAACTCAATCCAAAATTCCTACTCAATAATCCAATTTCATTCCAGATTATATCTAATCCAAACCCATTTTATTGCAATATCATTTCCACCCAATTCGATTTCCACCAAAGTGGTAGCGGTTAAATTTCCATTTGCTTTTTCGATCCTTATTTAACTTGTTTATGTTAAATTCCAATTCATTTATTCGCTTTTACCAATTCAAACTATTTAACTTCATAGGTTAAATTTCGAATTCCTGGGTCTATTTCAAATCAGTTCCAAATCATACATATTACATTACATATAATAATAGCAATACAAAAAATTTGAATTTTTAACAACTTATTCTTTTCAAAACAATTCAAAAACATCTTTGGTAGTAATCCATCACTTAGAATCTCGAAAATGACACTGATGATGCGACCATCATCATCAGAATTATTTTCCAGTGATCGAAATGATTTCAATACTGTTCACTTTTCAAGACCATTCTTAAACACTTTCAGTTTGAAATTACTTCAAAATACCTTTTAAAATACTTGAAAAACATTTTCAAATCACCCAGGATCTTAAATTTAATTATATTCAATTTTAAATACCTCTTCCTGTTTTCTGGAATTTTAATTCCAAATACTGATTTAATTCCAGATTTAGTTCATCTAATTTTATATATCTTATACATAAACAATTTCTAATTGGTTGTTTATAACCATCTCAATTATAATTTGACTCGATTATAATAAAAATCAACACATCCAATATATATATATATATTATAATAATTCAAATATATATACTTCTTTTATATCAAAATAACTTTGGGTAAATTATTTTACTTACCCTTTTTCAAAACATACTGTGTTGGTTCATCGTATCCAAGTGTTTATAAATCCCTATCGACATTGTGATGCCCCACCATCGACCAGAATTCATAAGTCATTCAACCAATAAATCTCCACAATATAAAAATCATTTTTATATCAAATAACAAATACGCACTCGTATATATACACTCAAACTCAATCTAGGATATTACTAATCCTATATCTACTAGGTTACGCAATAGAGCCAAGGTAATTACTTAACCTTCAGCTCTGATACCACTGTAACGACCACGAGATTTTCGACCCCTAAAATCGTCACAAAACACAATGTCGACTAACCAAAAATCGAAAACACCGGATCATTTAGAGAAAGAAGTTAGAGGGTGAGAATAGAAAGAAAGAAAATTAGAATAGAAGAATAAGAAGACAATTGAATTGAATCAGAGTAAATACGAATCTCACAGCGGAACGAATAAAAAATATTATAACATAACTTTGAAATACAAAACTGTATATATACATATCATTATTAGAGTACAACTCATAACATCACAGCGGAAATAAACTCCATATATAACTAATGTAGAAGCCTCCTGCTCCAACATCCTTCAAGTATACCTATAAAATCCTAACTACTTGACTTCCCGTACAAATTTGGGCACCCAAGAGTTTAGGGTAAAACAAAACAAAATAAACTCTGGGTCAGTCATGGGACTGGTGTGACTAAACTCCAAACATTTCGGTTTAACTTTTCAAAATCCTTTTCAGAAGAAAAGATAATCGTAAGACCGATCCACACATAAACACGGATGGTTTTTACCTTACAATAGCCCGAAATATTTTTGAAAACAATATTATTCTGATATTATGATAGTGTCTAGATACAAATAAATAACAATCTAGCAGAACGCTTGCATCTCACGCTCCACATATATAGTATACAATCAAAACCGCGGGCGCTTATTGGAGATTGGATTACGACTATGACAAGGTATGGAACCACCTGCCGATAGTGTATCTCTAGAGAGGAATACACTGGGTTCAACAAGAACGTCTTGCAACCCGGCCACACATGACCGACCATTCATTTCTCTTGAGTGTATCGAATATATTGTCACCAATGGTTGCTAGCAACATAACCGTTCACAGGAGATACAAAATCAAAAAGAAGTAACAAACATGGATATTCTCTAGATGGTGACAATACACCCTGATGGGGGCAACCCACATAGCCATGTCGCCTGCCCGATTTTTGTCATTTCCCGGTTGATGAGGCTTGAGGTCATAACGTATCTTCTGTCCGATCACACCTTTGTTTACTTTGAATGCCACATCGTCATACCCGTCAAATCACAAATTGATTTCCCCAAGAATACCACGGATATAAAGATAAGAGAAACGATTCTCTGCCACCAAACGTAAGTACGTTTGAAGAGATTCAACTTATGCGATTTATTAGATATACTATGTCAGACACTCGTCCGTACAAGTTGTCCTGGGGTTGGACAAACCGAAGGCACTATCCTGTAAACAGAACAGCCCTTGCATAACTCCGTCTTCAAATTTCCTCATCATATTTGATTCGCAATGCTAATGCCCATACAAAGTGGTTTTCAGATAATAAATCTGATCCCGGTCTCTCTGTATTAACAACAAAAAAATGGTCTAAACTTTGATAGCCGGTGATTTAACTATTAAAGGAAAACATACATACAAACGACAGTCGTATTTCCAAATGGAAATCTTACCGATCAATCATCAATCAACACTGAGCCCCTTTGATTAATTTATCAATAATTTATTCATTTCCCAATTTGTTGTTCCCTATATTTCTCCCAAATATTCCTTAAAACCCGTTTTAGCCTTACACGATCCTTGGAAAATGTTTCCATTTATTATACATAGTTTATTTTCTATATTCCAAAAAATATATGACCAATGTCGGAAAAATAATTACATCTCTTCACACTTCTTATCTTCGATATTTAGGAAATATAAATTATTAACATTGGAAGACATTTCCAATCTCCATTTCTAAACTTCTAATTAATCAAATCATTCCATCTCCTATACTCAGACAATATCTTTGATTTTATTTGGAAAAATGTTTTCAAACCTTTTTATTGGATTAGACCGATGTTATAAAATTATCGTTACTATATTTAACTCATTAATCATTCATTTATCGTATTACTAACCAATCTTGCTACCGAACCTTAACCCTTCCTCAGTTAATCAAGATGCCAATCAAGTTGGGGTATAATTACCTCTCAGACCTTAACTGAACCACATTCTCAACTTCGAAATAGTCAAAGCTCAAAATTTTAAATAGAACATTACTTACGCGACCCTCAGATTTGATTCAAGAATCCCTTTCCTTTACGGAAAATATTGATTATAACCATAGCTTTATAATCTCTGCTTTTGAAATATTAAATTTCAAAATATAACCTTTATTTAAATAAACAAACAATTAATTAGTTAATTAGATAAATAAACAAATCTTGATTATAACCGGAAAGTATATGGTACTTTCCTGAATTCGATGGAATCGAATCCCAATGTATCACTCTCTTCTGAAAAATCTCCACTTAATTACCGTTTTGATCTTTGAAATAGTATACCGTTTCAGGTTAACTTCATTTCTAAATTCACTTTTGAATTTATCATTTCCAAACATCACCAAATTCCTTTATAACCATTCCAATTTGCAAAACATTTGCTATTAAATCGTTACTCACTTTATAAAGTGAATATTGTTCTTTTACAGAAATCTGGACTCGTTTTAATAAATCAAATCTTGATTTAAATAATAAATACCATTACGGTTTTTAAATTTCACCTATCTCATTATTTGATTTATTCATATTAATATCCCACTTTGTAGATTCTGTTTATGAGTCAGCTCCTTGCTAAGTAAATATCAAGTTTATGACTTTATCTCGCTTACATATCCTATTGTATATTATTGGTTTTAAACCAATATTAATTATCCTATCCATTTCCAAATTTTATAATATATATATATTCTAAAAATAAATTCTTTTAATAACATTCGACATCAGTCGAATTATAATTACAAACCTTTATATATAGTTTTATTCAACCCATATTCACATTTCGAACCTCGAAATGAATTTAGAAAATTTCCTTTTCATTTCCCATTTTTAAATTAACATTCACAGATTTATAATAATTATTTAAAAATAATTATTTATTTAATTTCTAAATATCGTTTATAAATCAAACTTCTTGTTTTAATATAATTAAAATAAGTTATTCTATTCTAGCCAATTGAAATTCAGTCTCTGTTTTAAAAATAGCAACTCCCTTTTCAAAACCCTAAATTCTTTTCCAATATATTTCACGGTATCAATTATTTCAGGTTGATGTTGTTCAAACACTCCAAAAACACAACAATCAACTACAGGTTATTCATCACATCATATAATTCAATATATGAAAAACAACAATTAAATTATTGAGGAATCCAGTAGGATTCCTCCAACCTGTTTCCCTGCATCCACAGTTGTTAATTAACACAATAACACTGGTTTCATATCAATATGAAATAAATGAGATCAATATTTAACTAACGGTTTATATATATAACGGTATCTAAAATTTTAATCAATTTATAAGCAATCCATACAAAAAACCATCACACACAACATTCAATCATTTTTATCAATATTAAATAAAGTTTATAAAATTATAGAACTGATCAAAGTTAGTGAGTTTACTCACCTTGGTCGTTAATCGTTAAATAACCATTAACGTTAGTTGATTATATCAGTCGTTTTATTTTTCCCTAAAATCCGAATGAGCTCCAAATCGCTCCAGACTTGTTCCAGTGTGTAGCTTGCGATCACATGGTTCCAATGTGACCGACTGTTCACAATTCTGATATCGTATGTACAGGATATTAAATTTACAAGTTATATGTATATAAATTTTAAACAAAACTTAATTTATATATTTATATGGGCCTTACCTTTTCATTTCTAGGCCCAAAAACCCAACTTAATTATCCGGACCGCTGGCATTTTTTTCTACCGTATCTAATAATTGCCATCTCCAGATTTGTCTTTACCATTTCGCATATTATAAAACCCATCCTTTTACTTCTCTCCCTTAAAATATTTGGCTTAACATTTACTACCTTGGCCCACATCCTTTTTAAACAACTGGGCTTTCGACCCATTATTTTCATAAAACTCACGTTCTTCTCACCCCTTCGCCAATCAACAACTTCGCTCCAGGTAACTTCTTCATGAACGCACATCTGCTTCCCTTCTGCTCCCTCTATACCTCGTCATTTCTTATGTTGATCTGAACGTTTTATCCCCCCTTAACTCCATCTCAACTCCAAAGCCTCTCTCTCTTTATCATTTCATAGTGAAAACCCGCAAGTGCTTCTCCCTTGAATATCGAACCAACACAGTACCCACGTCTGCCATTTTCTCTTCCCATGAAAAGTCGAACGCGAGCTTCCAATTTCCGTCCCCTTGCTTCCATAAATTTTGAATGCCACTTTCTTGTTTTTTATCTTTTTCCATATCAACCGCTACCTAAAGTCTTTATCCCCTTAAGCTATTCCACAAAGATGCAAACTGTCTCCGCCACATCATGTCTGCACCCATCACCTACCTTGCCTTCTTATCCAAACAATTGTTGTTGCACCAAACTTCCATTCTCCATCCCTATCTAACCATTCTCCAAATAAGAACCGAACTTCACCCTCCCATTAACCTATGCGAGCTGCCCCTCCCATTTTCTACACTACTATTTACGGTGACCTGCTCCTTTTTATTTTGTCACGGCCTCACTTCTCACCAACAATTTTAACTCGGCCCTTCCTTCTAATGTCTCGCTTCAGGTGGAACTCCACTCTACAGGCACAGTACCGCAACCTTTTGATCACAAAATTTCCCAACATATCATGACTACTACTACTCTATGTATGAGTAACCACTCTGTATATTCGGAGCACCAACCGAATTTTAGTGGAGAATTTAATTTAATTTTGAATTTAAAGGCTATGGTCTGTTTAAATTCTCAGATATGGAAATAAACGAGCCACTGTATGTGCTCGTATTTATAGATCGAAATTCCTTCATATGCAAGTATGAGGCCAGTAGGTAGGTCTACCATTTCACAGGCATGTGTTTTCTAATCCTTGCGATGGGAAAGTATGAATATGGATGGGAAAGGAACGAAAGCTAGCTTAGGGTAGGTACTTTTGTTTGGTTTCAGCTGGTGACGGTGTTAATTGCTTACTGGAAAGAAGGTCGTACAGGGCGGTAGGCAAAAGTCAGATGGTAGGTCTATGGAAGTAGAGCTGCAGTATTTTTCTTCTTCTTGGGCACGTATGAGACAAAAGGGTGGGTCTGCTGATGTAGCAATTCATGTGCTTTCTATCATCACTAGTCTTCTCGTATATATTTAGCTTTTTAGGGTAGGCTTTACTCTAAATTTACAGTGATAGACTGATTTGATCTTTGATTTGCTGACATTGAAGACTTTTGTGATGGTAAGCTAAAATTAGATCGCAGATGGGTAGGTTAGCTTTAGCATGTGCTGGTCTGAGACGGACTTGTATATATATATATATATATATATATTAAATATAAAATTATGGATACCCCGTTGCACATTATTTCATTTATATACGAGTTGCAAATGACAAAAATAAAAATACCGTTGTGTTGAGCATTGTGCTACACTTTCAAAAATATAATAAAATAGACAAGTTAGCTCATTCTGTGCAAATTCCAAAATGCTAATATAGGGTGTAAAACACTTCGAAAATAAAAAGTTCTTATTTTACGAATTAAAAATTCTATAAAATTCTAAAAAAATAAATTAAGTATACGCCTCAAATATCTTATCCAAATTCAAAATCGATATTTAATTAAAAATTAAATAACCGTTATGGCTTATAAACAGTTCCATAGTGACTATTTGAAAATTTGTTTTGGACACAACTTACAATCTATAAACCGAAATCTTGATTTTTCACTTCCCTTAGAAAAATACAGTTTAATAAATTCCAGCGTTTCTTGTTTCACAGAATTCTGACTTAAAACAGGTTTTGTGTATTCAGTTGAAGTTCGTATCATCGAGTTACAAACTGCCACGACGTTACGAGCTCGATTTATAATTATATTATAATTGTCACGTTCAACAGTTGTTTTAAATAAAATATTCGTTATTCTAATTCGAATAAACTCGATTAAATTTCTTAAATAAATCCAATTTACACGATATTATCAATTCAATTAGTTCCGACTATTTTAGCAATTAACTTATTATTCCCTTATTTATATTGAAATTAAATATTCAAAATATTTTAGTTTAAACCATTTAAATTACCAAACTAATATATATAAAATAATTAAATAAATTAATTATTATATCGCTAAAATTCCGGGACGTTACAGGCGAAGAAGGGGCACGCTTACTGACTGATTGTTAGAGATCCAAACGTGGAGGACGGTGTGGGCGGTGCAAACCGACCAGGCCATGTGCATGCATGAGCCGGGCAGAAGGGGATAAGACGACCGTGATACATGTAGATATGGTTGTGCACATTATTACGATAAGGGGTTGCCACTTTAAGAAGTGATTCCTTCTACTGTGGGGACAACACAAGGTATCTAAGAGGGTTAGGGAGTCGATCGATCAGGGTAGTAGTTAGGATACATTAGGGCGTATACCTAAGTCTACCACCTTATAGTTGAAGGGATCATCTCTTTCTGGATATACTAGTAACAGTGCAGAGTAATCATTAGAAGCATATACACCTTATCCTGTCTACCTAGTCACACCTGCCATTTATGTAGTGATCTCCTTTATCCAATTTATATGCCTATCATGTTACTTTTATTTATTTACTGGCTAAAAGTAACTAGACTCGCCAGACCTTATGTCTGACCCTTTTGTTTCTCCTTCTTTCTTCCGTTTACCCCCACCCCTCCCCCCCCCCCCAGGTTCTCAGCGAGGAAACACTTAGGCTTAGTCAGGACTCAGATATCATCTTGCTAGGAGCTACTTCTGAAGTATGGCTCAAGTTCTTGTCTCTACTATGGCTTAACTATTTCAGTTGGGGATTATGTTTTTATTTTCTTATGTACTCTGACGATGCAAGACATAAGTTATTTTATTGTAATGGTTGTTGTGACTTATGGTATTATGGACCACGGTATTATGATTTATGTTGAAATAAAAATTTAAATTTCACTGTTATCCTATTTATATCTGTCTTGTAATTATTCCGTATCTTTTTACCTATAACGCTTCACGAAACTTAATGCATTCCCTTAGTGAGTGACATTAACGTACGTGGGGTGTCACATTCCACATTAGGATCATACTTCTTTCATAACCGTCCTTGGGATCTATTATTATGTCGTCATGCCCTCCAGTCTCAAGAATGCTGGAGCCACCCACCAACGACTGGTTAACTGCATGTTCAAGGACTTCGGCAGATCCATGAATTTTTATGTGGATTATATGCTCGTGAAAACGAGGGTATCAAGCGACCTTGTTGAAATGTTCGGTGTCCTCCGTAAATATGGCATGAAACAAAACCCCTTGAAATGATATTTTGGCTTTACATTGGGAAAATTCTTGGGTTTTATTGTCAATTCACGAGGCATCGAAGCTAATCAAGAGAAAATCCAGGCTATTCAAGATATCCAAGCTCCTCGGAGCATCAAAGATGTTCAAAGCTTAAACGGCAAAGTTGCCGCCTTAAGTCGATTCATTTCTAAAGCGACTAAAAAATGCATTCCCATTTTCAACTTTCCTGTAACAACCCGTATTTTCAATAACCTATTATAACATAAATGGAGGCATAATTAAACTATAAAATCTGAATCAAGGGAAACGGGCTATGCCATTGCGTTCGTCTCGGAAAAATACGCGAAATAGAGTCCGAGTTTTCGAAAATCGGAGTCCGTATGACCAAGATATGGCCTCGCGAAGTTTCACGAAAAATTCCCAAATTAAAGTATACTTAATTAAGTGAAATGGGTTGCACAGAGAAATATATATATATTGATATATATATATATATATATATATATATATATATATATATATATAATTGAAAATTAAATAAATAAATATGCAAAAATGTTCAAAACAGCGAATTGGGAGAAGGGAATAACCGAACCGGCCGATTTTTTAGGTCGACCCGAGCCCGCTGGGTCGACTAAAGGTTAATCCAGGGTGTTTGGCTGTCAACCCGTGGGCCGATTCGCTCAAATGCAGATTTTGCATTTGGATGGTTCTCATGGTTCATCTTTAATCTAAAGGCCCTAGATGGTTCCTACACTTGACTTCCTCCCCAAGACATGCTTTGATGGCTTGGATTGAATCTAGGTTTAATCCTATGGCCTAAAACACTTGCCTAATCTATAAATAAGACCCTAACCTATCCTAAATCCTCATTATTCATTCATGCAACTAAACTATGGCAAAATTTCTACTCTCATGGCCTCCACTCAACTATCCTAGCCTCCACTTCATTTCTATGAGAGGTTTCATGAACATGAGAGTATTAGAGAGTCCCTATGTTAGTATGAGAGCCCCTCAAGTTGATTTCAAGACAAAAGCTTTGATCTTTGTTCATAAAGATGGTGTTTTTAGTGATTTGGAGCATCCATCTTTGGGTTTTTGGGTGATGGCATGCATAGGCTTCATCATAAGCTTTAGTTTAATCGATTTAGGCCTTCATAGCAATGTAAGCCCTTCCCTACTCTTAGATATTAACTATGAAGTTAAATGTTCATGCTGCAAGTTTGGGTTTTGATCATTGGGAATGATATATGCTATCATGTCATGCAAGTTTATGAAGTCATTATCTTGATCTTATGAGCTAAAAGCTACAACCTTTATGTTGAAATGTTGCATTATGCAACATGAGAACCTTCATAATCATTATGTCAACTTGCATATGAAGTCATAATCCTTATATGATGATATATGCGAGTTTCTAGCCATCATTCCATGTCTTTTGTCACCATGATTCGCTTATGTGCCAAGTTTGGGTTTATGCATGCTTTTGAGGCTTAAGAATGTGACATGCAAGCTAATGAACACATTTGTGCCTCATTTGCCACCATGATTAACTTGTGGCTTAATACCCATTTTTGTCATTCCTTTGCCAAGTCTCTTCTTTTAATCCATTACGTTGTTGCGAACGTATATGCGAGTTTAAAAGCGTTGGGTTATGTTATGGGTAATTTCTAATGACATGAAAATACAACTTGAAAACGTGGCTTGAAATATAACATGGAAGTTGACATGTAAGTATGCATAAAAACATAAGCTTGGGAATTTACCTATTAAGTTAGGTCTACCCTTTGGGAATTTACCTATTAAGTTAGGTCTACCCAAATGCTTGAAAAACTTGTAACATGTTTTGGAAACATGATGAACATGACACTTAGATAATATAAGTGTGGCCAACTCGAGGTTGGGTTGAGTTTGCAACGTAAAACTACCCGGAACAGACCGGCCTAACTAGTAGTTGCAAACAATAGGACCCAATGTGAGAAGTTGGTCATGTTGTGCTTGAACCCGAGGTTAGACCAAGTTGTGGTGTAAAGCTACCCGGAACCGACCGGCTTAACTAGTAACCACAACAAAGTCTAATGTGAGAGGTTGGGGTGCATTAAGTAATTAATGTCACATGATAGGGTTAAGTTAATTTGATTAATGACTCTTAACCAAATATGACATGGATGAAGGGGTTAAGTAAATTGATTAGGCTAATGATACTTAACAAAACATGACAAGGTTGGGTAGGTTAAGTGATTTGATTTGCCTAATGACACTTAACCATTTTTATACGGCTAGTTGACGGGGATTAAGTTAACCAATACTTAATCAATCCAACATGATAACTTGATAAGGTTAAGTGGGATCGGGTTTGATTTCTTAATGACACTTAACCATGCAAGATGATTAGGGGATGGGGTTAAGTAATTTACACTTAACTAATCCGACTTGGTAATTAGATGGGGTTAAGTAATTAAGGCTTAACTAATCTAACCACGGTAATTAGATGAGGTTAAGTAATCCACACTTAACTAATCTAAACACGGTAATTCGATGGGGTTAAGTTAAACACTTAACCAATTTAAACTTGGTAATTCAATGAGGTTAAGTAACCAATACTCAACCAACTTAACGTGATAATTTAATGGGGTTAAGCAACTTATACTTAACCAATTATACATGATGATTTGATGAGGTTAAGTAACCTACACTTAACCAATCTAATACGCGGACCTGACAAGGTTAAGTCGCAAGACCTTTTTAGAATATACTTAACCAATCCGACTCCATAATTTGATGGGATTAAGATAATCTATGCTTAATCAATCTAGCAAGATAATCCGATAGGGTTAAGGTAAACTAGTACTTGACCAATTTGACCTGATAGGGTTAAGTCATGAGCCTCTGGGTACACTTAACCAACTTGTGGGGCTAAGTCTTGAACTTAAATACTTAGCCAATCTTGACGTGATTCGTGGGCGGGTTAAGGCATGGACTTGAACGATAACACTTAACCCAATAAGACCAACCCTAGTTAGAGGAACTAGGTAGAGACTCGTGGTTGATCAAGGATAACGGGAAAGGAAGCTAAGTGGTAAACCTTAGTTAAGGGTAACTAAGTAATAATTCTTAGCTAAGGACATAGGACTAATTCACAAAATGATGAGTAACCTGATACGGTAGGTCATCGCTTAGTATACGAGGGGGAGCAGGTTATCTGACTCGGATAAAAGCTCCAGCGCACTGGGTGCCGAAGTGGAAGCTTCGGGGGACGTGAGGATATTCTTGGGATCCCTCTGTGGGCTGCCAGGTAATCATACTAGGCCCATGAGAGGTTAAGGTCTGCGTTAGAAGGACCAAGAGTATGCCTTGGTTGCTATGCGAGCGACCTAAAGACTGGGATGGATTAGCGTGGAGTCGACGATTCTTGGTTTTTGCCCTGGACAGCACAACGCCGACTACCTACCATCTTTAGTCAATCGTGTACGTACGGAAAGGCAGAGAACACCCCAACAGACCATGTGCTTGCTATCGAGTCATGGGTGAGGTTGGCCCGTAGGGAAGTGGGCTATATTAGGGCCGTGGAGTGGTTCTTATACATGATTTTTCTTGGATTGCCTTTCAGTAGTTGAGGGAGGGGTCACGTGGGACCATAGCCACGGGTACAAAAACAGACCTTGATATCTGCATCGGCAGACGATTTAAAGCTCCCGACCGAGTTCCGTATTTCTTGATTTGCCCTGGCACGGAACTCGGATGGCACATTGGGGAACATGTGCATCTAGACACGGAAAACGATTCACGATACATACGTGGGATCAAGGGCGCGGTTGACGGGTGGCGCAATCCCTAGTGGTCCTAGGTGGCCAAAACCTAAACCGAGACACGGAAACGTTCATTAGGTAGCATAATCCCTAGCGGTCCTAGGTGGCATAAATCCTAAGTGGACGCGCGATAGTTCATGGTAAGGAAACACAACTAGATCAAGGGTTGCAGTCCAAAACAACTTCAAGGATAAACCGTTTACATGGGAAAGCCCGTACAGCCTACGGTAAAGGACTGAACTTATACATGGAAAGAAACATATGAGTTGAGTAACCTATATATGCGGCATATTAGGTTGACATGGACCATTACACGACTTTTGAGTAAGGGTCATTCACGGATAACACGTAATACAGTTGGGATACTAGTACGGTAGGTGCAGAGCGGATATACAGGATAGATGCCATGGGACGTTATACGTGATAGATATCTTGGGGATATTATACTTGATAGAAACCTGACGATGTGATACCTTGTTTTATCTTGACATCGTAATTTATCATGACACCTTAGTTTACCTGAGTTCAGTAGTTCATCCTGTTATTTTGATTTAGCCTATCTATCTTGTTATCATGCTTATGTTCATCTCTGTTTCTCATGTCAGTTAACTTTACTAGTTTTTATACTAATAGTAGATAGGGCTTACTCAGTCTTTTTGACTGACCCGTTTTGTTTCGCCTCTTTTCTTCCGTTTCCCCCCCAGGTTACAGGGAGGAAATACTGTTGTTTAGTTCGGACTTCTTCTGCTTGAAGGTCATCATGGATGGCTTGGACTTTTCCTGGCTATGGCTACTTTACTGTTTTTATTTGGGGAATAATTTATGAAAAAGTCTTTATGCTTCTTTACTATTGCAAGACAGGTTTTGATGTACTCTGATGAAAAAGGCTTTAGACCTTATGTATTCATGTTTATGAAAGTTCGATTTTACTTCCGCTATTTTATATGTTCTGTCTTGTGATATTTCTGTGCATGTTTACCAATAATGCCCCTCTAAAGCTAGTGCATTCCTTTGCGAGTGACCCTAGCGGAGGCGGGGTGTTACATTTGGTATCAGAGCAGAAGGTTACCAGACTGGGCAAAAGTTTTTAAAGACCTTCTGAAAACTATTTGAAAATCGTTTATAAAGAAGCATTTTTCAAGAAAGTTTTCTTTTAAAAAGAAAAGGCTATTCCCCAAAGGCCATTAGCATTATCCTTGTTTCCTTGATTGAATCTCTTTTCCTTTCTTTCCTCCATCTGTAGTCACAGTGGTTTTAACTGCGACTAGTCTTTTCTATCTACGGAAGTGCTTTCCATGCGATGGAGGTGGTTCTCGAGAGACCAGTGGCCGCGTTATAAGAAAGGATAGTGAGAAAGAGGATAAAGGATGCGAGTTTAAGGATGAACAACTTGTTGGTATGGCTCAACCCAGAATGAGAGAGAAAGATGAACAATGAAACCCATGACGAGAGAGTACCTTTGGCATGGTGAAACGGGGTGGATAGTTAAGTATCATGGGACAAGGACAAGATCATCGGGAGGGCAATAGTATGCTCTCATTTCTAGGGTACCTCGGAAGGAGGGTAACGATCTTGTTAAAGGTTTAGCTTTTCTTCTCTATCATCCCGTTAGGACTTTGTTTTGATCATGGTATCAATTAAGTCTGCTTCGATAGTTGAGTCTCTGCACCTTAAGTACTAGCGTAATAGAGAATCCCAATTTTTGTCTCAAAGTCCTATTGGAGAGTCAGTCCATGTATACATGACTTGTTTGGATTTGAGAATGTCTATGCCAAGTGTTGAGTTTGGAAATAATGCTTATGTTTATAAGCTATGGATGGATTCTAGGGATGAAGTGGTTATCCAGTAAGGGGTGCCACTCCCGGTTTTGATAGGAGGGTAGTTAGACTTTTGACTAGCCTTGGTAATACCCTCGAAGTATCGTGTAACCTTTTGAGGTTCTGTCATGACTAGTTACTTAGAATCCCTGGATGCCTTTATTGGAAATTTGAAGCCCGATCGAGTGGCGTTCGCCGATGAGACGGATGGTCTATTTCACTTATGCATGGGTTATAGAAGTCACCCTAGTAAGTGCGCTTGATAACCTGGTTGGCATCTGTTTACTTTCAAGAGAAAGTTTTTCTACGTGGAATACCTTATGGTACGAGATCCAAGGTTCACTAGTGAATTTTGGAAGGCTTGCATGAGATCATGAGTACGCAGTCATGTTTGCGTCAAGTATTCTAGAAAGAGGATAAGTGCAAGTGGAACGAGAGGCGACGAAGTAATGAGTTCCAGCTCATGTTATGGAAACAGGAAACAAGAAGCTACGAAATCGCGAAGTTAAAAGATGGTCAAGGCACAATGGAATTGAGCTCAAGGAAGTACGACTTTGATGGTCAAAGACTAGATACGCGCATGATATCTCTTTTTGGGAGTATCTCCTTGATCCCTGTTTCTGTAGAGCTTACTTGTAGGCTATCTTTTGTGGACACCCTCTCGGTCCTATTTTCTGTTACAAACCCCGTAAGGAGTTTGCCTTGTTTATCTTCTCGACCCTGTTTCAGGGAATCCTCGGTAGAACCCTATGGATGCAAACATGTATTTGAAACATGTTATGATTGATATGGTTGCAAGTGGTTGCTCGTGGATGCGTGAATACACATTAGATACTAGATCGACTCGGTCACATTTCATATTGCATATGCACGAGTATTTATACTTGTTTATGGATGAAATCGAATGTATTATCATGCGGTTGTTGCATATGAATGAATGATTGTGCACGCATATAGTATCTATATGACTAGGACTATTTGCATACATGTTGGATTCATGGCACTATACATATTTTGCATTAGAAAGATTATTCAGGCCTGATCATTAGCATTAGCTAAGGAACATGTACACACACGTTTTGCATATATTCATACAGCATTAGAAATCATCTAAGGACAATGGTTGCTTGTGGATGATGTTTTGAGTAGATGGATGATGGATGGTAGGATATGTTCTTCCTAACTTGGAGATTTCGGGGACGAAATCCTAAAAGGTGGGGAGAATGTAACAACCCGTATTTTCAATAACCTGTTATAACATAAATGGAGGCAGAATTAAACTGTAAAATCTGAATCAAGGGAAACGGTCTATGCCATTGCGTTCGTCTCGGAAAAATACGCGAAATAGAGTCCGAGTTTTCGAAAATCGGAGTCCGTATGACCAAGATATGGCCTCGCGAAGTTTCACGAAAAATTCCCAAATTAAAGTATACTTAAGTGAAATGGATTGCGCAGAGAAATATATATATATTGATATATATATATATATAATTGAAAATTAAATAAATAAATATGCAAAAATGTTCAAAACAGCGAATTGGGAGAGGGGAATAACCGAACCGGCCGATTTTTGAGGTCGACCCGAGCCCGCTGGGTCGACTAGGGGTTAATCCAGGGTGTTTGGCTGTCAACCCGTGGGCCGATTCGCTCAAATGAAGATTTTGCATTTGGATGGTTCTCATGGTTCATCTTTAATCTAAAGGCCCTAGATGGTTCCTACACTTGACTTCTTCCCCAAGACATGCTTTGATGGCTTGGATTGAATCTAGGTTTAATCCTATGGCCTAAAACACTTGCCTAATCTATAAATAAGACCCTAACCTATCCTAAATCCTCATTATTCATTCATGCAACTAAACTATGGCAAAATTTCTACTCTCATGGCCTCCACTCAACTATCCTAGCCTCCACTTCATTTCTATGAGAGGTTTCATGAACATGAGAGTATTAGAGAGTCCCTATGTTAGTATGAGAGCCTCTCAAGTTGATTTCAAGACAAAAGCTTTGATCTTTGTGCATAAAGATGGTGTTTTTAGTGATTTGGAGCATCCATCTTTGGGTTTTTGGGTGATGGCATGCATAGGCTTCATCATAAGCTTTAGTTTAATCGATTTAGGCCTTCATAGCAATGTAAGCCCTTCCCTACTCTTAGATATTAACTATGAAGTTAAATGTTCATGTTGCAAGTTTGGGTTTTGATCATTGGGAATGATATATGCTATCATGTCATGCAAGTTTATGAAGTCATTATCTTGATCTTATGAGCTAAAAGCTACAACCTTTATGTTGAAATGTTGCATTATGCAACATGAGAACCTTCATAATCATTATGTCAACTTGCATATGAAGTCATAATCCTTATATGATGATATATGCGAGTTTCTAGCCATCATTCCATGTCTTTTGTCACCATGATTCGCTTCTGTGCCAAGTTTGGGTTTATGCATGCTTTTGAGGCTTAAGAATGTAACATGCAAGCTAATGAACACATTTGTGCCTCATTTGCCACCATGATTAACTTGTGGCTTAATACCCATTTTTGTCATTCCTTTGCCAAGTCTCTTCTTTTAATCCATTACGTTGTTGCGAACGTATATGCGAGATTAAAAGCGTTGGGTTATGTTATGGGTAATTTCTAATGACATGAAAATACAACTTGAAAACATGGCTTGAAATATAACATGGAAGTTGACATGTAAGTATGCATAAAAACATAAGCTTGGGAATTTACCTATTAAGTTAGGTCTACCCTTTGGGAATTTACCTATTAAATTAGGTCTACCCAAATGCTTGAAAAACTTGTAACATGTTTTGGAAACATGATGAACATGACACTTAGATAATATAAGTGTGGCCAACTCGAGGTTGGGTTGAGTTTGCAACGTAAAACTACCCGGAACCGACCGGCCTAACTAGTAGTTGCAAACAATAGGACCCAATGTGAGAAGTTGGTCATGTTGTGCTTGAACCCGAGGTTAGACCAAGTTGTGGTGTAAAGCTACCCGGAACTGACCGGCTTAACTAGTAACCACAACAAAGTCTAATGTGAGAGGTTGGGGTGCATTAAGTAATTAATGTCACATGATAGGGTTAAGTTAATTTGATTAATGACTCTTAACCAAATATGACATGGATGAAGGGGTTAAGTAAATTGATTAGGCTAATGATACTTAACAAAACATGACAAGGTTGGGTAGGTTAAGTGATTTGATTTGCCTAATGACACTTAACCATTTTTATACGGCTAGTGGACGGGGATTAAGTTAACCAATACTTAATCAATCCAACATGATAACTTGATAAGGTTAAGTGGGATCGGGTTTGATTTCTTAATGACACTTAACCATGCAAGATGATTAGGGGATGGGGTTAAGTAATTTACACTTAACTAATCCGACTTGGTAATTAGATGGGGTTAAGTAATTAAGGCTTAACTAATCTAACCACGGTAATTAGATGAGGTTAAGTAATCCACACTTAACTAATCTAAACACGGTAATTCGATGGGGTTAAGTTAAACACTTAACCAATTTAAACTTGGTAATTCAATGAAGTTAAGTAACCAATACTCAACCAACTTAACGTGATAATTTAATGGGGTTGAGCAACTTATACTTAACCAATTATACATGATGATTTGATGAGGTTAAGTAACCTACACTTAACCAATCTAATACGCGGACCTGACAAGGTTAAGTCGCAAGACCTTTTTAGAATATACTTAACCAATCCGACTCGATAATTTGATGGGATTAAGATAATCTATGCTTAATCAATCTAGCAAGATAATCCGATAGGGTTAAGGTAAACTAGTACTTGACCAATTTGACCTGATAGGGTTAAGTCATGAGCCTCTGGGTACACTTAACCAACTTGTGGGGCTAAGTCTTGAACTTAAATACTTAGCCAATCTTGACGTGATTCGTGGGCGGGTTAAGGCATGGACTTGAACGATAACACTTAACCCAATAAGACCAACCCTAGTTAGAGGAACTAGGTAGAGACTCGTGGTTGATCAAGGATAACGGGAAAGGAAGCTAAGTGGTAAACCTTAGTTAAGGGTAACTAAGTAATAATTCTTAGCTAAGGACATAGGACTAATTCACAAAACGATGAGTAACCTGATACAGTAGGTCATCGCTTAGTATACGAGGGGGAGCAAGTTATCTGACTCGGATAAAAGCTCCAGCGCACTGGGTGCCGAAGTGGAAGCTTCGGGGGACGTGAGGATATTCTTGGGATCCCTCTGTGGGCTGCCAGGTAATCATACTAGGCCCATGAGAGGTTAAGGTCTGCGTTAGAAGGACCAAGAGTATGCCTTGGTTGCTATGCGAGCGACCTAAAGACTGGGATGGATTAGCGTGGAGTCGACGATTCTTGGTTTTTGCCCTGGATAGCACATCGCCGACTACCTACCATCTTTAGTCAATCGTGTACGTACGGAAAGGCAGAGAACCCCCAACAGACCATGTGCTTGCTATCGAGTCATGGGTGAGGTTGGCCCGTAGGGAAGTGGGCTATAGTGGGGCCGTGGAATGGTTCTTATACATGATTTTTCTTGGATTGCCTTTCAGTAGTTGAGGGAGGGGTCACGTGGGACCATAGCCACGGGTACAAAAACAGACCTTGATATCTGCATCGGCAGACGATTTAAAGCTCCCGACCGAGTTCCGTATTTCTTGATTTGCCCTGGCACGGAACTCGGATGGCACATTGGGGAACATGTGCATCTAGACATGGAAAACGATTCACGATACATACGTGGGATCAAGGGCGCGGTTGACGGGTGGCGTAATCCCTAGTGGTCCTAGGTGGCCAAAACCCAAACCGAGACACGGAAACGTTCATTAGGTAGCATAATCCCTAGCGGTCCTAGGTGGCATAAATCCTAAGTGGACGCGCGATAGTTCATGGTAAGGAAACACAACTAGATCAAGGGTTGCAGTCCAAAACAACTTCAAGGATAAACCGTTTACATGGGAAAGCCCGTACAGCCTACGGCAAAGGACTGAACTTATACATGGAAAGAAACATATGAGTTGAGTAACCTATATATGCGGCATATTAGGTTGACATGGACCATTACACGACTTTTGAGTAAGGGTCATTCATGGATAACACGTAATACAGTTGGGATACTAGTACGGTAGGTGCAGAGCGGATATACAGGATAGATGCCATGGGACGTTATACGTGATAGATATCTTGGGGATACTATACTTGATAGAAACCTGACGATGTGATACCTTGTTTTATCTTGACATCGTAATTTATCATGACACCTTAGTTTACCTGAGTTCAGTAGTTCATCCTGTTATTTTGATTTAGCCTATCTATCTTGTTATCATGCTTATGTTCATCTCAGCTTCTCATGTCAGTTAACTTTACTAGTTTTTATACTAATAATAGATAGGGCTTACTCAGTCTTTTTGACTGACCCGTTTTGTTTCGCCTCTTTTCTTCCGTTTCCCCCCCAGGTTACAGGGAGGAAATACTGTTGTTTAGTTCGAACTTCTTCTGCTTGAAGGTC
Organism: Allium sativum; assembly: GCA_030737875.1. Lineage (NCBI taxonomy): Eukaryota > Viridiplantae > Streptophyta > Magnoliopsida > Asparagales > Amaryllidaceae > Allium > Allium sativum. The sequence goes on from CM060924.1 coordinate 483,445,985, forward strand.
ATCATGGATGGCTTGGACTTTTCCTGGCTATGGCTACTTTACTGTTTTTATTTGGGGAATAATTTATGAAAAAGTCTTTATGCTTCTTTACTATTGCAAGACAGGTTTTGATGTACTCTAATGAAAAAGGCTTTAGACCTTATGTATTCATGTTTATGAAAGTTCGATTTTACTTCCGCTATTTTATATGTTCTGTCTTGTGATATTTCTGTGCATGTTTACCAATAATGCCCCTCTAAAGCTAGTGCATTCCTTTGCGAGTGACCCTAGCGGAGGCGGGGTGTTACATTTCCCATACAAGGGAAGCGCAATTCACATGGACACCAGAATCCATTGACGCATTCCACAACCTCTTGACTCACTTAGAATGACCAATCATCATGTCCAAACCCATAAATAACGAAGACTTATATTTCTACTTGGTCGTATCTGTGCAGGAAATTAGCTCGGCACTTGTGTATATCGAAGATTGCGTCCAACGGCGCGTCTACTACATCAACAAGGGATTGACAGAAGCAGAAAAGAATTATTCGAAGCTTGAAAAGCTAGCCTACTGCTTGTTGATCTCTTCCCGGAAGTTACGGTCATATTTTCAGTCTCATCCAGTCAAGGTCTACATTGACCAGCCGCTACGATAGGTCCTGCAATGACCTGAGGCGTCTGGATGACTCTTAAAGGGGAATATAGAAATGAGGCAATTCGAGATTACTTTCATTCCTCGTGGAGCCATCCTCGGACAACCCCTCGCATATTTCATAGTAGAGTTCACAATTTCAGAAGATCCTCTTTTGGAAGACATTGAAACTCCAAACATTCAATGTAAACTGTTTATGGATGGATCTAACATTCGGTGTTCTGGCATCGGAGTTGTACACATTACTCCTAAGGAAAGCTCGACCTGTTACGCTCTGATGCTCAACTTCCCTGCCACCAACAACGATGCAAAATACGGACCTTGATTGTGGGACTCAAAATCGCAGTCGAACTCAACGTCAAGGCCTCCAGATCTACTCCGACTCACAGCTCATCGTACGCTAGGTGAAGGGCGAATATCAGTCTTATGAGATATCGTTTAATTGCTCAAACCATTTTCAAATGGTTTTACTCATACCACTCCCATGACTGACCAGGAGTTTGTTTTGTTTTCCCTAAACTCCTGGGTGCCCAATTTTGTATGCGCAGTCAAGTAGTCAGGTTTTTATAGATATACTTGGAGAGCTGGAGCAGGAGGCTTCAGGATTATATAGCTGTTATTTATTTCCGCTGTGATGTAAGTGTTATACTCAAATGACAGATTTGTATTTCCAAGTTATATTGTATACTATATTTTATTCGTTTCGCTGTGAGATTCGTGTTTACTCTGATATTGTATGTTCTTCTTCTTCTTCTATTCTAATTTTCTATCTTATCTATCCTCACCCTCTAACTTCGTTCATTAACTATCCGGTATTTCTGATGCTTGGATAGTCGTCATTGAGTTTATGTCGATAACCAGGATCGCGAAAACCCGGGTCGTTACAATTGATATCAGAGCGAGGTTAAGTAATTACCTTGGCTCTGTGGCTTAACTCGATAGAGATAGGGTTAGTAATACCCTAGATTGAGTTGAGTGTATATATACGAGTGGACGTATTTGTAGATTGAATATAAAAATTATTTTATATTGTGGAGATTCATTGATTGAGTGGTTTACGAGTTCTGGTCGATCAGTTTGATCCACTGTATCGGTAGGGGTTTCTAAACACTTGAATACGATGAACCGACATGATATGTTTTGAAAAGAAGGTAAATGAAATAATTTTACCCAAAATATATTTTGATATAAAAGAAATGTATATCTTGGAATTATTATCATATATAGGACGTGTTGGTTGTTATTATAATCGAATGAGATTATAATCGAGATGGTTATAGAAAAACCAATCAGAAATTCGTATAAGTGTAATATATGGAATTAGAAGAGTTGAATCTGAATTTAAATCAGAATTGAAAATTTAAAACCCTGGAAACCTGGAAAGGTATTAATAAATGGATTTGGATTAAATATATGAGAATTTTGAAATGCTGGGAGATTTTAAATTGTTTTACAAGCATTGTGAAGGATATTTTGAAATAATTTCAAAATAGAAGTGTTTATAAATGGTTTTGAAAAGTGATATAATATTGAACTCACTTCAATAGTTGGGAAATAACTCTGATGATGTTGGCCACATCATCCGTGTTCATTTTCGATTTATAAGTGATGAATTACTACCAAAGATTTCATTTTTGAATTGTGTTGAGAAAAATAAGATGTTTGACTCCGAAAAGGGAATATTTGATTTTTGGAATGCTAAGCTATTTAAAAACTCCCAGAAACTGATTGTTTGAATTAAAAACAAATTAAACAGTTTGGTGTGAAAGCAAACATGAATTGAATTAAAGACCAGTTAAGTGACAATTGAATTAAAAAAGAATGATATCGAGAAAATTGGATTTGTGACATAGGGATTTGAAATGAGATTGGATTGGTGAGTTAAGAGTTCGGGATCAAGAATGAAACTTGAGTTTGGAATGGAATTGGGCTTGTATAAGTGAATAGCTGTGTTAAGGATAAATTGATCGGAGATTGATTAGGATGACATTGATATATGTTGATTTGGTAGTAGATGAAAAGGATATAATGAAATGCCCGACAAAAAGGTACAAGTTTATTTATATATGAGTTTGGTGATTTATGAGCCGGTTGGGCGAGCCGCTTAGCTGTTTTGTTTTCTTTCGGATTGGAGAGGCCTAGAGTGGCGAGTTGTAGTTGTATCGATTGAGCCGTACAAAGGAGGTGCTAGCGAAATTTTTTAGAAATTTGAGGTGTTAGAAAATTTTCAGGATTTTTGGAAATTTTTGTTAATAAGAATAAATTAATATTTTAATTGAAATTATTTGGTTCAATTGAAACTAAAATTAAAGAAGTAAACAAATAATTTTTAACCCAGTTAATAGAGTTTGTTTTCTAACTTAGCAATTTCGAGGATGAAATTATTTTAAGGAGGGAAGAATGTAACGACCCGTATTTTTAACGGATAATAAATAATTTATTTAATTATTTAAATAATGGTTTGGTAATTTAAAATGACAAGAATTAAATAGTATTTAATATTTAATTAATATTGATAATTAAATAATATAGTTAAATTCTGAAATAGTCGGAAATAGTAGAATTCACAATATTGTGTGAATTGGATTATTTATGATATTCAATTCAGTTTAGAATTGAATTATATTAACGGATATATTATTAAAATAAAGTTTGAACGAATAATTATATTATAATTATAATTGAGCTCGAAATGGCACAGCAGTTCGTAATTTGACGATTCGAACTTTAAACGAATATACAGAATCCGTTTTAAGTCGGACTTCAGTGAAACAAGAAACGTTCGGAGCTGGTGAAGCATATTTTTCTAATGGAAGAGAAAAATCGAGATTTCGTTATATAGATTGCGAGTTGTGTCCAAATCAAATTTTTGAAAAGTCGCTATGGAATTCCTTTATAATTTATAACGATTTATTTATATTATAAATGGATTTTCAATATAAATAGAATACCGATTTAATCTGGATTTGAAATGTCGAGTTATAAATTCAGATAGGAATATTTTGGAGCTATTATATATTCTATGTGAATATATACGATACTTAATTTATTAATATTAAATTTAATTATTTTTAAATATATTAATATTTAAATGGGTTTATTTAGAGCTTTAAAAACAGCCATTTTTACAAACGACCGCCGTTTTTGACGAAATTAATTTTGCTGGATCCGGAATATTAAATTATTGTTAGATTTCAATTTCCGTGATATTTGGAGCCAGTATGTGGCCGTAAGGGGTTTTAATGTGAAAAACAGTCGATAATTCGACTTTAAAAATACGCAATGTGAACAAACGGATTCGGAATTCGACGAAACTAGTTTCGTTGGGTCCGTAATGTCAAATTCTAGCTGTATGTCCATTTTCATGATTTTTGGATATTGTATGTGATCACGGGAATTTTTAAATGATAAATTGAATTAATTATCAAATATAAATTTATATTTAAAATACCTAGCTTACATTCTAAGTAACCGTATCCCATAAATATCACACCCTAAACCTAAATTCTCATTTTCTGGTCAAAGCTATTTCCGCCGCCAGTGTTTTCTTTCTTCCAGTAAATTGTCTGATCTTCATAAATTCATATCAAATCAAACAACATGCTATAAATCAATATATATATATATATATATATCAATATATATGTGTGTGAGAGAGAGAGGAGAACTTGTCCATGGTGACAGGCGTATCGCCTGATTTTTCTCATGCGTGAGTTTCTCCTTTCTCTTCCTTTCAATCAGATTTCTATATGTTTTCCATTTGATTTCCATTTGTTTTCTACCGCTTTCTGCTTGTTTTCCATTCGTTTTTTCATACTTACAATCAGATCCGCAAATTTTATTTTACTTTTTAAACACTTGTCAGATCCGGGTAGTTTTTCCAGATCTGAGTACCATAAAGCGATTGTTTTCAATTATACTCCAGATTTCCGTCTCAGATCTGATTTCCCTTCAAGTGATTATAAGACCTATTTTTCAGATCTAGGTACCGCGAAGCAGATCCGAATGTTTTCGATCGAGAAAATCAATTTGCTAAACATCAGATCTATACTACTATTTCAACTACGAAACTGTATTAGTTGCCAGATTTACTCGAGATCTATGTGCGTTTCTCTCTTCCCAGTCTTTTTGGATCTAATTTGTTCAAGTGTGGACTATCAAGCCACTGTGCGCAACTGTTACTTCATTCAATCCTGATGAATTAGTTCGATCTCAAATTGTATTGGGTAAGTTTAATATGGATCTGATCTTGAGTTATTGGTTTTTGGGTATTCAGTTTGTGGTTGATTTAAGTGGGTATTTTTTGTTGTTTTCTTCATGAATATATCCTTGGTTAATACATGATATCCCCAATAAATTTACTGGTGAAGAAATATGATTTGGGGATTAGAGAGCTTTACTCTACAGGTCATGGATTTAGTTACTTTGAACTCCTCAGATTGTTAACTGTAGCCAGCTTATCTAGTTCTTCATTCAGGTACCTACAAACAATGCAGCTCTTATATGTTATTTAGATTTTTGGCACATGGATTTTCTGGTCTTTATCGGAATTTAGATGCCATTATACTTTTGTAATAAGGGTTGGAATGGTTTTGTAAACTTGGTAGATGACTATGGATAATATTGTCAGAGGTGGATTTTCTCATATATCCTGTTTTTTGGATGGGGAGTATTTATCAGTTTACATATCAGTAGCGGACATGGTCCTTCATGAGTTTTCAACTAGCATAATATTATCTACTGTTGTGTTTTTGGACTGGGATTTGTATATTTAACTACTGTATTAGATGTCCAATTATTTGTTTGAGCAGAAATGGTGTCCATGAGGGGTTTGAGTGAACTGGTATTGGTTAAAGTGTTTAAATGGATGTTGTTTCTCCTCCCATGACATTAGTCCTTCAGTTTGAATGGGCAGGTATATGAGGCTTCCATTATATTTGTATTTATGGAAGCATCTTTAAATGGTTGCTGATATTTCTAATGGAGCTGCTAGTTATGTTAACGCTGGAGATGGGGATTTCTTCTTTTATGTTACCAGGATATGGGTTATTTGCAAACAAAACAGAAATTACAGTCTGATGTGCTGCTATTCATTTCTATCCAGATTTCCGCAATTATTTGTCACTTGGATTATCTGTGCTATCAGGTTGATCTAGATACTAAGATAGATACACAGTGTTGTGTATCATTAACCAGATTTAGTGTTTGGATTAGAATCTTGTGATCTAGGTGCTGGCTTATGACTGGTCTTTTGTAAGCTATATATGAAAGCATGTGAACCCTTTTATGCTTTCTTATGGAGTATGTAGTTGATCAGTTCTGAAGTGATTTAATTGGTGGAAGTTTCTGGTTGAAATGGTGTGCAAGTGAATTGTTTTACAAATGGAAAGGTGCTGCTTATTTTTAATTGAAATATAATCGTTGTTCCTTGGATCCTATTTTGTTATAGGAGAAGTCTGGATTATGGAGCTTTGAGCTCGTGAGTTTGTGCGGATTGCACGCTAGTGGGATAGCAACCTCATCATGGATCTTTTAGATTTAGTTTTGTTTTTTCGAAAGTTACTTGTATTTTTCAATTTTTCGTTTGCTTATGTTATGTAATGGTTAGTATGCTAACCTCTTTCTTGTATGGTTTTTTTAGTTGATAATAAAGTGAACCAATTTTCAAAAAAAAAATTGGACTCGGTAATAAAGGATCTTCATTTCTATATGTGTTTTTCCTTGTTCGATTTCATTTCCGTGCGCGACAAATTTTCAGCGAGTACAAGGGTTCGCGATTTCGAGAGTTTCGAGCATGGAGTGGAAAAAATGACAGTTATATTTGTAATTATGTGGTGATTTAACACTGGCTGGTGCAGTTTGGTCAAATTCCGTTCCATTTGAGTTCAGTGATTTCCCTGAAAGCGTGGTGTAAGGGCTAACGACGGAAATTGATTTCCACGTTCGAGTGTTATATGGAGGGGATGGATTCAAAGAGGATGGGAAGAGTAATGTAATGGTGAGGTTTGTTTCGAGTTTAGTGCACTAAAATGAGGAGGACGCCGGGTTAAGGTCTGGGAAATGTCTGATGTTAGCAGGTTCAAATGTACTGGGTTTGGGAGAGAAAGTAATGAGCGAGGTGAGGTTTGAGAGTATGGGTAGATGCGATTTTTTATGAGAAACATTTTCGTGATTTTTGTTGGAATTTGCATGGACTAGAGGAGGAGATGTGGAGGAAGAGTCGGTAATGGCAACAGGGAGCAGGCGGTTTACTGGAAGTGGAAAAAGAAGAAGGTCGTGGATTTGAACGAGTAGAGATGGCCCAAATTGTGTTGGTAAAGCCCATTATTTATTTAAATCTAAGTTAAGTTCTATAAATAATGTATTTAGTAAAACATTCATAACTTATACATACGTTATCGGAATTGGGCAAAACAGGACCCGTTGGGAATGTATGGACGAGGGCTACGCAGTGGAACTGACTGGGTGTGAATTGGAGCTTGTTACAATTTATAGCGAAATAAATTGTCTGTCTGAATCAACCGACAGTTATCGTTATTTAACGATGACCGTCTAATGTGAGTAAAACTCACTAACTCTGCCATTTTTTATTTTTATAAATATAATCTAGTGTTGATAAATGATGATTGATTGTTGTGTGATGATTGTTGGGTTGAACTACTGATTTAGTGGTTGAAATTATATTGTTAATCAAATATTGATTCTGTTTATCAGAATATTTCATATTGAAATTAAATCGATGTTATATTATATTGTTTAACATCTATGAATGCAGGGAAACAGGTTGGAGAGATCCAACTGGATTCCTCAATATTTATTTTACTGTTTTCATATATTGTGATATATGACTGAGTATATAATCTGTTATTGATTATGTGTGTTTGGATGATATTGATCATTGTCATTTGATATTTTAAATACGATAAGAAACCCTGGGATGTAAAAAGGAAAATTTCAATGTGTATATTGAAATAAGATTATTATTTAAAATCAACAGATTTTATAAAAAGGGAAATTTCAATGCGTATATTGAAATAAATTATTGTATAAAATCAAGGGATTTTATAAGAGAGATTTCAAGGCGAATATTGAGATAAAGGAATTTTATAAAATCAACAGATTTTATAAAAGGAAATATTCGAAAAAAAATAGAATTATAAAAAGGGGATTTCGAGTTATAATAGATATATGAATTGATTAATTTAAAATAGATATTAAATAAAAATATGTTTTTACAAATAAATTGAGAAGAATGATTTTTAAATTAAGGAAAATATTTATCATTTGATAAATAATGATATATAAGTCTGAACTTATATAAAGAAGTAAACAGATAAATGGGACAGATTAATTTATAAATAATATTTTATAAATAAAGTAAAATATATATCATTGGATAAATGGAATATATATGTCAGAACTTATATAGAGAGGTAAGGATCGATTTTAACATAGATATTTGAAACTAAATATAAACGTTGTGTTAACAAGACTTATCAATGGAATTATTAAAGTGCTGAATATAAAATAAGATTTTATATGAATTGTTTATAAATAGAACTATAAATTGAATATTTAAAACAAGATAATATTTTAAATACGAAACCAAACTGTTTTAATAATATAAGGAATATATTATTCATATTGAATATGAATAATGGACTAAGGCAAGTATTTTTGGAAAGAAAAAGATTATAAAAGAAATTTTATACATTTTGAATATAAATAATGGATTAAAATAAATGTTTTGAAAATAAAAACATTTATAAAGAAGATCGGATTTTTGAAATAGGAATTCAAATAGAAGTGAAATTTCAAATGGCTAGGAATAAATAACTTGTTTAATAATAAAAACAAGTAGTGTGATTTATAAACAATGTTTATAAATAAATTAAAAATAATTATCAGTGGATAATTTGGATTGTAAATTCAGCAGTGAATATCGAAGAGAGTTAATTGAATATTAGTTATTCGAAAGAGAATTGAATCGAAGGTAGATCATTTGAAAAATGAGTTAATTGAATTAGTTATTCGAAAAGAGTTAATCGAATTAGTTATTCGAAAAGAGTTAATCGAAATTAGTTATTCGAAATAGAGTTAAATCGAATATAGTTTATTCGAAAAGAGAATTATACATTGGGATTCGATTATATCGAATGTAGGAAGGTACTATTTACTTTCCATTTTTAAATCAAGATTCATTTATTTATTTAATAAATTATTATTATTCAATTTAAGAAGTAACAGTATAATTTGGAGTTAGATTATATCGAAAGTAGAGATTATAACGTTATCGTTATAACCAACGTTTTATAAAAGAACAGGATTTGTAAACTGAATCCGAGAGTTGCGTAAGCAATGATTTGATAAAAAAAATAAGAAATAGAGTTAAAGAAACTAGAAACTGACTAGAGATTAGTTAAGTTAAATTATTTTTGGGGTATCGATCTGATGTTGGTTTCGGCCTTCGGGATTAATACTTAGGGAATCGTTATCTTACTAATTTAGGGTTAGAGACTGATGGACATGAAATGATAGTTGAGCATGACTAAGAAATGGAAACGTTTTCCAATGTTAATAAGGTATATTTTCTAAATTTAGAAAATAAAAATTTATGGAGATATGGAAATGGGTAATTGAAGAAATTAATGATGAATTAATTTAAAAAGATAAAAAGTTGATTGATGATTGATCGATAAGATTTCCATTTGGAAATACGACCGTTATTGTACACATGTTTTTCTTTGATAGTTAAATCTCCGACTATCAAAGTTTTTGACCATTTTTCCGTCGTTAATACGGACAGACCGGGAGCAGATTCATTATATGAAAACCACTCTGTATGGGCGTTAGCATTGCGAATCAAATATGTTAAAGATAATTGAAGACGGAGTTATGCAAGGGCTGTTCTGCCGATCCTAGGTAGAAATTTCCTAAGATGGATTTACAGAATAGTGCCTTCGGTTTGTCCAGTCCCAGGACAACTTGTATGGTAGAATGTCTGACAGAGTATATTTAATAGATCGCGTAAGTTGATCTCTTCAAACGTATTTATGTTTGGTGGCGGAGGAATTCGTTTCTCTTAGCTATTTACCCATGGTATGTTTGGAGAAATCAATTTGTGAATTGGTGGGTATGACGATGTGACATTCAAAGTGAAGAAAGGCATGGTTTGTAAAAGGATAAGTTATGGCATCTAGCCTCACAACCGAGAAATGGTATAAAATCGGGTAGGTCGCATGGCTAAGTGATTAGCTGCCAATTAGGGTGTGTTGTCACCTGATCTAGAGAAATTCCATTGCTTCTTTATTATGTTTCGATGTTGTCCCTTTCGGGAAACGGTTGTTGATCCCAACCGTTGGTGATAATACATTCGGTACACTCAAGCGAAATGAGTGATCGGTCATGTTTAGCCTGGGTTATATGATGTTCTTGTTGAATCCGTTGTATTCCTCTCTAGAGATGCACTGTCGGAAGGTGGTCTCATACCTTGCCAGTTGGAATTCATTACCAAATAAGCGCCCGCGGTTTTTTATTATATATTATGTATGTGGAATGTGAGATGAAAGCGTTCTGCTAGATGAATATTATATTGTGGTTGATAGACATTATTATAATATCAAATGAGTTTGATATAAAAATTATCGTTCCTTTCAAAAGGTTTTTGAATGTTGGACCAAGTGTTTTGAATTCTTATAAGGGAAAAACCCATTCCGTTATACGTCGTGGTCTTATGAGATATCGTTTAATTGCTCAAACCATTTTTAAATGGTTTTACTCATACCAGTCCCATGACTGACCCGGAGTTTGTTTTGTTTTCCCTAAAATCTTGGGTGCCTAATTTTGTATGGGCAGTCTAGTAGTTAGGTTTTTACAGATATACTTGGACAGCTGGAGCAGGAGGCATCAGGATTATACAGCTATTATTTATTTCCGCTGTGATGTAAGTGTTATACTCAAATGACAGATTTGTATTTCCGAGTTATGTTGTATACTATATTTTATTCGTTTCGCTGTGAGATTCGTGTTTACTCTGATATTGTATGTTCTTCTTCTTCTTCTATTCTAATTTTCTATCTTATCTATCCTCACCCTTTAACTTCTTTCATTAACTATCCGATATTTCCGATGCTTGGATAGTCGGCATTGAGTTTATGTCGATAACCAGGATCGCGAAAACCCGGGTCGTTACACTTGCGCTAATGAATGAGAAGTGTAGGAGTGAGTTCCTTCCTTTCCCGGACCTTCCCTTAGCTGGGAGATCTAATAGAACTGTTATAGAATCATAGGAGTGAGAAGATTTTAGTATGTGGATGCGCCTGAGAATCTAGGTAGTGCCTGCCGGGACTTGGTGCCAAGTGCCATGACTATGGTTCAAAAGGATCATTTGATCATCTGAAAGTGAATAAGGATAATCTGAGTATGATACGTGAAGATGCCTTGAATTACTTGAAACAGGATATTCGCTTGTTAGGTGGTATAATGCTAAGGGCTCAAGATCTGTATTGGCATCAGTACAAAGTGGATATAACCACTTGCCTGATGCTATCATCACTAGCAATGACGATATATCGGGCCTATTATTATGATCGATTAGTTACTAGAGTGATGCGCTTCTCAGGGCCCCCTGTTAGTGAATTTATACGTGAATTAAGATTGAGAAAAGAAAATTGAAGTAACAGATGAGCGTCCTAGCGCATATGGACTAAACTTCTATAAAGTTGAATGAAAGTAGATATTTAAGTCCTTTACCTTCTATTTAATATGGGCCATGTGAGGAGTTCTTCGAAAAAAGATGTCTGAAGCTCTCTGAAACTCCGCTCCCATTGGTCAGTATATTAATTGCGTCTGCGGCGCCAAATATGACCAAAAAAGAAAAAGCAGAGCAAACGAAGCAGAATTTGCTTATGTTATGTACTATTATGAGCTATGTAATAATAATGAAGACTATATATTTTATGGATTATTCTGAGTTGTGCATTATTCTTTTTATGTATAATTATATGCTGATTATGTGCATGGTATGATTATGATATGATATGTTATATGATTATCACTTGATTAATGATTATGTGATGGTTATGTGATTATAATTCTTTTGTATACGTTATATGATGTTATACATAAGATTGTGGTAGATATGTCTGATAGAAGACGATCAAGGAGCGTCTCAGCCTTCTCCTTCACAGTATCCTGCACTTGAAGCAGGTCCCAGCAAGTTGGAGCCAGATTTACACCGAGTTTGCAGAGATAGTTCCTAAAAGTTCTAGGTAAATATCAATTTTGTTTCAATTATACTATTTGAAATATAGTAAATATCTACATCAACATTTATATATGGGGTTCGAGGTGGAGCCGTCCTGTTTTATTTTAGATGTGTCGAAGCAATCATACAAGAGTCGGATGTCAGGATGTTGGTCGCATTAAGATAGTATCCCACCTCATATAAAAAAATGCTACATGGGTTGATTTGATGGTAAGTACAATTTTATATTATCATTGAAAATAAATATGCTGTATAAAATTCAATATGCATGTTGTAGTACGTGTGGACCCGCATGATCTGGATTTTTATGTATCACTGGAGCTAGAAAATGCAGAAAAAATATAGAGAGGCGATTTCAAGGGATAAAAAAGCTGGGAAAAAACTAATTTGGATGGGTGATGACATTTGGGATGTATTTTTCAGATACTGGTAAATCGAAGCAGCTAAAGTAAGCTATAACGAGACTATATACATTTATGTTAGTTGCATTATTTTAATTAATCGTTTTTCTAAACTAATAGGAAGTAGCAGTAAGGAACACGACATATAGGAATGAGAATTCGACTTTACATCGTGGTGACTTCAAATCCTTCCAACATCATAGGAGGGAGTTGGTATAAATTTTCAATACATTATATGTTCATGCATATCCTCATGTATATCATTCATTCTTATTTTCAATAAATTTTATTCATGTATATCTTCAGTTTGCAAAGTATGGAAGGGAGCCTATAATGGCTGAGGTTTTTAGAGTCACACATGCGGATGAGCAGATGGATGACGATGAGAATGTTTCCTACGATTGGATGGACCCTAAACCTGCAACAGTAATGGTAATTTTGCTTATCCGTAATGAGATGTTTCATATTTGTTTATATCACAGTATAAGTAAATTGTATATCAATTGTGTTAAAATTATATCCGTAATTGTAGGAGAGATATGAAGTAGAGCAAGCAAGAGTGGCACAGAGCGAGTGTATGAGAGTAGATTACGTTCGAAGAGTCCAATCGCATATGGGATTCTATTATTGCATCGCCTAGTCGAAGTAGGTGTTACGGATTCGGCAATTAGGAGGTAAACATTTTTAATAATTTATATATATATATATATTAAGTATAATAATATTTTGTATGTATGTGAGCCTTCACAATCAAATTATGAAATAAAATATATGTTAAGAAAGCAAAAGAGCTAACAAAGTCCATGGTTGAGATTTTATGATAACATCACAAACCTACACAATCTAACCTACATAATAGTTCATAAAATATTTAAGACTTTTATTAAACTTGGTTTTAAAATAATTTAACAGAAGTTTAATCCTAAGATATAAAGATATATTTTTAAAGATTTTAACTATAAATTTATAAACTTTTAAATACAAAATTGTGATTTTGGAATCTAATACTAATTTATAAAAAATAAACAATATTTTTATAATATTAATAAAAAAACTTATAACTAGTTTAATATTTATCACATATTTTGTGGAACTGGTATTTAATGTGTTAATGATATTTTTCGTCAACACCGGAGATAGGTCAACGGAAGTGGACCTAAGGGGAAAATGGGTTTATTAGCTTTCACAAGTTTTAGTTAGTTCACCGTTTCCTAGATATCAAGGTTTAGAGCCCAAAAGATTAGTTACTCTTCCCTCAATGGGGTGAGCATCACGCTTAAATGACTTGAGAACCAACAGTTATCTTGGAACAAGGGTTCCCTAAGTGCAACCCTCGATAAGGGCTAAAAGGCTTATATGAAGGGGTTCCGCACTAACTTCGTGAAAAAGTCTAGACTTGGTTAAGAGCTCGCATGCTTGTATAAAGCAAATAGCGTGTTGCACAGGCAATAGCTAAGAAATTACACAAGAAACTAATAAGGAAATGTACTAAGTGTTGATCCACTCTTTATTGATCTTTGATTTGGAATACTCGATAGATTACAATAGAAGTCCCCAATTTGATTTAGAAATTAGGGTTACTCTATAGGAAAAGAGTACAAGAATGAGAATGAAAAAATCATCGCCAAAATGAGACCCATGGGGTCTTATTTATAGACAAATCGGGACCCCTTTTGCTATTGGGCTAGCAGATGCCCCTATCGGTCGCTTCTCCCTTTGGTTTCAGAAGATCTGGCTCTCGGTTGCATTTTCTTTTGGTTTTGAAGACTTTGCTTACGGCTTTTTAAGGTTTCGGTCCTGTCTCTCGGGAGGACGGTTCTGGTCTTAGGAGCTTTTGCTGATGTCCTGTTTATCTTCTTGGTATTGCTACTATGCCCGGCGGTATATGAATAGCTTTTGGAAGGTCTTGGTTTTCGGATGTAGGCTTCCGGTCTCGAGCTACCAACACTTTATGGAGCTTTCCTTTATGATTCAAGTGAATGGTTGTCGATCTATCACCTCTGTCGGTATTGACACTATGCAGATTAGTGTGGATAACTTGTCCTTCTTTAGGGTTCCGGCTTGCCTTTCGGCAGATTCCTGAAGTGTGTCCTAGCTTTCCGGGAGGTTGCTTCCGGTACTTTGTTAGTTACTTACTAGTGTATCCTCTCGGTAACCATCTAATAGTGGTCCCGGTAGTTGGTTCCCGGATAATCTCCATATGCCTTGAACTCAGTATCTTTGATGCTTTCGTTTCCTTGTGTATCAGTATTAAGCAAGTTAATATCGATAGCCCTTTCACCCTTATATGTCTTGGTTGGTAGATTTTCTGGTCTCTCTCCTCATTGTCTACCGGTTTTGAGTGACTCTCAATTGTTTACCCATTGTGTCGGCACCACCCTACTGGTGTCCTCTCTTTGTATAGATTTCGAGCCCTTTTATTCAATGATGGCGCCGGTTGCATAGTTCTCGGATTGTTCCCTTATGCTTTCGGCTTTACCTTGTGCTGGGCTTTTACTGACGGAAGATTTCTTTATGCTTGTGGCGGTCCGTTACCCCTTCACCGCCAGCCTATTTCGGTGTTTTATTTTGGTAGTAACATCCCCTCCCTTTAGTGAAGGGGTAAATTCGACTTTCCAAGTCAAACTTTTCTTGATTTTGATGTTATGCGGTTCTGATCATGTACGGTTTCCAAATTTTTTCCTTTTCAGGATAGATCTGAGTCGTTAATTCGAACCTACTTGTGAGGTGAAGATTAAAAGTGAATCCTTTGCCAGAAGTTCCTCTTTCTTCTTCTTCTTTCCTTCACAACATATTACTCAAACAAGATTATTGTTCATTGAAATTTCTCAAGCTCTTTTCAGGTTTCAAACTCGATAGGCGTAGGCCTACATCATGCCTTTAACCTACTTTAAGAAAATAATCAGAGTTTGACGTATCTAACGCAGTTTAATCATTGATGATAATTGGGATGACGCCAATGGAGGAATTAATAAGTTGATTCTTTTCCATATACATTACCAAGGTCTAAAATGCAAAATTACATGTAGATGGCTGTTTTTGTCAATAAACCACATATTAGGTTGCCTATATGAGTAAACCCCACATCTCCGTTGTTTACTTAATTATCTTGTAACTTTTTCGACACCAATGTTCATGTTTATTTGATTTCCGACCCAATGGGTGTCGGTTTAGTGGTGGAAATGCTATCGCAAGCTTCATTTTCTCTCGGTCCTAGTGCCGACAAAATTCGAAGCTTTTAAATAAAATATTTTGGCCTGAAGTTCACTTACATTGGGCTTCGAGGTGGACTAGACCTTTGGCAATGCTCCAACTAATTGTTTTGTGTCAAAGGCCTAATTATCCTCCTATATGTGGCTTGTATGTACTTTTATTAAAATAAAATGGCATTAGGTTATACATTATGGTATGATATCACCTGTCAGGATCATGTCTAAGACTCAACGATCTGGTAGATCCAAGCCAGGCAGATCCATCAAATCTCTCCCAAAGAAGGCACCCCTTCCTCAACGTTCTTTCATCAATACCCAAGAAGAAGTAAATGTTATAATATGAAGTTTTGGTATGACTAATGTTGGCGCCCTTCCCGCTTCTTCACAAGATACCGTCCAGAATCCGTTGGAAGGGTACTTTTCCTATACTGCCTTTTATATCTAGCATGGAGGTTTCCCTTTTTCGGAGTTTGTTCTTAGGTTCCTACGTCATTTGGGGGTAGCCCGCATTCAGCTTTCACCGAATACGTACACTCTTCTTTTATGCTTAGAGATCCTAGCGCTTGAGTCATGCCAAACTTCTCTTAGTGTTAATCTCCTACAGTTCTTACCCCGTTTAGCCGAAGTGTCTGATTCACTCATTCTTTGTCCTAGCCCCAAGAGGAGATGGACCAACGACCATATCAATAAGTCTAAAGGTTGGGAAAACCAGTTTTTTTTTACATCGAGTGTCCCCTTGGCATATCGGGAACTTTTGTCGACCCCGGTAAGTGACTCTTTTCTTTATTTCCCTCCTTTTTTATCTCTTATCGGTTGTTATTCTCTTTATCCTTTATTCCAAAAATGGAGGAGCATAAGACAAGGGAGGTCCAAGTTGTTGATGCCCTTGGCAGAATTCCTGAGGGACTGCGGCAGCGTTCTTTTCTATTGACTTTGGATAACTTTCGTAAACACTCTCTTTTGCCTCCTGGGCAAAAGATTTTGGGGGCAGCCTCCTATCCACTCTCCAGGTGCCTCAAGCTTGTCTCCTGGTTCTGATGACTTTAATCTCTCATCTCCCTTACTCACGGGTTCTGATAACCCAGTTACCTCAAACGCCAATGCACGCCTTGTTTTGGCCTTCTCTGCTAATTCTAGTGATCCATCCGAGAAAGGGCCAGCTTCTCTTGTTGACGATAGTCCCTCTAAGAGACATAAAGATGCAAATTTTTTTCTTGTTTCTCTGGCAAAAGAATTGCTGTTGTGCCTGGTGGTCAACCGTTATTTAGTCTAATCGTCTTTTCTTTCAACAACACCCCTGACGTGGACTCCTCTCCAACTGCGACGATAGGAAGTGACTTCGTTGCAAGCTTTTTAATATCTGACCCTCAAGAAGTTTCGAGAGGATACGAGCCGATCTTACCCATTCTTATCAGTATGATGGTCATGTGAATCCTCCTTTGTCAACCTCTAACTTCAATGGTATCATTAAATATGTTCTTCCTTCTATTGATGTTTCCAGTATGCCAAAGTATATCTTTCGGATGAGACGGATTTCTACCTTTACCTCACTAAGCAACAACTTTCGGTCTATGCTTTACTTTTTATAATTTCTTACTAGTCGTTTTCATATAAGAGTTGACATTTCTTTATTCTTTTCCAAATATCCAATGGTTGGCATACTTCTCGGATGATGGTTACTTCGTCCTCTCTTGAGGTAAGTAAGCTCAAAAAGGAAAATGTTGTGTTAGCGTCCAAGGTCCGTGACTTAACTATGGCAAAGAGAAAAAGTGAGGAGACATGTGAGTTGCTGAGAACATCCCTTGGAAAAGAAAGAGAGGACAACTATACTTTGGTTGTCAAAGTTGTGGCTTTCGAAAGTGAGCGGGCGGATGCACTGACTGAGCATGCGGAGGAGTTAGGGGTAAAAGGAAAAGCTCTTTCCATTGCTAAAAGAATAAACTATGAATCTCAGGATAGGATTTCTTTATTTTTGAAGGCATATCTCCCAGATGTGGTGATGGAGTATTATGAAAAGGCTCTCTTCCTAGCTTACTATGGTAATTTTAGAAAGTTTCCGGACATAGACTTCCCTTCTATTCATCCTTACATCCGAAGCAGAATTATGGAAAAAATAAATTTGGCCATGCAGGGTATTGAGGTTCCTAAGAAAAACATGGTGAAGCTCGAGGATCGCCTATTAATTGAGGAATTGCTAGAAAACTTAGAATCTTGTGGCGAGGAAGAATTGGTGTTGGACGTTGGCGGAAATGACAGAGGCGATCATAATAACGAACCTAACCCCGAGTGAAGAAGTTGTCAACACATCTTCTTTGCTCGTTGGTGACACCTTGGGTTTTGGGGATGCGAATACCAATTCTTCACATGCCCCCATTACTTTATATAGTGATGATATGCCTACTAAAGAAATGGTTTTCTCAGAACTTGAAGGAAGGGAGCCAATAGTGCAGCCTATCTCCCTATTCCTCAGGTACAAATTTTTCCCTCGAGCCATTTCCTTCCCTGCATTGGGTTAGTTTGATTTGTTTTGAAGCTTGTTAATATTTTCCAAACATCACGGTTATAACTTCATATTCCCAGAGGTGATCTCTGGTTACTTATCATTATTATAACAAAAACCCTATTTTTTTACTAATGACATTTTTTTCAAGGACGACTTGTGTTCTTTCTCTAGGTTGAGGAGGGAATTCTTACAAAATTTCCCTATAAGTCCAGCAGGGAATGCTTTTTAAAAGAACACAAGCTTATCTATAAGAAGTACCCTTAGCTCTCTTTTAATTTCTTGGGAGATGATACTAGAGAAACTTAGAGCTCATCACGCAAAGTTGATATGCAATATGAACAAAAATGCAGTGGAGAGATTGATTAAATTGCTATAATTTTTGTAACTAACGCTTGTTTTTATGGACGTTGGGTGACATCTGTACTAACCTCTTTGAACGAGTAGTGTTATGGTTTACTATTGTTATCTATTTTCTGGAAATAAGTCATATGAGTAGTTGCATATATGTTTGTAAAAACAGGAAAAATCGATCGAGGACCTTCTCCCATCTGTCAAGAGGGATGCACGACTAACCATAAGTCGGGAAGACTTCTCGAAGAGTCGTCCTATCAATAAAGGCCCGTTTTGCTCGGAGAACCATCTATGGAGAATTTGAATGAACAAATAAGTGTCTTAGAAGGTGTACTAAAGCAGAAAGATAAAACTATTCGCGAGCTAAAGAAAGGGGTGAAGACACATCCCTCAATTGATTTTGATCAAGAAAAGGGCGAGTTACATCGTCGAATTGTTGATCCAGAAGTCGAACGCAACAATGCACCAACAGAATGCAAAACTTCGGAATTTGTTTTTGGATGGACCACCAAAACCCCTTTGTCTGATTCCCTGTGGGTCTCAACAGAGTTCGAAATAAGCCAACACATGAGGGAATTCCCCCCTGGGTTAGACAGTTCCCTTGTTAATAGGTGGTATCGGAAATTTAAGGCCGACATGAAAAGTTTTTATGAAAAAAAGTGCAATGAGGACGCGCTCCAACGTATTGCCTTTTACACCTCCAAAGTTAAGCAGCTACGAAAGGAAAAACATGCCTCAAGTAAGGACGCTTTCAGTTTGGAGAGGGAAAACAAAATTCTGAGTGCCATGGGTAAGGCTTATAACCGGGCTTTGAAATTACAACCCAACCTTTAGACGTTCTGCATACAATTATAGACAAGTGGCAGAAAATCAATGAACTTTTATGTACTGAAATTCATCATGCTAACACCTCCCCCTTGTATGAGGGTAGAGAGCTTATGAGAATGTACTAAGTATTTTTAATTGTTTGATTTCTTTTGAATAGCTAACAATATTACCTTGTAAATTAACTTATGAATGGGATGCATATTAACTTGATGCATGATTCTCATCTATGTTTTGCACGAATAATAGCGAGTTAAATGTAAGGAGTTTGAGAAACTTTCCTGATCGAGAAGAAATAATGCACCCTTAGTTTGAAGGCTTTTTAAGTAGCAGAGCCATGCTACTGTTCTAGACATTGGCGGTTGATCCCTTTCCTAAGAATTAAGGGTTTGAATCTGACATCCCAGATTAGGGTGTTAAGGAAGAGAGACCAGAAGCCCTTCTTCTGATAGCAGTAAGGCTTGGGTCCATCCCTTTGGTAGGGTGTAAGACCGAAAATCTGTTGTTGGTAGTAAATAGAAATTTGGAACCAACCAAGATTCAAGTGGTTAAGAGAACTATGTACCCTTCTTTTTTATAATAGTTGAGCTTCCGAACCGACCCAGATTCAGGTATTTATGATAGGGCCGGAAATCTACATTCGGCAATAATTGAGATTCGAATAACCTAGATTTGGGTATTTAATAGAAGTCCTGAACTAACCCAGATTCGGGCAATTAATAGAAGACCAGGAATCCAATTCTGGTAATTACTTTTGTTTCCCCCTCTAGGTTTAATTTTAAAAGCAGAGGATGCACGTGCTTTCTGAGCCACTCCCTGGGCTTTTGGTTATCAAAGTAGAGGATGTACGTGCTTTGTTGTCCACTCTTCGGGCCTGTGTGTCTGGTGCGCTTGGCAAGCTTATCCACAAGCAGGGCCCAAGGACTTATCCTCCTCCCTCCAGGAGGCGCCTTATCCTGACCATTGTAGGCGATGATAAGGTCTTAGATGCTTAAACCAGGTCATCGTAGACGCGGAATTAAGTCTTACTCTTTTGATGCTCTACCCTGGCAATCATAGGCGGTGATAGAGGGTTACACTCCACCCCCTCCAAGGGGTACTCTATCCTGAACATCATAGGCAATGATAGGGGTTTGCGCTCCCTTCTGCGAGTAACGCGGAACATAAGTGGAGGTAGGACGTACTCTTCTGTTAGCGGAGGTAGGACGTGCTCTTCTACGAGCAGAGGTAGGACGTGCTTAGTTCACAGCAGAGGCAGGGGGTACTCTTCTACAAGCAGAGGCAGGGCATGTTAACTAGATGCTCGGTCATGACCATTTTGGTGTGGTTCGGAGGCTTATGCTTTTGACGCTTTAACCTGACCCTTTCTGATTCGGGCGCGAAGAAAGGCTTACACACCACCCCCATCCGGGAGTGCCTTGCCCTGTCCAGCTCGGCGGTGACACGGATTTTTATCCATTTGCAGATTAACCAATCTTTGGTTGTCTTAATCCTTGAGAGGGTTTCCATACGCTTAGTCATGTAGAAAATCCTTTTCCTAAGGATTTTATCGGACTTAGCTTGATCTTTTTACAAA
The DNA here is from genome assembly GCA_030737875.1 of Allium sativum. Lineage (NCBI taxonomy): Eukaryota > Viridiplantae > Streptophyta > Magnoliopsida > Asparagales > Amaryllidaceae > Allium > Allium sativum. The sequence continues at coordinate 483,466,753 of CM060924.1, forward strand.
GTCTTGTAGCTGGCCTTGATTAAGGAACTTGATGATTAATCCCTTGAGGGCTTTGCAATGGTTAGTTTTATATCTGTTAATCATATGGTAATGATAGTAAGGTCCTCCCAATTTCATTTCATACTTGGGCTTCTTCTTTGCAGATGGCCAATAATCGAGCTCTTCTTGAGTCAGGAGGTAAATGTTTTCCATTGAGGTGGTAAGGTGGCCCTCATTAAGCATTATGGGTATAAAGTTACTTCCTTTCTATTGTAGTTTTACCCTTTTGTTGCCAAATCCTGTTGTTGTATCCACATCCTTGCTTCTTCTTTCCAAGGTGCCTTGAGACTGAAACATTATCCGTCCAGTCCACTTGGAAGTAAAGTGTTCAAAATCCTTCATCATTTCTCATTCAAGTACCATTCCTTTGGCTAGCTCATAGATGGCTTCTTTCATATGAGAGAAGGGGTTATATTCCTTTGGTGTAGAATCATTCGAGGAGAATATTGATGTTTGTCCCACGTAGAAAGGGTTATCGTTCCAACAATCAGAATCGTATTGTTCCACTTCCCTTTTCCACTTGATTATTTGCAGGGTTTCCAGTCTTAACCATTGTTCTTCCATCACTCTTGGGTTAGTAGTACCTGACATAGCCATTTGAGATCTAGAAGACTCTCGTTGGAACCTTTTGCCCATGACCTTGCTCCTTCAAAGCTTAGTCCAACCTTGGACGGAATAACACAGTTAGATATGTGGTTCTTAATCACAAGGTCGGAGATTCAAGTCCTCCTAACGCCAAAATGTTAATGATATTTTTTGTCAATGTTGGAGATAGGTCTACGGAAGTGGACGTAAGGGGAAAATGGGTTTATTTAGCTTTCACGAGTTTGAGTTAGTTTGTCGTTTCCTAGATATCAAGGTTTATAGCCCAAAATATTAGTTACTCTTCCCTCAATGGGGTGAGCATCACGCTTAAGCGACTTAAGAACCAACAATTGTCTTGGGACAAGGGTTCCCTAAGTGCAACCCTTGATAAGGGCTAAAAGGCTTGTAGGAAGGGGTTCCGCACTAATTTCGCGAAAGAGTCTAGACTAGGGTAAGAGCTCGCATGCATGTACAAAAAAAATAGCGTGCTGCACAGAAGATAGCTAAGAAATTACACAAGAAACTCATAAGGAAATGTACTAAGTGTTGATCCACTCTTTATTGATCTTTGATTTGGAATACATGAGTGATTGCAACTGAAATCCCCAATTTGATTTAGAAATTAGGGTTACTCTAAAGGAAAAAAGTACAAGAATGAGAATGAAAAAATCATTGCCAAAATGAGACCCCTGGGGTCTTATTTATAGACAAATCAGGGCCCTTTTTGCTATTGGGCAAGCAGAAGCCTCTGTCAGTCGCTTCTCCCTTTGGTTTCGGAAGTTCTGGCTCTCGGTCGCCTTTTCTTTTGGTTCTGAAGACTTTGCTTACGGCTTTTTAAGGTGTTGGTCCTGTCTCTCTGGAGGATGGTTCTGGTATTAGGAGCTTTTTGTTCTGTTTATCTTCTTGGTATTGCTACTAAGCCTAGCGGTATGAATAGCTTTCGGAAGGTCTTAGCTTCCGGATGTAGGATTCTGGTCTCGGGCTACCAATACTTTGTGGAGCTTTCCTTTATGATTCAAGTGAATGGTTCCAACAACCAGATTAATGTGAATAGCTTGTCCTTCTTCGGGGTTCCAGCTTTCCTTTTAGCAGATTCCTAAAGTGTGTCCTAGCTTTTTGGGAGGTTGTTTTCGGTACTTTGTTAGTTTCTTACTAGTGTATCCTCTTGGTAACCATCTAATGGTGGTCCCAGTAGTTGGTTCCCGGATAATCTCCATATGCCTTGAATTCTGTATCTTTGATGCTTTCGTATCCTTGTGTATTGGTATTAAACAAGTTAATACCGATAGCCCTTTCGCCTTTCTAGGTCTCGGTTGGTAGGGATCCTGGTCTCTTTGTTCATTGTTTACCGTTTTTGAGTGACACTCCATTGTTTACCCATCGTGTCGGTACCCACTACAACAAAATACGATATTTATAATGCTATTTAATAACACATTATTCTAAAGTGTTATTAATTATACTTAGTTCTTGTTTCTGCGCTTAATTTTGTGTTGGTCATATGAGTGTAACGCTCTAATCCACCATTTCCCTCCAACTATTCACAAATTATTCTATCTCCCTCTCCAAAACCATTATCCTTCCCCTAAAACAACGCCTCACAAAAAAAAACGATTTGTCGGATCTTCTGTAAACCACTGATCTGCCTTCACTCTCCTCAATCGATTTTTGTCTCTCTCCCTCCGGAACCACCGATCTGTCGAAGCTTGGGCGGCTCGTTTTGGATCTAATCTTTGGTTTGGTTTCTGGAATGCGAACCCGATTCTCATGTAAAGTTGTTAGTTATTTTAAATGTTGTAGATTTGAATCGATTATGGATTTACGAGTATAGATTTGTAGATTAGGGTAAAGCTGCGTAAATCGAATACGAATTTAAGATTTTAGGCTTTCTGTTTTTAGGGTTTTTTTGTTTGCTATCTATTGCAATTAGTGAATCTGGTAAATGTATTTTCCTAGTATTTACCCTACTTGATTATTTCAACCCATCTGCTTTCTGAACTGCATGCCCACGCACCATTTTTAGCTGTAGTTTTGTAAATGTTGTTCCTTTCCATTTGCAAATTTCAACTTAGTAAACATTTAATGGAATTTGTTCCTGGGCTACGTCTGCTAACACCCCGTCATTTGCTCTTCACCCCCCACTAAATAGAAAATAAAATGCATACCCCAGTTTTTTCTCATCCGGCCCCGCTTATTCCAAAAATGTGTTTACTGTATTTTTATTCTTAATGTTTTTTGTTGTTCACTTCTTATTTTACAGTTACAGTTGTTAACTTGCCTAATTTAAATCACTACGATATTTATGCAATTTTTCAAATGTTACTTCTTATTAGATTAGGCAAGTTAACTACTTATTCTTAATGTTTTTAAATAACTGTAAGTGTTTAAATAAGAAGTAACAACTGTTACCATATTTGTGCAATTTTTCATGATAACTGTAAGTGTTTAAATAAGAAGTAAACAACTGTATGTATTTAATGAATATGGTAGTGATTTAAATTAGGCATGTTAATTACTACCATATTAATTGAAATATGAATTATGAATTTTTCATATGCTACTTATTATTACATTAGGCAAGTTAACTACTTTATCATCAAAGGGTATAACTGGAAATGGATGTTTAAAATTTTAATTTGGGGGGTGAAGAGCAAATGAGGGGGGGGGGTGGGGGGGAATAGCCGGACCCTTGTTCCTGAACTGCATGTCCACACACCATTTTTAGCTGTTGTTTTGTAAATCCTACCTTTCAATCACCAAATCCTAAATCTGAAATCACAATACCAACCCTATGTTGTTGCCTTCATGCTATGTTGCTGCATTCAGATCAACAAACCTTGTGCGGATCTCATATCCAGGTGTGGAAAAAAATGGTTTTCATAATTTATCTTGACGTTTTGTTTAAACAGTGCTTTATCTTGGCATATGAGATATACTCATATTCTAGTTTCACTTCATCTATATAGGGACTTATGGTCCTGTTATCCGAAATGTTGATAAAAGATATACCAGAAGTGGATGTATTGAAATCCCTACAATTTTTTAGGAGATTAAATATGATTATCTACAAACCTTGTAGTATTTTACTGCATTTTAGATTTACTTCAATTTTGGTTAACCCTGGTTTTTTTTCTATCTCTTGTTTATCATAAAACTAATTGTTAGGAGGGCCACACTCTTTGGCTCTTGTTCATTGCTTCCTATGAATTTCTGAAACTTTTTTGTTTGTTGTTTTCCATAGAAATATGAACCAACTAGATTAATTTCTGAGAGGAGTCTTGCTTAATCGCTGATCACTGAAGAGGATGGATGATGTTGTGGTTGGTAGTGTAAACCAAAATGATGAAATTTCTTTAACTCCATTAGGCATTTCAGATGTTGATTTTAACAAGATGTTATTGACTTGTATGTATAATGCATAACAATGGCACATGCATGCGGTTTTCAAAATAATCATAGTCTTGAAAATATCTTTTGGTTTCAATTATATGATTGTTTTTCGTACAAGGAATCATGCATGTATTTACAGTTTTGGATGAAAAGAATTTCATACATTTATGATTTTACATGTATATTCACGTTTTTCCAGTAAACATTTGCAGGAAAATAGAAAATTTTCAATTTGAATGATTTAGAGATTTTTGATCAATATTGTTTAAGAGGGGGGAATTTTGAATAAATTTGAAAGCAAGATTGTGGCTTTGCTTTCCACAAATGAAAATACTTATGTCCTCTGTTTCTACCATAATTTGCACGTTTAGATATCAAACATTAGTTGTTTACTTATAGGGGTCTTGTTGTTATTGTAGTGAAATTCATCATATTTTGTTAATCAATATCTGTCAAGAGGAAACTACTTTTGTGCCATTTCACTGCATAGAATATTTGTTCTGGAATTTTGAGGTTAATTTACCTTTATAAATAATAATAACTAATTTTTTTGCTTTTATAATATTGTAGCAGGTGAATAATATACTTGCTTTTATAATATTCGTATAGGATTGTTTGCCTAAAATGGTATTTATTTATTTACAAAAGCGAACCGTCTGTTGTATTTAAGCGCTCAGCTAAGGTTTTGCATATGGTACATGTAACTGAAATATCATGTGTAGTAATTGGAAAGAGGGGAAAAATGACTGGCTAAAAAGGTATATGAGTTTTGGAAAGATTTGAATGACTTAATGCTTTTAGGCCTTGTACTTAACGGGAAGATGCAAAATCTAAAGCTTAGACCACGCCGTTTGCAGCGCGCAACACAATTATGTCGCAAAATAGGACCCACCGAATTAGTGATCTGTTGATCTACAGCCAACTGCTCTACCACCGAGCTATAGATCCATAAAGTTAATTTTGGTCAGTTCATTTCAATATTGAAATCATGTCCAGTTTTTTTTTAATATTCTTATAATATGAAGCATTATTTTTAGAGCTTTCTATTGATACATTTTTCAATCGATACAGTTCTATTGTCAATGTTGAGCCAAGGAAACCATCAATGGATTGATGGTCTTTTTATTCCATACTGGATTGCTTATCTTTGGTAGTGAAGGCCATGAACCGTGGTGGTCGAACAAAGGTAACTAACATAATGTTTTACAGTGGTTACTTTGGTTAGATGTGCTTAGATTTAGCATTTTGGTTCAACCTTCATTTCTTTTCTTTCACTGAAAAGCGTTATTGCTTACCATGAACATGTATTTTACGTAGGTTCACTTGAACAAAGCTTTAGTGTAAGCCAGAGAGGTTCCAGTCTAAACTTATTTATTCATTACTACTAGAAATATACACAAACTAAAAATGAAGCACATTCATTTTGTACTAAAGATTTGCAGTAGAGCTGGAAATGGAAATGAAAGCAGATTTTCATTCAGAATTCTTCACACATTACACTTCTTGTATAGTCTTATACACACGCTCTCATACACATCTTTATGCACGCTCTTGACTCAAGCAAACTCAGGTAATTGACCATTTAAATCCGGTCCACGCTCACTCATTTACAAGCCCAAGCCCACTAGCATTACACACTCCATTGCTACTCAAAACACACTACAACCGTTAAAATTTATTTTTCCCATACCAGGTGTGCACGTGCACATATATAAAATATGCATACACTGATACATTATAATATCTTCATCCTTATTCCATGCTTTCATCACCTAAGGCTCTTGGCGCCTAGCTGACTTTTGTGTGAACCACCTCAAATGATCTCAGAGGTACTCTGGCGAACTATAATGGAAATTTACATTCTTTCCACTTTCTGCCTGGAAACGGTGGCCTTTCTCCTCTAAGACCATGGCAATCTATTCATGGTTGTTACATGGAAGGCTGTTATTGGGAGTTAGGCAAAGACTGCATAGGCAATAATGTTGATTAGAGATAGAGTGAGAATAATATTATGGTGTATTCCAAAAGTTTTAATTTAAGGAATAAAAGCAATATTCAACAAATAACCATGATAAATAGTGGCATGTGATGTATTTTGTTAGCCAAAATTTTCTTTCACACAGCTGCCTTTTTAGGGTATTGACAAATCTGACAAGTCATCAAAAAGAATGAGGGAATGTCGGATCATACAAATATTGGAAACTTCTTATCAAAGGTTTGTGATTTGAAACAACAGCAAACCATAAAAGAAAACATCCTGATTTCCATCTCAACTTAGATAAGCACAACAAAGAGGGTCTCAGTTTAGGTTGCAATGGAAACAAGCAGCACCAGAAACTTTCTTTTCCGAAGCAGCAACAGAAACCAGCACGGATTGATGATAAACATGATAAACAAAGTATGTTGTTTTCATATTTTTATATCCTATAAATGTATATAAAAGTCTCTGGTTTATTTTAACGGGTGCCAGCTCCACCAGCATCAATGCCTTTGCATGTGCCTTTAAACCAATTAGATCATAAAATTGACATCTAAACCAATTAGGCATGAAGCGATCAACATTTAAAAGTTATGGTCATTGTATTGAACAAAATCTAACCGACCTCAAATAAACATAGTTCACCTATCTTGATGCGGGTTTGCTTGAGGTGGTTTTGAGTGTTTCTATAGGGAATGCCATATTGTGAATGAGGTTGAACATCATACTGTATGTATTAAATATTGTTCAGGAACTAGGCCACAAAGCATTATACCATGCTAGCATGGATCCTACTCAAAGAGATCATGTGCAGAATCAATGGAATAAAGATAAAATCAATATAATATGTGCTACTGTTGCATTTGGAATGGGTATCTAAAATAAATTTTAATACTATTTCATTATTATTAATTTGAGATAATATACTAACCTGTGATTTTCATGACAACAAACAAGAGATTTGTTTTCCCTTTCATCATTCGCTTCCAAAGTCTAGGATACCATTAAGTAATTTTTTGGATTTCTGTTTAAATTGATTAGATCATTACTTTGAAATTCCTCGTCTATACCGTTCACTGTCCAACTTTTAACAAAAATGCATCATTGAAATGTTCCCAAGGTGCATGCTAAAAGAGTAAAAAAAATATTGAAAAGTAAAGACAGTAAGTTCAATGGTTTAAGGATCACGCATCTATCTAAAAGAATTACACAGTATCAAAGCAACAATTTTCACTAGAAAATAATAAGACCTAAAAACAAATCATATTGGTATATGGCATTCTGTGGTAATTTAATTTTCTAATCAAGAAATGCTAAATCCACTTTGTTGCTTTCTCAAGTAATAATAGTAATGGGTTATGGGTAAACAGAACACATAAGTTGCATTAGAATTACTACATTTATGTATGTACTTATATGATCATATAGTAGTGGGTGAATAAATGTTTGGTTAACTGATTTTGTGGGTTAATGGAGTTCTGTTAAACTTGATTAAGTCGGTTAACTCGGTTAAATGCCCAACTCTATAACTTGAACAACCCTTCACACGCACATAGTTATATACTCGTGTACTTTACAGCTGAAATAGTCAGAAAAATCAGGCCCTAAAATGGGTGTCATTAGTCAATTTATGAGGGATGCGATAAAAAGTTTAGTGGATGATGATCTTTGTCTAAAAGACAAAATTGGTGCTCTTGTAAGTACATTTTCTGGAAATATTATTTGTACTTTACAACTTGTATTTTCCAGTTCTTATTAATTAAGAAGCCTATTGCAATATTTTGTTGATTCAATTTTCAGTTCAATGATTCGGAGATTATACATGCAGTTGGAATTTAAAATGGAAATTATACCTATAACCGACGTTCACAGTCCAATGATTTCCAATTTAAATTAACAAGAGGCTCCGAAGGCAAGATTCTAAAAGAATTTTAAAGGCATTTGTTGTACATAGGCTTTGTATGGTAATAAAAGATTTCATGGGGGAGTTAAGTTCAAGAGAGGTGGGATTTAATGATTGGTGGAGGGGTTGGATATTAGATCATGTAATGTGAGACTGAGATTGAATTAGATACACGGAGGAATATATTTAAATAGGTGTGTTCCAAATGCTTGAAAAGCATACCCTCATTACTGCTTGGCCTTCACCTTTATGCCATATATGTTAAAAACATTTGGGCAAGTTAAGAAAAGTTAGAAAACGTATGTCCTCTTTTGCTATGGAATAAAAAGAACTTAAATAGTGAAAACACGTGAAATAATTGTTATTCAGTGTGCTAAGAATCCATCTTTAACTGACATATATGAACCACATAAGAGTCCAACAACCCACATTTGGCCCTAGTCATCAACACGCCATCCGTACATGTTTTCTTAACGATGTTCCTCTTGGACCAGTAGCTATGATTGTTTGGATAGATGAACCCCTAAATCCAGAAGCTTTTTTGTGGAGGCCATCCATATATGGTACTTGATTTTTATGTTGTCTTTTATTTTTTCAAGGATTAGCAACTTCATTTTTTCCTTTTTTCAACTTGTAGACTGCAAATTCAAAAACAAACAATAAATGCAAGATAATGAGTTTATCGAGAAATGGGAAAGTAGTAGCTTTAGGACCGGTGGAGTCAACTAATCCAAATGCAAGGGTACATTTCAGACCATTAGGAAACAATGCAGTTAAAGTTTGGATAGACACCGTAAAAGAGCCAGAAGTAGAGCTATAGAGGCAGACATCCGAATTTCAGTACATGGAAGATGCCATCTCTTCTACTATAGCTTGGCCTACTGAGCACGTCATAATGGAATGAATTTTGAGTAAGTCTTTACCATTTAATTTTTATATTAATCTTAGCGAGCATGTAACTACTGAATTTAACCTTAGTGAGCTGAATTTGATTTTTAACCGTCTCCTTTTTCAATGTATACATGTGCGGTCCAATCATCATCGCTGTCATCCTAAGGTTCACTTGAGATTTCATCTGACCCATGTACTTAACTATGAAATGCAAAAATTAAACTATGACCTTAGAATCTCGATAGATTAAAAAATACAAGACAATTTTGGATGCTTGTTACATATGGTGGATGATCATCCTACATGCATGTTATATTGGATACAATTTAAATTGGTAGAAAAAAAAGGACATGATATAGATCCATAACTGTAAAACCGATACAATTCAGAAGGCGATGAAAAAACATTATATATATGTTCATTATCCAGGAAAAGATTTTTGTGGTACAGTTTTGAATCTATACCACGGCGCGGATACAAAAAGCTCATGATATACGCATAATAAGGGAGAAAATTAGAAAATATGCATATCTTGATAGAACCATTGCATCCTGGATTGATTTCCAGGTTGGTGCACAAACTGCAAATTTTAAGTTTGTAAAATTGTTATATTTTAAACAATAAAAATACTACCTATAGAAAAAGCTACTGTTAAACTTACTAATATCTAATAAAAATAAAAATGCTAACCTACATTTAACCTTCGGTTTCTACTCCATTAACATATCGTCTACACAATACAATCCTTACGGTATATTATTTTATATCAGCAAATGTGTGAATGATAGGATAACTTTTCAAACAAGTATAAATAAACATTAAACCTCACCTCGCTACTGCACCTAATCTTCCCTTTCCCAAGCGCTATAAATATGCTAGCCGATATGTGATTGAGCTCGTAACGCACCATTGGCGATGTTCTGATGTAGATCCTTAGAAGTTCCTTTTCACTTCCCCATATATGTACGAATTCCTCTGCCATTTGCTTCTCGATTACGATGTGCAGTAGCCAGTTTAAGTTGCACATCTTGTATAGGGTGTTTTTGTCGAGGCCTGCAAGGTCTTTTTGGTAGACCGAGCTTTTGGATATGAGGCCGTTTACTTGGGACTGTAGTTCTTTTCTCGCGGCATTGTTGTTTCCATTTGCTATTATTGATTGTATGAGATGCGCGGCTAGATTTGAGGGAGGGGTTTCAGGTTGTAGCCTAGCAAGGATGTCATGAGTTGCGATTTCATCGAATTTGTGCTTTGTTACGAGTTGTTTTAGCTTTTCTTCTTCACTTTCGGTCCATGGGACGACTTCAATATAGTTTAAGCAGGATGATATGCCTCCGTCGTACATTATTTTTGATGATACCTGCCAGAGTGAAACAACGTAATTAGCTTAATGACAGTTGACATAAGTTCATTCCACATCTTTCACAACTTTTAAGAACATATAAGAATGATATTAAATCATTCCTTATATTTCAAACAACATGATCAATCGTTAATCACATTCATATTAAGTATTTCAAGAATTTGTAACCGAGTTTCACCGCTCAGTTTAACCAACTTGATTTTCACTTTACATAAACCGAGCGGTAAGGTTCAGTTTCAAACTATGTGGCAAAGCTTTAGTAAATTGAGCGACACTCAGTTGAAATATTTGCTAGATTTTCACGTTGGAATTTCAATTACTTCAGTTATTACTTCAGTGTTTTTGAATTGAATCCATCTCGCATGCATTGAAATGGCTAGCAATGAAAACTTTCTAATTTTGTTTAAGCAATGAAAACAAATTCTGCCCACTCGAATCTAAATTTTGCAGTTGAAGTAAAAATATCATAAATAGTTTGGTTCTTCTTTTGCATAATAATCTTTTTGCTAATTGTTACTTTCTTGATTACTTGTTGCTTATCTTTTTCTATTTAACTTTCATTTTTATGTATGTTGCTGTATATACATTAAAATATCCTACATTCAAAGAATGAAATTCTTGAAACAAATTGGTTGTGGACCTCTAAAAATGCAGCAAGCACACACACTCTTGCATTCCTATATGTATGCTAAATGTAGGAAACTGTAGGAAAATCCTTGAAATATGGCTGTGGACCTAAAAAAAATTTGTGCTATGGAAGCCTGGTTTGTGGTTTCAGTACCCACGTTATTTGGAACCGCTGCACAATGAACATGTCCTGAAAATAACATGTCCTCATTATCTCATGACAGATAAAAAGTTTGTGCAATTTTTTATTTATTTGTTTTAACATTTTTATATTTGCAGGTGAGGAAATAGGACATAACTTTGGTGATGGTGCTGCGATTACCAACGGAAGCGTGATGGTGTCTTTTGTGTGTTAACTGAACAATTATAAACTATGTATTGTATTTTGTGTACTCAAGGTGACATCAGTGGGAATTGAGAACATATGTATTAAATTAGGTGTCAACTCATGGATTGAATTTCTTTTGTTAGTTGATACTTTATTTGCTATTAGTATATTTTGTGTGTTCATCTTTAACTTGTTATGAAGATTCATTTTGATTATTATTATTAAAATATATGAGCTATCAAAGATATATGTTATAGCAGTAAACCTGCGTTATGAATAATCTCAAATTTGCTGAGAGTTAGATGTATAATAGTGGCATAAATGTGCTATTGTATTGATCGAGCATAGCAGCAAAAATGAGCTATTAAAGGGTTTACTAAAACTATAACACGTTTAGTTAATAGCGTTGAATATCTGTTATCGAACACTTATTTTATAGCGGCAAAATTGTGTTATAAATATTTTCTCCTTGAATGAGATTTTGATGTATTATAATGGTCAAAATGAGCTACTGTAATAAAATAACATAGCGGCAAGACATCGTTATCAAAAGGCATCTTTAATAACGGCAGAAAAAGCGTTATAAAAGTTTAGCAGTTTTTTATAACATGTTCATATACAGCAGTTATGAAACCGCTATCTTTCTTTTTCATAGCGGCTATAGACCGCTATAAAATAGCAATTCTGTTGTAGTGACCACCCTGTCGGTGTCCTTTCTTTGTATAAATTTTGAGCCCTTTCCTTCAATGATGGTGTCGGTTGCGTAGTTCCCGGATTGTTCCCTTATGCTTTCGGCTTTACCTTGTGCTGGGCTTTTATTGACGGAAGATTCCTTTATGCTTGTGGAGGTCCATTACCCCTTCACCACCAGCCTGTTTCGGTGTTTTATTTTGGTAGTAACAATATGTAAACTAATAAAAGATATGGTATAAGTATTAAAATGGTTTTTTAAACTTTATTTATCATTATAAAACTTATTTTATAACCCTATATATGTAATTCAAAAATGAAGTTAGGTTGAGATCTCTTACGTTAGCTTTCAAAATTCATTTAAATGAATATTAACTTGAATAATTCCATCATATATGTAATCTTTAAACACTACCATATTGTTTTATTTTTGAATATTAACTTGAATTGTTTTACAGGCTTTTAATTTCCATAGAGCTTATAGGAGTTCCATCAAGCAAGAGGATATTGCTCGAATGCAAAGACGGTTGGATGAGCTCAACGATGGATGAAAGAGCTACCCGACCTAGTAAATAGATGAGTGTATTGCAGCCTACTATCAAGAGTCATGGGTCAATCCCGGAGAGGGACATGCGGCTGCTTCTGGTAGTGACGGTGATGATGATGCATAATTTGATTTTTCTTATGGGTATGCACGTATTTTAACTAGCTTTGATACTTGTAATCCCCCAATTGATCGGGGTCGCCTCACAGCTAATATACTGGCGTTGTATACAACGTTCTGCAATTAAATATATTGTGCTTTCATGGTAACAATATTATACTGAGCCACCAAATAAAAGGCATGCTCGAGAAGACTGTCTAATTCTGTAGAAAAGATCAATTGATACCCCTTCATTGTTTCGACGAGACCAACATATTTCTCTGGAGAACCAGTAAAGTTTTCTGCCATGAAGAGGGGTTGTGAAACATTCCATTTTTCATGCTCTTGCTACAGTGAAATGATCTTCTTCGGTTAACCGGTTTATTAATAACTAAAATGTCATGAAGTTCTTTATAACATTGTAAAGTTTCCTTAACTCTTTGCGCATTTGGTTGATGCATGGGTTCGATACTTAGTGTTTGTTTGATGGGGTTGGTAGATTTTTGATGGTTTTGATACTTGATACTTAATAGTCGTTTTATGTATGTTATGATGGACTTATGTTCTTGTTTGGTTTGGATTTGGTAGTTTTTTGGTGGGATTTGGTATTTTTTTGTTTAAAGATGGAATATTAATGGAAGGATAATGATGGAATGTGATATTTTATGGATACTGATGGAATGATAATATTTGCGTTGAATAATAGTTTGTGTAGACTGAGAGAATGGAGTTGCTGGTTGGTGCAGGAAATATAATCCAGATTTGCAATGGTTAGCAACGGCTTGCAACGGTTAATTTGCAACAGCTAGCGACGACTGTTCGGCCCAGTTTAGTAGCGGCTTGTAACGGATACCTGGAAAACAAACTAACTACCACGTTGGATGTCACGTGGACACATGGTCGTTGCAACCCGTTGCTAAATTAGCGATGAAGTCGTCGTATTTCCTGTTGGCAACGGGTAAAATTGCAACGGCTTGCGACGACCGCCGACGCCTTTTAGCCGTTGCAAAAAGCTCTTTGTTTTGTAGTGTAAATTCATTATATACCTCGTCCAATTACTATTTACCAGCTTCTCGAATATGTTTATTTTATTTTTTATCTTGTTAAGTCACAATAGAATATTTAATTTCTTTTTTATATTCAAATAATATGATATTATTCAATCATTTCCCAAAAAAATATGCTAATCGAGCAACCAAACATCACAAATTATTAATTTCTATTTCTTTTTCTATACAAATCAATTATGTTATGATTTCTATTTTACTTTGAAAACTGTAATTATTAAAACATGAAATTCCAACATATAGGTTACTTTGAAATATACCCATGATATGCTTTAGGACTCAATATACGAGATAACTTGTGTGAAAATATCGAAAAGAAACATGATCGAGATATGAATTTCAAAAAATACTTACATCCAAAACATGCATCTTGACGTTGCTTAGGGGCCAGTTAAGGCATTATGCTTTGTATAATCGTTCATATTCTAGTCTTAACTAACGTTGCCTCTTTGAATGGATTCTATTTCATCAAAGCCCCAAAATTTTCATTTTGGATAACCAATAAATGCAGAACAAGAAATTAAATTTTTATTCAAAATACATATGTTTATGATCAAAACTATATATGGTTTGATTATTCTCTGACGAATCCCATCTTAAAGATTAATCCTTGATTCATGGATAATTTCTAACAATTTTAACTACCTTGAATATTTACTCATACGAGCAATTTAAATTTTTAGATATTGATGAGGTTGAGGATTTTAGACACTTCAACCCTTAAAACTAAAGGGACGGTTCGACTGAAGACTCTGCTAAGTTTTAAAATAGCTAAAACATCTTTGTTTAAAAAGGAATGTAAATTATGTTCTTATAATTAAGTCAACTAATAACTGTACCAATTTATGCAATTATTCAGTGAATAGTTGCAGATATTTATGTAATTATATTCAAAAATTACAAAAAAACTTCACAATTATTTAATGAAAATTTACTGAAATTTTTGCAATTATTCACTAAAAAAATTGGGCAATTTTTGCAACTTTTTCAAAAAATTACGGAAATTTCCACGATTATTCATCAAAAAAATTACAGAAATATCCGTAATTTTTCAAAGAAAAATTGCAGACATCTGTGCAATTTTTTTAGATAATTGCATAAATATATGTATTTATTCACTAAATAATTGCATGTATTTATTCAATAATTAAATTTTAAGGATCGAATTTATTGTCTTTTGTAAGAAAGAAGAATTCGTTTATTAAGTTCGATTTTAAAAAGCTAAGCCTAATATTCACTAAACTATATGGTAATAGGTATTTGCAATACAATGTTTCCAGAAATCATTTATTATTGTTAACACTTGGCAGAGCACAAAAGTAAAATTTGTTGTTGTTCCTACTACAACCGCTGTTTTTTCATGCTGTACGAACCTTACCATTTCCGAAAATGGTGGTTGGTGACAGATGATCGCCAACTGATTAAACTCTAGATCTGATGGTACCATGTCACTGAAAATTAAAAGTGATTGTTTATCATTGAAGTAGTCATATATACGGCCCATATTTGCACCTAGACTGCTTAGTAACAGCATGCGTAGAGGCTCCTATATTTTTAGGACTGTGCTAGAAGGCCCGAACAAATCATGTGCGGGTTTGTGCGGGAATGAACACAGCGGTAGGATTGAGGCACGCAATTCACGGATCACCTTTCATCCAGCTGCCGCACCAAATTCTAACTTCATTTTCGGGCCTTAAAGCATTTCTGATATTTTTATGGCTATACGACTTGCACGTAGCTTATTCAATTCCATGCATGCTTCTCTGCCGAAATTATTGGTTTTCCTTATTCTTTTTATGATATAAAGTGAACTTTATTTATGGTTGAAGCAAAAATAATTCTGTCTCAGGACCAGACAAGAGAGAATGACCAGGAGCACTAGCTAGTTGCTCCACGCCTGAAAAACCCTTATGGAAATCTCCACTGAACTTCATTTACAATTACAATATACAATTTATTTTCATTTCTTTGGCTTCTACATCATAAGTGCAACACGTTATACATTGATGTCAAATGTCCAATCTACGCACTAAGCTCTTTCACTTCTTCATGAATCATACCACAATCATTGAATTATTGATCCCAAAAAATGACTTGACATTCACGTCACATTTCCACCAAAGAGCCACATATACATTCTCCTAAAGGAAACAAAAATGAACTAGCACTCTTAGGATATATGCATCCATGTCGACTAAAAGTTCGGATTAAGAAAGCTCATACTGCTCCATTTGCAGAAAAACTAACTCATTTTCAGCCACCATTTTAATAGCGATATCCAACTCAACTCTAATTCACCACCCCACACCACTGACTTCATCCACTATTAGCATGCATGATCATTGACTTGTTTGCTTCGCCTTACTTATAAGTACCAGCTATCCATCTATCTACATTTGTCAAGCTATTAAGAGTGCAACATTTCGTATAATGGCTTATTTCAAGTGCTTCTTGGCTTTGGCCGTGCTTGCTTGCACCTACATTTACGTGGCAGAGTGTCGTGTCTCCAGAAAGGATCTTTCTATCGGGCTTGGGCTAGGTGGTGGCCTTGGTCTTGGATTGGGTGGTGATGGTACCATCACTGTTGGTGGGTCTGGTTCTGGCTCTGGTTCTGCTTCAGGGTCTGGATCCGCTTCAGGTTCTGGGTCGGGTTCTGGATCCGGATCCGCTTCTGGATCGGGAGGTGGGTCTGGAGCGGGCTCTGGAGCTGGGTCATCTGCAGGGTCCGGAGTGGGCTCAGGGGGTGGATCATCTGCAGGTTCAGGAGCTGGCTCTGGTGCAGGATCAGGTGGGGGTTCTGGGTCAGGTCATAGTCAAGGAGAGGGGGCTGGTTATGGTGCTGGATCAGGTGGGGCTTCTGGTGCAGGTCATGGTCAAGGAGAGGGGGCTGGTTCTGGTGCAGGATCAGGTGGGGGTGGTGGTTCTGGTGCAGGAGCAGGTGGAGGTTCTGGTGCAGGTCGTGGTCAAGGAGAAGGAGTTGGTTCTGGTGCAGGATCAGGTGGTGGTTCTGGTGCAGGAGCAGGTGGAGGTTCTGGGTCAGGTCGTGGTCAAGGAGAGGGGGCAGGTTCTGGGGTAGGATCAGGTGGCGGTTCTGGTGCAGGAGCAGGTGGAGGATCTGGGTCAGGTCGTGGTCAAGGAGAGGGGGCAGGTTCTGGAGTAGGATCAGGTGGCGGCTCTGGTGCAGGAGCAGGTGGAGGATCTGGGTCAGGTCATGGTCAAGGAGAGGGGGCTGGTTCTGGAGCAGGATCAGGTGGCGGTTCTGGTGCAGGAGCAGGTGGGGGATCTGGGTCAGGTCATGGTCAAGGAGAGGGGGCTGGTTCTGGATCAGCAGGATCAGGTGAAGGTAGGGGTTCTGGTGCAGGAGCTGGTGGGGGTTCTGGGTCAGGTCGTGGCCAAGGAGAGGGTTCTGGATCAGGACACGGCGAGGGATCTGGTCAGGGAAACGGGTCGGATACTGGAGAGGGTTATGGTGAAGGGTATGGGTCTGGATATGGGAGTGGACATGGGAAATGAACGACTTTTATAGTAGTTTATATAACTAACCTATGCATGTTGTTATGTGTGCTACGTCCAAATAGTTATGTTTTGTGCAAATATGCTAAATAAGGACGCGTGTTTTCTTCTAAAATCGTATTTTTAAATATAAGAATGTATAGAACAATGATAATATCTCTGCCTGTACCGTCTTCTGGGTTGCTTAACGAATTTTGTGTCTGCAGCAAATGAGCAAAATCCAGACCTATACGTGAGATGAATAAAACTTGATTCTGAAACTTGAGAATAATAGTGACATGCTCAAAATATTGCTTATATTATGCGGGGAGGGCAAAAGAAAAGGAAAAAGAAAAAAAAAAAGAAAAATGTGAAATATGGTAATTGCACACTGAAGGTTTTTAACGTACAAACTTGAAATGGCGGAGATTCAACAGCATCCAAAACCATCTTCGTGTTAAAATTAATTGCTGCATAACCTGAATGCTGTATTCATGTAAATACGCTATTATTAAACAGTACACAAAAAGATGCGACGTAATCATAAATACGCAAATAAGCATGTCACAGACAAATTAAATTCGAACAGTTAACTAAGAATAATACATACGAGAAATGCTATGCACACTCTCCCTTAGGGAGAGTGAGTTTATACTTGCCACCTGATTGGTAGAAATGGGTTAGCATCAATAATTAGATTTGTATGGTGTAATAAATGTCAACCCATTTCCACCAATCAGATGGCAAGTATAAGGTTACTCTCCCTATGAGAGTGTGCTTAGCATTCCTCAATACATTATCAGCTAGTTATACAAAACTTAAAAAAAGAAATGGAGACACAGCAACTGTTACGAAATTCAAGGAATACTTTTATTACAAAACGTTTCTCGATACGCACAAGCACAAATGCTAACAGCACGTACACATAGCAGGACGTAAGCAGGTGCGTATGCTACAGTCTTCCACATCTATACAATTAGGCTTGAATCAAGTTCATAATTTTCCACTGATACAGAATGCATATGAAAATTAGTACAATTGTTCCAGGGATACCGTACATTAAACCATTAAATCAAAACCGAATCAAAAAATACACGAGCTAGCACGGAACAATTTTATTGACAATCACTCAAGATAATTATTATTAAATAAAAAAATTAAGGAAGATTTAACTTTTACAACATATTAAATTATGAATCATTATGCTCCTGGTAGTTTTCCTTCAAAGAACTCTCCCAACATTCGATCAAGATCCTCTGGTGTATATCTGATATATTTCTGTGGGGTTTTTCCATTCTCAATTAGTGGCCTGAAAAAAGTTGCAAAAGTAGTTACTATAGAATTCAACACAAAAGTACAAAAATGAATGAGAATCACAGTATGATCACATATGATATCATTATCACAGATCATAGAAATGCATGGAAAAAAAAAACACCACAAAATTATAGCAGTTCAGCAATGTACCGACATCCATTGCTTGTAATCTACTATTTTGACCGTTTGATTACATATACAGTTATGTTTCATGTAAGAAATTCAAAGAGAAAAGAGGTGAATCCTAAAATCAGCAGAGTCTGGGCAGTAGAGCCAAAACCCTTGAAATGATGCTCCCGGGTGCTATTTATAGCTGAGAGTGAAATCCAGATTGGTACGCAGTTGAGCAAGAATGGTTAGAGTAGTGTGGGAGAGTGGAGAGAGTGACATGCCACATCACCGAAGTCGATGATCCAGATCAGGTCAACCCGGATCGGTATGACCATACTGATCCGGATCATATCGACTCGGATTTATGCATTGTCTCATGGTGGCGTGGGCTTGAGCACTTCGTCCCAATGTAGTCGTGTTATGCTGAATTGAGTTGAAGTTTAGACCAAGGTTTGAAAACTCGTCCGGCACCCCAAGATTTCGGGGTTACCGGATCGGTTTTGGTGGGGGACGATCCGAAATTGTCCCCCAAAATCGGGATCGGATAAGGCTAAAGAAAAGAAAAAAGAGAGAGAGAGAGAATCTCGTACGCAGTAAAACAACAGACGTGAAGAATGAAATCGATCAGTCGAATCGATTATTGAAATCGATCAGTATCTTTCAGTCGAATCAATTATTGAAATCGATTCCTCTTTTCTTTTGCCTCTGCGTGAGATTCCTCTTTTTTTTTTGCCTCTGTGTGAGATTGAGATCAATCAGTCGAATCGATTCGATCGACGACGGCTTCTTTTTTTGGTTTCTCTGTTCGAACTTGAAGAATGAAGAAAGACGACAGCTTTTTTTTTCTGTTTGAATTTTGGGTTTTTTGAAGCGGCAGGAAATTGAATTTTGGGTTTTTTGAAGAGTGACGTGGCTTTCCATGTATGCTGCAGCCTATGGCATGTATGGTATTTTTTTTATGCAGTCCACATATTGAGGTACATGCGGCTTTGCTTTTAATTATTTCAATACAACTTTCCATGTATGCTTTTAATTATTTCAGTACAGCTTTCCATGTAAGCTTTTAATTATTCTATGTATGTTTTTCATTATTTAAGTTTTTTATTTGTTTTATTTACAGTACAATTTTAGAATAAGAAATGTAATTGGATGTAGTAAATTTAGAATGGTGTATGTTGTATTCTATTTCTTCATATAATATATTATCATTTTATTTACTGTTAACAAATTCATTATCAAAATACTGAAAACCGAAATTTAGACCGAAACCGAAACAAAACCGAAACCAACGAAATTTACGAAACCCGTCGAAACTAACAAATTTTCAAATGGCCGAAACCGAGACCGAAACCGAGTTCTTGAACCTTGGTTTAGACACCCATGTGAGAGCCAAGTCCAGGTTGTTCGAGTTAGTACACTGATCCGTTCCTAAGAAGCTTGGTCGATCCATTCTGGTGAGGTAAAAGTGAAGGCCAATCCGGGGCCATGTAATCTTTACTGATCCGGAGCATGACATTGTACTGATCCAAAGTGGAGTGTGGCAATTGGACCAATCCGAATCAATGTTAAAGCTTATGCCGATTCGGTGCAATTGATGCATACCGATCCGAGTCCTAGTCAGTAAGAACTCCAAGCATTCGTTAAATCCATTACTTAAACCTAGCATTTTCAAGTTCATGTTAAATCTATGCTCGAGTTCTGAGCGATTCAACAGCCCGAAATCCAAAGGGTAATGACTTTGTAAAAAGACGAGTCAACAGCTGGGTCTTCAGATCATTATTCCGGGTTGTTTGACCAATAATCGTTGAGCAATACTTACATCAGTGGTTTGGAGTAAATAGCCAGGCCAAAAGGCAATGTAACATTTGTCCCTTAGAATACGTCTTGTTGCAAACATGATGTACTTTAAATCGAGACAAACTAGAGTCATCGGAAAAGATTCCATTTATAATTTGGAATGTCATTATCCTTTCGTCAATTTTGTTTCCTATGCTCCGTTCCATTAAGCTTATCATATAAGATAGTAATACTCGATTGCTAAAATTGGTTCTCTTTAAAGTTCTAAGTAGCGACCTAAATTTCATCAGGTCAAGAAGTCAAACGTCGAGTATGCACAGATCATAGATCTTTAAACTTTTTAATTTATAATTGATTTTGAATTTTGACTCTCCCAAAGGTATAATCAGTGGCACAAGGGCTAGTTGGTTATGTATGAACTGATGATTGCTTTAGCTATATTCTTTGGACGCTCTGAGCGTGCATATGCTATAGCTATCAATAAAGCTTCCGCATATGTTGAGTAAGATAGAGTATAAAGTTCAACCTGGTGTAATGTGCGGTTATATGGAAGATTTTACGTTGAGTGTTCAATTGACGTGCTTTTGGGTTCATGTTGTCCCAGACGAGCCAAGGAAATAGAATCTTGGATTGGATGGTTATGCCATAACCATCTTGATTTGGCTTTCTCAATCCAGTGTTTGGAACCAGGGGTAGCTATCAGGTAGCTGGACCAAGCCCCTCATTGCTGACATCCTTTTGTAACAACCCGGAAAATCAGAACCAATTTATAATTTTTATTTTGGTAATTTTAATGAATTTGAATATTTAAAATGATTTATTTTAAATAATAATGACTAGAAATTTATTTTGAATAGAATTAGAACGTATATATTTATTTGAATCGAAGTTAAAATATAAATATTTATTTTAATTATAAAGGGAATTGAAAATTGCGCGATAGTTTGAAAATTCGATTTCAAATTTCAAATGAATGTGCAGGATTTAAAATAAACCGGATTTTAGTGAAACCAGAAATATTTGAATCTGTTTAAAAATATCTTTCTAACGAATCCGGAAAATTGAAATTTCATAGCGGGAATAAGAAGTTATGTCCAACTGAAAATTCAGAATAGTCGCCATGAAAATATAACCCTTAAAAATGGCGATTTTGCAAACGACCTTTTTCGACGAGACCACTTTTATTGGACCCGGAATGTCAAATTATTGCTAGATTCCAAAATTCATATTTTTTGAAATTAATATGTGAGCGTGAGAAAAGAAAACGTGTTTTGTCAGTTTCAGTCAATTTAGATCGACCAGAAAATGATCATTTTTCAAACGGTCTCAGAATTTGATGAGATCAGTTTTGTTGGGACCGTATCGTCCCAACATAGCCAGATTTTTCTAGAATTTTTTGAGTCAATATATGATCCCGGTAAATTAAAATGTACGTTAAATTCAATATTGACAGAAATATTAATTTATATTGTAATTTTAACGAAAATCGATCGTAACGGTCGAATTGGCTTACCAGACATATCACATTGTGTTCGGAATAGGGGTAATTAGTTATGGGTGACAGTCGTTGGGTTCGATTTGGAATTCGATTTAAAAAGTAATTTTATAGAGAGAAAATTAATATATATATATACATATATATATAATAACCCCCCTCCCACCTTTTTTATTATTCCTAAACCTAAATCGAAAAAAAAAACCCGTGTTCCCAATTTTAGAGCAAAAAAAAACCCGTGTTCCCAATTTTAGAGCCTGCCGCTCCTCCCCGAGCCGCCACCTACGCGCCCCCTTCCCTCTGTACGACGCCGTCTCGCCGGAGAACCCGCCACCCCCTCTCTCCTCCTCCCCCTTTCGCTCCATTCTCCCTCTCCACTTCTGAACACCGTTAACCCCACCCCACCCCCCTCCTCCGATAACACAGTAATTCTTTTATGTAATGATCTGTGGATAAAGATAAGATTTTTAAAGGTAAAAAGATTTGATCTTTAATATGAAAAGAATTTGATTTTTATACGATAAAGATTCGATTTTTAAGGCGATAAAAATTTGATTTTTAGTTATTTAAAAGCTTTGATTTTTATTTATGTAAAAGCTACGATTTTTCATACGTGAAAGTTGTGATTTTTATTTAGACAAAATATGATTTTTAGCATTATAAAAATATGGTTTTTATTATAGGGAAAACAATATAAAAATGCGATTTTTATATATGTTGCAGCGAAATAAAAATTAAATTTTTATTATATATGAAGCGAAATAAAAATTCGATCTTTATATAGGAAGTAGAGATATAAAAATATAAATTTTATATAGAAAGAAGCGTTGTAAAAATATATGATTTTTATATATGAAGTGTCATTATAAAATTGTGATTTTTAAAATAAACATCATATTAAAAATGCACTTTTTACTATGAACAGCGGGAAAAGATCACATTGGAATTTTGGTCAAATCCGAACCGTTCAGAAATAGAGAATGGAGGAGTGGATCCCAAAGGTGAGAACTCCTCACTATAATTTTCTTTGTACAGTTATTTATTTTATAACTGCATATATGAACTGTTCCCCGTCGTCCACAAACCATGGACGACTTGTTTGGTTGTTTGTGTTGATTGATGTATTTGTTTGAATTTGGTTTGGTGATGTGAACTGAATGGATTAGATTTGGTTTGTGTATGACGCGAGCCATTATTAGGCCAGGGATAAGGCTAGACCTTATCCCGGTTCTAGTATCGCGTCGTTATGCCGCCAAAATTTTCTAAAATAAATTAGGAAAATAAAAATATATTTTTTATTAGATAAATGAACTAAATAAAATATTCATGTGTTGAATAAAATATTTTGTCGTTAAAAAAATAATTTTTAACGTGCATGTGAATAAAATAAATATTCATTTACAAATCAAACGATTTGTTTATGTACACTCATTTGACTGATACCGATTGGAACGATAAATTTTACACATCGCCTAACTGCACAAACAATAATTTGTGTTTGTTGATTGAAACCCCACACGGGTATTGAGATGATATTTGACGTACACTAATCCCAATTATTTAGTTGTATGTCGATCGATTGGTTACAAGTTGTGTAAGTGTTGATTATTTATATTTAATGCTTATGCAGTTGTGTAATGCACTTTGGATGATGGTTGATTGTTTATCGTTGTAATGATATACATGTGTTGTATGGAATCCATATAAGTAACATTATATGGTATTTGATTGAGCCTCGTTCCAATGTGGAAAATAAAGAATATTTTAAAATAATATTCATGGATTGAATAAAATAAAATAACGAATATTTCAAAAAAAAATTCAGTAATGGATCAAAATATGATTTTGATGTCCGATTTGGGATGGACACGAAAATATTTAAATATATGAAGCTGTGTTGATTAGATTAACGTCATTTTGATGTGAACGATATTTATATCGATTTTATTCATTTTTATAATGAATATCGAAAAAGAAATGATTTCAAAATCTAATGTTTTGAAAATATTATCATTTATATATTAATGATATGGAATATTCAATTCTGATTTAAAATTGAATATGAAGTTGAAATCGTTTTTAAAACGAAGTTAAAACAATTTATAAAATACGTTTTAAAAGGAAATCGACGAAATATATATATTATATATATTTAATGGCCTGAATAGAAAGCGCCACGCCGCGGCAGTTCGTGAATTTCGACCATTGACTTCGAATTGATGTTACAGGAGATCCGACCGTCGGATTCTCCTAAAATCGGAACCGTTAGACTCGTATCGAAAAGAGCTTTCCAACGAATATAACAGATTTGAAAACTAACGGTTGGATTTGGAATTATGTCCAAATCAAATTTGGAAAAGGTCGTTGTAAGTGCAGTTCGATGACCGTTTATGGAAATCGACTGTACGGGCCTTGATAAAATTATTAAAAATATTAATAATTTATGTAAAATCATAATAAATGATTTGGAAAGAATTGGAATGAAAAATTCCATATTTGAAAAGATAAAGTTATATTTTTATCGAAATGAATTAGTTATGAACTAGAATTATAATCCAATATTTTTAACTAAATAAATTGGATTTGAAATGGTTTTAAAAATAACCAAAATTTTCAATATATGAATTGGAATGGTTTTAAATCGAAATTATCTTCGGAATATTTCGATATTGGATTCTGTGATTATACGGACATTGTGGAGGAAATTGATATATATATATATATATATATCGTTATTCCAATACGATATTTGTTGATTTCAGAATTTGATATGGAATATAAACCGATATATTTTCTATTCAGAGCCATGTATTTAATATCAAATGGGATTTTGGGTTTGTTGTGAATGGTATCTTTAAAAATATTGTTCTTAAACCCAATGGAGTTAAGAAAATTAGAAACTAACTGCAGATTAGTTAGGTTGAATGGTTTCCTGGTATTGATCTGATGTTGGTTTCGGCTTTCGGGATTAATACTTAGGGAATTGTTCTCTTACTAATTTACGGTTAGAGACTGAGGGAATGTGATTTTGGATTTATCGTGAACTGTGTTTTAAATGACATTGGTTCTTTAACCCAGTTAAAGATAAGATTAATTTCTTAGCTTTGAATAATCATTAATATTGATTTTGGGAAGATTAAAACTAAATGGAGTTCTAATGAACTTTTAATTAGATTGAAATGAGAATGTGATAATTTAAATTATCAAATTCGGGAAATAATCGAGAATGGAGTATCGCCAGTTTTGCTCTAGGGTGATAGTTAAATCTTTAATTAGATTTGTACGTGAAATGGTAATTAATATTTACCGATAACACCATGGTGTTAGATATGGAGTATTACCAGTTTTGCTCCATGGGATGAATAGGTTGGGATTGGGAAATAAAATAAATGATTACATCGGTGTGGTTCCCGACTAGCTTGGAAAACCTTAACATGGTTTAATATCCAAAAAAGATTAAAGAATTAATTTAAAAGGATTTATCTTTGATAAAAATTAATGGGAACATATTCCCTGATGATACGAATATTCGAATAAAAGAATATTCTGGATTGGAATGAGGCGTATGTTGTGTTTGTGTAACACTTGTTTATAAAATACGCGAGTTTCGGAAAGACCGGGTTCATCCCATTCTGAATAACTGATACGACAATTGGTCGGAGAAGAAGACGATGGTTGAAGACCAGAGGTCTTCACATCGTTTGGATGATTACTGATAAGACCATTGGTCGGAGAAGAAGTGGTGAAGATCGTCCAGACGTACTTGGAGATCGACGGATATGCGAGGGTCTCTCTCTCCTGTATTGGACATATGGGATGAGGAATAAGGTGTCTCCATTTTCGTTCAAACCCAGAACATACTTGTAAAAGGACTGCGTTTGACATTGGATTTTATTATGTGTTGATTGATCTCTATTAAAAATACATCTGCCTGGTGAAAGAGGATTTATTCTCTTACTTCGCTCTTCTCTGAGACGTACGGGATCAGAGGTTGTATATCGATAAACATTAGTCGCATGGCGTAAATTGTCTGTGTGGCATGCCTGAGTGGCAAATGATCAATGCTTTTGTTGAAAAGTAGAGTCTTGAGGTTGATGATCAAAGCATATCTTTAATATAGCGTCGCTTTGTGTATAGCGTTAATTTGCGAGCTTCACGGCCCGGTATAAATGGGAAACGGGATGAAGGACGGCAGGGAGGACGACACTTTTTTCTAGCTAGAGGTGGTGTCAGCGTTTTACAAGCCCTGACATTTATATATTTTTACCTGTGTGGTTGTTGGAAAGCGAGGCTCCTCGGATATATCAGTCACTACGGTGCCGATGGATTTACGCCCCATAGGGCGGGGAAACGTGTGTTCAGGAATAATATTCCACATATATGTGTGGACCGGCCCGGCATTTTCCTAAGGGTCACTTGAGCTCTGATCCTGAGACTCGGGCTAGACAGTCTCGAAGCGGTGAGGACGATCCCGTGCCTCGGTTCATAGATGAAAATCCAAATTTCAATACGTGACATTGCGGTTTTAGTTGTAATCTTATATATGGCGATATGATAGATGGTACCCATGCCGCCTATGATTGATACATTTATATTTGAAATTGATTTCTTCATTTATAGTAATAATAAAAGATTAAATTTCGCGTATCAAACATTATTTGGTTATTATAAGGTAAAACCCTATACTCCGGGTTGCGTTGCATTGTGTGATAGGACTTGGGTCTTATAATAGCTTCATTGTTCTTTATTTAGCATTACGCCGTTTGTTTTATGCACTATCATTCTTGGGGGTAAACCCGTTCCGTATTATACGGCGTGGTCCCTTGATTTACCTAACTTTAAAATCAAAAGAATAATTGCTTTAGTTCTCACACCAGTCACATGATTGACCTGTAGTTTATTGTTTTAACCTAAACTCTGGGTGCCCTTATTTTCCACACGGGCAGCTAGTAGTTGGTTTTTGCAGATGTTATATTCACAGGATCCTGGTTTATAGCCGAAGGGATATTCGGAAAGCTCTATATCCGTGTATTTCTTTCAATTGTGTTTTGTATTATTTTTCCGCTGCTATGTATGTAAATGTAACTTAAATCTCTGATATTTATCAAATGTATTTTATTCATTCATACTCTGTTATATTCTTGTATTCTGATGGAATTGTTGTTATAAGCAATGAAATGTTCTGTTTGTGTTCTGATTTGTCGTGTTCTCAAAGCAATCCGTTCTTTCTCTTCTCTTCGGAGACCGGGGAAGTTCGGTTCGTCTTACCTTTTCTCCCGTTTATAGAGTATAGGCTGATTGATAGACGACGAAGTCATGTCTTTTGAGGATTTATACTCTCGCACTGAATCGCGCTTATATTTCTTCTGTCGGGAAATAGACGGAATCGATATGTGAATGGTCATGTCATTTTCGTTGCATAATTTATGATTAACATGTCGGATTAATGGTGCAAACTAGCCGTGGGTGGTTGAGTAATTGCCCCTTTGAATTTTCCGCAGTATTGCCAACTGTTCATGGGCACTATCGGGAGATGGATGGTCAAATCTCACATGCTCTGAGTCTGGACATATACATAAGAATTGTACTATTTTCCAAGCATTGGTATATGATTTTTTCATCCAAGTGCTCGTGTCATCACATTTTCTATTCAATGTACTTGCAAGTTGCAACTTTGTTGTTTATCATTGCACTTGAATTATGGTCAGTTGTTGTGAGTCCGTACATTGATCGATGATGCAACTCTCAAGGCCTCTTCTTAGTCGTTGCCTTAATTCGTGTAGTATATTGTCAAACATTCCACTCTCAAGGCTCCCTTTCGATCGTTGCCTTAAGTCGTGTGGAATGTTGTGGTAGTTGCTCACAAGTTTGAACACTGTTCTACTTGGACAATCTTACGGTTTCCAAGTGCAAACTTTGAAAAGCTTCCGAGGATGAGCCACCAAAGAAACATAGGAAATATGATAAAGACAAATGAAGATAATTCGCTCCAAGTCTCTACTTTTTGTTGTTTATCAACTGAGGTTTTTGCCAGCATGACCCTCGATTTTTGATTTGTGACTCAATGTTTTATTCATTTTTTGTTTGCAAATAAAATGAATCTTTTGGTTTTAAGCGTTTGAGTATTTCCGTTTTTCATTCAATATACTCACGATGAATTTCATTTGGTACACTTAAACGATGTGGGATCAAGTGAATATGCATGTGATAGCCTGATACACTGCCTTCAGATAACTTTGAGTTGTACCGTGTATCAAGAGCGCTCCTTAAGTTAAGTACTTTGCTTAACTTATTGTAATTTATACTCAAGCCCCCGTCTCGGGTGAGCAAAATTGATGGATGTCGGGTATCGTCCTTTATACTCTCTCGTCGAGGTTCAGGTTAAAGTTAGTAGACCTCTAGTTATCATTCTCCTGTCGGGGTTTAGGTTCGAGTTAGTGGACGTCTAGCTATCATTCTCCTGTCGGGGTTCAGGTTCGAGTTAGTGGACGTCAAGTCATCCTTCTTTATACTCTCCTGTCAGGGTTCAGGTTAGAGTTAGTGGACCGAATGCATGTAGATCATGACGTGCCCATCACACCCGTCCGTGATTCTCACTCCAATTCAAGCTTGAGAATATAAGGCATCGAGGCGTGTAAATGGATCACTCGCGCCTCAGATGTACTCTAATGTAAGCTCGGAAGAGTAGAGTTAGGTCGATCGACAAACATGTATGTCTTAGTTCATACTCTAATCCAAACTCTGAGAAATAACGTTAGGGCAGTTGACTATCATGTCTTCCCTGGTTTATACTCTAATCTAAAATCCAAGGAATAGAGCTAGCATGATAAATGATTAAACCATGTTTTCCATATTTTATACTCAAATCCAAGCTCTGAGGATTTGAGTTTGTGCGGCAGAAGATCGGGACACAACTGCCTTGTTTTGTATTACTATCCATGCTCTGAAGATTAGAGTTTGGGATGGACTCCTAAATATGTTCAGACTTAAATAGGTCACGTCACATCCATTTGTGATCATATTCATGGTTCCGGTCCAAAAGCAATGACTAGGAGATGGATGGTCAGATCTCGTCCACTCCAAGTTGTCAATTTCATGGTGAAGACCAATGGTCGAAAGGATGAATCGTGTTAATTCAGACTTTGTACCCTTCCTATCAGAGTGCGAGAGAAAGTAGATGGTTGGATAGTCATGTCTTTTTTGACTGACATTATGTAGTTTAGTCCTACGTCGAGGGAACTGCGAATGTATGAACTACCAATCGCCGTCAATCTAGAATTAGATTCTAATTTCGCAGAGCTTAGAGTGAAGTATGATCGTCTTAGGACATGCCATACACAAGTTGAGTGGATAGTGGAGTCACGTCCATTTTGAGTGTTATTTCTTTTATTGTACCGACGGCATGGTTTGGTAAACAAGCAGTCCAATTACATGGCCATAGCAATGCTCCGAGATTCTATATGCGAGTGTTGGAAGTTTGATTGGCACCATCTGGGTATCTGCACTACTCACATATAAATTCATTTAAATCAGTCACGTCAACCAAGGATTTCAATATGGGATTCAAATCGTAAATCGGAAAGTTCAAAATTTGAATCGAAACGGGATCCGAATCGTGAATCGTAGATTCAAATCATAAATCCTAAAACATAAATTTGAATAATTATAAATCATAGATTTTACTATAATTATATATTGCATGTACATAATATATATGTTGATTTTTTTAATGGTAGCGTACTAGCATAATGTTTTTTCCACTTGTAGATCAGTGCTGAGTTTATAAGATTGTGCGCAAGAGTTCATTTTTTGTATTTATGTACTTAATGATGTAGTAAATAATTTCTCACAATACTTATCTATTCTTTTGTATGTTGTGTTGTGTAACTTAAAAAAAATGTTGTGTTATGTAACTAGGAGATTTGGAATATAGAATTTTGTAATTATGCAAGCTAGTACGGTAAAGATTTGCAAATTGTTATTAATCTATGGAAAATTAATTTGTTCGAACTTTACTTGTATGACTCATTAACCTACTGCAAGCATCTCTCATAGCTTACTGCACGCAATTACAAATGGTATGCATGCAGATCCAAAGATCCACACGAAAATTTTGAAACACAAAATAAATTAGACTACAAAGACATACCAATCTATTACTTAAATATAAATTAGGACCTACAAGAAACTGATGCGGAACATCCACGGGAAAGTATTTTGAATTACACTCTTCGCATCCTTCTCTTTTTCTCATCCAGACTATTCCCTTAGTTACTGTAGCAATTTTAGAAATTTTGCCAGCATATCCCCTCTAAATCTTGAAATCTCACTTACACAACAGTCAATGTAAAAAAAATAGAATAGAGAAGGAAGACAATTAACAAAGCACGAAAAATAAATATGGAGCACTTAGCTATTCGCACAGCAGCAACAGCACGCAGCAGCTCCAGGTTGTATCTTTTTCCCCTTTTGTTTGCATCGTTGTAACCAGATGAAAGAGAGCTTCTTCAAACACCTTTTTATAATGAAACAATGACCGATTTGATTTCTGAAACATGCCGATTGATTTGGAAAGCAAGAGGAAGGGCCCCAACATTTGAGACGGAAGACGATTGCCAGAGATGAGAATCGCGATCTGAAATTAGGTTCGATATTTCCGATTATTATTTGACGCGTACGATTTTTAGGGTTCGCGATTCAAACTGAAACTTGAATCGATTAACCTCCGTTTCAATTTGAATCGAGTTTTGAAACGTACGATTTTACGTTTTTTGAATTCAATGATGTCAACAACTCAAAGCATGGAATGAAAAGGTGTTAAAGAAATAAGTATTATTTTGAGTGCAAACGGCATCGCGTACTCTTTGCCAATCCATTTTTCTTCGTTTTGTCTCAACTAGCAGATAACCGCTAGAGATCTAGTCGATGATCAAGCACTTTATACTAACAGAAAGCACCAGTTCCGAGTATAATCTGATCTTGATTGGGGTCATGAAAAGACAAAGGTGGTTTGGCGGTCTTTGTGAGTGAATAATGAGGTTGCATCCTTTTTGAATTACTTTGTCGCACCTATGTTAAGGGTAAGAAAAAAGGACTCAGACAGTTGACCCATGTTCGTTAATGATGGAATCTCAGCTTATTGGTTTTAAGATGATAATCGATGGAAGAACAATGGATCCATGTCTTTCTATCCTCTAGCAAATTTGAACCCAGTGCTCAGGACTCTATATTCAGTTTTGTTACTGGTTGTAGGTAAGTTGAGTTCCAGGGTATAACAGATCAATTGCTTCTCAGGAGTGTCAAACAAGATTTCAATGCCAGAACGTTTGATCGTTAGATGTCACATTCATAAAGTGGATGGCTGATTCACATCCACTTGATGTCGAGCCTTCGTCTCTAAGTCGATGGCGTACGGTAACTGATGAGCAATCGAATTGCTTTTGCCTTGATAATGCTCCATAGGCCTGATCATGGTCCATGGAGGTCCAATCAGTACCCGACTCTGGGCACCTATGTATCTTGCCTTAGTCCTTTTCGGGTGGAAATGGAGCGTCAGCAATCTAGTGGTTAGTGTTAACGGTCTTCACAAAGGTCAGTTGAGTTTGCATGTGCTAGGTCTAGCCTACCGTTGATGTGGGCTGATAATCTCCAATCCATCGTCCAAGGGTGCTTGAATAAACCATTGAAGCCTCCTTGATGGATAAGCTTTTCTTCGACATCGTAAAGGTGCTAGTACTTGTTCGTGTCGTGCTCAAACGCTTCATGAAAAATGCAAAAGTTTCCAATTTGTTTTTGGCTTTCAGTGGACTCTTTTGGAAGTGGTCTTCTATAATTCCGCAAGTAGCGAATCGTACCAATGACAGATGTCCTCCATTATGTCATTGAGATGAATGTAGTTTTGTATGTTGGGATTGTAAGCCGCTTTTTGTATCCCATCTTTGATAGTTATCTTCACTATAGTCGTCCAAGTCATCTTCGAAGTTGGGTCCGGCTCAATGTCATTTAGGACGTACTACACCCGAAATTGTGTCGGGAACTTTCTTGCTAATTGGTTGAATGAGGAGATGGACCGTGGCGGTAGTCGAGTGAACCAGGTGGTCACTACTTCTTCGAGAAATCTGATGAAGGGTTTACATTTGATGGCATTGGTCACTTTATCGAAGTCCATGTACCGATTGTTTCTCCGAATGTGTTATTGAAAATCTATTCTTCCAGCATACATCATCATAGTTGGCATGTTGAATTGACTGGGAAACTCATCGCGCAGAATAGCACATGTGAATAGATGGTGACCTTAGGGGACATCCAATTTGTTGTCATTCTTTGATTAACCGTCGAATCATTACTATCAAGATTAAATGATTATTGTTTGTCACTGCGCTGCGGCACGACTTCGAGTGCATTGCATCCCAAAAAAAAATTGTCCTTTTTTTTTAAATTCGGATTGGCCTTGGTGATCCAACCCGGATCAGTATGGCGACCCCAATCCAGGTCGATATGGTGACCGCGATCTGGATCGGTATGACATGACCAATCTAGAATGATGCTTCTACGAGCAGAGCGGATCCAAGTTTGGTTTGCAATTTGGTGCCTGAGTGATCATTCCCGCAGTTAAAGAAGCGATGGCATCATCAACAACAGTAGGAACATTGGCTGTAATAATAATATTCAAAAGGAAGACAGCAGGAAAGTGGATCTTCCCCCATGGAATCCTTACCCACTAGTAGATGAGAGGATCTAAATACCGAAATTCATAGATTTCTCAGTGAAAGCACCAAAATACTAACTTGTTTTTTGTTCAATATCAAGTCTAATACCCAGACGAATGAGAATCATGGTATGGTCACAAATGATATCATTATCACAGATTATATAAATGCATGGAAAGTAAAGAGCACCACATAATTACATTGGTTCGGCAATGTGCCTACATCCACTGCTTGTAATCTATTATTTCGGCCGTTTGATTACAAATACGGTTATGTTTCATTTAAGAAATTCGAAGAGAAAAGAGGTGAATTCTAAAATCGGCAGAGTCTGAATATGGAAGAGCCAAAAGGATCCCCAAAAATGATGCTCATGGGTGCTATTTATAGCCGAGGGTGACATACAAATTGGTATGCAATTGAGCAGGAATGGTTAAAGTAGTGGGGAGAGTGGAGATCATGGAAAGAGAGGTGTGCCACATCACGAAGTCAACGATCCAGATCAAGTCAACCCGAATTGTAATAACCATATCGATTCGGATTTATGCGTTGCTTCATGGTGATGTAGGCTTGAACACTTCGTCCCAATGTAGTCGTGTTATGCCAAGTTGAGTTGCAGTTTAGACACCCATGTGAAAGCCAAGTCCAGGTTGTTCTAGTTTGTACACCGATCCGCTCCTTTGAAGCTTGGTCGATCCATTCTGGTAAGGTAAAAGTGCAAGGCGTATCTGAGGCCACGTAATCTATATCGATCCGGAGCATGGTGTTGTACATATCCAAAGTGGAGTGAGGCAATTAGGCCGATCCGAATCAATGTGAGCTTATGCCGATTCGAGACATTTGATGCATATCGACTCGAGTCCTAGTCACTAAGAACTCCAAGCATTCGTTAACTCCGTTGCTTGAACCTGGCATTTCTGAGTTTATGTAAACCTATGCTCGAGTCCTGAGTGATTCAACAGTCCAAAATCCAAAAGGATGACGACCTTGTGAAAAGGTGGGTCAACAGCTGGGCCTTCATATCATCATTCCGGGTTGTTTGACCAATAATAGATGAGCCATACTCATATTAATGGTCTGAACTTAGTCGGGCCAAAAGGCCGGGTAACACTACCCCTTGAGCACAAACTCCAGCCTCCGCCTAAAACCTCCATCCTTCAAAGGTATCTCAATAAGCAACTTATTTTCGATTTAAATTGTCTGATTAATGTTTTCTAGTTTGCTGTTTAATTTGAGTTTGGAACTGGATAAGTTTTTTATCTTGTTGCTTGAATTGAGATGAATCTATTTTAAATTAGAATGTGGGAAATTTCTTTCGGTTTGTTGAATGAAGTATAGTCTACTGTCATATTCTAAATTATAGTTTTTGATGTTAAAATAACAAATTAACTGAACTTTAGTTTCAACTGATGCCGAGACACAAATCTTTACGATATGAAAACAAGAAAAGTTTTGTATTTGAGATCAAGAATGTAATATGAATTGGGAATACATAGTTCGGTTTCAATCGATGTTGTGACATAGATCTTTACAAACTTCCAAATATTTTCATCAGTTTCATAATCAACAAATTTGGAGTAACAAATAACTTTAGTTGATCAACGACTTGTTTTTATTTTTTGTCATACAAGAAGCCGACTATAAGCAGTCAAAAAAACATGTGTGTGTGGGGGGGGGGGGGGAATAGGTTCAAGGGTTGTCCCCTTGGTACCCACAAATCATTTCAAATTTTAACCACAATTTCAATTTTTGACTACAACACTGTGGGTGTATGTGTGTAGAAAGAGAGAAGAGTGTTCAGTGACACTCCAAACAGTACAACACCTCGGTTGCCTCATAATTTCCAACATATAGAGATTTAAATAATATTACGAGATGGAAAGAGAGCAGTGAATATAACTGAAATCGGATTTTGTGGTGGAAATCAATGGCAACAAAGGTGCTACAAAATATGAACTGGTGGTGGAAAGAGAGATGAATTTTTTTTATAGATAAACAACTTATATAGCACTCTTGTTTCGAAACACCCCTTTTGCATCCGAACCACAGTCATCCGTTTTTTATTTGGAGAGATAGTGGGAAGAAAGAGAAAAGTGATTGTATGGTGAGAAACAATGGACATTTAGGGTTGTTGCACTATTTGGGATGGAACGAAACACTCATATATATATATATATATATATATATATATATATAGAGAGAGAGAGAGAGAGATGATTGTGTGGTGGAAATCAGAGGGGAAAAGGGATGTTGCAATATTTGGGTGGTCTTGATCCTACCTTTATATGAGGGTTATATGACACCCCTCTTTCGTGGCAACCTTTTTGCACTCCAATAATAGCCACAAATTTATAATTAAATAAGTTAGTGGAAAGAGAGAAACGAAATTATGTGGTGGCTACAAAGCAGAGGATGCGGCACCCAATAGAAGAAATGCGCATGGAATTCGTACGGGGTGCGCCACGAGGCATGCCCCCGTATTTCATGGAAGGGGTGCGGTTGGGTGCGGAAAAGAGGGTGTGAGAGGGACAAATCGAACTCAAAATAGCAAATCACCTAAATCTGGTCAGTAATCAACAGTCAAAGAAGCCCTAGCTTTAGCATCGCTCGAAAGTCGAGAGCCGATTTGAAATTTGAAGCCCTAGATTTGGTCGTCGTCGACAGTCATCGATATTAAGAACAAATTACTGACGCTTTTTTACCTCTTCAGAACTTTTTGCCCTAGCTTTGAGGAATAGATGCGTTGGTCAGCATTAACTATTACGGGTTGTTTAAATTTTGGTGTAAGTGACATTGGGCTGTTTTTAAAGTTTTGGGGCCTGATGTGCATATCTTTGACCAAGTTTTTTTTTTCCGCTTTGTTGAGGCATTTGACCAAGTTTTTTTTTTTTTCACTTGATGCGTCTATTTCAGTTCGAGTATTTGGCTATTTAGGATGTTGAATTTATTTATTTGACTGTTTTGTTTAATTAAAATGCATCTCTTGGATTATACATACATACATATATATATATATATAATTTTTAATATTTGTCGTATCCCTCC
This sequence comes from Allium sativum, assembly GCA_030737875.1. Classification (NCBI taxonomy): domain Eukaryota; kingdom Viridiplantae; phylum Streptophyta; class Magnoliopsida; order Asparagales; family Amaryllidaceae; genus Allium; species Allium sativum. The sequence continues at coordinate 483,502,217 of CM060924.1, forward strand.
GCACCCGAATCCAGACATTATTAAATTTGCCAAATTCCCGTATCACGTACCACACATCCGAATCCGCGCACCCGCACCAATGCTTCCTACTGTGGTGGAAATCAGAAAAGCTAAAGGGGTGCCACAATATTTGGGGTGCTCTTGATCCTATATATATATATATGTGTGTGTGTGTGTGTGTGTGTGTGTGTGTGTGTGTGTGTGTGTATAGAGAAAGAGAGAGAGGAATTAGTGAACACGAGATCTTATGCCGTTTGATTAAACAAAAACAGTATAAGGGACTTCGTTACCAAAAAAACTAAATTACATTATCTCCTGATCCAACAGATGAGTTTATATGTCCACTTTGCTAATTTCCAACATCTTGGAAAGGATGGCTTTCACAAGAAATGTGAAAGCTTGAACAAGAGCTTTGGAATATCAGGGTTCATTTAAACACAATTCCTCAAGCCAGTGAGAAATGTTTCATAAGCAAATACGCTGCTTAGTCAAAGCTTCAGGTGAATAGAGGAAGATAATAGCATTCTGCAGCAATCAATTATATCAATTATCATCCAGCTAACTAAGTCTGCAGATTCTACTTAACATGATCTGGGAAATTTCTTTTCGTAGAACCAATCATCTTAGGTTGGTCCATATAGTTAGATTTTTGACTGTTGATCGTTTCAAATGTAAACCATCTTTCGCTCCGTTCCACTGTCCTATCTTAGAACTCAAACCCAAAGAAAAAAGAGAGGGAGATTTCTAATAATAAACAAATCTGCCATTCCAAACCGTTACCATTCAACAGTAAAAAACTAGTACTATTCCAAAACAGTGAAACTGATCGATATTTCTTTTTATTCGGTTTGAAAGAAGCTATTCTTCAATATATTTATATATATAAAAAAAACTATTCTTCTGTATTTCATAATTATGAATTATTCGAGTTTTTTTAATTAATTTTCTCAAACAAAAGGATATATTATGAACAAACTAGCGTCTTTATGCTCATTTGCAAACAAATGTAGACCATCTTTTGCCGAGTAGCAGTGCTTGAGTAATGAGTATATTGCTCAGTTTTACTGTCCATCTTGCGTTCTCAGGAAAAAAAACGTGCTAATAATAAACTACCCTGGCATTCCATATGGCTGTCACTTTGCAGAAAAAACTAATATTTCTGCGCAATGGACTAACCAACCGGATTTCCAAATGTAAGACAATTTGATCATTTTGAAATAGATTTTCTTTTTTAATTGATTATTCCAAACAAAAAAGGACATTTTTATTCAACCGTAAACATTAGAATTATATGTAACTTATTCGCTAAATAAGTATTGAAATTGAGATAGTTAAAACATGTTCGTTGGGATATTAATCACATAAAAATTGGATATGAAAAATAAATGATGCAATAAAGAAACAGTGAAAAAGGAAAATGGAATACAATGAAAAACATATATAAATACTGATATGTATCATTTTCTTATTTATATGCCCAATAAAATTGGCCTCAAAGGGTTCCTTTTTATGAAATTATGGCAAAACAAACTTTCCAATGGTAAATTTGATGAAGATGAAAAGCCAAATAACGTACGTGAGATGAATGGCATTTCCAAAGATAGAAGTTTTGTAGGTTTAAGAAACACTAACCCGAAACGTTTAATGAAAGATCTATATGCCGGCAATAAAACTTCAGCAACAGCAAGCCTCAAAGACTCACGTAACTCTGGGTCAGGTACCGCCCACTGAGATTGCCTTTGATGAAGCTCCTCAAATTGCATGTTGAATGTCTTGAGCCTACATAGCAATACTTTGATTAAATAACTTACAATTCATACTGTATAAGCAATGGGAAACTACAATATTCATATCAATGACCTCTCTTTTATGGCAGCTCTAGAAACACCGCTGCTGTTTCCACTATCTGCACCCATACCACCGCTGCCCCCAGCTGAAGATGTCAGACCTTGAGCAGATAGGCTCTGCAAAATCTGTGAAATAAAAGCAACTGGTTAGCACAAAATAAAGTCCAAACAAGAGTTGATTGTTTTTAAAACTGGAAATGAATAAATAAAATAGTTGGGCTAAAACCTTCGCCCAAGCAACCCTCTTGTATTGATTTGCATTTTGCTGCACGATTCTTCGGTGTCTTTGAACCCAGTCATCGCCCAAAAGATCCTTTGCTTCAGATCTGAACAAAGAATAGGCAATCATGCATTGTCAGCTACGATTTAATGTAGTAATATTTAAATAGTTTATTAGCATACCTCCGTACGGATCTGACCATATAATGAATGTTGTTCATAAGAAATAGATGAGTAAGAGCAGGATCTCTGTACTGTTTAGATTTCCCTTCTAGATTAATCTGAAGAGCTTGCATGATTCGCATAGTCACAACTGCAAGTTGGGAATTTGGGTCTTCCCCCGTTTCAAGCTCTTGGAAAAGCTGCTTTAGCGTGGATTGATAGCTATACATAAAATTGAGCATGCTTCTGTCAGATAACTACATATACACTTGTGTGGATTGATAGCAATACATAAAATTGAGCATGCTTCTGTCAGATAATTACATATACACTAGTGAAACCATATCGACTAGCATAGAAAGATTTAGAAGCAAAATTCTTGAAATTGTTAAGCTCAACAGTAAAAAATTATTTTAGGCCTTCACCTAGTTGGGCCTAGACGAGACGTGTCGCCTAACAATCCGCCTAAACTCACCTAGACAAAGCTTACAGCAATCATCCAAATGTTGATTTAAATATCATATATCTCACCTGAGATCTATTCTTCACACTTAAACAGGATGAGACATCAGATCTCATTCATATCACATCTGGCATTAATCTCATCCAAAATATTCGTATCTTATTAATATCTCACCCGAAGTAATATCTTTTTTTTTTTTACATAATCATTTTCGTATAAGTTCAAAACAAACTACCTCATCTAATTACTACTTACCGGCTTCCTGAACTTTTTTTTTTTTTTTTTTAACTTTTTATCTTGACAAGCCACAATAAAATGCTTCTATTCTTCTTTATGTTCAAATAATATGATATTGTTCAATCATTACCCAATCAACTATGCTAATCGAGTTATCAAACATTAGTTTCAATTTCTTTTTCTACATAAATCAAGTATGTTACGATTTTAATTTTACTTTGAAAATTATAATTGTTAAAACATAAATTTCAACCATATAAGTTACTTTCGAGATATTCCCAAGATCTACTTTGAGATCCGAAAAAGTCGATCTAAGATACATTCATCTTGTCCATGATCTTCTTCAATACGAAACAAATTGTTCAAAATACCGAGAAGAAACGTGATCGAGATCCAATATTTTGAAAAAAATCTTGCATCTAAACATGTATATAGATATTGTTTTGGCACAAGTTAAGCTTGATGCTCTATATAAGCATCCATATGCTAGTTTTAAGCAACCTTGCCTCTTAGGATGCACCCAGCTCATCAAAACCCCAGAATTTCCAATTTGGATCAATAAATACTTTACAAGTTATTGAAATTTTATCCAAAATACATAAATTCCTCAAAACTCTTTAGGTTTGACTATTCTCCTACTAACCCTTCTTAAACAATCAATCCATATTCCATGTTTGCTGACTAACAATTTTTAAACCTTGAATGTTTAGTCACAAAACCAATTTAAGATTTTGATATTGAAAAGGTTAAGGAGCTCAAAGACTCGGCCCTTTATACTATATGGTAATAGGTGTTGACAACATAATGTTTCAAAAAATGAGGTCGAAACGAACCATTTATCAAATGACTTGTTCTATGCATTTCAATCAATCCCACGAATATAAATGGTTCCCATACCCTAATGTGAGGGTGATTCTATAGTTCCCTTAGAAAAGGGGGAAGATTTCAGCAAACATTTGAACATAAAAAGTAGTTATGGGCTTACTCAAAAAGAAACTTCACGTAATTTATGACGTAGCTAGTTAGAGGGTGTACAGTTCCATCCTGTACAGATGTTTTCGTTGCATCCTTTTCTACTGCTTCCTCAAAATCACCAAATGTTTCTTGGGCAGTCTGAGCTAAGCGCCTGGTTAAACTAGTTGCAGCCTCTCGCATCTCTGAGCAAGCTCTGCCTTCAAAAATTTCTTCAATCTGAAAACATATTTGAGGGAGGAAAAATAATTAAGTTGATTCTAAGGGTAAATTACAAATAATGAATATAAGTTGGCATCATCCATGTAAGTGTGTATATATATGTGTGCGTGTGTGTATACGTATGTGTCCTTAGAACCAACATAGTATAAAATACGGATACCACAAAAATAATGTCTGAAACGTCCATCTTACATACCCTAGGTAAAACCTTGGCAACCATGATGCCATATAGTTTCTCTTATCACTGTTAAAATTATAGAATACAACAAAATAATTAGAAAAAAAGGGGAAAGGGAGGAGAAAAGAATAATCGTTATAACCAAATATTTATAATAAGAAAAAATTTAATAAACACAATACATGATCCTTATCTATAGGCTTATAATATAAAGAGCAATAAAGGCTAATCTATCCTTGTAATGTATATACAATAGCAACAGCAATAGCAATAGCAATAATAGGTAATATCTCAAAATAATAGGAAGTATCCCAAAATCATAGGAAAAAATTTCTAAGAATTACATGCAATTACAATAAAACCATTAAAAGAGTGCATCTTAACTGAATGACAAGACTTAAAAAACATTCCTGGTGGTTGTACGGGTGTTGTGTGTTCCATCAACTAGAAATGTGTACAGGTTCCTACAGAAATAAACACACAAGTGTTTAAGTGCTTCGTGTTTACTACAGAAGAAAATACATGAATAGCACCAAGATTTTTATAGCTGGATAAGTTTCAAATTCAAATTTTCTCAAGTGTACATAGGTTACATAATGACAACCGGAAATAGGAAAAAAACAAAAAAAACAAATCAAAGAATTTGCAGAAGCAAAAATCTTGAAAAGAATTACCTCTGGTTGAAGTTCACGCATTATCTCATACATGTCTAGAAGCACAAACAACTTTTCCGGTGACCTTTTACTTTTTGCAATAGCATCTCCGAAACTAAGCAGCATCAATACACTGTTGGACGTAACTTCAGAAAAGCATTGACCCTTTACAGCAATACTGATTCCATCAAATATCTGATCACAGATTTTTCTTTCAGCAGCAAACAACAATTTTACCTGTTTCAAATTCAGAAAATGTCAACCTACCTATATAAATCTGAGACACACACACACGGAAATACATTTAAATAGAACCCTAACCGCAATTCTCATGTAATGAATCCAACTTCCAATTTTAGACTCCAAAGTCTCCCATTGCATTTTTTGAACATCCTCTTTGCTAAGTTTTTCTACTCCTAGCATATGAAGACTTGTTTCCAAAGCTGATGCACGAGTTTCCCTGGATGGTGAAAGAGAACAGAGCAACAATCCTCGTAAATGAGAGAAATAAGGAAGTGGAAGAGGATTTGTCATTAATTTTTGGTGGGTGTTTCACACAAAGTATAATATTCAAGTGCTGACAATTATATATAGACAGTACAACTTAGTTCGTAAATCACAATAAATAGATGTATTGATTAGCCAATAAAGGATCCTAGGAGTAGGGACAAACTTTTCTGAATCTTAATAGTTTTCCTCTTAATAATTCACCATGATCATGGGTTCCACCAACGATTACGAAGTAAATTGCTAGAAAGTAGTTAGCATGCACGACTCTAAGGTTGTGATAGTAGCTAATAGGTGTATATTATGTAGCCATCAACCGTTAGTGATATCAGAATAAACTCGATGGAGAATCATATGCCAAGGTTTGCACTTTGAATTTCCCTAATGGCTATATATGAGGAGCGTTCCGGGGCACCCCTGTTTTGTAGCACCTCTACCCATTCGTGAGCTACAACAATCCAAATCCAACAAGAATTTGTAGATGTTCAATCCACACACACACACACACACACACACACACATATATATATATATATATATATATATATATATATACACATATATATATGAGGAGGGTTCCGCTACACCTCTTATATTGCACGTGAACTCTCCCCCTTAATCTCCACTACCCATTTTCCCACTCATTCTCTCTCTTTCCACTATAAGAGATAGCGGAACCCTCCCCTATATATATATATATATATATATATATATATATGTGTGTGTGTGTGTGTGTGTGTGTGTGTGTGTGTGTGTGTGTGTGTATGTGTGACAATTGTACAATAGAGCATAATAAATGTATAAAACGGGAAAATCTTATCCCTTTACTGATATGTTTTTCTCACTTGTAGTCAAAAGCTTAAAAAGCAATTAATGGAAGCTGATGCAAGTGCTAAGATAATTAAGACTGAATGCTTCGGAGTGGAAACTATCATTGGTACAGAAGATATGTTGAAGAGAACAACAAAATAAGAAAATCACTAACGGCAAGCTCAAAGCGGCAACCAAAAAACAAATATGGTCCGATTTTTTGTGTTAAGAGGAAATCAAATTGACTAAGGCAAACATTGACACGCTTTTTGGTTGAAGCGGTCACATGTCAAGTATTGGGTTAGCGATGCGCTCAAGCATGAAGAACATTGTCAAGAAACACAAAGCGGCTCGGTCGAAGTCGTGTCACAAATAAAAGAAGACCCAAGACTCCTATCAGACGACCTCTTTTGGGCCCGAGAACGTCTGCTTCAAGGCTTTGCAGTATATCTCTTAGTCAAACCGTCATCTAAGCCAAAGGCGGGCCGTCAAGCGGGTCCGGACGCAGCGCCGGTGGGGGCCCGGGTCCCCACAGTCCCGGCGGCAATGGACCTAGCCGGTTAGGCCGAACCAGTGGGCACCGCCCTATTCATCAGATTTTTCTCCATGCCGGAAGCTCAGATTCCTTCACTTCGGACCAGCAAAATAGCGAATTCCCTCACTTCGCATTCAGGAACTTCGACTCCTCCGACAGCACGATTCTGGTCCCCTCATCCATCAAATTCGTATCTCCCGGTGGGATGCAAATTTCGCACCCCTCCGGGAGATGCGAAATTCCGCACCTCCCTGGTGGGGTGCAAATTTCCTGATATGGGTTGTTTTATGGGGTGCGAAAATTAGCTTCTGTGGGCCCCGCTGCTCACTTACTCCTACCTAACATTCCTCCTATAAATACTCCAAGCTTTGGCCTTCATTTGGATCCTTCTCCCTTGAAATTTTTGGACCTTGAGAGCTTCAAACACTCATTAATGGCTTCCAACACCTTCACCATAGCCATTGAAGATGGCATAGATAATTAAAACATGGCATGCATGTTTTCCGTCAACACTTGAACATTAACAAGGATTGTCATGCTACTTTTGAACTTCATGGACATGAACACTAAATTTAGATATTGTTGACCAAGTCAACGCTTCTCAACGAAGAAGAAGGGCAATTTGGTCAAAGTGTAGAACAAACATATATTTTGTTATTCTATTTTAACACTTTGAACTTAGATATTGTCCGAACTTATACAACTTTGTAATCGACCAAAGATATGATGAATGATGATTATAAAGTGGACGTAGGTGTTAGTGTCGAACCACTATAAAAGTTGTGTCTCCCCGCATTTACATTATTTACTGTTTATTTGGATAATTGTTCACACATACACATTGGGTGTTGGCGTGCGACAATTTTGCCCGTCAACAGTAAGCTAATTTTTCACTTACATAGGTTTGTTGTTTTTATATTTGCATATATTTTTCTCACTGCACCAAGTTAACTCGATTAGAATTATTTTTATGTTTGCATATATCAATATATGTTGATAAAATGATGATCAAATGATTGAATGTGTTAGAAATTAAAATATACTGATACTACAGGTGATTTGATTGGATTTGAATTTCCTCGGTTTGATTGACTTCAAATACAGATGTTCTGAGATCGATGATGATTGGTTTCATATCGATTTGTTTGATAATAGATTATGGTTTAATCTGATGTTATCTTGCACGAAAATCCATAACAACGCAAACATTATTCTTTTTATTGAAGTGCAGGACTTTTCTCAAGGTTATGGTCATAAGTGGTTCTGCTTCTAATCACATGGTGAAACAATCTACCGTGATCGCAACATATCTGGCTCCTCCTCGACAAATAGGTAGTTGAACGATTGAGTTGATATTCCACGTTACAAATATTTACGAACTAGTCATTTGTGAGTGTTGACTAGTGACAAACCTCCATGCTCCCCCAAGAACATCCATTGGAGATGAACAGAGGATCGGTACAATGCGAAATCAACCCAACAAATGAGTGAACATCGTCTACCTACTGGGTAAACCTATCCTCAAACAAACAATATATGGTACCAAAATATATTGAACATAAAACCAAGTAGACAATATGTACACCACAGAACCTGTAAGTTCAACACAAATCTTATACTAGAAATAATTGAACAAAAACAGTGATCAATAATCGAAAATTGATCACATAGCTACTTTAAAATTAAATAACCACACTACGAAAATAAAAACATAATGTGTAATAGATCTCTACCCATAAGAGTTCTCGCCACATGATATTTTTTCTGAAAACCACACAAAATTCACATGATGTCCTTACCACTTCATCCCGATCAATCACTTGTAAGTTACTAGAAATACATGTACCTTCCTCATATACTTGTTAGAGTAGTTAAAAATCGCAAATAGAAAACAAATTGAAGTAGAGTACCTACACATAATATCAAAGCATAAAAACGTGTGTACGTCATAGTTATGAAAGACGCATCATGGTGGCAAAGCACGTGAGACATGACGATTCCGTTTTTTATCTACATGGTATGGCACGTATGAGAAGGCTCACCAAGAAGCATACATGGTGCTCAGCAAAAAAAACACGTAATAATACTATATTTTTTTAAAACATTCTCTTTTTCACTAACCAAAAATACACAGATTTTATCATATGATCCTGTTTACATGTTTATTTATTTATTTTAGGTTCTAAAAGCTGCATTTTTTTTTTTTTTTACTAAATTCTTTATTTGAAAATGGGAAATTTAATCTTGTTAAGTAACTTATAAAGTAAGTTGTACTATAATATTGATCATATATGAATATGCACAAACAAATATTGATGTCTAAGAAAACATGGGGGAAAATGCAACATAATGTAAACATATCAAAGCAATGGAAAACAACATAAATTTAACAAAATAACATCACAAAAACCAAAATATAAAGAAATAACATCTCTTCATTTTTTTTCTTCACTAAAGATATACAAAATAAACCAGAAGATAACACATGAAATTAAATTGCTAAACAATGGGTATAAGTTTTTAAGTCAAAAGTTTAACTCTATACAAATGACTAAACATTCAACGACATAACATAATTAAATAATATTTTACAATAGTGACATAGTGTTTAATGACACTTCTGCAAAATAATTATATGTTTATATATACAAATTATATTAGTCTCATTTAATTGATTATGATTCACAATAAATATATGTTTTAGTAGATGTGTCCTATAAATCAAAACGACGTATGACATTTGAAGCTGTGTATCAAGACTAGAAGGTTTTGCACACTATCGTGTCATGCCTCGTTAACGACTAAGGCATACAGATATGCCACCAAGCATCCCTACCTAGGACTATATCTAATATATGTGAATTGCACATCATCCCCAAAAGTACATCACTGTTCACTGAATGCACAGTCATGCTTTGTATGTTTTTTTAAACACCTCACATCGGTTGGAATAGAACCTTCCACCTATATCACTCTTCGCAACTATAAGTACCAACTCAAACCGATAATCAAACGAAATGACTCAAATCATGACACTCATTCGAAGAGCACCTAACTGCAACGCATCATTCTAGGAATTCACTCATCAAGCTCCGACCTGACCGAGCAATGATCCTATATTCACCAAGCTCAGACTCGCATGTAGATCTAGCCCAACAACTCAAGCTTGCTCGTAATATAGCCTTGTTGCTTAGAGATCGCAGCTGATCCCTTCGAACTACAACAGTCCTCGAGCTCTACTTAGTTATCAACGTTTAAATAGCCTTGTAAATACAAGTATTTAAGCCGAGCACCGACCTAAAATTTGAATACTAGCATGCACTAGTGTACTGATCATCTTTCCTTAACACCGACCGATGTTCCAAAACATCTCTTCAAGCCATTGCTCACTTGATCAGATCACTACATCTTTTATAAAACTACTTAGTCTCATATGTGTCTCCCTTGCTCGTAAACTGACCATAGAACAATCACTCCCTTCAATCATCGTAAAAAACTCAAACCCAATTATTGCACATCCAAAGATTCAAGAATGCACATTACCAAAAAGTATAAAATCCAAGATGAATTGGGTAAAATTTTATGCTACCCAACACTCATGCATGTTCGCTAATCACAGAGGACCTACTAGGTTGCCAAACAACCTTCACATAAGGTCACAAATATTGATGCAGAACACTCTCTAATCACCACAATCATGTTCTAAGTCCCGATCAATCACCACTGATCCATTTTGGACACCAAGAAGCTCCTTTGCGAACCTCATTCGATCAGCTAGCCACTCGACCATCATCCGAGCATAGCACCTCTCGCCAAAGCAACACACAACTTGTATCTAGAATATTTTTATAAATACTTATGTGCCTCTTTTGATCAATGACCTCGCCGCTTGCTAGAACTATGTCCTTCCAAACACTGATCAGGATACAGCTTCGAGCGCCTCACCAAGCAGCTTTCATTACACTTGATTTCCTAGCTAAGTACCTCCCTTAGCACCTATCACAGCTGATTATCTCTCTTGGTATCGATTTTTCAATTTATAGTTGCATCTCATTCTTGAATCGATAGTGTCTCCCTTTTAGCCACTTACCCGATTGCCACAATTGAACCAGGTTAAGGAATTTTTTGCGCATCAGCAATACTTGAAGTTAAAGGGTACATCAAAACTACTTATCAATTTGCGGATCAGGGACTACATCAATCAAGGAGGTTTAATATTAGCCCAATAAGTTTTGTTATTTTTTTACGTGTATGTCCTGCAATAACTGTGTTTAAATGACCTTAAAAGGCTAGAATGAAACCCATTGATGTACAGCATATGTAATGATATCACATAAGGGATCATAACAAATTTCTGCTAGACTGTTAAGCGGGAACACTGATATTGATGCATAACTAGAGCTAAAAAAGTCAATCTACCAGAAGTATACAAATTTGCACAAAAGTAATCTGACAGGCAATGTATAGATGATGCAATAATCGTTACCTATAGATTTTAAAACACTGCTGTTGGTTTCCTGCTTGCACCATTTGTAGCGCTAGATCATGCAGTAGAGGCAATACTCTTGGAGGAATGAGAGTTGGAGGTTTGTATACAGCAGTCTCTAAATTTTTTTCCGGTTGACCAGATTCGGCCGTATTTTTACCATCACTCTCATTTGATGGTTGAAGAGAGCTAGGCAAGCAATCAAAGAGATGATCGGGCATCACCGGCTTACTGTAATCAAACAGAATAGAAATAACACTAGTAAAGAATTGGTTAATAAGTGCAAGCAAATTGGTTCAAACTGCATACATCATACAATGGATCCTTGTAAGATTTTTTAAACATCAACTTTATTACTTGTTTTGACTATGACAAATTTTACATGAAGATAAATGACGGATATGTCTCGTCTAAGTAGTTTAACAATGAACAAATACCAAAGAAGATTCTCTAGTCTGCAAAACATAGTTAGGTTCCCCTGATCTCCCATAATTATGTTTGGTAAGAATACTAATGCAACAAAACATAAGACGATTCCAGATACCAGTCTATATGGTTTTCTAGTAGAACCTAACGCTCAAAATAAAACCCAGTGCACAATAGTCTCCAACATATAAAGGAATAGTCTGGTGATAAAGTAGATGAAATAACAAAAACATTCCACAATTTTGTGGTGAAGGTTTACAACATTAACAACCAAAAGCAGTGGTTAAAAAAACACCAAAAAGACGGCCATGGGAACGTTTACACTACTAAAAAGATATGTAGTATGAAAGAAGAGAAAAAGCAAGCATCTTGCTAAACTAACCTATAAGTTGAAAGAAGCTGTTTGAATTCCTCTTCAAGCTTTTGTATAGCTTTATTTAGCAAACTATTCGCATGATTCAGAACTCCATCACTGCTCTTAAAACTCTTGTTTGAACTGAAGAATCGAACATTTGCCCTCAGCTGATCAATCGCTTCCAGATAGCTTTCTAAATCCTCATGCGGTCCCTTCAAAATCTTACTCTCAGCCTACGCATTCCAAACACAAACCATATGCAAAACATCAGAGATGGGAACAAATTTTACAGATAAGTCATCCCTATTAAGCAAAATGCCAAAACAGGGGTGCTTTCTGATGAGTTAAGTGGATGGTTTATGCAAACTCAAGTGTACTAAATTAACACAAAATCGTCAATCAATTATGAAATTACATTTCTAGTAAGATCAAATTGGCTAAGAATAACTTCGGCCGACTTCAATGTCTTGTCAATATTCTCATGCGCCTTCCGAATAGCGTGAGTTCTCACCTGAAAAAGAAAAGAAAATTCCTAAATTTCTGACAACAGATAAACCCAAAGAGAAAACAGTATTCCAAGCAGCAGAAACCTGAGTAGGTCGCATGGCGGCCTCGAGAGAAGAAAGACGGTGGTCAAAGGATCCAAGAATCTTAACGGTGCCATCAGTGATTTTTTGGCTTCTTAGCAGAGATTCGCGCAGAAGATCCGCCCGTACTTTGAGGGTTTCCATCGCGACAGGTACTCCCATTCTTCGGATATGATCAGATCCTTCTTTTCCTCGGATTATGAATGATGTTCTTTAATGCAGAATTAGGTTCATGATTTACTGTTAGTCGGGTCTTCTAACATTCAGCGACGGAGCAGTGGTCGCCTCGGTGTAAAGTCAACTACCAAAACACAGAAGTAAAACGAAAAACGAGGAAAAGAATGATGTAACGACAGAAACTAAGGTCCCGTGGGCGTTAGCCGAATATTTAGGGTGGGTTCGCAGCGTTTAAATGCACTCTAGGGGAGTGTTCCGATGCCAACAAAAGTTCCTCCGCTCAAAGCAGTGTTGGAGGAATGTTGGAAATCAAGCCGTACGTTTCCATTTCTCACCCTATAAATCACCCTTTCCCTACTATCTCTTCACTCCACTCTCTTCGGTCCATCTAGTCTTCTATTTTTTATTCAACCAAATCCGAGCAAGGATCAGGGTTTTTTTCCAGTTTTTTGTTTATGTTATATACAATTACTTAACATAGTTTTTTTCGTTTTTTTTTTATATATTTTCTAATAAATATTATTTTTTTCATTTTCCAGTATGGGTAGTAGAAAAACTGTACATCACTGGTCATTTACCGCAACTCAGATTATGTTGCAATGTGTTGTTGAGGCATATACAGCTTTGGTAGCAACAAAAAGGGTGTTCACAAAGCCATTGCAGAAAATTACAACAATACCATACAAAACTATCCAGACCTCGAACCGATAGACGAAAACAAGATCAGACATAAATATGATAGTCTTCGATAAGAGTGGATGAAATGGGATGCACTGATGAATAAGACTAGTGCTGGTTGGGATGTTTGTAAAGGAACGATTTCTGCAAGCGGTGAATGGTGGGAAGATCGTGTTAAGATTCGTGAACTTTACTTTTAACCGTTTATTTGAAGATAGATTCTTACAATTGTGTTTTATTTCTTTTAGGAATTTAGACCATTTGTTATGAAATATAAGAAACGTTCGTTAGAAAACTTGGAGCTGATGCAACAATTATTTCACGGGACTAATGCTACTGGTCAGTCGTCCTACACTCCTGCAGCAACCGTACAACCATCGCAGACTAGTACGCCGCCTTCAAGACAGAGCACGTTTGATAGAACATGGGATTTTGATGGGTTTCTTAATCCATTGGATGTAACACAAAATTATCATATTCCAAATTTGAATTCGCCAACAAATCCCCCATTGCAACAACCGTCAATGAATGCACCAATTTACGAAGCTCCACTAATCCCTCCTTCAACCCAAATTCCAATGAATCCCCCTTCTCATCCAACTTAATGCCACAGTTCTAGAAGACGACGGGGTGAAAATGAAGAAAAGATGACTGCTGTAATAACCCGGAAATCCGAGCCAATTTAAAAAATTTATTTTGGCAATTTTGATGAATTTTGATTATTTAAAATGAATTATTTTAAATAATAACGACGAGAAATTTATTTTGAATAGAATTAGAACGTATATATTTATATAGATCGTCGTTAGAATATAAATATTTTATTTAATTATAAAAGGAATTGAAAATGGCGCGGTAGTTCGAAAATTCGATTTCAAATTTCAAATGAATGTACATGATTCAAAATAAACCGGATTTTAGCGAAACCAAAAATATTAGAATCTATTTGAGAATATCTTTCCAACGAATCCAAAAAATTGAAATTTCATAGTGGGGATAAAAAGTTATGTCCAGTTGAAAATTCAGAATAGTCGTTATGGAATTCTGGCCCTTAAAAATGGAAATTTTGCAAACGACCTCGGTTTTCGACGAAACCACTTTTATTGGATCCGTGATGTCAAATTATTGCTAAGTTTCAAAATTCGTAATTTTTCGAATCAATATGTGAGCGTGGTGAAGGAAAACGCATTTGACCAGTTTCAATTGATTTTAATCGACTGGAAAATGGTCATTTTTCAAACGGTTTCAGAATTCGACGAAATTAGTTTTGTTAAGACTGTATCGTCAATACGAAGCTAAAAAATATTATTCGGAAATTTTTAGAGTCCGTATGTGGCCCCGGTGAATTGAAATGCGCGTTCAAATTCAATATATAAATTTATATTTTGACGATAACGAAACGATCGAATCGGCTAACGATACATATCTCATTGCGTTCGGAATGGGGGTAATTAGCTAGGAGCGACAGTCGTTGGGTCTCGTTTGATGTTCAAATAGAAAGTCAACCTTCTGAAATAAAATGATAATATATATATTATTATATACCCACCCCCTCCACTTTCTCTTCCCCCGAATCGTTCAACACAGAAAGAAAAGAAAAAACGAAGTCGCGCCGCTTCATCGAAGGCCCACCTCCACCGCACCCCCCTCCACATCGTCGTTGCACCCCCCCCCCCCTCGCGCACCTCCTCTCTCCTCTTCCCCTCCGGTTCGCGCAAACCTCGAGCCCGCCTCCCTCGTTTACAAAATAGCTCCCCCAAACCCAATAACAGCCAATGTTAACACCATGTTCTAGGGCGTTGGAGAGTCTCGAGTTGCTCCTCATACCCGATGCCGGAAGCTCTGGCGAAGGTCTTCAACGTGGGTCACGGTGATTGCGATCCGATGGCTGGAATCCGAGTGCTAGGCCAAATCGATTTGGTGACTTTGGTTGCAGCGTGTTCAACGATTGACTGTGAGTTTCTTTTATTTACAAAACTTAGCTTAAACCAGTTTTTAATTTAAATTCAGCTTTAATTTTTATATATGAAATGTTTAGATTTTTATACATATAAAGATATGATGTTTATGATAGTAAAGACGAGATTTTTGTATATGGTTAACAATAAAAATAAGATTTTTATATTATAGAAAGAATAAAAATATGATTTTTATTTATGTAGAGTAATAAAAATATAATTTTTATTATATTACTAACGGTATAAAAATAGTATTTTTACCTATATAGTAGCGGTATAAAAATAGAATGTTTATCTTTATAGTAGCGGGATAAAAATGAGATTTTTATCCATATAAAGTGATTATAAAATAAGGTGATTTTTTATATACATGACAACAATATAAAAATGCGATTTTTATATGTGTAGTGGATACGTTAGGCGAAAGTGACAAAAGGCGAGCACGACAAAGATTTTCTACATATGAAGAGTCGCGGCGTTTGGTTTAGCTAGTCGGTGAGAACTCCTCACTTTTATTTTAATTTCTAGTTGAAATATATACTAGGATACAGAAGGTGCTTAGCAGCACCCGACACCCGTCGTCCACAGACCATGGATGACTTGTTTGTTTGACTGTTGTGTTGTGAAATTTGATTGTGTGATGTGGAATGAAATAAAATATTTTATAGTGGAAAATATTTTATAGTTAAAAATATAATTTTTAATGTGTATATAAAATAAATATTTATAAACGAATCGGACGATTTGTTTATATACCATGATTTGACTGATATTGATTGGGACGATAAATTTTACACATCGCCCAACTGCACAAATAAAATATGTGTTTGATTGATTGAAACCCCACACGGGTATTGGGATGATATATGACATACACTAATCCCAATAATTAGATATATGTCGATCGATTGATTGACAGACTGTTATAAGCGTTAAATATTTATATTTGAGTCTTATGCAGTATAGAATGCACTCTGGATAATGGATTGTTGTTTTCATTGTTGTTATACACATTTGTTGTGTGAAAATCCATATAATCACATTATATGGTAATTGACTTTGTCTGATTTCAGTTCAGAAAGAATGAATATTTTAAAATAACGATTATTTTAAAATGACGAATATTTTAAAGTAATATTCAGTAAAAGATCAAAATGTGATTTTGATGTCCGATTTGGGATGGACGCGAATATATTTAAATATATAAAGTCGTGTCGGTTAGATTAACGCCATTTTGACGTGAACGATATTTATATCGATTTTATTCATTTTTCAATGAATATTGAAAGTGATTTCAAAATTCGAATTAAATTGAAAAGGATTGAAATTCGAATTAAATTGAAATGAATTGAAATTTGAATTAAATTGAAAATGAATTGAAATCGATTTGAAATGAATTAGAACGAATTTATATTGAAAAATTCAATTTTGATTTGAATTTGAAAAGAAAGTTGAAATCGTTTTGAAAACGAATTTAAACGATTTATAAAATACGTTTTGAAAAGAATCGATGAAATATATATAATATATATAATGGCCTGAATAGAACGCGCCGCGCCGTGGCAGTTCGCGAATTTCGACCATTGACTTCGAATGGATATTACGGGAGATCCGACCGTCGGATTCTCCTAAACCGAAACCGTTGGGTTCGTATCGAAAAGAACTTCCTAACGAATATAAGTGATTTGAAATCTAACGGTTGGATTTGGAATTATGTCCAAATCAAATTTGGAAAAGGTCGCTGTAAGTGCAGTTCGATGACCGTT
The DNA here is from genome assembly GCA_030737875.1 of Allium sativum. Classification (NCBI taxonomy): domain Eukaryota; kingdom Viridiplantae; phylum Streptophyta; class Magnoliopsida; order Asparagales; family Amaryllidaceae; genus Allium; species Allium sativum. Next base: position 483,519,455 of record CM060924.1, read on the forward strand.
GATAGAAATCGACTGTATGGGCCGTGATAAAATTATTAAAAATATCAATAATTTGTGTAAAATCATAAGAAATGATTTGTGAAGAATTGGGATGAAAAATTCCAAATTTGAAAAGATAAAAATAGATTTTTATCAAAATGAACTAGTTTGAACTAGAATTAAAATCAATTTATTTTGGAAATAAATAAATTGGATTTGAAATGGTTTTGAAAATAAACAAAATTTCCAATAATTGAATTGGAATGAATTTGAATCGAAATTATCTTTGGAATATTTCGATGTTGCATTTCGTGATTATACAGATATTGTTATGGAAATTTGAAAGATATATTTATATCGTTATTTCCAATACGATATTTGTTGGTCGTAGAATTTGATATTGAATATAAGCCGATATATTTTCTATTCAGAGCCTTGTATTTAATATCAAATGTGATTTGTGTTTGTCGTGAATGGTGTCTTCATTAACACTGTTCTTAAACCCAATTGAGAAAAAGATTAAATCATTTTATTTAGATTTAATGAAGTGTACCAATTAAATGGTATTTAATTGGAATTGAATTTGAATTGATTTTTGGGTTTATCGTGGACGGTGTTTTAAATAACACTTGTTCTTTAGCCCGCTAATCAATGGAATGTGATTTTGGGTTGTCGTGAATGGTATCTTTAATAATACTGTTCTTAGACCCAACTGAGTTAAGAAAATCAGAAACTAACTGGAGATTAGTTAAATTGAATGGTTTCTTGGGTATTGATCTGATGTTGGTTTCGGCCTTCGGGGTTAATACTTAGGGAATTGCTCACTTGCTATTTTACGGTTAAAAGATGATAGAATGGAATGTGATTTTGGGTTTATCGCGAACCATGTTTTAAACGACGTTGATTCTTTAACCAGTTAAAGATTAAAACTAAGTGGAGTTTTAATGAATCTTTAATTAGATTGAAATGATCGAGAATGGAGTACCACCAGTTTTGCTCAAGGCGATAGTTAAATCTTTAATTAGATTTGAACGTGAAATGGTAATGGAATTTACCGATAACACCGTGGTGTTAGATATGAAGTATCACCAGTTTTACTTCATGGGATGAATAGGTTGGGATTGGGAAATTAAAACAAATGATTACTTCGTTAAGGTTCGTTAATCCCAACTAGTTTGAAGTGATATTCAAAGGAAGATTAAAGAATAAATTTAAAAGAATTTATCTTTGATAGAATTAATGTGAACCTTTCCCTAAGAATGTGAAATTTAGAAACTAACTGTAGGTTAGCTAAGCAGAATGGTTTCCTGGGTATTGATCTGATGTTGGTTTCGGCCTTCGGGGTTAATGTTTGGGGAATTATTCTCTTGCTAATTTACGGTTAGTGACTGATGAATTAGAATGGGGCGTATGTTGTGTTTGTGTAACACTTGTTTATTATATACGCGAGTTATTCAGAAAGACCGGGTTTTTCCCATTCTGAATAACTGATTCGACGTGGTGTCGAGGATGAAGGCGGTGGTCGAAGACCGGAGGTCTTCACATCGTTTGGGTGATTACTGATGATCTTGATTGGGTTGTACACCCAAGAGGAGGGAATCAGTTGGTGATCGTCCAGACGTACTTGGAGATCGATGGATATGCGAGGTACAAGGTGCCTCCGGTTTCGTTCAGACCCTGGACGGACTTGTAAATGGACTGTGTGTCTGACATTGGATATCATTCTGTGTGATTGATGGATATTGGTTGCATAGAGTGGTTTGCCTGTGTGGCATGCTAAGATGCAAATGATCAAGGCTTCTGTTGAAATGCAGAGTCTTGTGGTTGATGATCAAAGCACGGCTTGTATGGCATAGCTTTGTGTAGCGTTGATTCGCGAGCCTCACACCCCGGTTGTGAACCAGAAACGGGAGAAGGACCTCAGGGAGGACATGCGTTTCATTCTAGCTGGAAGTGGCGTCAGTGGTTTTACACGCCCTGACGAGTTTGACTTATGTGGTTGTTGTTGTTGCGAGGCGCCTCGGATATATCGGTGACTATGTGGAGCCGATGGAGTCATTTGTTGGCTCATTGACACCCCAAAGGGTGGGGAAACGCAGTGTTCAGGCATTTTAATCCACATCTGTAACACCCCGAATTTTAGTTAATACTAAAATTCACTAATTATAGGATAAATAATCTCAGATGTGGGAATTGGGGGTAACGGGCTGCGTCATTGCGTTCGTCTCGGAAAAATACGCGAAATAGAGTCCGAGTTTTCGAGAATCGGAGTCCGTATGGCCCGGTTATGGCCCAAAGAAGTTTGCAGGAAAATTTAAGCTAAAAACAGATTTAAAAATTCAAATTCAGATTTGAAAATAGAACCAGCGGGGTCAGGCGGGAAAGTTCCCGCCCTAACCATGTCGACAGGGCTGTCGACAGGCCTGTCGACAGGGGTGTCGACTTGCCTGTCGACAGGGGCGCGGCGTCCAGAGAACCTGGGTGCACCAGGTTGGGTTTTAGGCTGGCTTGGAGGGCTGGGTTCTAGAGATTTCCTAAATCTGACGGACCTAAACTAATCTAGGGTTAATCTAAGGGCCTAAAACACTACCTAATCCTATAAATAAGACCCTAACCCTACCCTAATTCATTCATAATTAGATCTTGTAACTAAACTATGGCAAAATGAAACTTGATCATGGCCTCCACAAATCAATGAAGAGAGTTGCAAGCTAATCAACCTCTAATCATCTTCTTCTTCATATTTGGCAACTAGTTTTACTTCATAAGTTTGCTAATCTTGGTTTTGGTGAGTTCCTATAGCTTTAATAATCAATTGTTAAATTGATTATGGTAGGATATGATAAGACATGGCTATGTTTGTGGATAAATATGTTTATGCAAGTTTAGTATATTGTATGTTATGTGTTTGGCAAGTTTTATGCTACATGCAAGTTTAATGCCATGTTTTATGATGCAAAACATTATGTTGAACATTTATGCATATGTAACATGTTATGCAAACTATATGTGAGAGTATATGCAAGTTATATGTAACATGATATGCAAGTTATGCATGTGATTTTATGCATGCTAAGTATTTGGTGTTATGCATGCTAAGTATTTGATTTTATGCATGCTAAGTATTTGATTGTATGCATGCTAAGTATTGGGTTTTATGCATGCTAAGTGGTTGGTATTATGCATAAATCATGACATGCAAGTTTACCCTTTTAAAATGTGATGCATACATATGCAAGATGACACCTTTATATGCTATGCATGTTTACCCTCCTTTAAGATGCAAGTCATATATGCAAGTTCAACATGTTATGCAAGTTATGTGTATGCTTATATGCAAGCTCAATATGTTATGCAAGTTATGTGCATGATGTTATGTAAGTTATGTGCATGTTGTTATGCAAGTTCATATGCAAGTTATGTGTATGAGGGTATGCAAGTTATGTGCATGATGTTATGCAAGTTATGTTTATGAGATTATGCAAGTTATGTGCATGATGTTATGCAAGTTATGTTTATGAGATTATGCAAGTTATGTGCATGATGTTATGCAAGTTATGTATATGCTTAAATGCAAGTTTAATGTGATATGCAAGTTATGCATGCTTATGCAAGTATGTGAATGCTTATGCAAGTATGTGAATGCTTATGCAAGTATATGAATGCTTATGCAAGTTATGTGTATGCTCAAATGCATGTTTAACATGTTATGCAAGTTATGAGAATGCTTATATGCAAGTTCAACATGTTATGCAAGATATGTGTATGATAATATGCAAGCTCATATGCAACATGTTATGCAAATCATGTGTATGATAATGTGCAAGTTGGGTTAGATGTAGTTGGGTTAATATATGCTCATATATTCAAGTTGACATCCTCTTAACCCATGACAAAGTTATATGCTAAATCCATGATATTTGTGATGGATCTTTCCCTTTATTATGTCGTGAAATGAGAACGATTTACGTGGGGAACGATGGGGTAATAAATATGTTAATAAAAGTATGATTGGGTATGATTAAGCATACCATAAAAATAAATTAACATAAGTGGGAATTTACCTATTGAGTTAGGTCTACCCCATGGGAATTTACCTATTGAGTTAGGTCTACCCATGTTATGAAAAATGTGTAATTAATTAGGGATAATTAATTGTGGGGGTGATTAATTAGGTGTAATTAATCAACTAAGACACGAGGTTGGACCCTTTTGTAGCGGAAGTCTGCCCGGAACCGACCGGCCATCCAGCGGCTACAAATGATTGGCCCAATGTGAGAGGTCTTAGTCATAAATTAAATACATGATTAAAGTAAAGACACGAGGTTAGACCCTTTTGATGACAGAAGTCTGCCCGGAACCAACCGGCAAATCCAGCAGTCATAAAAGACGGTCTAATGTGAGAGGTCTTCATGAGGTCATGATCTTAATTAATGAATTAAGAAACACTTAACCATATTAGCATGTAAAGGGGCATGAGGGGTTAAGTGGGTGCCTTGGGTGGCATGTAGTAACTAGTGGGGGTGCCTTGGGTGGCATGAGGAAACTAGTGGGTTGCCTTGGGTGGCAATAGAAAATACGATTAGAATACTTAACCAAAGTGGAACATGTAATTAAACATGATTAAAGGGTTAAGTAAGTGCCTTGGGTGGCATGTGGGAATCAAGTAAGTGCCTTGGGTGGCATGCGGAAATCTAGTGGGTGCCTTAAGTGGCAATTGAAATATAATTAGATGACTTAACCAAACCTTAACATGTAAGGGGGCATGATTATAAAAAAGGGGTTAAGTGGGATGCACTAGATAAAAGTAGCAAGCTTAAGTAGTAGCTTGTGGGGGCCCATTTCAACCAATATCACAAACGTATCTTTGTGGGCTCGACTCTAGTCGAGTGACGGGACACGCATATTGGGCTTGACTATAAGTGGCCAAAATGGGTTAGCGGTGGCAACGCAGGATCAACGGGTTTCATATGCGTGTGTGGACCCGGGCTGGTTGGTAAGTCGTTGTTTCATCGTGTAGATATAAAGCCGTGCACCGTTGATATTATCAGGTAGCCACTTTGGGGAATGATACACCCCCTTTGTGGGACCAGCACGGGTATCTATGGTAGGGAGCCGATCGCTTGGGGGTAGTAGGTACACCTAGTGGAGATAGGGGCAGACGGCACCTATGTAGTCAGCTAGGGGTACACGAAACTACTGGGTAAAATTACTAAGTACACTTGGTGGGATCAACCTTTAAGTAGGAATTACCCTTGGGTGGGTAGAACTGGTGTGGTGCAGTGTAGGAATTACCCTTGGGTGGGTAGATCTGGGGTGGTGCAACCTAGTAATTATCCTTGGGTGGAAAAATGCGTCTTTTCGGTTATCTTAATACATCCTGTGTTTAGTTGGCTACTTAGTGTAGTCATTATCCCCAGAGGTACCGTACCTTGTTTATGTCATACCCTAATTACTTTAATGGTTGTATTGTTAGGGTTATAGGACTCACTCAGACTTATGTCTGACCCCGTTGTTTTTATCTTTTTCCCAACCCTCAGGTTATCAGGGTGGGCCCGGTACGAGAGGGCTTAGATCAGGCTGCTTTATTCTCTTTTGGAGCTTGGACCACAGATGTAGAGAGCTCAGCTTACCCTTTCTTTTGTGGCTATCAGTTCATGTATTGGGATTATGTACTTTTATTTATCAGGATGGATATTTTGTACTTGACTCTTATTGTGGTTTTGTGATGTAACCAACATGTTTTACTTTCCGCTGCAATGAAATGATGTTTCAAGATTTTCAAGTACTACTTATATCTGTTTTGTTGTAATTTTTCTGTTCTATATTCACTTAAAATACTCCACCGATGTTATGGCATTCCCTTAGCGAGTGACCATAGCGGGCGTGGGGTGTTACACGTGGTATCAGAGCAAAGGTTACCAGAACAGATAAAATTTTTAGAAAAACTATTTTCTAAGAATATTTTTGAAAGGAGTATTTTCAAAAACATGTCTTTTAAGAGAAAAGTTTTAGAAAGAAAAGCATAATCCCCGATAGCCATATCTTTATCTTTTGAATTCTCCGTTTGAATTACTTCCTCTCTCGTTTTGAGATTCCCCTCCGTGTGTAGATGATCTTTCTAAGATAGATAAGAATGGAAAACCACTTCAAGGGACTTAGACGTTAGTCGGATTAGAAGTTGGTTCAAGAAGGAGGAGGACTGGTAGGTACCTATTAGATAGACGATGGGAGGAAGGCTCAAATAGTTGATGTTTAATGAAGGACGAAACCTCATTTTGATGGGAGGTTATGAATGGAGAATGGGAAGAAGGGGGTTAGTGGTTATCCTTTTGGGAGGAATAGGACACCTTATTAGGATTGTCCAAAGAAGCAAGGGCAAGGTATGGAATCTCCTGGAGGGTGGTTGTATTCCCTCACGACTAAGGTACCAGATGGGGATAGGACCGTCTAGATCGGAACTTGGATTTCTTTATTATCCGATTCGAACTTGTTTGATTCTGACGCATCGAATTCGTTTATCTCATCATTGTTAGTTGACTCACTGCACTTAGACACCAGTTTGGTAGATGATCCCTTAGTTGTTTCAAACCCAATTGGGCTCCATGATGTGTTTGGGTTTGAAAGTTTCTATACTTAGCATTGAGTTTAGGTGTGATGCTTGTTGGGCTTCACGGGCTATGGGTTAGTTTTGGGCATGGACTGGTTATCCAGTAATGGTGCCGTTCTTATTGTGGAAGGAGAGTTGTTAGGCTTATGACCCGCTTGGGCAACACTCTCGAGATCTCTTGTAGTCCCATAGAATCTGTTATGCTAAGTTATCTAGAATCGCTTGACACGTCGGTCTAGAGTTTGCGATCTGTTAGAGCGGTCCGGGAATACTCGGATGTGTGTGAGGAGGTGAAGGGCTTACCTCCGAAGCGGGAGATTGACTTCCGAATATATCTGGTGGAAAATGCTAAACCAGTATCTTGGCCAGTGTGCCACATGGCTCCTCGTGAGAGGAGGGAACTCCATAAGTAAGTAGGGGAGTTGCTTGAGAAGGGGTTCATAAGACGGAGTATATTGGAGTGAGGTGCTCCAGTAGTTTTTGCCACAAAGGCGGATGGGTCCCTCAGACTTTGTGTAGACTAAAGAGAACTAAATAAACTCACAAAGAAGAATAGACACCCATTGCCTAGGATTAATGATCTCTTTGATCAGTTGGCTGGCGCCTCAGTATTTTTGTAGTAGGACTTAGCCACGGGATTTCATCAGTTGAGAGTGGCTGAGAATAGTATAGAGAAGACTGCCTTTAGGATTCCGGATGATTTTTTTTATGAGTGGCTGGTGATGCCATTTGGTTTGACGAACGCCCCCGCATACTTTGTTGATTTGATGAGAAGGGTGTTCAAGGAGTACCTAAATAAGTTCGTGATGGTCTTTGTGGATGACATCTGGATCTTTTCTAAGAGAGAAATAAATTTTCGTATGTGCTCAATAGGGTGAGCAAAGCCAGTTATCGGAAAAACGGTGGTTTTGGAGCAAGACTGGCGAGGACATCCAGGGTTGGACAAGGGGCTTAATTATTTAGCCGTTTTTACTAGTATCATCTCACGTAGGTCATCTGAATTCGAAGGAGGTATCCCTTGGGTGTTTGTCTGATATTGGTTTAGGCCTTTGGGGCTTGCATTTGGGGGATGCCGAGTTCGACTAGGGTGGTCTGCGTGAGAGATGAACAGTTGTGATGATTTTGGATGATATCCTGGTGGGGAAGAGCATGCCCTACATCTTAGGGAAGTGTTGGAGACTCTTCGAGCGCATAGTCTTAGGACAGCAAAAGTGGATGGGATTCTTAGCATCCTATGAGTTTGAGATAGCGTACACCCACGGTAAGGGTAACATGGTAGCGGACGCCTTAAGTAGAAAAAGGTTGTCCTCGAGTTTGTGGTTCGTTGAACGACGGAGCTTAGAGTTTATTTCTATGTTTGACTTTAGACCTTCCGTTGACTTTGTACCCGGTTTGCTAGCCTCCTTGGAGGTTAGGCCTACTCTTTTGGGGCGGATTGGAGAAGCACAGAGGGACGACCCACAGTTGGTTGAGTTGGTAGAGAAGCTCATAAGGGGGAAGTCGTCCAGCCATTTGAGTAGGTACACCCTAGACGATAGGGGGTGCTTGCGTAGAGACGGTAGACTTTGTGTACCGCAAGACGAGGGTTTGAGGAAGGTTATTCTTGATGATGCACACCGTTCTAGGATGACCATTCATCCCGGTGGGGACAAGATGTACCATGACATGAAGAGGGTTTTCTTCTGGGCCGGTATGAAGAAAGATGTGGCCGAGTATGTCGCTCGATGCTTGGTGTGCCAACAAGTGAAGGCGGAGCAAAAGAAACCAGGTGGGTTGCTTCACCCATTGGAAGTTCCGCAATGGAAGTGGGATAGCGTCTCGATGGATTTTATTGACGGGTTACCCAGATCAAGAAAGGGTAATATGGGAATTTGGGTGGTGGTAGACAGACTTACTAAGAGCGCTCATTTCATACCCGTGAAGAGCAAGAGGACCGCTCCATGGCTAGCTTCTGTATATCTTCGAGGGATAGTTCGATTGCATGGGGTACCCTCTAGCATAGTGAGTGATCGAGATCCTATCTTCACTAGAGAGTTTTGGAAGAGTTTGCAAGAGGCGGTAGGGACTCAGTTGTGTTTGAGTACCGCATATCATCCTCAGACGGACGGCCAGACCGAGAGGGTGAATCAAGTTTTAGAAGACCTTTTTGAGGCTATGTATCTTGGATTTTGGAGGTACATGGGAGGAGCATCTTCCATTGGTGGAGTTGCCCGACAGACTTAGTGGTGTACATGATGTATTCCATGGGAGGAAGTGCCTACATGAGACCGCAGAGGTGGTAGGGCCGAGTTTGCTTAGAGAAGTGGAAGTAGAGCGTGATGCGACGATTCGACGAGCTCCTACTTGCATCCTTGGGTCAGAGATTTGGAAGATGAGAAACAGAGAGGTTCAACTAGTCAAAGTACAAAGGGGAGATGAAGAGAGCGACGCTACCTGGGAGACGGAAGCGAAGATGCGTTCGAGGTACCCTTTTCTTTCGGAGGGTATGTCCTTTTGCTTCTCCTTCATCGCAAATCTTGTGCTTATCTTATCCTTAGTATGTCCTCTCGTTAGTACCTTTGACCTTCAGATAGGATAGCCCTATGGTTGAAACATGTGTTTGAGACATGTTATGTATGATGGATGCAAGTGGATGCAAGTGTTTGCTAGTGGTTGCTCGTGGATGCATATACACACACTCTAGGCACTAGATCGGCTCAGTCACTTCATATTGCATATTGCATAGAATTGTGTGTAGGAAGCTATATCTATGGATGTATAATGATTGTGTTATCATATGGATGATGCATTTTGGTGAATGATTGTGCACTCATGTAGATATTGTATGTGTCGATAGGGTTCTCTCGCATACATAATGGATGCATGGCACTATCATGGTTTGCATATGTTCATACAGTAGATAGGGAACATGTACACACACTTTTTGCATATGCTCATACATCGTTAGAAACTGTTAAGGACAATGGATGCCCGTGTTTGATGGATTGAGTAGATGGTTGTTTGGATGGTAGGATATGCATTCTCCTTAGCTTGGAGATTTCGGGGACGAAATCCTTTAAGGAGGGGGGAATGTAACACCCCGAATTTTAGTTAATACTAAAATTCACTAATTACAGGATAAATAATCTCAGATGTGGGAATTGGGGGTAACGGGCTGCGTCATTGCTTTCGTCTCGGAAAAATACGCGAAATAGAGTCCGAGTTTTCGAGAATCGGAGTCCGTATGGCCCGGTTATGGCCCAAAGAAGTTTGCAGGAAAATTTAAGCTAAAAACAGATTTAAAAATTCAAATTCAGATTTGAAAATAGAACCAGCGGGGTCAGGCGGGAAAGTTCCCGCCCTAACCATGTCGACAGGGCTGTCGACAGGCCTGTCGACAGGGGTGTCGACTTGCCTGTCGACAGGGGCGCGGCGTCCAGAGAACCTGGGTGCACCAGGTTGGGTTTTAGGCTGGCTTGGAGGGCTGGGTTCTAGAGATTTCCTAAATCTGACGGACCTAAACTAATCTAGGGTTAATCTAAGGGCCTAAAACACTACCTAATCCTATAAATAAGACCCTAACCCTACCCTAATTCATTCATAATTAGATCTTGTAACTAAACTATGGCAAAATGAAACTTGATCATGGCCTCCACAAATCAATGAAGAGAGTTGCAAGCTAATCAACCTCTAATCATCTTCTTCTTCATATTTGGCAACTAGTTTTACTTCATAAGTTTGCTAATCTTGGTTTTGGTGAGTTCCTATAGCTTTAATAATCAATTGTTAAATTGATTATGGTAGGATATGATAAGACATGGCTATGTTTGTGGATAAATATGTTTATGCAAGTTTAGTATATTATATGTTATGTGTTTGGCAAGTTTTATGCTACATGCAAGTTTAATGCCATGTTTTATGATGCAAAACATTATGTTGAACATTTATGCATATGTAACATGTTATGCAAACTATATGTGAGAGTATATGCAAGTTATATGTAACATGATATGCAAGTTATGCATGTGATTTTATGCATGCTAAGTATTTGGTGTTATGCATGCTAAGTATTTGATTTTATGCATGCTAAGTATTTGATTGTATGCATGCTAAGTATTGGGTTTTATGCATGCTAAGTGGTTGGTATTATGCATAAATCATGACATGCAAGTTTACCCTTTTAAAATGTGATGCATACATATGCAAGATGACACCTTTATATGCTATGCATGTTTACCCTCCTTTAAGATGCAAGTCATATATGCAAGTTCAACATGTTATGCAAGTTATGTGTATGCTTATATGCAAGCTCAATATGTTATGCAAGTTATGTGCATGATGTTATGTAAGTTATGTGCATGTTGTTATGCAAGTTCATATGCAAGTTATGTGTATGAGGGTATGCAAGTTATGTGCATGATGTTATGCAAGTTATGTTTATGAGATTATGCAAGTTATGTGCATGATGTTATGCAAGTTATGTTTATGAGATTATGCAAGTTATGTGCATGATGTTATGCAAGTTATGTATATGCTTAAATGCAAGTTTAATGTGATATGCAAGTTATGCATGCTTATGCAAGTATGTGAATGCTTATGCAAGTATGTGAATGCTTATGCAAGTATATGAATGCTTATGCAAGTTATGTGTATGCTCAAATGCATGTTTAACATGTTATGCAAGTTATGAGAATGCTTATATGCAAGTTCAACATGTTATGCAAGATATGTGTATGATAATATGCAAGCTCATATGCAACATGTTATGCAAATCATGTGTATGATAATGTGCAAGTTGGGTTAGATGTAGTTGGGTTAATATATGCTCATATATTCAAGTTGACATCCTCTTAACCCATGACAAAGTTATATGCTAAACCCATGATATTTGTGATGGATCTTTCCCTTTATTATGTCGTGAAATGAGAACGATTTACGTGGGGAACGATGGGGTAATAAATATGTTAATAAAAGTATGATTGGGTATGATTAAGCATACCATAAAAATAAATTAACATAAGTGGGAATTTACCTATTGAGTTAGGTCTACCCCATGGGAATTTACCTATTGAGTTAGGTCTACCCATGTTATGAAAAATGTGTAATTAATTAGGGATAATTAATTGTGGGGGTGATTAATTAGGTGTAATTAATCAACTAAGACACGAGGTTGGACCCTTTTGTAGCGGAAGTCTGCCCGGAACCGACCGGCCATCCAGCGGCTACAAATGATTGGCCCAATGTGAGAGGTCTTAGTCATAAATTAAATACATGATTAAAGTAAAGACACGAGGTTAGACCCTTTTGATGACAGAAGTCTGCCCGGAACCAACCGGCAAATCCAGCAGTCATAAAAGACGGTCTAATGTGAGAGGTCTTTATGAGGTCATGATCTTAATTAATGAATTAAGAAACACTTAACCATATTAGCATGTAAAGGGGCATGAGGGGTTAAGTGGGTGCCTTGGGTGGCATGTAGTAACTAGTGGGGGTGCCTTGGGTGGCATGAGGAAACTAGTGGGTTGCCTTGGGTGGCAATAGAAAATACGATTAGAATACTTAACCAAAGTGGAACATGTAATTAAACATGATTAAAGGGTTAAGTAAGTGCCTTGGGTGGCATGTGGGAATCAAGTAAGTGCCTTGGGTGGCATGCGGAAATCTAGTGGGTGCCTTAAGTGGCAATTGAAATATAATTAGATGACTTAACCAAACCTTAACATGTAAGGGGGCATGATTATAAAAAAGGGGTTAAGTGGGATGCACTAGATAAAAGTAGCAAGCTTAAGTAGTAGCTTGTGGGGGCCCATTTCAACCAATATCCCAAACGTATCTTTGTGGGCTCGACTCTAGTCGAGTGACGGGACACGCATATTGGGCTTGACTATAAGTGGCCAAAATGGGTTAGCGGTGGCAACGCAGGATCAACGGGTTTCATATGCGTGTGTGGACCCGGGCTGGTTGGTAAGTCGTTGTTGCATCGTGTAGATATAAAGCCGTGCACCGTTGATATTATCAGGTAGCCACTTTGGGGAATGATACACCCCCTTTGTGGGACCAGCACGGGTATCTACGGTAGGGAGCCGATCGCTTGGGGGTAGTAGGTACACCTAGTGGAGATAGGGGCAGACGGCACCTATGTAGTCAGCTAGGGGTACACGAAACTACTGGGTATAATTACTAAGTACACTTGGTGGGATCAACCTTTAAGTAGGAATTACCCTTGGGTGGGTAGAACTGGTGTGGTGCAGTGTAGGAATTACCCTTGGGTGGGTAGATCTGGGGTGGTGCAACCTAGTAATTATCCTTGGGTGGAAAAATGCGTCTTTTCGGTTATCTTAATACATCCTGTGTTTAGTTGGCTACTTAGTGTAGTCATTATCCCCAGAGGTACCGTACCTTGTTTATGTCATACCCTAATTACTTTAATGGTTGTATTGTTAGGGTTATAGGACTCACTCAGACTTATGTCTGACCCCGTTGTTTTTATCTTTTTCCCAACCCTCAGGTTATCAGGGTGGGCCCGGTACGAGAGGGCTTAGATCAGGCTGCTTTATTCTCTTTTGGAGCTTGGACCACAGATGTAGAGAGCTCAGCTTACCCTTTCTTTTGTGGCTATCAGTTCATGTATTGGGATTATGTACTTTTATTTATCAGGATGGATATTTTGTACTTGACTCTTATTGTGGTTTTGTGATGTAACCAAACATGTTTTACTTTCCGCTGCAATGAAATGATGTTTCAAGATTTTCAAGTACTACTTATATCTGTCTTGTTGTAATTTTTCTGTTCTATATTCACTTAAAATACTCCACCGATGTTATGGCATTCCCTTAGCGAGTGACCATAGCGGGCGTGGGGTGTTACAACATCGGTGGACCGACCCTGACGATCCAAGGGCCCACCTGAGTCTGGGTCCTGAGACACAAGCTAGAGCGTCTCGAATCGGTAGAGGACTATCTTTTGCCTCGGTTCACAGATGGAAATCCAACTTCCAATACGTGACATTTCGATTTTAGTTGTAATCCTATATATGGCGACATAGTGGGATGGGGCGCTTATGCCATCTATGATTGATACTTATGATTGAAATTATTTTGACACTATACACTTATAGTAATAATAAAACATGAAATTTAGCGTATCAAGCATTCTTTGGCTATTATAAGGTAAAAACTCTATCCTCCGGCTTGCGTTGCATTGTGTGATGGGACCTAGGTCTTGTAATAGCTTCATTATTCTTTATTTAGCATTGCGTTGTTGTTTTATGCACTGGTGTTCTTGGGAGGAAACTCGTTCCGTGTTATACGGCGTGGTCCCTTGATTTACCTAACTTTAAAATAAAGATTAGTAACTGTTTTAGTTCTCACACCAGTCCCATGACTGACCTGGAGTTTATTGTTTTAACCTAAACTCTGGGTGACCTTATTTTGACACGGGCAGCTAGTAGTTTTGGTTTTGCAGATTTATATTCACAGGATCCTGATTTACAGCTGGAACGATACTCGGAAAGCTCTATATCCGTGTATTACTTGTAGTTGTGTTTTGTATCATTTTCCGCTGTGATGTATTTAAACGTAATTTAAATCTCTGATATTTTCTGTGTAATATTTATTTATACTCTGTATATTCTGGTATTCTGATGGAATTGTTGTAATTAACAATGAAATGTTCTTCTGTTTGCATTCGAATTTGTCGTGTTCTCAAAACAATCGGGCGTTTCGAACGGTCTTCGTCGGTTTAGCGACTGATTCGAATCGAGCGGAATTCCCGATCGTTACATTTGGTATCAAAGCTTTGGTTTACAAAGCTCAGAGAACAAGAAACGTTAGAACCAAACGAAAGAATTCATCAAAGATTGGATTAGTGATATCCAACGGGAATGACTCATTAGAGATGGGATCAGTAGTATCCTAGAACGAGTGTGAAGAGTACATTTTTAAAAATGAAAACGAATTTTGTTTTGAAAATTTAAACTTTATTCAACGTATTTGAATATTTATTTTTAAATTGATTTGGACCATCCGATATATAAAGATTTTGCATATACGCCTAGCTAGCGTGTATACGAAGTTTTAATGTATTGGATAGTTATAGAATCACACTCTAGTTGCCCGGGGATAATTCTGGTGACGGGGCACCATCGCCAGTATTTATTTTCGAGTTTCGAAAGTGAGATTTCTATATATTCCTAATTGACTGGTGTGAGAACCAAAATTAAATAAGGCTTATTGTTGTGATTTGGCATCAAAAATCTGATTTTTAGACTATGTATCAAAATTATGAATTTGAAACGATAATCAACTAATTGATTGATGATTGTGTTGTTTGATTATTGTTTGATTAATTAAATGTTGAACCTTTAGCCAAATTGAATTAAATATTGAATTGTATTGAAAATTAGTCGCATTTGCATGCATATACATGTACTTACATTGAGCAAGTCATAGCAAGGAGGCTAGAGAAGAGGAATAAAATTGTTTGCTTGGCAAATAGGTACATGTTTATTGTATTTCTTGGGTTTTTGATGATTTTATGAGCCGATTGGCTAGCTGCTTGGCTGCTTCTTTTTCTTTTTGGATTGATGAGGGCCATGGGAGGCTATTTGAAATATCCCGAAGTCCCCGGTGCAGGGGAGGTTATGGAGAAATTTTTCGAAAATTTAGGGTGTTTGCCAAATTTTTGAAAAATTTGAAAAGTTCTTGGAAACTGAAAAGTTGAAGAACTTAAGCCGTAATGAAAATAATGAAAGTTGAGTTGATTTGTTAAACAACTTTCGGCTTCGTTCCTTTTCGGGGACGAAAAGTTTTAAGTGGGGGTGATTGTAATAACCCGGGAATCCGAGCCAATTTAAAATTTTTATTTTGGCAATTTTGATGAATTTTGATTATTTAAAATGAATTATTTTAAATAATAACGACGAGAAATTTATTTTGAATAGAATTAGAACGTATATATTTATATAGATCGTCGTTAGAATATAAATATTTTATTTTAATTATAAAAGGAATTGAAAATGGTAATTCGAAAATTCAATTTCAAATTTCAAATGAATGTATAGGATTCAAAATAAACAGGATTTTAGTGAAACCAAAAATATTAGAATCTATTTGAGAATATCTTTCCGACGAATCCAAAAAATTGAAATTTCATAGCGGGGATAAAAAGTTATATCCAGTTGAAAATTCAGAATAGTCGCTATGAAATTCTGGCCCTTAAAAATAGAAATTTTGCAAACGACCTCAGTTTTCGACGAAACCACTTTTGTTGGATCAGTTTTCAAAATTCATAATTTTTCGAATCAATATGTGAGCGTGGTGAAGGAAAACGCGTTTGACCAGTTTCAGTTGATTTTAATCGACTGGAAAATGACCATTTTTCAAACAGTCTCAGAATTCGACGAAATTAGTTTTGTTAAGACCGTATCGTCAATACGAAGCTAGAAAATGTTTTTCGGGAATTTTTAGAGTCTGTATGTGGTTCCAGTGAATTGAAATGCGCGTTCAAATTCAATATATAAATTTATATTTTGATTTTGATGAAAACTTATCGAAACGATCGAATCGGCTTACGATACATATCCTATTGCATTCGGAATGGGGGTAATTAGCTAGGGGCGACAGTTGTTGGGTCTCGTTTGGTGTTCAAATAGAAAGTCAACCTTCTAAAATAAAAATAGAATAACATGATAATATATATATTATTATATACCCACCCCCTCCACTTTCTCTTCCCCCAAATCGTTCAACACAGAAAGAAAAAAATAACGAAGTTGTGCCGCCTCATCGAAGACCCACCTCCACCGCACCCCCTCCATATCGCCGTTGCACCCCCCCCTCCTCGTGCACCTCCTCTCTCCTCTTCCCCTCCGGTCCACACAAACCCCGAGCCCTCCCCCCCGGTCGTTTACAAAATAGCTCCCCCAAACCCAATAACAGCCAATGTTGACACCGTGTTCTATGGCGCTGGACGGTCTCGTGTTGCTCCCCATTCCCGACGCCGGAAGCTCTAGCGAAGGTCTTCAACATGGGTCACGACGATTGCGATCCGATGGCCGGAATTCGAGTGCGAGGCCAAATCGATTTGGTGACTTTGGTTGCAGCGTGTTCAACGATTGACTGTGAGTTTCTTTTATTTACAAAACTTAGCTTAAATCAGTTTTTAATCCAGTTTTTAATTTAAATTCAGTTTTAATTTTTATATATGAAATGTTTAGATTTTTATACATATAAAGATATGATGTTTATGATAGTAAAGACGAGATTTTTGTATATGGTTAACAATAAAAATATGATTTTTATATTATAGAAAGAATAAAAATATGATTTTTATTTATGTAGAGTAATAAAAAAATAATTTTAATTATATTACTAACGGTATAAAAATAGTATTTTTACCTATATAGTAGCGGTATAAAAATAGAATTTTTATCTATATAGTAGCGGGAAAAAAATGTGATTTTTATCCATATAAAGTGATTATAAAAAAAGGTATATACATGGCAACAATATAAAAATGCGATTTTTATATGTGTAGTGGATACGTTAGGCGAAAGTGACAAAAGACGAGCACGACAAAGATTTTCTACATATGAAGAGTCGCGACGTTTGGTTTAGCTAGTCGGTGAGAACTCCTCACTTTTATTTTAATTTCTAGTTGAAATATATACTAGGATGCAGACGGTGCTTAGCAGCACCCGACACCCGTCGTCCACAGACCATGGATGACTTGTTTGTTTGATTGCTGTGTTGTGAAATTTGATTGTGTGATGTGGAATGAAATAAAATATTTTATAGTGGAAAATATTTTATAGTTAAAAATATAATTTTTAACGTGTATATAAAATAAATATTTATAAACGAATCATACGATTTGTTTATATACCCTGATTTGACTGATATTGATTGGGACGATAAATTTTACACATCGCCCAACCGCACAAATAAAATCTGTGTTTGATTGATTGAAACCCTACACGGGTATTGGGATGATATATGACATACACTAATCCCAATAATTAGTTATATGTCGATCGATTGTTTGACAGGCTGTTATAAGCTTTAAATGTTTATATTTGATGCTTATGCAGTGTAGAATGCACTCTGGATGATGGATTGTTGTTTTCATTGTTGTTATACACATTTATTGTGTGAAAATCCATATAATCACATTATATGGTAATTGACTGTGTCTGATTCCAGTTCAGAAAGAATGAGTATTTTAAAATAACGATTATTTTAAAATGACAAATATTTTAAAGTAATATTTAGTAAAAGATCAAAATGTGATTTAGATGTCCGATTTGGGATGGACACGAATATATTTAAATATATAAAGTCGTGTCGGTTAGATTAACGCCATTTTGACGTGAACGATATTTATATCGATTTTATTCATTTTTCAATGAATATTGAAAGTGATTTCAAAATTCAAATTAAATTGAAAAGGATTGAAATTCGAATTGAATTGAAATGAATTGAAATTCGAATTAAATTGAAATTGAATTGAAATCGATTTGAAATGAATTAGAACGAAATTATATTGAAAAATTCAATTTTGATTTGAATTTGAAAAGGAAGTTGAAATCGTTTTGAAAACGAATTTAAACGATTTATAAAATATGTTTTGAAAGGAAATCGATGAAATATATATAATATATATATTATATATATAATGGCCTAAATAGAACGCGTCGTGCCGTGGCAGTTCGCGAATTTCGACCATTGACTTCGAATGGATATTACGGGAGATCCGACCGTCGGATTCTCCTAAAACTGGAGCCGTTGGGTTCGTATCGAAAAGAGCTTTCTAACGAATATAAGTGATTTGAAATCTAACGGATGGATTTGGAATTATGTCCAAATCAAATTTGGAAAAGGTCGTTGTAAGTGCAGTTCGATGGCCGTTGATGGAAATCTAC
This sequence comes from Allium sativum, assembly GCA_030737875.1. Taxonomy (NCBI): domain Eukaryota; kingdom Viridiplantae; phylum Streptophyta; class Magnoliopsida; order Asparagales; family Amaryllidaceae; genus Allium; species Allium sativum. The sequence continues at coordinate 483,537,943 of CM060924.1, forward strand.
TATACCGGCCGTGATAAAATTATTAAAAATATCAATAATTTGTGTAAAATCATAAGAAATGATTTGTGAAGAATTGGGATGAAAAATTCCAAATTTGAAAAGATAAAAATAGATTTTTATCAAAATGAACTAGTTTGAACTAGAATTAAAATCAATTTATTTTTGAAATAAATAAATTGGATTTGAAATGGTTTTGAAAATAAACAAAATTTCCAATAATTGAATTGGAATGGATTTGAATCGAAATTATCTTTGGAATACTTCGATGTTGGATTTCGTGACTATACAGATATTGTTATGGAAATTTGAAAGATATATTTATATCATTATTTCCAGTATGATATTTGTTGGTCGTAGAATTTGATATTGAATATAAGTCGATATATTTTCTATTCAGAGCCTTGTATTTAATATCAAATGTGATTTGGGTTTGTCGTGAATGGTGTCTTCAGTAACACTGTTCTTAAACCCAGTTGAGAAAAAGATTAAATCTTTTTATTTATATTTAATGAAGTGTACCAATTAAATGGTATTTAATTAGAATTGAATTTGAATTTATTTTTGGGTTTATCGTGGACGGTGTTTTAAATAACACTTGTTCTTTAACCCGATAATCAATGGAATGTGATTTTGGGTTGTCGTGAATGGTATCTTTAATAATACTGTTCTTATAACCCAATTGAGTTAAGAAAATCAGAAACTAATTGGAGATTAGTTAAGTTGAATGGTTTCTTGGGTATTGATCTGATGTTGGTTTCGGCCTTCGGGGTTAATACTTAGGGAATTGCTCACTTGCTATTTTACGGTTAAAATCTGATAGAATGGAATGTGATTTTGGGTTTATCGCGAATCGTGTTTTAAACGACATTGATTCTTTAACCCAGTTAAAGATTAAAACTAAGTGGAGTTTTAATGAATCTTTAATTAGATTGAAAAGATCGAGAATGGAGTATCACCAGTTTTGCTCCAGGCGATAGTTAAATCTTTAATTAGATTTGAACGTGAAATGGAAATGGAATCTACCAATAACACTGTGGTGTTAGATATGAAGTATCACCAGTTTTAATTCATGGGATGAATAGATTGGGATTGGGAAATTAAAACAAATGATTACTTCGGTAAGGTTCGTTAATCCCGACTAGTTTGAAGTGATATTCAAAGGGAGATTAAAGAGTAAATTTAAAAGAATTTATCTTTGATAAAATTAATGGGAACCTTTCCCTAAGAATGTGAAATTTAGAAACTAACTGTAGGTTAGCTACGCAGAATGGTTTCCTGAGTATTGATCTGATGTTGGTTTCGGCCTTCGGGGTTAATGTTTGGGGAATTATGAGTATTGATCTGATGTTGGTTTCGGCCTTCGGGGTTAATGTTTGGGGAATTATTCTCTTGCTAATTTACGGTTAGTGACTGATGAATTGGAATGGGGTGTATGTTGTGTTTGTGTAACACTTGTTTATTATATACGCGAGTTATTCAGAAAGACCGGGTTTATCCCATTCTGAATAACTGATTCGACGTGGTGTCGAGGATGAAGACGGTGGTGATTACTGATGATCTTGATTGGGTTGTACACCCAAGAGGAGAGAATCAGTTGGTAATCGTCCAGACGTACTTAGAGATCGATGGATATGCGAGGTACAAGGTGCCTCCGGTTTCGTTCAGACCCAGGACAGACTTGTAAATGGACTGTGTATCTGACATTGGATATCATTCTGTGTGATTGATGGATATTGGTTGCATAGAGTGGTTTTCCTATGTGGCATGCTAAGATGCAAATGATCAAGGCTTCTATTGAAAAGCAGAGTCTTGTGGTTAATGATCAAAGCACGACATGTGTGGCATAGCTTTGTGTAGCATTGATTCGCGAGCCTCACACCCCGGTTGTGAACCAGAAACGGGAGAAGGACCTCAGGGAGGACATGCGTTTCTTTCTAGCTAGAAGTGGCGTCAGTGGTTTTACACACCCTGACGAGTTTGACTTATGTGGTTGTTGCTGTTGCGAGGCGCCTCGGATATATCGGTGACTATGTGGAGCCGATGGAGTCATTTGGTTGCTCATTGACACCCCCAAAGGGTGGGGAAACGCAGTGTTCAGGCATTTTAATCCGCATCGTTGGACCGGCCCTGACGATCCAAGGGCCCACCTGAGTCTGGGTCCTGAGACATGGGCTAGAGCGTCTCGAATCGGTAGAGGACTATCTTTTGCCTCGATTCACAGATGGAAATCCAACTTCCAATACGTGACGTTTCAATTTTAGCTGTAATCCTATATATGGCGACACAGTGGGATGGGGCGCTTATGTCGTCTATGATTGATACTTATGTTTGAAATCGTTTTGACACTATACATTTATAGTAATAATAAAACATGAAATTTAGCGTATTATGCATTCTTTGGCTATTTTAAGGTAAAAACCCTATCCTCCGGCTTACGTTGCATTATGTGATGGGACCTGAGTCTTATAGTAGCTTCATTGTTCTTTATTTAGCATTGCGTTGTTGTTTTATGCACTGGTGTTCTTGGGAGGAAACCCGTTCCGTGTTATACGGCGTGGTCCCTTGATTTACCTAACTTTAAAATAAAGATTAATAACTGTTTTAGTTCTCACACCAGTCCCATGACTGACCTGGAGTTTATTGTTTTAACCTAAACTCTGGGTGCCCTTATTTTGACACGGGCAGCTGGTAGTTTTGATTTTGCAGATTTACATTCACAGAATCCTTATTTACAGCTGGAACGATACTCGGAAAGCTCTGTGTCCGTATATTACTTCTAGTTGTGTTTTGTATTATTTTCCACTGCGATGTATTTAAATGTAATTTAACTCTGATTTTTCTGTGTAATATTTATTTATACTCTGCATATTCTTGTATTCTGGTGAAATTGTTGTAATTAACAATGAAATGTTCTTCTGTTTGCGTTCGAATCTGTCGTGTTCTCAAAACAATTACGTGTTTCGAACGGTCTTCGTCGGTTTAGCGACTAATTCGGATTGAGCGGAATTCCCGATCGTTACAACTGGGCTCATTGACCTAATGCACGAGAGACAGGTGAAAAAATCTCGCACACATTCTAATAGTCCGAATACGGGTACTAGTTGGAATCAATGGGAAATTCGACAACTTTTGGGATTGTTGTTACTCACATTCAACGTCTTGGAGAAGGAGGCGAATTTAATGTTGTAGACGCTTTAGTATATGTTATGGAACCCGGCAAGACTGAGATGTTCACTCTTATTCCCGACAATCTAGCGAAAAACTGGTTGATATCAGGGTAGCAGACAAACGAAACACAAAAGAATACCAAACTTATCTGATAAATCAAGGTGGTGCCAACAAGTAAGATGTTCATGTAATCTGATATTATTGTATTTCTATTGTATTTCCTTTGTGCAATGAAATGTAGTCGTTTTGTTTTGTCTACTTAAGTATTTAATTCATTCATAACAATTAATTTAACAATTAAAATACCCCGCTCAAATACCTCGTTCGCAGCAAAAAACACATTCCCCGTTGCTACAGTACCCCGCTCAAATACCCCGCTTCCATTCGTCAAGAACGCACCCTTAGGTTGCATCGGCGTACAGTGCCTCAGCGGTCCAAACGGTCCAAACACATATTCTAGCGGTTAAACCCAATGGATCGAAAAGTGACATTGACGTCCGACGCGAACGCTTATTTTGTTCGTGGTCTTCTTGTATCTCATCTACTTCTCTTCTTCATCCTTACACCTTCACATCTACCTCACAAACAAACACAAATCAGAAACGCTTGCAAAAATCTATTCAATTCAGTTACAACTCGTTAAATTCTTTTATATTACTGCATTTTGTATAACATATGTTTTTTCTGTCTTTTGACCGACTTTTATTTTTAATGTTATTTTCAAGATATATAAATGACTTCAAGCAGTCAAAAACAAATTTACCAGTGGAATTATGAACCAGCGACGCCGTTTTTCAACGGTTTTATCGAAGTGTATGGGGTTTGCGGTGTATATAGGAAATGAATTCATAAGACAATCATAGTCAACTTCAATACCGTTGCAGAAACCGTATCCAATATAGCTTTAGTTGATGAAGGATGTAACGACATATATTTTTAGTCAATTAATTTTGAACATTTAATATTGTTTTAAATGTTGAATTGATAATATAAATGGATTTCATATGGAATTTATCGAATAATCGAATATGATTTAATTTAGGATATATCGAATTATCATAATATGAAAATGAAAATAATTGAATTCGAAGATAAAACTAAATCAAAACAATTCAAATGATCAATATAAATTCTATTTGAATTAGGACGACAATAATAATTTATTATCAAAAAATTTATTGTTTTTGAATTTAAAATTTTATTTAATCGATTTAATTTGGTACGTGAAGATAGTAAATTTGCAAATGACCTTTTTTTGACGAAACTAATTTTATTGGGTCCGGAACATCAAACCATAGTAGTATGTCAATTTCCATCGCGATTATAGCTCGTGTGTGGTTGTTTAAAGATGAAACTTCAGACGTAAGTTTCGTGAGAATATTATAATAATAATTTGTACCAAAATCAAATCGATACCTTTTAAATTAAATTAAAAATATTTTCAAAATCAAATCGTATTAAATAGAAAATCAAATCAAAACTTTTTAAAATCAAATTAATTTAAAAACGAAATCAAATCGAATTAAATTGTTGGTGCTTCTGTAGACATTCATTAAAAACGTGGTGTGCGTTTGTCCCCTTTTTACTTCTATATAATGTGATTTCCTCCTTCCCCTTATTTCTTTCCTATGCAATAAAAATCGAAGAAACTTTGGGGGAATAATGCTCGACTTCTTCCTTTCAAAAAAAATTTAAAATAAAATAAAAACAAAAGAAATCAACTCGTCGCCTTAATACCGTAATCGAGCTCAATTGGGACATCGTCGTTCGGTGCGTAGCGAGTTAAGGTTAGGTGTGAGTTGCGAGAAAGAGGCCGGAGATCAAGGAGGTGGCATGGGTGACCTTAGGGCGGTGCAAGGAGTCGAGCGGTGGAGGTTAAGCTATGTTTGGTGAAGCCTAATGGAATGCGATAGTGGCGTCGACCAAGAATTGTGATATGATGATTCGCGAGCCCTGTAGTGCAGTGGGTTTGAGCAAGATGAAATCACGGTGGTTCGTGGAGGCAATATAGGTCGATGAACTGTTGCAGGGCGGTGCCCTCAGGAAAAGCAGGGTTACGGCAGATCATGCTATTGATTTTGGATGTTCGTCAGTGCTCGTGTGAAGGCGAAGAACAAGTGTAGTGTCGTGGTTCCAATTTGTAATAAACATATTCAAACTTTAGTGGGCCCTAGAAGGTCAAATTATTCTCAGTTCCATCACTGTCTAACTGAAATCCACTGTTCGGTAAGTACAGTTTGTCTTGTTCAGGCTGATGGTCGGAAATTTTAGTAAGGTATAATTTTATTTTGAAATATAAAATTTATATGGAATATGGTATATGTAAATTAGTTACTGATTAAATTAATTTATGTAAACCTATATAGTTAGCTAGTGAAGTAATTAAATTGTAAGCACAATAACTTACTCAATTTAGGTCGAAATTGTATGAACAGGCGATAGGTGGCTCATAAGGACATAGGCTACTACTTGGAATTCATTTCGAAATTTTTGGAGTCTATTGGAATGAACTATGGAATTTTAATTTAAACCGAATATTATTCGATTTAAGTTAAAATTACATCGGATCTGTGAATAAAAATTAAGGTGAATAAACTCACTCTCTGAATTCGTTTATAATTTATTATAAACTAATTTCTATTTAAAATAAATTTGTATATGTTGTTTGTTGGCTGTTTGGATGCTTGGATAAATTATTGTGGCTATTATACACACACACACACACACACACATATATATATATATATATATATATGTATATGTTATATTTATGCTTGGTAGTTGGATATTTCCCGTAGTTTTATTAGCAGGTGGGACACTATGCGCCCTACAAAATATATATATATATATATATATATATATATATATATATATATATATAGTGGATGATATTCTACATCGCGATATCCTTCCTTGAAGCAGGATGGGTATTATTTATGTTGTCTAACATCTGTGGATGCAGGAAAAACAGATTGGAAAGATCCAACTGGATTCCTTAACAATTTTATTGTTTGTTTTCATATATAGTGTTTTATGATGTGATAAATAATACATGATTGATTATTGGATGTTTTGGATGTTTGAATATCACTGGCCTTAAATATTGATATTAAAAATATCTTGGAAAGGAATTTGAGATTTAGGAAAAATAATCCTAAAGTAGAAATTGAATTTTAAATGGATTTTGAAATAGAGATTTGTTTTAATATTTAAAACAAGAAGTACAATTTATAAACGACGTTTATAAGTGACTGAAAAATCGTCATTGAATAATCTATAATTTTAAATTCAAGTATGAATTTAAAAGGAGAATTGGAAAATTTTCAAAGGGAAGCGATGAAATTATTCCGATGTTCGGAATGTAAGTTAAATTGGATAAATCCATATGGATTGGAGATTAGAATTCAACAATGTCGACTTTTATAAAAATAAGTTATTTCTAGAGAAAATATGTATTAAATAGAAACTGAAATTTAATATGAAAATAGATTCTATGTCTATATATAGATATGTAAAAATATTCCAAGATAAGAATAGGGTTTCAAATATATTTTGAAAAGGGGAACTTGTTTTAATTTATAAAACAAGGAGTTAATTTATAAACGATGTTCATAAATGTAGTGAAGCAGTTACCATTGAATAATTTGGAACTTTAAATTCAAGTATGAATTTAAAAGGGGAATTGGAAATCGTTTCGAAAAGGAAACGATAGATTATATTCAGAAATTTGAAATATAAACTGAATTGAGATAAATCCAAGGAATTTATAATTAAAATTTGATTTCATCGAATTTTATAAAATAATTTATTTTCAAGAGAATTGGAATTTAATATAGAAAATGGAATTGCGAATGAATTTATGACCGAGTTAGGAATTTTGAATGAAGAAATCGACGATTTAGGAAAATCGGAATGTTTAAGTTAAATTTGGAAAATTGGTTTAAATTATATTAAAATATGAAAGAATACAGTAGAAATTTATTAATAAACAAAGTTTTAAATGTTTACATTTAAATTTAATTAAAATGAACTCGTCGCGGCGCGGTAGTTCGTAATTTGACGTTTCGAACTTTAATTGAGTGTATAGAATTCAATATAAGTCAGAATTCTTGAAACAAGAATTGTCCGGACCTATTGAGTAATAGTTTTCTAATGAAAGAGAAAATTTTGGATTTCACCTTATAGATTTTGAGTTATATCAAAATCAAGTTTCCAGAACAATGGTATAATCATTTATAAACTATAACGATTTATTTAATAAAATAAAAGGATTTTAGGCGAATAAAACTTGAATTTCCATTAGTAAATTTCAGACTTGAGTTACAAAATAAATATGAACTCAAGTGGGGTTAATGAATTGATTTTCAATCAAAGATCAGAATTTTAGTGATTGAATGAAGTTAACTAATTAGAAAGTAATTAGTTGAAATAGTTTTTGGATCGAACTTAACTTTAGTTAAGTGAATTAGATTTGTAAATTAAAATTTGAAGTTGAATATGGAACTCGAATTAGAAATGGAATTCGACTTGTGTATAAGCGAATGAATTAGCGAATTAAACTTGTGGTAGGATCAATAAAATGGATCAATAAAAAGAGGATCAGGCAAAAGAGCTAAATAGAGAATGAATTTGCATATTGATTTAAAACGATTGAATTGAGTTGGAATAAATTGGGAATGGTCGAATATGTGTTAAACAGGTATGGAATGAAGATAATGGAAGAAAATAAATTAAATGCCGATAAAAGTGGTACTTATTTAAATTGAATATGAGATTTTATGAGCCGCTTGGCTTTTTGATTTTCTTTTTAAATGGGAAAAGCCTAGAGACGCGATTTGTAGTTGTACCGATTGAGCCATACAAAGGAGACACTGCCGAAAATTTCTGGAAATTTATGGCGAGAGAAAATTTAAGAAAATTTGATAACTAAAATCGATTATATAAAGAATTTGGAACCAAATTGGTTAATAAAAATTTAAAGTGTTTAATAGGCGTTTTTCATTAAAAATAGAAAAACATGGACTATAACATTATTATTATAGTAAATAATTTCCAAAAAGGAAACGATTAAGATTTAATACGAGATTTAAATATAGTTAGTTAAATGCAGTATTTTGGGTTGTTGCAACGATGTTTTACGCGACCTTCATTTTAACCCAAGTAAATGTGAGTTGGAAACGTTTTCCAAATAAAATAAGGAATATTTCATAAGTCTATAAAATAAAAAATTGATGGAAATTTGGAAATATTTTCTAAGTATTGTGAGGGGCCAAAATAGTTTGAAAATATATTGGTAAGGATATTTGAGATGAATTAGGAAAAGAAATTAATTAATGAAATATTAGTTAAAAAGAGCTCAGTGATTGTTAGGTGATAATCAATAGTATTCCCTTTGGGAATATGATCTTTCGATGAATGTTTGTTTCTTCGATAGATAAATAACCGACTATCAAAGCATTGGCCAATTTAATACCATCGTTGTTAGCACAGAGAGACCGGTTGGATTTATTATCCGAAAACCATTCTGTATTGGCATAAACGTTGCAAATCAGATTATATTAAAGATAATCGAAGATGGAGAAAGTGCAAGGGCTTTTTTTGTTAATCCTAGGTAAAAAATTCCTAAGATGGATTAATAGAAATAGTGTCTTCGATTTGTCCTGTCCTAGGTATGGATGAATGTCTGACAGAGTATGCCTAACAAATCATCTACATTGATCTCTTCAAATGTATTCACATTGGTGGTGGAGGAACCCGTTTCTCTTGGCTTTATGCCTGTAATGTCCCGAATTTTCTGACCAACTTTGAAATATATAAACCTTAGATTATGTTGAAAACTAAATTAAATTAAATAATATTGGATATGTATATTCCTGAAAATTTTGAATAATCATTTGGTTAAATTCCTTTGTGTATACTTTTAACTTGTGTTTTATATGTATACACAGGTAAATGTTATTTTGACATTTTCTTTTGCATTTAAACTTATTTTAATTTATATTAAAATATAATTGCTTATGTAAAACTTAGAGTTTTAATATTTAAGGGAATTTAAAACCTTTTTAAAAACTAAGGACTATATATATATAGGTATATATATTGCTATGAGCCTTAGTGTATATATATATGTGTATGTATATAGTAACTCTTGTAAATAAATTTATTTACTTCACATATATATACATAAAAATGATAAGACCATAAATGGATTATAACATGCCATATAATAAATTAAATGAAAGAAAATCAAACTCAATTAATAAGAATATACTTATTTGTACATTAATTTGCAACTATGGATTCAGGTAAATACACTAGCTCTTGTATATTCAAACCATACCTTTCTATCATAGCTTAATTGATTAAGAATGAAGTATAGCCATAGGAAGTATAGCCTGGAAGTCTAAAATCTAAATACTTAGTGAATAATGAGTTGTTGTACCCTGAAGTGAATTAAGAACATTTTATATGAGAGCATTTCAATGGTTTGAGTTACTTAATTGCCAAGAATACACTAAGACAAACCTACACATGTTTGTACCCTAAAAGCTAGATTTCAGTCGTGCCTTATAAGTATGAAGCCTTGTCAGACAACCCACTTTCAACCAAAAACCAAGTACACAACAGCTAGATGTACCTTGTTTTGTCCCTTTCAATCAGCTAGCAAAAACAGCTATAAACCTAACTGCTCTCCCCATCAAAGTTGCAACTGTATGCCTTCTATAAATCAGTCATCACAACAGCTAGAATGTCCCCTCCATCAAGGCAAGACAACCTAAATAGCTTCACTATCAAGCCTGTAGTCTATGCGCCAATTCCACCTATAAATACATTGCAACATCAGTGCAACTTCGTACCTCAGAGCCAGCATCAATACTTTAAAATTGGAAGAGGAAAATGGCCGAGACAACAAGTAAACAGAGAAGCTAAACTTGGAAATAGCAGTGGATAGTTTTTGTGAGAAAACATTGTTTTTTTTCATCTGTTTCTAAGCATTTGTTCTGAGTAGTTTAAGACAATACATAAGACACTATATATATGAATTATGTTGTTAAAGCATGGATGCTTGATTGAAGAGGACTGACTAAAAGTATTTGAGATGTGTTGAATGATTTTTATTGCTTGAAACCATAGAACAATAGATAAAATTTGAAAGTAAACTTCTTCTAAATTTCCAAGTTTTGGACTATGATTTGACTACATATGAATATGTGAATATATATATATAAATACTTAAAGGACTTGTTGCATAATTTTAAAATACCACTAAATGGTGTAGGAATTAAAATATAAACCAGGAGCAATGACAGTGAATTTTTTGAACAAACTCGATTTTTAACCCATGTTACAAACCATTTCTTTTAATACATAATGCAAATATTGAGTATGTATGCTTGTTTCATCTCAAATACATGCATTTGTTATTTGGTTTGAGTACTGTGAAACTCTATGAACAAGCTTTGTGAACATAAACACAAAAGCAAGGTCCTACCCTATTATTAAAAAAAAATCTTAACTTAAATTCAAATAAAATATAGGGTTGGATTCTTGGAAGATGTTTGTTTACATATGCAGTATATTATAACAATAGTTTCAATGTATAAATGCATATATATTCTCAGATACACACTTATTCCAGTAACCAAGTTCAAAAATATGAGTTTTCAAGTATCAAGAAATCGTATTTCCGGTAGACAAACATAACCATATATAAAAATCATGAATTTAATACTAGTTTCACAATTTTTAATGGTGTAATTATCGAGATAAGTGGAGATAACCAGAAAATGTTTGTTGGGCAAATTATGGTGATCCCAACAATCGAGCGCTAAGCCATAAATACTGGAGCATCGTCGAAGTACGGGGATTGAAGGAAAAATGCTGATCAATTTTTCTATAGCGTAATTGTTGGGGACGAAGTGGAATTAGGTTTCAACTAGTGTTCATGGGTTAGCTGCATCAACATGAAGGCAAGAGAAGGCTGCACACTAGGGGGTGGTAACATGGATCATCACCAAGAGGTGGCAGGAGTTAGGCTTACTTCGGTGGTCAGAGGAGGTGACTGGAAGTCTTTTCTTGGATTTGGGTTTGTTGCAAAGCTTGGTTGAACAATGGAAATACTGGAGGGCTGAACATGGGTGGCTTCGAGCTTGGGAATGAAATCAGTACATGCTGTGGGATGTGTGTGAATGGCTGAAACATTGTAATGTTTTGTGTGGTGTTTGTGTATGTGCACAAATAGTTGTGCACTGAAATATTTCAAACAGATACTAGGAGAAGAAAGCAAAGGGAAAGGAGGCAAATCAGCAGATCAGGCCAAGTTGGTCGATGGTTGTAGTGATGGGATCAGATGATTGCCGATTATCTTAAATGTGTTTGTTATTGTACTATAATATAACATCACAGACAGGAATATAATATTTATATTAAAATAGAATACGACTTTACAGAATTTCATACATTCACACGGTATTTTATTTAAATATAAATATTATATTCCAATATTCAAACAGTACAAATTTTATGACTCCACTATTTGTACACATTCACAGATATTACACATTGTGTACTTGTAAATAAATTAAATACGATAGACAAGTTTGTTTGGATACAATAAAATAATATTATATTTCATTCAAACTTATTTGTTACAAATATCAGTACAATTCTCTCTACAACACTCATGCAGCCACTTTGTCTATACAAATTATATATATATATATATATATTCACATTGACTCGTATACAGACACTCATACATTTCACTGCCTATACGCGTCTTCTGTCTTTTGTCTTCGCAGCATTCTTCAGTCAGTCCAGTCTTCATACCTGTCATAAACAGAAACACACACAGAGTATCTAGAATAGAAATAATATTCTAATTTCTAGCAAATATTATTTTATTTTTAAAAATTATTTGCCTTAGAATTTTGGGGTGTTTCTTATCTTTTTTCATGACTTGATCTGATTTCTAGTACCCACTGATCAGCCTCAACACACTACACCAGTTTGCTGATCAAACCAGTAACTGATTCTGAACAGCCTCAATACAGTGTAATAGTTTGCTGATAAAGTTTCATTCGGACAGTCACACGTATATACACACATGTATACACACACATATGTGCATATATACATATATATATACACATGTGAATGAAAATACATGTCAAAAAACAAAAGTGAATTGCAAAAAGTAATCAAGGCTGCAAGGTTCATAGTTTCAAGTAAATGGACAAATGGTGTATCAAAACAGCAAAGCAAAATGGACCAAAAGCATATACATCAAAACAGTGAAGCACAGACCTGAACAAGACATGGTCAACAAATTTCAAGGATAATGGTGCAGCTCATAACTAGTGTGATGAATGCAGTCATAATCAAAAACAGTTTCAGGTGCAAGGTGCTCAAGCTTCATTTTCAAATGCATGGTTCAAGTATACAAACTTCAATGTGATGATCATTGTCTGACATAAGCAAGCGCAAGAGACCACACTAGGAAGTTACAGGTCAAAGCTCTTAGTGTATATAACATGGCTGATCACAACATATAGCAGCAACAAAGTATATATTCATGCATTGACAAAAATGGCCGAACAGTATAAACATGGCAAGTGACAAAGAAATGAAGAAGTGCAACTACAAGCCAAGTTCAAGTCAGTATCAAGAAATACAAATGCAAAGGGATAGTTCTCAGCATGGAACAACATCAAAGTCTAGCACTGGTCAATGGTGTACAAACAAGAAATGGAACTAGTGATGCAGCAAGTACAAGAGCGTGCAAAAGGTCAGAGTACATGGAAGTGTTCAGGTGAAGTTGCAATGTTTGCAAAGTCAACTCAGCAAAACAAATACAACAGTAAAGTACATAGGCAAGACAGGCATGGATTACACAGCAACAATGTATTGAATGGTTCACAGCAAATGGGATAGGCCGAGTTGAGTTGCAGTTTTTACTCGACATTTTTTTGGGCAACAAATTCATTTCGAAGAAATCAAGCCAAGAACCTCAGGAATTACTTTTTAATCGACCAAAATCATGCAATTTTTCGATGGTGGAACAATTACTTGACAAAGCAAATTTCAACAAACAAATGTATGAACAATATTTTGGCAAGGCTTTTCAGTCCAAGTTTAATTAAATCAGTGTTATTGTTTGGCAAGAAATAAAGCGATGTCTTATGGGATCAATCAAGCGATCAAGGAGAAATTATTTGCCAAGAAAATCAAATCCCTATTAATCAATTCATTTCGAGAATACACAGAATATCAAAAGGGGTTATCATACATATCACACTTCAGTTTAATGCCGAGATAATCAAGTGTTCAAGGCAACAACTTTCATCAATTAAGCCATGCAATCAAAAGGGAAATCAAAAAGGGGAAACAAGTAATCAACCAGAGCAAGTCATTTAGTTAAATCAGAGATATCAAATAAGGTTTTGATTGTACCCTATTTTATAAACCACATTACATCATCAGTAGACGAAAACCAAAAATCAACGCGAGAGCTAAAGTTTCAAATCAGAGAATACTCACAAATTTTTTTCATCGTTTTCGATCAAGAAAATTCCAAATTGAAGCATCAGAAAACTACAGAGAGTTCTAGCATCAGAGATTGATCCATACATCAAGCTATCGACTTCGATTTGGGATTCAAAGAAGAAACCCTAGCTTTTGGTGCCGCCGCCATTTTCTCAAAGCAAAGTGAACGGGAAACATAAGTGAACAAAGGCTGGAACCAATTCTTATGTGGACGGCCAAGTTTAAAAGGGGATGACCCTTATTTTTAAGTCCTAGGTTTTTTTATTTATTCATTTTGTATTTTTATTAATTTCTTTGTAGACTGTCTGAACAGTTCTAGAGCCTGTAAAATCTAGGTCATTCAGTTGGGGATTAACTGACAGTTGCTAGAGTCTGTAAAATCAAGGTGGTTTCCTAGTTTCGTCTGTATAACTAGGAAGTTTACTAGAGTCTGTAAAAGTAGGGGAAATCTAATCTAGGGGATTAGATCAGTCTAGGGTTTTGAGTGTAGAGTTAGTACAGGAGCAGGGAGTGCGAGTTTACAGGGTCTGTAAGCTAGATCTGTTATTAACACCTAGTAGAAACCTTAGGAATGCAGCAGTAGGCAAGATTTTGCCGAAGCTGGGTATCTCTGTGTGTTATTTACTTTCTGCATTTACTTACTCTGTTATTATCCGTGTTGCGATTATTTTTTAATAACACTATTAAACTGTAATAAACCCTATTCACCCCCCTTCTAGGGTTAATCTAGATCCAACAAGTGGTATCAGAGCAGGTATTTTCTGTTAACTCTAGAGTAACGGTGATCCCTTGTTGTCAATCCGTAGAACAGTCATACTCCATCTATTTTTAATGGTACAGATTTTTTAATTTGGAAATCAGAAATGAAATCCAATTTAAAATCTGTTGACATTAAATGTTGGAATAGTAATTTAAATGGGTACGATATTGTAAGTTGGGTTGATATTCAATGTAATTCTCACGCTACTCATATTTTATATTCTTATATGAATGATGACCAATATAGCTGTTAGACCCAAATGTGGACCTAACACCCAAATTGATTAGAAACAAGATAAAGTAAAACAGAAATAAAAAAGAACACACAAGATTTATAGTGGTTCGGCGAAGAAATGCCTACGTCCACTTAGTTTTCACTATATTCAGTAACTCAATTACAAATACAATGTAAGATTCGCTCACAACTCACTTTTGTTCACTCAGAAAGATAAAAACAGGAAATGAAAGATGGTTTGGATTTTCCGGGAGTGAAGGAATTCGAATGATGGAGGTACTTGGATTCTCAAAAGTGCTGAAAAAGATCCTCCCCTTTGTCTCTAGATGGGGTATTTATAGGTGTGAATTTGCCTGAGATGCAATCCGGGTCGGAACACGTGTCATCCATCGCCCTCTCTTCGGGTTCGGATGGGCCATCAAGCAGACAACGCATCAATGAGATGGACGTTAGGGGTAGGAATTGGTCACATCCGATCCGGTTCTCCAGGCGACTTTATAGGAGATTTTCCTGGATCATGGGTGCGGGTCGGAGACATGCAGGTTGGGGGTTCGGATCGGAATACCCGACCCGAACCGGAGTAGCTTGAACGTCTCTTCTTCTCTAATCATACTCCGCTCCGCTCCGAAGTCGTGGCAAGCAGACGGCTTTCCGATCCACCTGAGATTCATTGGCCTTCCGATCCGATCAGGTATGCTTTGCCAATTTATCCAGTAAGAGATATCCGATCCGAACAGAGAATTTTACCCGATCCGAACCGATACGCTGCTATCAATCTGAATTGTGGAGCTTCCTTCCGATCCGAACCGGAGTCGCATAACTTGAAATATTCTTCAACAGTTGGTTTCTTGACTTTGTGTTGCCTAGTTCACAAAGTAGGCTAACATTTTGCCCCCTCAAAGGATGCTTTCGTTGTACAAAGCGTCCTTTGATGTCGTTCAACCAGAATTGTCAAGAGTAATGCATTGATTTCCATTCGGTTCGGCGTCCGATCCGAGTGGCTTTTCTTCATTTCTGAGCAAATTTGGGAACTCTACTAGCCGTGTAATGCTTCTTGTAGGTATGCTCCTTTTACTTCCCTTCTCTTCAATTCGAGTCGGATGCTAAATCAACGTGTGAAATTTCCACTCGGCTCGGATTCCGATCCGAAGCGTATTCGTGGATTTAGTTCTTAAACACTGGGCCTTCAGAGAGAGTTGTGCTATTGGGCTTCCACCCCGGTCCGATCGGGCGAGACAAAATAGGGAGACGAAGAGCCAACTCCATTCTTTATATAAACTCACCACCGTCTTCACTTCTTTCTTCTTCGTTTCTATTGCGGCTCGGACCCAAGCATCGAAAATCTTAAAAACTCTAAAACTCCGAACTCCTTTCTTGTTGATTCCTCAAATCAATCACATAGGTAGCTTTTTAAACTCGAATAACATCGTAATAAACGTTCTTGATTTCAATTAGCGTTGGATTAGGATGGTTTAATCGTAGGCTTTGCTTGAACCCCCCGCCGCCGCTGGTGGATGCGCTATCGCTTCAAGGCATTGCGAGGCTGGAGAGGGCAAATTTTATCCTCAACGATGGCCTTGATGATAAAATGGACCTGTTTGTGAGAAAGGAGGGAAAGAGGAAGAAGATGAGGAGCGTGGTGACTATCTGGAGTCGGTTCGGGTAGAAGACGGAGGACCAAAAAAGGAAGGAGAAGGAAAGGGGATCGGCTCGGATTGCACACCTTAGAAAGACGGGAGGAAAGAAAATATCGGCTCGGGTCTCGTTCTTAGAAAAGATGGAAAGGAAAGGAAAAGGCGGTTCGGGTCGGAAAAGTGAATGGGATAAGAGGCTGAAGTAAACGGGTCGGTTAGGTGATGCTGGTTCGGTTCGGATCGGGCTACCCGACCCGAACGGATCAGTCCCGCTTCTGCATCCGTTGCTTCCCTTGTCTTGAACTGACCACGCTTTAATGAGGCATCCGAACCGACTGTTATCTTTGCCTGCGTCGAGCTAGTCATCATATGTATATCCGAACCGACCCGAACATATTGAACTTGACACATAAAGACCACTCAACTAATTCAACTAACATTCATTCTAGACGAATATACCTCGCGGACAGTTAGGATAGTGCCTTGTAAACATGAATGAGAATTAAGAACAATTCTGACTATCACCTTCTCTTTAAAGCTTCGTCTTACACTGCTGTACTCTTATTTTGTACTTCCCGCATTTGTTGCACACACTTTAGTTCACACACATACACAAAAAGGGGACACGGGATAATTCACTCTAATTCGTGCTATTGCTTCTTCAATAGTTCCATGACAATGAGGCCCAGACGCTCTTCTCGTCTAGCTGAGAGGAAAGAAGCTCCAGAAACTTCCCACAAAACCACTCTCGAGGATATATCTTCTTCATCTGACCCAGAATGGGACAGCGAGGGTCCGGATTACGGAGCTGGTCATCGGGAAAGCGGTGAAGTGTCTTCAGAAAATGAAGTTTCCCTAGGCTTTGAGGAAGAAGGAGGGATTGGTGACACCCGAGCACCCGATGAATTCGACTCAGCCACTATATTGGAATCACCTCCAGATTCCGTAGAGTCAACAATTGACAATGACCGACTCGTGAGAATTTGCTTGAAGTATGGAATAATGAAGAGAGACACTCTAGTGCCCTCACGTTCTGACCGTCCACATAACCCTCCAGAAGGATATATGACGGTCACTCGTTTGATGTGCATGGTTGGCGCCATTCCTCCTTTCTCGCCTTTCATCGTCGACTTCTTAAGACAAATGCGGATTGCCCCCATGCAGCTACATCCCAATTCATACGCCTATCTGCATACCTTATTCATAGCATATCGTGAAATTCTAGGCGTGGAGCTTACGTTTGACGATGTTCATTTCTTCTATAATTTCAAACATCGGACTAGGGAAACCCCTTCTTTCTGTTACTTTGAGTCGGTCCCAAAGAGGAAGATAATCTCTACACCGTTTAGCAGCAAGGCTGGAGATTCCAGATTGGAGTGGTTCTATATAAAGCAACAGCCTGGATGCGCCAGAAGATGGATAAAATCAAGTAAAGCACTGATTTTCTGACCCTGGATTCTAGACACTTGAATCATCACCCTGACCGGTTTTTCCTTTTTATTTGCAGTCGATAATCCCAAACAGGTATCAGACCAAGTGTTCTTTGATCGAATGCACCGTCTCCTCAATGGCGACCAAAAATTCCTTACTATTGACGAGGTTCTTAAAGATGAGTACCTTCATTTTCACGGGCTGCTATCCGTCCACCGTAGCATCGGTCATGGGACAGTCCCTTATGCATATATCCCTCCAGTGGAAACAGTTCCAGAAATAGGAGAAGGCTCGGGGATTCCTGCAGCTTCTCTTCAAACTTCACCCTCTCCCTCTTCCACTCAAGACGATGAGCTGGCTAATCTGGCCAAAAAATATCGTGAAGGGTACGTTGCCCCCGAGGAAACTACCTCGGTAGACAAATCAAAATCTCCCCAAGGGTCGCCACTTCACGCTTCCGAAGGGGATGTTCCTAGCGCCGACGAGCACATATTTCAGGGTTTGGGGGATCTCCCTTTACCCGAGGCTATATACACTTCGGAAGATTTCAGAAAGGACCCTCTAGTCTTCACTTCTTCTGAAGAGACTACTCCTGCTAAGGCCAAAGAGCCTGCCCGCACCACTTTAGCTTCAGACTCGGGTTGGTTGGGGGGACACATACACTACATAGGATGCACTTTGCACCGTAGCACCAGCATTCATTGCACTTCTCTTTCCATGGATCCGCTGATTCTAAACTTCGTTTAACATATCGTGCAGGTACAATGTCTCGATCCTCTTATGACATAAGGAAGCTTCGCCGCAGCATGTCTAATCCTCCCCAGGATGCCGAATATAACCGCCGGGATGACCGCGGCAGGGAGGAAAGGAGACCCTATGATCCTTATCGATCTCGATCCTCACGCTCCCGCTCACCAGTTCGACCGGAACAGGAAAAATACAAAAGCTATCAAGGTCGTAGGGAGGAGGATAGACCACAATCTAGGGATTCCACTTCCTCCCATGAAAAGCGAAGCAGAGAGAAAACACCTCCAAAGGAAACTGGGGCTAGAAGCAAGCAAAAAGTCCCTGCTACTAAGCGACCTCGGACAGACAAGGGTTCTACAGAATCTTCTTCGAGAAGGGACGCTGAACTAACAATCCTAGCCCCTCCTCCACCAGATGCGGGAACCGCCGTAAGGCTGGCATACTTAAAGGAGCAATTTCCCGAGCACTACTTCGAGACTCTGACCTTTCTACCTTCCCTTGAACCTATTTCTTCTAATTGGGCAGAGGAGGCCAGAGCAAAGATAGATTTGGTGGAAAAACAATATACCGAAATGTTCAAGTATTCCCGCACTCTTTCTAGAATCATTCGCACGCTACTGACAAATGCTGACTCCATGCACAAAACTGCAGAGGAAGATGCTAAGGCCCTAAAAACCTTAGGAAAAAATTTAGAAGATACTCAAGCTCAACTAGCTATCGCTCAGAAGAACGCTTCTAACTTCAAACAACAGTTTGAGGACATGCAAAAGCGCTATCATGATTTGCTAGAATCCCACACTCAGGAACGCTCCGAGTTGAAGAAGCAAGCTGACGAAGCCAAGTCAGAGGCTGCTAAGACACGTCTCGCTTATGTTGAGCTTGAGCAAAAGAATGCCGAGTTAGCGAAAAGGAGTGCTGAGTTAGAAAAGAAAAACGCTGATTTGGCTTCAAAATTGTTAGAGGCGGAAAACAGGGCTGCTCTGGCTGAGGGCAACGTTGAATGTGCTATTAAATCTGCGGAGGAAACCCGCAAACAGCTATCAGAGGCGGAGGCCGATATTCAGGGCTTCGGGGAGCTAATGATCGAATTCTTTGCGCACATTATTCGTCGTCGAAACATTTCCTGGATCGAGGACTATCCATCCACCTTGGTTCATGTGTGGAATCAAATCGTTGAGTGGGAAAAAGAAGAGCTTAAGGTCGATTCCCTCGATGAAGATAAGTTGATGGAGAAGTACTTGAGAGACGATGAACCAGAGCGCCTAGCTGAAGGTCGCCGTCTAATTGCTGAGGCCATGGAAGAAGAGAGGCGGAAGTCTAAACAGAAAACCATTCCTGAAGCTGGCTCCTCTTCTTCTGCTCCTGTAACTCCTGAAGTGGAAGGGTATGATCCCGAAAACCCGGGAATTCCCCGATCAACTTTACTATCTCCCATTCCTGAAATAACTCCAGAGGTAGTAGTTACCCCCGCTGAGAAGTCTTCAGAAGGTATCCCTGTCTTTTCTCCTCAACTTGTCAAGGCTACTACTACCTTTGGCTACATGATTGAACGTTCAATGAGAAATCCTTTGCTCTCGCCTGAGTTGATAACCGATGTTTCTCATTTTGTAGGCGTTGAATCCTCCGCGAAGACAGATGTAGTTCAAGGAGCTACCACTGGGACAAAGCCCGCCGATAGGGTCAAAGAAGGAGAAGACAAGGCTGCTTCCACAGACTTGGGGGAAAGGAGTGAATCAACTAAGGTGACTACTCCCCATGACGAAGAAATGATTGCAGCGTTAAAAGACGACGGAGGAGACGAGGGGCATGATGAGGAACCAGAAGTTACCATAACCGGGGAGTCGAAAAGCGCTGAGGACATTACCTTGGCTGCCATGAAGGCTGATCAAGACAAGCGCTTGCAATTAAAGGCTGAAGAATTAGACCCTGAGGTCCTCAAGCCCCTCGCTGTTGTGGATGCAGGTTCAAGGTTAGTTGTTAAGCTTTCCACTAGATCTATTACCGAAGAACTTGCTAAAAAATCTTCTCTCGATTCCAGTGCCCCGCCCTCCGGGAAAAAGTCTGCTGGTCCCAGTACTACATCTTCAGGGAAAAAGAAACCAAAGCGGATCTTGACTGAAGCCGAGAAGGAAGCAAAGGATGCAGAAAAAGCTGTCAAGAAATCAAAGGCTCATTCCAAGCCCAAATAGTGGGTTCTTCTGTGTCCTTTTAGCATCTTTGTAAATCAATAAGTGCTGCTACACCAGCAGCTTTCGCACTTTCTTTTTCAGTTATTTCCCTGTACAAATTCATTCATTCGTAAATAAAAATAATTCACTTTCTGCAATGTTTATTTGTTAGCAGTTCTGCACTTATGTAAAAATGCATATCTATAGTTATGAAACAAAGTTGTGAAGAGGGGAGATATGTGTATGGGCATGTGTCCCCAGTCAATCTCCGTAAGTTATTCAGTGCCTAACTATGCAATCTGGATGCTCCCGATTCTCTAACGGGATAGCGTTTCCTGTATCATCAATACCTGTTGTTTTTCCTGGCATTTCTTTTATACTCTTTCTCACTCTCTTGAGAGTTAGAGTTCGAGTTCAGTTATTTGTTTATCCCCCGGTCGTTCAACGGGAAAAGATTTCTTTCTCGGCGCTCGGTCGGAGACGCCTTTATACTCTCTTTCTCTCTGGAAAGTTAGAGTTCGGAGTTGAACCTCTTTCTCAGCGCCCAGTCGGAGACGCTTTTATACTCTCTCTCTTTCTCTGGAGAGTTAGAGTTCAGAATAGAATTTCTTTTTCAGCGCTCAGTCGGAGACGCTTTTATACTCTCTCTCTTTCTCTGGAGAGTTAGAGTTCAGAATAGAATTTCTTTTTCAGCGCTCAGTCTGAGACGCTTTTATACTCTCTCTCTTTCTCTGGAGAGTTAGAGTTAAGAATGTCGTTTTCTCATTCTTTTATGTCTTATTGCACAAATAATCATTGTGCTTCTTTTTATGCCCAAACTGTTTCAACCTTTTTAGGTTCTAAGTTGTCCTGTATTTTATAATCACAACGGAATAACTAACGAATGTAAATGCATAAAAGTAAATAACACACAATATTTTATAGTGGTTCAGCTAAGTCATAGCCTACGTCCACTTTATAGTCCTTTATTCATATCGTCATATTTTCCAAAGGCAAATCGTGCCTTATTACCGAGTTTACAGGAAGAACAGCAAAAAGTATAGCATTTCTAATCCAAATATCGCATTAAGTGTTGGGCATTCCATGCTCGAGGGACTTCTTCGCCATCTACGGTCGTTAACTTGAATGTTCCTTTATCAAGTTTCCGTTGGATGACAAAGGGTCCCTCCCATTTTGGGCCGAGGTGAGGAAGGGATGGAAAAACTCTCTTGAGCACCAAATCTCCGGGTTCAAAAGTTCTGAGGCGAACTTTTTTGTCATAATAGCGCGCTATCTGACGCCGATGTCTTGCTGCACGCAAGTCTGCTTCGTCTCTTTTCTCTTCGACTTCATCAAGAGACTCAAGTAAAAGTGCCCGATTCGTCATCGGGTCATAATATGTTACCCTGTGGGAAGGAACTTCCAGTTCAACTGGAATTACTGCTTCTGAACCAAAGGAGAGGGAGAAAGGGGTATGACCAGTAGCCGTTTTAAACGTTGTTCGATATGCCCACAAAGCTAGGGGCAGTTCATCCACCCATTTTGCCTTTGCATGCTCTAATCGCTTTTTGAGGATGGATTTTATTACCTTGTTTATTGCCTCTACTTGCCCATTAGATTGTGGATAGGCAACTGCAGTATATCGTTTGTCTATCTTATATTTCTGGCAAAAGTTTCTGAATTCAGTGCTATCAAATTGAGTCCCGTTATCGGTAATAATCGTCCTTGGGATCCCGAATCGGCATATAATATTTCTGACCACAAAACTTATCACCTTTCTTGTGGTGATCTTAGTCAAGGGTTCAGCTTCCACCCATTTTGTAAAATAATCCACGGCTACTATGGCATACTTAGCCCCTCCTTTAGCGATCGGTAAAACTCCAATGATATCGATTCCCCATGTGGCAAATGGCCAAGGACTCACCATCGATTTAAGCTGGGTTGACGGTGCCCTGGGGATTTTGGCAAATCTCTGGCACTTATCGCAGCGTCGTGAATAATCAGCTGCATCTTTGTTGATCGTAGGCCAGAAGTATCCGTATCGCAATATTTTCTTCGCTAAAGTTTGACCTCCTGTATGATCTCCACACTCACCTTCGTGCACTTCTCTCAGTACACGCTTGATGTCGTCGTGTGCGATACATCGTAACAGGGGCATAGAAAATCCTTGTCTATAGAGAATATCGTCTTGTATAACATATCTGGTAGCTCTGCGCACTACAGCTCTCTTTTCACTCTTCTTTAATGGGAGTGTCCCATTCTTAAGAAAATTCTTGATTGGAGTCATCCATGATTCCTTCTCTGGTTCCGTTCCAAGAACGAATTCCATTTCCATTGACTCAAAGCTTGGCGACTCCAACGTTTCAATTGGAATTACCTCAGTCCCTTGTGGATTGTCAGAACTAGCTAATTTTGCTAGTCTATCCGCTTTCTGGTTTTCTTCTCTGGGAATATGTGTTATGTTGTACCGCTCTAAGCTACTTAATAGCTCTTTCACTTTCTTAAGGTAAGCAACAAGTCGAGGTCCCCGAGCCGCGAACTCCTCTCGCACTTGACAAACAACAATCTTAGAGTCACAAAATATATCCATCACTTTTACTCCGAGGTCTTTAGCGAGTTTCAGCCCGGCAATCAGGGCTTCATACTCAGAGTCGTTGTTTGTTGCCGAAAATTCTAATCGCAGGGCGTAATATAACGACCGTCCCTCCGGAGTGACTAAGACAATTCCTGCTCCGGATCTTCGGTCATTTTTAGCTCCATCTGTATATAGTCTCCACGGATTCATCTCTAGCTTATCCTCAGATTTGACCACTTGGTCATTGATTATTTCTTCTTCTGGAATGGTGAACTCCGCAATAAAGTCTGCTAGAGCTTGCCCCCTGATTGACTTTCGTGGTTGAAAATTCAAATCAAACTGACTTAGTTCTATGTTCCATTTAATCAACCTTCCCGACGCTTCGGTTCTCTGCAGCACTTGTCTTAACGGCTGATCGGTGTATATGGTTATTGGATGGGCTTGGAAGTAGTGACGAAGCTTTCGGGATGCAATCAGGAGGCTATAAGCAAGCTTCTCGATCTTTGGGTAGTTGCGCTCTGCCGCTGCTAATTTCTTACTCACATAGTATACTGGCCTTTGTACTTTGTCTTCTTCTCGAACCAGAACTGTGCTGACAGCATGAGCCGAGACTGCTAGATAAACAAATAGTTCTTCATGGTCTACGGGCTTTGATAAGATTAGCGGTTTTTCTAATAGTTCTAACAGATTTTGAAAAGCCTCGACACAATCGGGAGTCCACTGGAAGTTCTTCTTTCCCCTTTTTATCAAATCAAAAAATGGAACACATTTATCGGTGGCTTTGGAGATGAATCTACTTAGCGCCGCTACCTTCCCTGCCAGACTTTGGACGTCTTTAATTCTCCTTGGTTCCCTGATATTTCTAATCGCCGCTATCTGGCTAGGGTTGATTTCAATTCCTCGGGAACTCACAATGAAGCCAAGGAACTTTCCCGACGCCACTCCAAATGAACATTTTAAAGGATTCAATTTCATACGGTATTTTCGCAAGATACCAAACATTTCTGCTAAGTCTTGCGTATGACTGGAGGACTGCTTTGATTTAACAAGCATATCATCCACATAAACTTCCATAGTTTTTCCTATTTGATCATAAAACATTCTATTTACCAACCGCTGATAAGTAGCTCCAGCATTTTTTAATCCGAACGGCATTACAACATAACAATATAATCCTAAATTCGTAATGAAACTCGTATGCTCTTGGTCTGGCACATGCATAGGAATTTGATTGTATCCAGAATACGCATCCATGAAAGAGAGAAGTTCGTGACCTGCTGTCGAGTCTACAAGCTGGTCAATTCTGGGAAGCGGGAAACTATCCTTTGGGCAAGCCTTATTTAAATCTGAAAAGTCAATACAAGTTCGCCACTTTCCGTTTGGCTTCTTTACCAAGACAGGATTCGATATCCAGTCGGGATAAGTCGAATCTCGAACAAATCCATTTTGCTTCAATTTCTCTACTTCCTCTTTGAGGGCAGCCGACCTCTCTGGGCCCAGCATGCGTCTCTTTTGCTTTACAGGTGGATGCTTCGGATTTACATTCAATTTGTGACTGATAACGGAAGGCGATATCCCACACATGTCAGCATGGGTCCAGGCGAACACATCTAAGTTCGCCTTTAAGAAGTTCGTCAGCTCTTCAGCACGACGTGGGTCCAATTGGGAACCAATCTTCAAAACTTTCGTCGGATCAGCTTTATCAACAGGAATTTCCACTGTTGCTTCATTAGGAGTTGCATTCCTAGCCTCCGGTTCCTCGTCTTTTCTAGGATCCAGGTCTTCAGGCGTTCCTTTTCGCAACTCCCTTGGGTTCAACCTCTCTAATTGCTATGCCGAGTCCCCCTTTGAGGGAGATGAGGCATCCTTATTCTCAGCATTAACTCCTTTCATCAACATCTTCAGTTCGGCCACATAGCAGGCCCGTCCAGAAACCTGATCCCCCCTTATTACTCCAGTCCCGGCTTCGGTTGGGAACTTTAGTAACAAGCACCATGGGGCGATACAAATTCTAAACTCAGCGAGGGCAGGCCTCCCTAAAAATGCGTTATATGGCGAATCTACATCCAGTACTACAAACTGAAGCATTCGCACTCTTCTACGTTCTCCTTGCCCTAGGGTCACAGGCAACTCTATATATCCCAGAGGAGCTGTCGTCGCTCCGTTGAAACCTCTAATCCATCCTTCACAAGGTTTCAGATCTTCAGGCTCAAGCTTCATCTGATCAAATGACTTCTTGAACAAAATATTAACGGAACTTCCGTTGTCTACTAATACCTTATGGACCAACGCTGGCCCAATAGCGGTAGTAATAACCAACGGATCATTGGTGGGAGATTGTATTCCCGTGTTGTCTCGGCTGCGAAACACCACGTCATCGAACATGGTTTTTTGTTGTTTGATGGGGGTAACATCCTCCAAATCGTCACCTTCATTCACATCTAGATGCTTGGCCGCATTCACATATTGGTCCATTGACCTAAAGCTTCGGATTGCCGGGTGAGGTCCGCCTACTATGGAGTTGATGACGATCCCTTTACCTTTCTGCTGCGCGGTAGGCTTAGGAGCAGGTAGGATTTGCTTTGGAGCCTGCTCTCCTTGCCCCCTGTCCCTCGGGGCAACCTTGTACTCATCCAACTTTCCTTCTCGCAGCAGCTTTTCAGTTACATCCCTCAAATGTCGACACTCATTGGTCGAATGTCCATGCGTTCCGTGAAACAAGCAAAATTTCCCTGTCGCCATTTCTTTCTCGGTTGAATCACGAGGTGGCGGTCTTTTGTATTGCAACACATTATACGTATCCAGGTAAATATTTTCCAACGTGTCATTCAGTGGTGTGTAGTTCTCGTAGTTCTGGAATCGGGGCCTTTTGTTTGGGTCGCTTCCCCTATTTCTGTTTCTCCTGTTACCGTTCGAATTACGGTTGTTGTTGTTTCCCCCGCTTCCAGTATTGCTATTTCCACCCTTGTTTCCTACATTTACTTCAACCTTGCCAGAACTTTCCCCAGACTGCTTCACTGCAATATTACTCTGCACATTCTCCTTTGAAGCTGTCTCAGACTTTCTCTTCCGGTTTGCCCGGGCCTCCTCTCGTCTTAGATAAATATCGGCTTTTTCGTAGAATATCGCCCTTGTGGGGGGTGTCTTCCCAGAAAGGTAGTCTCCAAACTCAGATTCGGGATCGACTCCTTCCTTCAATGCCATCAAAATAGTGGGCTCATGCGGGTCACTGACCTCAGTTACAGCTTGGTTAAAACGATCTAAATATGCCCTTAAAGATTCTCCTGGTGCCTGTTTGATCCTCGACAATTCAATAACGCTCTTGGACTTTCGAGCATGTAGTCGGAACTGGTTCATGAAACGCTCGCTTAGTTCTTTGTAATTAGAAATTGAGCGAGGAGGAAGTCGGGTAAACCAAAATAAAGCCACATCTTCTAGGTAGATTGGGAACGCTTTGCATTTTACTTCCTCGGGGGCAGCTGCTGCATTCATAAGCCACGAATACCGCATCAAGTGTTGTCCTGGATCAGTCCTTCCGTTATATTTATCCATCTGTGGCAAATTAAAGCGTCGGGGGAACTGGAAGTCTAGGATGTCGTCAGTGAACGGAGTATGGCTTCGCTCTATACCGTAGTCTTCATTTGTATAATTCCGGCTTTCGGACATAATTCGACGAACCATCGCCTGCACATCGGCACTAGTTAGGGGCTGCTCAGGTTCTCTGGCCCTAGTGTCCGAGTTCCTCCGGGGCTCTTGCTCAGGAGACGCCCTTCTTCTTCGAGCTGCCTCTGCTCGATTCCTTTCCCTGCGTTCCCGGTCGATCTCGGGAAGAGGGGACTGGAGTCTTTGCCCCCGAGAGGGGCTATCGTTTCCTAATGCTCGTGCGATATCCTCGCGAGATCCCAAAGATCCAAACGTTAGCTGCTCCACGTTCT
Source organism: Allium sativum (assembly GCA_030737875.1). Taxonomy (NCBI): domain Eukaryota; kingdom Viridiplantae; phylum Streptophyta; class Magnoliopsida; order Asparagales; family Amaryllidaceae; genus Allium; species Allium sativum. The sequence continues at coordinate 483,565,119 of CM060924.1, forward strand.
GAGGTCGCTCGAGTGGCCTTCGTTCACGGGGCCTCTCTTCCTCAGAAGATGAAGATTGATCTACTGGTGTATGACGAACTGGCGATGGAGTTCTTTGCCGGCGGAGCTCACTGATTTCCCGACTCATGAGCCTCATATTTTCCTGCATCATGAGATTGGTGCGCTCATGAACTCTCATAGCTTCCCTCGTGCTCTCAAGCATATCAAGCAAGCGCGAGAAATCTCCTTGAGTGATGGGAGCAGATGGATTGGCCTGGTCTCCAACCCTGGCAGCTGGAATTGGAGCATTCGCGGGGACTCGAGTAGATGTTCCAGCTTCACCAAGCATCGGGTCGGATCGGCGGTAGGAAGTCGGGTCGGATCGGAGCTGGGGTGCCTGGTCGGATCGGTGTGCAGCGAGCAAGTCGGGTCGGTTCAGACTGGGGGAGTGCACTGCTTCAGAGTCTCCAACCCGGATCGGATCGGAACTTTCCCCTTGCTGTCGGTTCGGATTTCCTGCATTGATTCTCCCTGCTGCTGAACTCTGCCCCCTAGACCTTGTTACAACAGCATGTTGCTGATCTTCACCAGCTCCATTTCCTTGAACAGACTGGACTTCCTTGCCTTTTCCTCTGGCCATGAGTCTTTGACAATTACTTCAACGAATGTAAGAAAGTGGAGAAACTTAAGGATTCACTTCTTTGAACTCAACGGTCCAAAAAGTAGAAAGAGATCCCGGAAAATAGAGAATTTAGATGAGGATTCTCAGTGAAAGCACCAAAATGTTAGACCCAAATGTGGACCTAACACCCAAATTGATTAGAAACAAGATAAAGTAAAACAGAAATAAAAAAGAACACACAAGATTTATAGTGGTTCGGCGAAGAAATGCCTACGTCCACTTAGTTTTCACTATATTCAGTAACTCAATTACAAATACAATGTAAGATTCGCTCACAACTCACTTTTGTTCACTCAGAAAGATAAAAACAGGAAATGAAAGATGGTTTGGATTTTCCGGGAGTGAAGGAATTCGAATGATGGAGGTACTTGGATTCTCAAAAGTGCTGAAAAAGATCCTCCCCTTTGTCTCTAGATGGGGTATTTATAGGTGTGAATTTGCCTGAGATGCAATCCGGGTCGGAACACGTGTCATCCATCGCCCTCTCTTCGGGTTCGGATGGGCCATCAAGCAGACAACGCATCAATGAGATGGACGTTAGGGGTAGGAATTGGTCACATCCGATCCGGTTCTCCAGGCGACTTTATAGGAGATTTTCCTGGATCATGGGTGCGGGTCGGAGACATGCAGGTTGGGGGTTCGGATCGGAATACCCGACCCGAACCGGAGTAGCTTGAACGTCTCTTCTTCTCTAATCATACTCCGCTCCGCTCCGAAGTCGTGGCAAGCAGACGGCTTTCCGATCCACCTGAGATTCATTGGCCTTCCGATCCGATCAGGTATGCTTTGCCAATTTATCCAGTAAGAGATATCCGATCCGAACAGAGAATTTTACCCGATCCGAACCGATACGCTGCTATCAATCTGAATTGTGGAGCTTCCTTCCGATCCGAACCGGAGTCGCATAACTTGAAATATTCTTCAACAGTTGGTTTCTTGACTTTGTGTTGCCTAGTTCACAAAGTAGGCTAACAATAGCCTTATTTCCCATTGTTTAACTGCATATAAAATCTTGAGGACTCTAAATACGCTGTATGGAAAATCTGACGAATGCTCAAAACCCCAGAATGTCAACTCAGATTCAGATATGTGCTTAAAAGGAGAAACAGATGAATCAAACGATAGAGAATCAACAGATGTTGAAACTGAAAATCTCACATACGAAGATTTGGTTTATATGTGCACTGATCTAACTAAATCTGTGGATAAACTCCAATCTAAAAACAAATCTCTGAAATCAAAAAATTCTGAGTTGACTGGCAAAATTAATGATTTGGAAACAGAACTTGAACGCTCAAAAAATTCATCAAACTCTGATTGCAAAAATTGTTTAGAACTGAAAACTAATCTTGTTCATCTCAATAAAAATATTCAAAAGTATGAAAATGAAATTCTGATCTTAAAAGAAAACAAGATTGATTTATCAAGTTTGAACAATCTTTTACAAAAGGAATTTGAAAATTTTAAGACTGATGTAAACTCCAATTTGAAATTGCTGAAAAAGAAATTTTGTTGAAATCCTATTCGATTTTAAAAGAGCTTGAAAAAGAAATTTCAAACTTCAAAGATTTTGAAAAAGATGAAGCTGAAAAGCAAACTAAAATTGAATCTGAGATCGTTGAGTACCAAACCAAAATTAAACTGCTTGAGAATGAAAATTTGTTTTTGAAACAAAATGATACTAAAATAAGAAAGATTTGCATTAATGATTGTTCAAATCTGATGAAAGAGAATTCTGATCTTAAATCCAAAATCAACGATCTTGAATTGAGTTTGAAACCTTTTTCAACAGGAGAAAAATCTTTAAATATGTTGTTGAAAAATCAGTTTTCTTCAGGAAATAAAAGTGGACTCGGCTTTGGAAATTTTGATGTTTTTCAAAAGAAAAGTTCAAAAGATTTTAAAAATCCTTCTACCTTCTTTGAAAAGAATCGACTTGATAATACGAACTTTGATAATTTCAAAGGATTTTTGAAGCTAAAGCAAAATGTAAACTTGTTTAGAAACAACTCTGTTTGGACCCCAAAAAGAAACAAAATAAATTCATCTAAATTCAAACAGATCTGGGTCCCTAAAGGCACTTTGGTAAATTCTGATGGGTTGCTATTCAAACAAGTTTGGGTACCAAAAGTCTAACACACAACTGTGAGTGGTTTCACTAATTTTGTTAGACCACTCAATCCTCTAAACTGTTAGGTACCAGAGGAGGCTGAGAAACTGCTCTGCAAAAAGAAAAGTAAAGCAAAGCTGTCTATACTTCTATATCATTCACGGTTCCTTTAGCCAAGATTTGTTGAGTTAGAGATTAATTTACTCACATCAATTTTAGATTTAACCTCTAAACTCATCTTTATAAATATTCTCTGTTCTCATTTTCTTTGTTTATTTCTCCTTCTGTCCCTTCTGTTTATTTTTCTTTGTTTTTTTGTTTTGATTTGTCATTGTCATATCTTTGTAACTTTTTGAGCTTCATTAACTTCCAATTGCAGAAGTCATATTTTACTGGAAATTTGCTTCTTTTATATAAAACTCTTGTGTTTTAATCTTTTCCGGATCTTGAATATAAATTTGTAAATATCTGCAATTGTTTTGAAGTTTCTTTTTGTTTTCTGAATTCATAACAGTGTTATTGTATTCTTGTCATATCTTGAACACTGTTAATATGAATTCTAATTTTTTTTTGAAGATCTGAAGAACAATTGAAATTTCACACATCTCTGCTGTTCTGAGGTTCTTCTAATTCATTTTAGAAAGGCTTGAAAATGTATACTCATTACAGCACACTATTATTTCTCAGTCGTGATAATTTCATTGTGTTTCAGATTGGCTTTGATATTTTTTTATCTGTCTTGAATCTCATTGATACATCTTGAAATTCTTTTTGTATTCATGATCAGTATGGTTGAAATTCGTTTATTTGAAATCATCTGAAATTCTTAATATTTTGAATCTCATACACCTCCTAAATTTGAAATTATCAACCTTGTGTGAATAATTCATTATATCTCAAACTTGACATTGTTTCAAGGGATTTCAAATAAATTATTTTTAATTTTTTGGATCATGAACACCTCTCAAACTTGATGTATACGATCTGAATTTTCTTTTGTACTTGTCTGAGATAATTTTGAAAATTCTTTGAAAAAATGGTCTTAAATCTCTCTATTATTTCATGGTTATTTGATTTAAATATTTGTTTGTTTAAAATCATTTGAAATTATTGATTTATTGAACCTGACACCTATCTTGAATCCAAAATTAATAATCTGGTGTGCTCGATTCATTGAATCTTGAGTTTTTCATATGTCTCAAATGATTTCAAATAAACGGTTTTTTTTTTATCTTGAATCATGGAATATCTTTTGTGACCATCATCTTGACTTGTCTGCTTTGAACTGATTTCTTTTTTGTGCTACTCTGATATTGTTTTTTCAAGTTTGTCTGTTAACTGCTTGCTTTTGGTGAAAAACTGTGTGCTGCTCTAATTACTAATTCTGATATGCTTGAATTGTCCATTTTGTCTTTTGGGCTTTGTGATTAAAATTCTGTTGTTTGTAATGTCCTTGTTCATCTTCAGTGTCGTGTTAAAATCATCGTAAATAGAGACATCAGTTTGTATCAGAATGCCATATATTTTTGCTCATCTGTCTGTTTTGAATCTTCACCTTGTATAGATTTCACACATTATTTTTGTCTTGTATAAATGATTTTAAATTCCTTTTATAATTGATTTTCAATTTTAAAATTATTTATTGATTATTCATTCAGAATTTGAAATCAATAACCAAACTGAACTGTATTTATAATTCATCAAAATTATTATCAGATTTTGAAATTATGACGAATTGTGACTGCAGTATGTTTCACAACAAGAGGAGATTTTATATAGATTTTCATGATGGTTGAACATATATTATAATATCTTTGAATTGGCAATTATTTCACAACCATCTCCTTTATCTATCATCATTCTGCCATCCATGATAATTTTATATTAATATGGAGAGTTAATATGTTTTAAAATCTTTTTGAATAAACACTGGAAATATTTGTGATAGAAATTGGACTATGTTATTATTCAGAATTAGTGATAATTGAAAATTTTCAATGATCCCAGTACAGTCGAGCATATTTTATAATATAATTAATTTAGAAATTTATTTCACAGTCCATTCTGTACCTATCACATTTCTATCATTCATATTGGTTTTATATACCGAGGAGTTTTTTTAAGCTGAAAATGATAAATATATAAAATTTATATATAAGTGTGTCTCTAGCTTCATTTAAAAATCCAAGCTTTGGTTATGCATGGTTATGAGATAACTTATAATTTAAGTTGCGACTGATCGCATTTAAAAATCCAAGATCTGGTTATGCATGGTCAGTGTGCTCTTAAATAATAATATAAAAAAATGTGCTATAAATTGAAATTAATATGAGATTCTCCTTGGTGTTTAAAAACCAGCCTATCAATCCATATTCTAATCTGTGAAATGTGTTGAAATCTTATGACGTATTATGATTTGTTGATTGATAGCTATTGGGATTTGAGAATATTCGATTTTGTCACTTAAATTGAATTAATAATTATAGTCCAAATCCATCACTGTTTTTGTGCTCAATTTTATATAATTCTTTTGGAAATAATTGGAAAATATTCATATTTTTTAAACTCTCTCCATTTTTATAAATTCATCGTAAATCTGTCATTCTCTAAAATGTGAAATATGCCACCTATTCTCAGTTTATTATGATTTTTGTTTGACTGATTGAGATTTATGATGCCCGTTCTTCCTCTTATGCTGAAATTATATTTTTAGTCAATTTTCATCTACATTTTAAATCCTGAATCCTTTTGTTGATAACAAAAGGGGAAGAATGGATTGAGATTTTGATTTATGAGTGAATATTTTATAAATATTTTAATTCTGAAAATTGATGGTCTTTTCATGCATAGTTATAGGGGGAGTTTCTGTTGTAGGGGAAGCATTCAAATAGGGGGAGTTCGGTTCTTCACTGTCAAACACATTTATTGTATTCAAAATCTTAATATTTGTTTGTCATCATCAAAAGGGGGAGATTGTTGTATATAACGTTGTTGTATACACAATTATATGATTTTTGTTTGATGATAACAACCAAATATATATTATCTTAAATGTGTTTGTTATTGTACTGTTATATAACATCATAGATAGGAATATAATATTTATATTTAAATAAAATACGACTGTACAGAATTTCATACATTCACACACTATTTTATTTAAATATAAATATTATATTCCAACATTCAAATAGTACAAATTATATGACTCCACTATTTGTACACATTCACAGATATTACACATGATATTGTACTTGTAAATAAATTAAATACGATAGACAAGTTTGTTTGAACACAATAAATAATATTTTATTTCATTCAAACTTGTTTGTTACAAATATCAGTACAATTCTCTCTACAACACTCATACAACCACTTTGTCTATACAAATTATATATATATATTCACATTGACTCATATGCAGATACTCATACATTTCACTGCCTATATGCATCTTCTGCGCAGCATCCTTCAGTCAGTCCAGTCTTCATACCTATCATATACAGAAACACACAGTATCTAGATTAGAAATAATATTCTAATTTCTAGCAAATATTTTTTTATTTTTAAAAATTATTTGCCTTAGAATTTTGGCGTGTTTCTCATCCTTTTTCATGACTTGATCTGATTTCTACTACCCACTGATCAGCCTCAACATTAACTGATTCTGAACAGCCTCAACACAGTGTAGCGGTTTGCTGATAAAGTTTCATTCGGACAGTCACACATATATACACACATGTATACACACATACGTGCATATATACATATATGTATACGTGAATGAAAATACATGTCAAACAGCAAAAGTGAACTGCCAAAAGTAATCAAGGCGGCAAGGTTCACAGTTTCAAGTAAATGGACAAGTGGTGTATCAAAACAGCAAAGCAAAATGGACCAAAAGCATATACATCAAAACAGTGAAGCACTGGTCGACAAATTTCAAGGATAATGCTGCAGCTCATAACTAGTGTGATGAATGCAGTCATAATCAAAAACAGATTCAGGTGCAAGGTGCTCAAGGTTCATTTTCAAGTGCATGGTTCAAGTATACAAACTTCAATGTGATGATCATTGTCTGACATAAGCAAGCACAAGAGACTACACCAGGAAGTTACAGGTCAAAGCTCTTAGTGTATATAACATGGCTGATCACAACATATAGCAGCAACAAAGTATATATTCATGCATTGACAAAAATAGCCGAACAGTATAAACATGGAAAGTGATAAAGAAATGAAGAAGTGCAACTACAAGCCAAGTTCAAGTCAGTATCAAGAAATACAAATGCAAAGGGACATTTCTCAGCATGGAACAGCATCAAAGTCTAGCACTAGTCAATGGTGTACAAACAAGAAATGGCACTAGTGATGCAGCAACTACAAGAGCATGCAAAAGGTCAGAGTACATGGAAGTGTTCAGGTGAAGCTGTAATGTTTGCAAATTCAACTCAGCAAAACGAATATAACAGTAAAGTACATAGGCAAGACAAGCATGGATTACACAGCAACAATTTATTGAATGGTTCACAGCAAATGGGACAAGCCGATTTGAATTGCAGTTTTTACTCGACATTTTTTTGGGCAACAAATTCATGTCAAAGAAATCAAGCCAAGAACCTCAGGAGATACTTTTTAATCGACCAAAATCATGCTGTTTTTCTATGGTGGAACAATTACTTGACAAAGCAAATTTCAGCAAACAAATCTGTGAACAATATTTTGGCAAGGCTTTTCCATCCAAGTTTAATCAAATCAATGTTATTGTTTGGAAAGAAATAAAGCGATGTCTTATGGGATCAATCAAGCGATCAAGGAGAAATTATTTGCCAAGAAAATCAAATCCCTATTAATCAATTCATTTCGAGAATACACAGAATATCAAAAGGGGTTATCATACATATCACGCATCAGTTTAATGTCGAGATAATCAAGTGTTCAAGGCAACAACTTTCATCAATTAAGCCGAGTAATCAAAAGGGAAATCAAAAAGGAGAAACACGCAATCAACCAGAGAAAGTCATTTTTATTGAAACCAGAGATATCAAATAGGGTTTTGATTCTACCCTATTTTATACACTACATTACATCATCGGCAGAACAATCGAAAACCAAAAATCAACACGAGAGCTAAAGTTTCAAATAAGAGAATACTCACAAATTTTCCATCGTTTTCGATCGAGAAAATTCCAAATTGAAGCATCAAAAAACTACAGAGAGTTCTAGCATCAGAGATTGATCCGTACATCAAGCTATTAACTTTGATTTGGGATTCAAAGAAGTAACCCTAGCTTTTGGTGTCGCCACCATTTTCTCAAAGCAAAGTGAACGGGAAACATAAGTGAACAAAGGGTGGAACCAATTCTTATGTGGCCGGCCAAATTTAAAAGGGGATGGCCCTTATTTTTAAGTCCTAGGGTTTTTTTTATTTATTTTGTACTTTTTTTTAACTTCTTTGTAGACTGTCTGAACAGTACTAGAGCCTGTAAAATCTAGGTCATTCAGTTGGGGATTAACTGACAGTTGGTAGAGTCTGTAAAATCTAGGTGGTTTCCTAGTTTCGTCTGGAAAACTAGGTAGTTTACTAGAGTCTGTAAAACTAGGGGAAATCTGATCTAGGGAATTAGATCAGTCTAGGGTTTTGAGCATAGAGTTAGTACAGGAGCAAGGAGTGCAAGTTTACAGGGTCTGTAAGCGGGATCTGTTATTAACACCCAGTAGAAACCTTAGGAATGCAAATGTAGGCAAGATTTGCCGAAGCTGGATATCTCTGTGTGTTATTTACTTTCTGCATTTACTTACTCTGCTATTATTTATGTTGCGATTATTTTTTAATAACACTATTAAACTATAATAAACCCTATTCACCCCTCTAGGGTTAATCTAGATCCAACATGTTTGAGTGCAGCAAAGAAGACATAAGTGAAAAAGGTAAAAGGGAATGGGATCAAGAAAATAAAAAGAAGAACAATCAAATGAGAAAAAAATGGGCTGAGCTATTGGGGTGTTCGGGCCAGATAGGAAAAAGAAAATAAATAAAAGGAAAGTAAAGAGAAGTAATAATAAGAAAAATAGAAATGAATTAAAAAGGAAAGGAAAATTGAAAATAAGATTTCTGTTTAAAATATAAATTCAAATTAAAGAAATACTGTTAGAAAAAAATAAAAAGGTGAGCAGTTTTGTAATGGTTGATGATATCTGAGAGAAGCATATGTAGATGACCAGGCTAGGATCATTCCAGATGGAGTTGAAAATGGTCATAAATTAACAAAGTTATTTTACCAATAAATAAAGTTTTCTAATTAATTAAAATTAGGATAAGATACAAATACATCTATTCAAATAATCAGTTCAAGTCATATTTGTTATACTATAATCAATGTTAGGTTGTGATTATCAAATGATGCTTGATCGTCAATATTATATGAGCTCAACTGTCTTGAATAGGCATTAAAATACTATTTTAAATTAAATCGGTTGAGGGCAATAAGTACATTTTAAATCAAGAAACGATTTAAAAGTTAAATACACAACGATTAAACTTAATGTTGATATCTATGTAAATATGAATTTATATAGCAACTAGGTAACTGTATTAACCTTGTACTAAAAGTCAAATCTAGTTAATGTGTTAAACAAGGACCAAAGGAATGATATTCACATTCCAAAGTGATTAGCAGTGGAAGAAAATGTTTTACAAGATAATAATGGATATAGGAGAAATGGATAAGGGAAAATCTGTTTGACTTATAACGATGAGATTATTTCGAAGTTCGAAAAATAAATGGAATGGGAATAATCGAGAAGAGATGTTATTTTGGAAATCGATTACGGAAAGTATCGTTTACTTTCCATACTAAACAAATATTTAAACTAATTATTATATGTAGCGAATTAATTATTCATCTAAGGAAATAAAATAGTAATTATATTTATAAGTCGTATATATATTGAGGCATGGATGATAACATTATTGTTATGATCAATAAAAATAAATTGGATTCTTAAACGGAGTTAAATCTTATATAGATATGATTTGGAAATGATTATTTTCCAAGATCAACCAATGAAAACGATGTTTATTTGAATTATTGAATTGTGATAAACAGATTTGTTTTGATAATTGATTTGTTGATTTGATTGATGGTAATGCTGTGACATAACCCAATTAACTTGTTTAATCACATCTCATTAATGTTGACTTATACAAACTACTACTGAAATTTGGGATCTTATAGGTTGAATATTCTCGGTAGATAAGTCTGGATAATCAATTAAGGATAATAGAAACACATATGAAATACGTTGATCCGATTCCTTTAAGTATCACTTGGCCCTAAAAGATATTAACGTTCATCGATTCAATGAAACCGGGATTGGTTTTCTAAATGAAACCCAAATAACATTTTGTTTCGACCTAGATGTTTAAATTTGAAGTTAAGATGAAGTCCATTGAAGATGAAGTTTATGCAAGGGTTGTTTTGTCGATCCTAGGTAGAAATTGCCTAAGATGGATTTACAGATATAGTTCCTTTGGTTTGTCCAGACTTAGGACAACTTATATGGACGAATGTCTGACTGAGTATACCTAACAGATCGCATTCAAAACTATTTCTGTTGGCAGAGAAATCCGTTTCTCTTCGCTTTTTACCTGTGGTTTTGGGTAAGTCAATCTATGGTTCGATGGGTTTGACAATGTGGCATTCAAAGTGAATGGAGATGTGTTGTTCTAAAAGGTAAGTTATGACCTCAAGCCTCCCAACCGGTAATTGACAAAAAGTCGGGCAGGCAGCATGGCTAAGTGGATCGCTTAGGGTATATTATCACCATCTATAGAATGTTCATTTTGTTACTTCTTTCGCTTCTATATCTCCTGGAACGATTATGTTGGCGCCAACTGCGGGTGATAATATATTCGGTACACTCAGAGAAAATGAGTGACCTGTCATGTATGGCTGAGTTGCAAGATGTTCTTGTTGAACTCAATGTATTCCTCTCTAGAGATACACTATCGTAAGGTGGTTCCGTACCTTTTCATAGTTGGAAATCCATAATCCCTAAGCACCAAGTAGTTTTTGTTTGTATATAATGTATGTGCAGCATGAGATGCAAGTGTTCCGCTAGATTCTAATTTATTTGTGGAAACCCTAAGCATTATTTTAGTATTAGAGTAGTTATGATTTCAAAATGTTTTGGGTTATCATAAGATAAAAACCATCCATGTTTATGTGTAGATCGGTCTTAATATTATCTTTTCTTTCTAAAGAATTTTTCCAAGTTAAGAAAGCTGTTTAAAATCATTTACTCACGCCAGTCCCATGACTGACCCAGAGTTTATTTTTCTTTGTTTCCCTAAACTCTTGGGTGCCCAAATTTGTACGAGCAGTCAAGTAGTTTTTCAGATAATCTGGAAGGAGCTTGGAGCAGGAGGCTTTAACATAAGATATATAGAGTTTATTTCTGTTGTGATGTATATATGGTGTACTATGATGTTGTATGTAGGTTCTGATACAATTTTGTATTTCCAAATGCTTATATATATATTATATTTTATTCTGCTATGATTTTGAGATTCTGTGTTGTTCAGTTCTTTCTCCTATCTTATTCTTCTACTCTAATATTCTATCTTTTCTATTTCTCACCCTCTAACTTCTTTCTATTAATGTTTCGTATGTTCGTGCAATTTGGGTTGGACTTGTATTGTATTTGATCGACTCAAAGGGTTCAGATTTGCAGGACATTACACTTTGTATCAGAGCAAGGTTGAGAATAACCTTGCCTTTATGGCGTGACTCGATTGAGATGGGGTTAGTATTACCCTAGATTGAGTTTGAGCATATATATATGTGCGCATATTTGTTAATTGATGTAAAAGTTGTTTTATATTATGTTGATTAGTTTGTCGAGTGGTTTATGAATTCTGGTCGAATAGTGGGACGCCATGACATCGATAGGAGTTCCTAAACACATGAACAGAATAATTTGGCATAATATTATTTTAAAAGATGGGTAATTGAAATAATTTTACCCAAAATTATATTTTGATATAAAAAGGATAATTTTCTGAGATTATATACAGATGTGTCAATGGTTGTTATAATAACAAGATTTTAAAGATTAAATTTGTATAAGAATGAAATATAAAAATAAGACAAACTAGAAATGGAATTTAAATTTCTGGGAAATTTGAATGGATTTTGAATGAATAAAATTTGGACTTTTACCAAATAAATTCAGACTTAAAGGATTATTTGGATATGAACTCATGTGAATTGAACTGATTGATTTTTGGAATTGTACTTGACTGGAACCTAACTGGAGATTGGTTGAGTTAAAGGATTTTCTGAGTGTTGATCTGATGTTCATTTCGATCTTCGGGGTTGATACTTAGAGGATTATTTTCTCACTGATTTACGGTTAGGGACTGATGAATGTTGAAGAATGATATGGGTGAATAAGAATGGAAATGTTTTCTAATTTGAATAACATAAAATCCCGGTTAACCAAATGAATATGTTTGGATTGATGGATGCTTATGAATGAAAGTGCATGAGGATAAAAGTTGAGTACTGAAAGAGGATACAAGTTAGTATTTTAATTGGATATTATATGGCTATTTGGAAAACCGGTTGGTTTTGTGGATTCTCTAATGATTAGATAAAGCCTAGGTAGGCAATTTTTGGGAGTTATACGATAAAGCCGTACAAGAAAGATAATATCTAATTTCTCGAAAATTTAAGAATTTAATTCCTAAGAGAATTTTGATAACTAGGAATTGATTTAATGAAAACTAGATAAACTAAGAGAGGTTAATAACTCGATTTAAAAATCAATTTGAATAAATAAGGATTTCATCAACAATTTGTCGAGAACAAAGAGAGGAAACGAAGAAGTTTGAGATGAGAGGCTGAAGATAGTATATGAGGAGTCTATCCGGAGTTTTTAGCTGATTATTGATGTGTATCGAATGCATTGATTGTGGTGAGATGGTTGTGAATTAGTCGGTATGTTTTGGATACCTTGTTTATTATAATTGCTAGGGGATGACCCAGGTTTGTGTGTTGAGATAAGTCTATGATTTTAAATTATAACTGGAAATTTTTTCGTTACTCTTTAATTTCGAGGACGAAATTCTTTTAAAGGGGGTAGATTGTAATGTCCCGGATTTTCTGACCAACTTTGGAATATATAAATCTTAGGTTATGTTGGAAATTAAATTAAATTAAATAATATTAAAATGTATATTCTTGAAAATTTTAAATAATCATTTGGTTAAATTCCTTTTTTAATATTTTTAACTTGTGTTTTATATGTATACACAGGTAGATGTTATTTTAACATTTTCTTTTGCATTTGAAACTTATTTTAATTTATGTTAAAATATAACTGCTTAAGTAAAACTCAGAGTTTTAATATTTAAGGGAATTTAATACCTTTTTAAAACTAAGGAATATATATATATATATATATATGGGTATATATATTGTTATGATCTTTAGTGTGTATATATATATATGTATGTGTATAATTACGCTTGTCAATATTTTATTTACTTCCATATATATACATAAAAATGATAGGACCATAAATGGATTATAACATGCCATATAATATATTAAATGAAAGCAAATCAAATTCAATTAATAAGAATATATTTGTTTGTACATTGATTTGCAACTATGGATTTAGGTAAGTACACTAGCTCTTGTATATTCAAACCAGACCTTTCTATCATAGCTTAATTTCTTAAGAATGAAGTATAACCATAGGAAGTATAGCCTGGAAGCCTAAATCTAAACACTTAATGAAGTAATGAGTTGTTATACCCTAAAGTGAATTAAAAACATTTTATATGAGAGCATTTTAATGGTTAGAGTTACTTAATAGCCAAGAATACACTAAGACAGACCTACACATGTTTGTACCCCAAAATCTAGATTTCAGCCGTGCCTTGTATGAAGCCTTGTCAAACAACCCACTTTCAATCAAACATCAAGTACACAACATCTATATGTACCTTGTTTTGTCCCTTTCAATCAGCTAGCAAAAACAGCTATAAACCAAGCCGCTATCCCCCTCAAAGTTGCAACTGTATGCGTTCTCTAAATTAGTCATCACAGCAGCTAGAATGTCCCCTCCATCTAGGCAAGACAACCTAAACAACTTCGCTGTCAAGCCTGTAGTATATGCACCATTTCCACTGATAAATACATTGCAATATTAGTGCAACTTCATACCTCGAAGCCATCTTCAATACTTTAAAACTGGAAGAGGAAAATGGTCGAGACAACAAGTAAACATAAAAGTTAAACTTGGAAACAGCAGTGGATGGTTTTTGTAAGAAAACATTGTTGTTTTTTCCTGTTTCTAAGCATTTGTTCTGAGTAGTTTAAAACAACACATAAGACACTACATATATGAATTATGTTGATAAAGCATGGATGCTTTATTGAAGAGGACTAATTTAAAGTATTTGAGATGTGTTGAACGATTTTTATTGCTTGAGACCATAGAAAAATATATAAAAATTGAAAGTAAACTTCTTCTAAATTTCCAAGTTCTGGACTATGATCTAATTACATATGCATCAGTGAATATATACATACTTAAAGGACTGTTGCATTATTTTAAAATACCAATGATGCAGGAATTAAAATATAAACCAGGAACAATGACAATGAATTTTTTGAACAAACTCAATTTTTAATCCCTATTACAAAGCATTTTTTTACTACATAACACAAATATTTAGTATGTATGCTTGATTCATCGCACATATGACATACATGCATTTGTTGTTTGGTTTGAGTAATGTGAAACACTTTGAACAAGCTCTGTGAACATAAACACAAAAGCAAGGTCCTACCCTGTTATTAAAAAAAAAATCTAACATAAATTCAAATGAGTTATAGGGTTGGATTCTTCACGAAAGATGTTTGTTTACATATGCAGTATATTATAAAAATAGTTTCAATGTATAAATGTATATATATTCTCAGATACACACTCATTCCAGTAATCAAGTTCAAAAATATGAATTTTCGAGTATCAAGAAATCGTATTTCAGGTAGACAAACAAACCGCATATAAAAATCATGAATTTTAGTACTAGTTTCACAATTTTTAATGGTGTAGTTATCGAGAGAAGTGGTGATAACTGGAAAACCTTTGTTGGGCAAATTATGGGGATCCCAACAATCGACGCTAAGCCATATATACTGGAGCATCGTCAAAGTATGAGGATTGAAGGAAAAATGCTGACCGGTTTTTCTATAGCGTAATCGTTGGGCATGAAGTGGAATTAGGTTTTTGGGGTTACGGTTTTAACCTGTGTTCATGGGTTAACTGCATCAACTTGAAGGCAAGAGAAGGCTGCGTACCGGGGGTGGTGACATAGGTCGTCACCGAGAGGTGGCAGGAGTCAGGCGTACTTCGGTGGTCAAAGGAGGTGACTGGAAGACTTTTTTTGGATCTGGGTTTGTTGCAAAGCTTAGTTGAAAAATGGAAATACTGGAGGGTTGATCATGGGTGGCTTCGAGATTGGGAATGAAATCAGTACGTGCTGTGGGATGTGTGTGGATGGCTGAAATAGTGTACTATTTTGTGTGTTGTTTGTGCATGTGCACAAATTGCTGTGCACTGAAATATTTCAAACAGATGCTAGGAGAAGAAGCAAAAGGAAAAGAGTCAAATCAGCAGATCAGGACAAGTTGGTGATGGTTGTAGTGATGGGATTAGATGATTTCCCAGGGTGTTTGAGTGGAGCAAAGAAGACAGAAGTGAAGAAGGTAAAAGAGAATGGGATCAAGAAAACAAAAAGAAGAATAATCAATTTTCACCACGATTAGAGCTTGCATGTGGTCGTTTAAACATGAAACTTCAGGCGTAAGTTTCATGAGAATATTAAAATAATAATTCGTACCGAAATCAAATCGATATCGTTTATATTAAATTAAAATTTCTTCGAAATCAAATCGTATTAAATAGAAAATCAAATCTTTTTAAAATCAAATCGATTTAAGAACGAAATCAAATCGAGTTAAATTGCTGGTGCTTCTGTAGACATTCATTAAAAATGTGGTGTACGTTTGTCTCCCTTTTACCTCAATATAATGCAATTTCCCTTTCCCCTTATTTCTTTCCTGCGCAATAAAAATCGAAGAAACTTCAGAAAAAAATGCCCGACTCATTTCTTTCAACAAAAATTCAAAACAAAATAATAAAAACGAAAAAAACTCATCGCCTTAATTCCGTAATCAAGCTCAATTGGGACATTGCATTCAGTGCGTAACGAGTTAGGGTTAGGTGGTGAGCTGCGAGAGAGAGGCGGGGGATTAAGGAGGTGGCATGGGTGATTTTAGGTGGTGCAAGGAGTCAAGCGGTGGAGGTTAAGCTATGTATAGCGAATCCTAATGGAATGTGATAGTGGCGTCGACCTGGAATAGTGATAGGATGATTCGCGAGCCCTGTAGTGTAGTAGGTTTGAGCAAACTGAAATCGCGGTGGTTCGTGCAGGCAATAAAGGTCGATGAAGTGTTGTAGGGTGGTGCCCTCATGAAGAGCGGGGTTAGAGAACTTCTTGCTATTGGCTCTGGAAGTTTTTCAGTGGTCGTGTGAGGGTGAAGAACAAGTGTACTGTCGTGGTTCCAATCTGTAATAACCGTTTCAAACTATAGTGGCTCTGGAAGGTCAAATTGTTCTTAGTTCCATCACTGCCTAACTGAAATCAAATGTTCGATAAGTAATGTTTGCCTTGCTCAAGCTGATGGTCGGAAATTTTAGTAAGGTATAATTTTATTTTGAAATATAAAATTTATATGGAAAATGGTTTATATAAATTAGTAATTGATTAAAATTAATTTTGTATAAACCTATATAGTTAGATAGTGAAGTAAATAAATTGTAAACGCAATAACTTACTCAATTTAGGTCAAAATCGTATGAAACAGGCGATGCGTGGCTCGTAAGGACATAGGCTACAACCTGGAATTTATTTCGAAATTTTTGGAGTTTAATGGAATGAACTGTGGAATTTTAATTTAAACCGAGTATTATTCGATTTAAGTTAAAATTGCAGCGGATCTGCGAATAGACATCAAGGTGAATAAACTCACTCTCTGGATTCGTTTATAATTTATTATAAATGAATTTTTATTTAATATAAATTTATTTAATGTAAACTTTTATATTTTGTTTGTTGGCTATTTGGATGCTTGGATGAATTATAATGGTTAATATATATATATATATATATATAAATTATATTTAGGCTCGGTAGTTGGATATTTCCTGTAGTACTATTAGCGGATGAGACCCTATGCTCCCCCACAATATATATAGCGGATGACCTCCTATACCGCGATATCCTAGCTCGAAGCAGGATGGGCATTATTTATGTTTTCTAACATCTGTGGATGCAGAAAAAATAGGTTGGGGAAATCTAATTGGATTCCTAAATAATTTTATTATTTGTTCTCATATATGTTGTTATATGATGTGATAAATATTATGTGACAGATTATTGGATGTTTGAATATCACTGGCCCTAAGTATTGATATATAAAAATATCGTGGAGAGGAACTTGCGATTTTTTTTAAATATTTTTCTCTAAAGTAGAAATTGAATTTCAAATGGATTTTGAAATAGATATTTGTTTCAATATATAAAACAAGATGTATAATTTATAAACAACGTTTATAAGTGAGTGAAAAATTCATTGGATAATTTATAAATTTAAACTGAAGTATGAATTTTAAAAGAGAATTGGAATTTTTTCAAAGGGAAACATTGAAATTATCCCGATGTTCATAAAGTAAGTTAAATTGGATAAATCCATATGGATTGGTAATTATAATTCGATTGTGTCGACTTTTATAAAAATAAGTTATTTCTATAGAAAATATGTGTTAAATTGAAACTTAAATTTAATATGAAAATAGATTCTATGTCTAAATATAGATAAGTTTTGATAATAAAATAATCCTAGATAGGAATTGGGTTTCAATTTTTTTTTGAAAAGGGGAACTTGTTTTAATTTATAAAACAAGGAGTTAATTTATAAACGATGTTTATAAATGTAGTGAAGCAGTTACCATTGAATAATTTTGAACTTTAAATTCAAGTATGAATTTAAAAGGGGAACTGGAAATTGTTTCGAAAAGGAAACGATAGATTATATCTAGAAATTTGAATTATAAACTGAGTGGAGATAAATCCAAGGAATTTATAATTAAAATTTGATTTCATCGAATTTTATGAAATAATTTACTTTCAAGAGAATTGGAATTTAATATAGAAAATGGAATTGAGAATGAATTTATAACCGAGTCAGGAATTTTGAATGAAGAAATCGACGATTTAGGAAAAAGGAATGTTTAAGTTAAATTTGGAAAACTGGTTTAAACAATATTAAAATATGAAAGAATGGAGTAGAAATTTATTAATAAACAAAGTTTTAAATGTTTATATTTAAATTTAATTAAAATGAACTCCTCACGACGTGGTAGTTTGTAATTTGACGTTTTGGAACTTCAACTGAGTATATATAACTCAATATAAGTCGGAATTCTTTAAAACAGGAATCGTCCGGACCTAATAACAGAGAAAAATCTCAATTTCACCAAATAGATTTTGAGTTATGTCAAAATAAAATTTCCAGAAAAACAATGATATAATCGTTTATAAGGTGTAATGATTTATTTTATAAAATAAAAGAATTTTAAGCGAATAAAACTTGAATTTCCATTAGTAAAATTCAGACTTGAGTTACAAAATAAATATTAACTTAAGTAAGGTTAATGAATTGATTTTGAAACAAAGATTAGATTTTTAATTATGGAATGAAGTTAACTAATAAGAATTTAATTAATTAAAGGAGTTTTTTTATCGAACTTAACTTGGTTAAGTGAATTAGATTTGTAAATTAAAATTTGAAGTTGAATATGGAACTCGAGTTAGAAATGGAATTCGACTTGTGTATATGCGAATTAAAAATATATTTGAATATGATTCGATTAAATAAAAAGATGATAAGGCAAAAGAGAAATTTAGAGAATGAATTAGCATATTGAGTTAAAACGATTGGATTGAGTTAGATTAAATTAGGAATGGTTGAATATGTGTTAAATAGGTACGAAATGACGCTAATGGAAGAAAATAAATTGAATGCCCGACAAAAGAGGTATGTATTTAAATTGAATATGAGATTTTATGAGTCTATTAGCAAGCCGCTTGGCTTTTTGATTTTCTTTTTGAATGGGAAAGGACTAGAGAGGCGATTTGTAGTTGTATCGATTGAGCAGTACAAAGGAGATGCTGCGAAATTTTCCGAAAATACAAGGAGATTGAAAATTTAAGAAAAAATGATAACTAAAATCGAATATATATAGAATTTGGAACCAATCTGGTTAATACAAATTTAAAATGTTGTAATAGACATTTTTCATTAAAAATAGAAAAGCATGGACTATAACACTATTGTTATAATAAATGATTTCCAAAAAGGAAATGATTAAGGTTTAATACGAGATATAAATATAGTTAGTTAAATGCAATATTTTAGGTTGTTGCAACTATGTTTTATGCAACGTTCGTTTAACACAAGTAAATGTGAGTTGGAAACGTTTTCCAAGGAAAATAAGGAATATTTTCTAAGTACAGAAAATAAGAAATTGATGGGAATTTGGAAATGTTTTCCAAGTATCGTGAGGGGCCAAAATAGTTTGAAAATATATCGATAAGGATGTTTGAGATGACTTGGGAAAAGAATTTAATTAGTGAAATATTAATTAAAAAGGGCTCAATGATTGTTTGGTGCTAATCAGTTGTATTCCCTTTAGGAATAATATCTTTGGATAAGGGCTTGTTCTTCGATTGTTAAATAACCGCTATCGAAGTGTTGGCCAATTTAATATCATGGTTGTCAGTATGGAGAAACTGGTTGGATTTATTATCTGAAAACCACTACGTATTAGCATAAATGTTGAAAATCAGATTATATTGAAGATAATCTGTAACACCCCACCTCCGCCAATGTCACTCTTGCAAGCACACTAGCATTGGAGGGGCGTTAAACAAGGTAAACATGCATGAGATATCACAAGACAGAACATATAAGTGAAACAAAGTAAATAAAGAAGCGGATAAAACTACTATTTCAAAACCATAGTCAACTTACATCAAAAGTACTGAGTCATTATTTTCCAACTACTACAAGTCTAGAAACATAAACTGAAAACTGGAAATAACATAAAGTAAACTATCCCCAAAGTAGACGTGGTAAAGCCATAGCGAGCTCAAGTCCAAACCGTACATGAGCTATCCAGAAAGCAAGCTAAAGATCCGAGCTAGGTGCTAGTGTTCCCACCCTGAGAACCTGGGGGGGGGGGGAACGGAAGAAAAGAGGCGAAAGAAAACGGGTCAGTCAAAAAGACTGGTAAGTCCTACCTACTATTAGTATAAAAACTAATAAAGTTAACTGGACATGTAAAACAGAGATGAAACATAGGATGATAACTGGCATGGTGAAAAGTTAACAAGATAGATCAAGTGTGGCATCGCATATACAAGGTTAAGTTGCACCAAGTGTACTAGTATTCTAATCCATGTCAAGTATAAACAAGAAATGATCCCTTAGCCCAATGTTGGCCCAAACTCATGAGATGACCTAAATCAAGGTCCAACTACTCGGTCTAGTCGATCGACTCCCTATAAGTCTAACTCGTCATGTATCGGTGTCATACGACCTAATCATGGAATGTAGTTAACTGTGCAAGGTCCACCCTAGGGTGTATCCAGCCCTAAGGTGTAAACCCCAGACACAATTCAAGCACGCACAGTCTAAACCTACCGGTACCCATGTTCAACTCCGGACTTAATGTGCACGACCATGGTCCGCCTGAATTTAACTGGTGCACTATTCAGCCGTCTCTTTTGGTCTCTTACAATCAGTCAGTAATCATGCCCCACCCTAGCCTAGTCCAGGGTATCCAGATACTCCCAAGTAGGTTACTGCTGAAAAGGACCACGTAATTAGGATTTTAAATGGGTTAAGTGTGGTTAACCCTATCCTAACCATGTATTGAGTTAGTCAAGTGTATCCAAGCAGTTCATGACTTAACCCTATCAATACATCGTGTTCAACTGGTTAAGTATAATCAAGTAGTCCATGATTTAACCCTACCAATCCATCGTGTTTAATTGGTTAAGTATTCAAGTAGTCCATGACTTAACCCTACCATGTGGCATTAATTAACTTAATGCACCCCAACCTCTCACATTAGACTTTGTTGTGGTTACTAGTTAAGCCGGGCGGGTCCGGGTAGCTTTACACCACAACCTAGTCTAACCTCGGGTTTTAAGTGCGATGTGACCAACTACTCACATTGGGTCCTATTGCTTGTAGCCACTAGTTAAGCCGGTCGGTTCCGGGTAGATTTATGCTACAAACTCAACCCAATCTCGAGTTGGCCACTTTCATGTTTTCTACATGTCATATCCACGTTCATGTTTTCAAGCATCATCACATGTCATATATTCCAAGTCATGTTTCATGTCTTTTAAGTTTACCCATAACGTAACCCCATCGCACGTAAGTTCGCATCAACACAAATAGATCAAAAAGGGGGAACATAAGAATATGACAAGGTGGGCATAAGATGGAAAAGTCTATCACAAGTTAAACATGGTGATATTTGAGACTAAAGGGGGTTCAACATACTAGCATATGGCCTCAACATGTATGATAGCATAAAAGTTGACTTGGCCTCAAACATATCAAATAGCATAAGGGTGATTTGGCCACAAGCATGCATAATAGCATAAGGGTGATTTGGCCACAAGCATGCATAATAGCAAATATGGTGGTAGCATGGTAATAGTTGACATAGGGTGGTAATCCTAACTTGTGCATAGCAAATAGGTTCAATATCATCATATGCATGTTAAGGAACATGAGGGGTTAAGGTTTGTTAACATGCATAAGCCATAATCCATTTCATAGCATTTTTTTCCCAAGGTCAACATGAACGGTACTAGGTTCATGATAGGTCCACAATCATAAATCAAGAGAGGCATGAATAGATCTATGCATACAATGATAGGTTCAAGGCAAATATGGCCCTTAGGTCCAATTCAAATCTACACATATATGGCATTAAACTTAGCAAATAGGTGATACATGGTCATAGATGGCATAGGATGATAACTAGTGATTCGCATATAACATCATATGCAAGATAACATAAGGGTTATGAGAGTTTCTATGTTGCTTTATGCAACATTTCAAATCAAAGCTCATAGCTTTCTATGCACAAAGTCAAGGTGATAGCTTTACAAACATGCATAGAATAAATCTATGCATAACATGATAGAATCAAAGCACAAATCATACTTAGGCCCAAACTCAAACTTGCAACATGTCATATTTAACTTCATAGTTAGAATCTAAGAGTAGAATAGGGCTTACAATGCTATGAAGACTAAAAAATAAAACATGATTGAGATGAAGCCACACTAGCAACACTAAAACCCCCAAATGAATACAAGCTCCAAGATGTCTTGAGAAACAAGAAGCTCCTTTGATTTGTATGAAGAAAGATCCTTGTTTTGATGAAGAAAGGTGGCTCTTTTACTAGCTTAGAACACTCAAACTTTCATGAAGAGGATGGAGGCCATGATATGAAGATGGAGGCCATGATCAAGGAGCATTTTGGCATAACCTAGTTGTAGGATTGATTTGTGTGGGTTTAGGCTAGGTCTTAGGGTCTTTTTATAGAAGTTTAGGTTAGTTTAGGCCATAGGATTAACCCTAATTCAGATCTGAGCCATTAAAATCCGTCACCAGCCCTAAAGCATGTCTTGAGGAATAAGTCAGGTGCACCCAGGCCAAACTGGCCGACCACCCAAGTCGACAGGGGTGTCGACTGGGCAGTCGACACCACCTGGGGTGTGTCGACTCCCAAGTCGACTCCCCAGTCGACTTGGGGGTGGCGGGAATTTTCCCGCCTGTCCTGCTTGGATGAATTTGAATTCTGAATTCAAATTTGAACTGTTTTTGAACTTGAAATTTTCTGAAAACTTTGACGGGCCATAACTTGGTCATACGGACTCCGATTTTCGAAGACTCGGACTCTATTTCGCGTATTTTTCCGAGACGAACGCAATGGCACAACCCGTTTCCCTTGATTCAGATTTTATCATTTAATTCTGCCTTGATTTATGTTATAACTTGTTATTCAAGATACGGGTTGTTACATTCTCCCCACCTTAAAGGATTTCGTCCCCGAAATCTTCAAGTTAGGAAGAACATATCCTACCATCCATCATCCATCTACTCAAAACATCATCCACGTGCAGTCATTGTACTTAAAAGATTCTAAATGTTGTATGATCATATGCGAAAGGTGTGTGTATATGTACTTATCTAATGCAAAAATCAGGCGGTTACTGATTCAGTAAACCTCCTTAATGCAAAGTATGTTAGTGAAATGAGTCCATATGTATGCAAATTCCTAACATAATTCATAATCTCTACATGAGTGCACATAACATTCATCCATATGCAACATCCATGTGATAGCATAACAAGTTTCATCCATGAATAAGTATAAGCACTCATGCATATGCAATATGAAAGTGTGTGAGCCGATCTTAGTGCCTAATGTGTATCATGTATCCACGAGTATCCACTTGCAAACACTTGCAACCACTTGAAAACATCAAGCATAACATGTTTCAAATACATGTTTCATCCAAAGGGTTTCTACCTGAGGTTCTCATGACAAGGTTAAAGAGATAACAAGATAAACATGGGTAGCAAAAGAAAGATATGCTAACTAGGAAAAGAGATTGAGAATGTACCCTAAAAAAGAAATGGATAAAGCCCACGCATCTTCTCCTCGGTTTCCCAAGTTGCATCTTTATCGGCTTCGCTCCACTGAACCTTTACTAACTTGACTTCTCAAATCCTCAGCTTCTTGATCTCCGTTCCCAAGATACGAATCGGAGCTCGCCTCAAAGTCTCCTTTTTCTCTACCTCCATGTCTTCAAGAATACTTGGTTCAACCACTTCGGCTGACTTATACAGGCACTTTTGGAGATGCGAGACATGAAAAACATTGTGCACTCCGACCAACTTCTCGGGCACTTCTACCTTATAAGCCATCCTCCCAATCCTCTCTATGATAAGGAAGGGTCCTATAAACCTTGGTGCCAGCTTCCCAACTGCTCCAAAACGAACCGCATTACGCAAAGGAGAAACCTTCACGAAAACCATATCTCCAACTCCGAATTCCAAATCTGTCCTTCGCTTGTCAGCATAGGATTTCTGTCTGTCTTGGGCCGTTTTCATCCGTTTTTGAATCAACTCTACCTTCTCGGATGTGTCCCTTATCCTGTCGGGCCCAAGTATAAGCTCATCCGTCGTCTCCCACCAACATGTTGGTGACTTGCACAGCCTCCCATACAAAGCTTCGAATGGTGCCATTCCTATGCTTGCCTGATAGCTGTTATTATAAGCAAACTCTACGAGAGGAAGATGATCTTCCCAAGTGCCACCAAAGTCAAGGATGCATAGCCTCAACAGATCTTCTAGTACCCTATTCACCCTTTCGGTCTGGTCATCCGTCTGTGGGTGATAGGCCGTACTCAGATTCAATCGCGTACCCATCGCTTCCTCCAAACTATTCCAGAATTGGCTAGCGAGAATTAGGTCACGATAGCTAACTATGTTAGAAGGAACTCCATGCAATCGCACTATCTCTCGAAGGTGAACAGATGCTAGCCCTGATGTGGTCCTCTTGCTCTTCAATGGAACAAAGTGAGCACTCTACGTAAGCCTATCAACTATGACCCATATCCCATAAAGCCCAAATAGTTTGGTCAACTTAATGGACATCCTCACCCCAACTATATAGGCGAGTCATACTCCTTATGTGGTTTGCAACAGAACTAAGATTGAGAATAGGACCAAGAGGATATACTTAAAAGATAGCATGCGAGTAAGCTCTACAGAATAATAGGGATCAAGGATATACTCTTAGAAAGAGATGTAATGCGCGTATCTAGTCTTCAATCTTCTAAGCCGCATTTTCTTGAGCTTAATCCTATCGTGCCTTGACCGTCTTTTAACTTCACAATTTCGTAGCTCTTAATTCTTATTTCCAAAATATGAGTTTGAACTCATTTCACCGTTGCCTCTCGTTCCACTTCCACTTATTCTTTTCCTAAAATACTTCGCTTCCACATAACTGCGTGCTCATGGTTTCATGCAAGCTTTACAAAATTTGTTAGTGAATCCTGGACCTCGTTCACATACTATACGGTATCCCACGCAGAAGAACTATCTCTTGAAAACAAGTGCTAATCCACGTTGCCAAATGTACTTATTAGGGTGATTTCTGTAACCCATGCTTAAGTGAAATGGACTATCCGCCTTAGTGGCGAACACTACTCGATTGGATTACAAATTTCCAATAAAGCTGCCAAGAGATTCTAGGTAACTAATCATGACGGAACCCTAAAGGTCACACGAGATTTCGAGGGTATTACCGAGGCGAGTCATGAGCCTTGCAACCCTATGTTCAAAATCAAGAATATGGCTCCATAAGTGGACAACCAATCCATGCCCAAAATCAACCTGTATCCCATAAACCCGAGAACCTAAGCATTACACATGAATTCTATGCTCAAGATAGAGATTTTCAAATCCATACAAATCGCAGGTAGATGGGCGGAACCCCCAATCGGATTTGAAATACTAACGGGATTTTCAACTAGACTAGTACTTAGATGCAAACTTTCAACTAAGGCTGTCAATGGATATCCGAAAAATCCGAAATCCGTCCGCATCTGCATCCGAAAAGCGGATAAATATCCGATATTCGGGAAAGCGGATGCGGATGCGGATATAGGCATATCCACATCCGAAAATTATCCGTCCGCTTTTTTTAACGATTACAACTTAAATTATGTGTATTTTAGCATAATTAAATATAATAATTTACTGTTTTGCAAAATTAAAAGTCTACTAAATGCGTGTTAATTACTCAAAATTATATATTATCATCATTTTTATTTATCTTTAGCACTTTGGTAATTGATTAGGTTGAAAAAGCTTAATATAAAGCTAAAAAAATTCAATAATGTTCATTGATTTATCGATCGTAGGCGGAGCGGATAATTATCCGATATCCGTCCGTATCCGCGGATGCAGATATCCGATATCCGAAAATGGTTCCGGATGCGGATACAGATATGACACTATCCGCATCCGAAAGTATCTGTTGACAGCCCTACTTTCAACAAGATCAGAAATAAAACTATGCGATGCGCCAGAATCAAATAAGGTACGAACAGGGAAATCAGAAATGTAAACATGACTTTTTATAGAAACACTACCTCGATCAAAAGCTGGAAGAGCTAGGAGAGCCTGCAACTGCCCTCCAGAAGGTCCTGCTCGCTGAGTTTGCCTTTTCCCTTGTTCTCGCTTTTTCGGGAAATCCTTGCTATAGTGTCCAGACTCTCCACAATGAAAGCATTCTCCCAACTTCCTCTTCTTCTTCATATAATCTTTGGCTATGTGTCCAACGATCCCACAGAAGTTGCACTTCCTTGTCTCCCTGGTCTTGTTGTCATTGCGGTTGTTGTTGTTGTCCTTGCCTCCTTTCTCGGAATCTACCTTCTTGCCTTGAGACTCATTCAACTTGACTTCCTTCTTACTACTCTTATCTTCCTCTTTAAGCAGGGCCATATTTACCAAACTCTCGAAGGTCGCCCCCATGGGTATGTGAGACATGGCCAAACCGTGCAATGGCTCGTACAATCCTAGAGCAAAGTGTAGAGCCTTCTTCTGAGCTGTGTTAACCAAGTCTAGACCGAACCGAGCAAGTTGATTAAACGTATCCACGTATTCCCTAACTGTCATGTCCCCTTGCTTTAGAGATAGGAACCTCTCCATCTGAAGGTTCTCTTCTGTCGATGATAGAAACCTCAGTCCAAACCTTCTCCTAAAGTCATCCCAAGTCTGAATTGGCCTAGTAGTGGTGGTGACTACCCACCATTATGCAGCTTCCCCTTTCAACAGCCATACCGCTAACAGAACTTTCCTACGGTCTTCTATATCAAAGATAGCAAAGAGGTCTTCAGTTTCCTTTAACCAGTTTCTTGCCTCAACAAAAGTCTCCGTCCTAATAAAATTCTTGCCACCCATCGCCTTAAAGTCCTTGAAAATCTTCGCGAAATTCGTTTGCGGATGCTGAGGAGGAGGAACCTCAGCTACGGGAGGAGGAGGAATGTTAGCCACGGGGGAAGGAGGAGGAATGTTCGCGGGGCCGGCTTCATTCGCCCTTGCCTCCGTGTACCTTCTAAACCAAATAGGTATTGGTACGCCCTCCAGAATGGCAAAATAATCGGCCATACTGAAACGAAGAAAAAGATAGATTAAGAACGAGGAAACAAAGGATAGTGCTAATGGCTTTTGGGGAATAACCCTTTAAAATAAACTAGACTTTTCTTGGAAAATACTTAATTGGTTTTGAAAATAGTTTTTCAAAAGGGTTTTAAAACTTTTGTCCGGTCTAGTAAAACCTTATGCTCTGATACCAAATGTAACACCCCACCTCCGCCAATGTCACTCTTGCAAGCACACTAGCGTTGGAGGGGCGTTAAACAAGGTAAACATGCATGAGATATCACAAGACATAACATATAAGTGAAACAGAGTAAATAAAGCAGCGGATAAAACTACTATTTCAAAACCATAGTCAACTTACATCTAAAGTACTGAGTCATTATTTTCCAACTACTACAAGTCTAGAAACATAAACTGGAAATAACATAAAATAAACTATCCCCAAAGTAGACGTGGTAAAGCCATAGCGAGCTCAAGTCCAAACCGTACATGAGCTATCCAGAAAGCAAGCTAAAGATCCGAGCTAGGTTCTAGTATTCCCACCCTGAGAACCTGGGGGGGGGGGGACGGAAGAACAGAGGTGAAAGAAAACGGGTCAGTCAAAAAGACTGGTAAGTCCTACCTACTATTAGTATAAAAACTAATAAAGTTAACTGGACATGTAAAACAGAGATGAAACATAGGATGATAACTGGCATGGTGAAAAGTTAACAAGATAGATCAAGTGTGGCACCGCATATACAAGGTTAAGTTGCACCAAGTGTACTAGTATTCTAATCCATGTCAAGTATAAACAAGAAATGACCCCTTAGCCCAATGTTGGCCAAAACTCATGAGATGACCTAAATCAAGGTCCAACTACTCGGTCTAGTCGATCGGCTCCCTATAAGCCTAATTCGTCGTGTATCGGTGTCATACGGCCTAATCATGGAATGAAGTTAACTGTGCAAGGTCCACCCTAGGGTGTATCCAGCCCTAAGGTGTAAACCCCAGACACAATTTAAGCACGCACAGTCTAAACCTACCGGTGCCCATGTTCAACTCCGGACTTAATGTGCACGACCATGGTTCGCCTGAACTTAACTGGTGCACTATTCAGCTGTCTCTTTTGGTCTCTTACAATCAGTCAGTAATCGTGCCCCACCCTAGCCTAGTCCAGGGTATCCAGATACTCCCAAGTAGGTTACTGCTGAAAAGGACCACGTAACTAGGATTTTAAATGGGTTAAGTGTGGTTAACCCTATCCTAACCATGTATTGAGTTGGTCAAGTGTATCCAAGCAGTTCATGACTTAACCCTATCAATACATCGTGTTCAATTGGTTAAGTATATTCAAGTAGTCCGTGACTTAACCCTACCAATCCATCGTGTTTAATTGGTTAAGTATTCAAGTAGTCCATGACTTAACCCTACCATGTGGCATTAATTAACTTAATGCACCCCAACCTCTCACATTAGACTTTGTTGTGGTTACTAGTTAAGCCGGGCGGGTCCGGGTAGCTTTACATCACAACCTAGTCTAACCTCGGGTTTTAAGTGCGATGTGACCAACTACTCACATTGGGTCCTATTGCTTGTAGCCACTAGTTAAGCCGGTCGGTTCCGGGTAGATTTATGCTACAAACTCAACCCAACCTCGAGTTGGCCACTTTCATGTTTTCTACATGTCATGTCCACGTTCATGTTTTCAAGCATCATCACATGTCATATCTTCCAAGTCATGTTTCATGTCTTTTAAGTTTACCCATAACGTAACCCCATCGCACGTAAGTTCGCATCAACACAAATAGATCAAAAAGGGGGAACATAAGAATATGACAAGGTGGGCATAAGATGGCAAAGTCTATCACAAGTTAAACATGGTGATATTTGAGACTAAAGGGGGTTCAACATACTAGCATATGGCCTCAACATGTATGATAGCAAAAAAGGTGACTTGGCCTCAAACATATCAAATAGCATAAGGGTGATTTGGCCACAAGCATGCATAATAGCATAAGGGTGATTTGGCCACAAGCATGCATAATAGCAAATATGGTGGTAGCATGGTAATAGTTGACATAGGGTGACAATCCTAACTTGTGCATAGCAAATAGGTTCAATATCATCATATGCATGTTAAGGAACATGAGGGGTTAAGGTTTGTTAATATGCATAAGCCATAATCAATTTCATAGCATTTTTTTCCCAAGGTCAATATGAATGGTACTATGTTCATGATAGGTCCACAATCATAAATCAAGAGAGGCATGAATAGATCTATGCATACAATGATAGGTTCAAGGAAAATATTGCCCTTAGGTCCAATTCAAATCTACACATGTATGGCATTAAACTTAGCAAATAGGTGATACATGGTCATAGATGGCATAGGATGATAACTAGTGATTCACATATAACATCATATGCAAAATAACATAAGGGTTATGAGAGTTTCTATGTTGCTTTATGCAACATTTCAAATCAAAGCTCATAGCTTTCTATGCACAAAGTCAAGGTGATAGCTTTACAAACATGCATAGAATAAATCTATGCATAACATGATAGAATCAAAGCACAAATCATACTTAGGCCCAAACTCAAACTTGCAACATGTCATATTTAACTTCATAGTTAGAATCTAAGAGTAGAATAGGGCTTACAATGCTATGAAGACTAAAAAATAAAACAAGATTGAGACGAAGCCACACTAGCAACACTAAAAAAACCCAAATGAATACAAGCTCCAAGTTGTCTTGAGAAACAAGAAGCTCCTTTGATTTGTATGAAGAAAGATCCTTGTTTTGATGAAGAAAGGTGGCTCTTTTACTAGCTTAGAACACTCAAACTTTCATGAAGAGGATGGAGGCCATGATATGAAGATGGAGGCCATGATCAAGGAGCATTTTGGCATAACCTAGTTGTAGGATTGATTTGTGTGGGTTTAGGCTAGGTCTTAGGGTCTTTTTATAGAAGTTTAGGTTAGTTTAGGCCATAGGATTAACCCTAATTCAGATCTGAGCCATTAAAATTCGTCACCAGCCCTAAAGCATGTCTTGAGGAACAAGTCAGGTGCACCCAGGCCAAACTGGCCGACCACCCAAGTTGACAGGGGTGTCGACTGGGCAGTCGACACCACCTGGGGTGTGTCGACTCCCAAGTCGACTTGGGGGTGGCGGGAATTTTCCCGCCTGTCCTGCTTGGCTGAATTTGAATTCTGAATTCAAATTTGAACTGTTTTTGAACTTGAAATTTTCTGAAAACTTTGACGGGCCATAACTTGGTCATACGGACTCCGATTTTCGAAGACTCGGACTCTATTTCACGTATTTTTTCGAGACGAACGCAATGGCACATAATCGAAGATGGAGAAAGCACAAGGGATTTTTCAGTTAATCCTAGATAGAAATTTCCTAAGATGGATTAATGGAAATAGCGCCTTCGATCTGTCCAGTCCCAGGACAACTTGTACGGATGAATGTTTGACAGAGTATGCCTAACAGATCATCTAAATTGATCTCTTTCAAAAGTATTCACATTAGTGGCAGAGGAATTCATTTCTTTTAGCTTTATGCTTGTGATACTTTGGGGAAATAAATAAATGATTTGGTAGGTTTTACGATGTGGCATTCAAAGTGAATGATTCTGTGATGTTAAAAAGGTAAGATGTTACCTCAGGCCTCACAACCGGTAAATGGTATAAAATCGGATAGGTCGCATGGTTATGTGGGTCGCTCCCATTAGAGTGTATTTTCACCTGATCTAGAGAAAATCCATTTTGTTCTTTATTCTATCACTGATGTATGTTATTGGTAACAGTTGCTGATCCCAACCGCTGGTGACATACATTCGAAACACTCATGTGAAGTGACTGACCACTCATGTTTAGCCGGGTTGCAAGATGTTCTTGTTGAACCCAATGTATTATTCTCTAGAGATACACTATCGGAAGGTGGGTCCATACCTTACCATAGTTGGAATCCATTCTCCAATAAGAGCCAGCGATTTTGATTGTATACTATGTATGTAGAGCGTGAGATGCAAGCGTTCCGCCAGATTGCTATTTTTTATTTAGACACTATTATAATATCAAAATAATATTGATTCAAGGAATATTTTGGGTTATCGTAAGATAAAAACATCTGTATTTATGTGTGGACCGATCTTACAATTATCCTTTCTTTTAAAAAGGATTTTTAAACGCTAAACAAAGTGGTTGTAGTTTACTCACACCAGTCCCATGACTGACCCAAAGTTTATTTTGTTTTTGTTTTACCCTAAACTCTTGGGCGCTAAAATTTGTACGGACAGTCAAGTAGTCGGGATTTTATAGATATTCTTAGAGGAGCTTGGAGAAGAAGGCTTCAACGTAGATATCTATTGGTTTATTTCCACTGTAATGAATTGTATTGTACTCTGATAATGGTATGTATAATGATACAGAATTTTGTATTTAAAAGTTATTATATATGTTATATTTCATTCCGCTGTGATGTGAGATTCTGTGTTGTTGTGTCTGTTTTCTTTTACCCTTTTCTTCTTTAACCAATAATGATTCGTATTTTTGTGCAATTTGGGGTTGGATTTGTTTTCTATTTAGACCTCTCAAAGGGTACAGATTTTTGGGATATTACAAAGGAAAAGTTAGACACAAGCAAGATGGTATAAAAAGAGAGTTGGTGAAATAGGAGGCTATGCGCAATAAAAATGGAGCTGGTTGGAATGTTACTAAATATAATATTTCAAACATGCATTTCATTTCGTTTTGATTCTTTTTCTCTTAGGAAACTGGATGATATAATTGGAACAATTCTAGATTTAAATTCTGATTTTGACCCTTCGATTCAATAAACATCACATATTTTTCATCCACCGGCCCATATTGGTTCATCTTTTGGTACCAATAACGGAAAAAACGCTACATGTAGACATAATCACGGTGAAATTGATGATAAATTTGAGGAAATAACAGAAATGATGCACTAAAGGCATTCAGAAAAAACCCGCATAAGTTAAGAAAGCCCGAATACGAAAAACAAGTTAAATAGCGCCGAATTAGCATGACATATTTGATTTATGAAAACCTGATTGCTCGTTTGCAATGGCTTTCAACTCACTACTACAAAATAGGCCATTTGCATCAGTTGTTAAAATGATACAAGTGATGGTGATGCAACAGACACATTTCTGTTGCATCAGTTAAAGAACTGATGCAAACGACGATCACTTGCATCAGTTGTTTAACACAACAGATGCTATAACACAGATGCAAATGTCTGTATTTGCTTTCGAAGTCTTGGTCTATTGCATCAAATTTTTAAAACAACTGATGCTAATGAATAGATGCAAAAATGACGTTATGACCTTTAATGTATTGCATTGGTTGCCTATGTTATTGCAACAGATGCAAATTAAGTGAATTAGAGAAAATCCACTATTTACAAATTTTAAACCTGAAGCAATATTAAATCGAATTTCATATTCTACAGATGCATTGATAGCACCAATATGATGAACAAAAAGTATAATTGTATTACCAATCAACATAATTCATGTGAACAACCAAAAAAACACATACTCTAATCATAAAACTAAAGTCAACATGCATAAGTACATCCAATTATGCATGATATAAGTCGCTAAGCAATCCCGAACTTCGTCTATCTCTTGTCGGTCATAAGAACCACTTGCAAAGTCCTGTAATTTACAAGAGTAGTACTATTTTAAAACATCGTAAATATTATAATAGTAGCTAGGCGAATGAAATAAATTAAATTATACCTTTTGTAAATAGATGCTTTGATTGTGATGTTTTACTATGTCAAGCATACACCTCATCACATAATGTTGGAAAATAATGGTTGAGTCGCGGACTAGGTCGCTTTCTTGAAGACGATTCGGCGATCTGATCAGAGGTGCAAACCAGTTCGTTCCTTCGCCGCCGCCTCTAGGATAAAACAGCCTCTAAACAGAATAACTGATTTGCTTGCAAATCAGTGCAGATTTGCACTTTCGAAATAATATTGCTCGATTTTTCTGAAAGAAAGATTTAATGGCGGAGGTTAGAAGAAAACAGAATTCGATATGTATTTTTTTGTTTGCAGATAAAAAGTATATATAGAACGAAAATTAGGGTTTGAGAGAAAAAATCGGATCTGCTAAAATTTCGGGGGACAAAGTTTTTACCGTTGCAAACTTTTACCGTTGCAGAAAAATTATCGGTGTAGAAAATAATTTTCCATAAAAAAGCAGTTTGAAAACTGCAAAGTTTTATGGTCTAAAAATATAAGTGTCTACACCACAAAGCCCAAGCCCAAGCCCGAGCCCGAGCCCGAACCGGACCGGGCTGGGTCGAGTCGGGTCGGTCGGTCGCGCGCGCGTGGTGTTCATGATGCATGGTCTCCCTCCTCACAACAAAGCATGTATTGGGAGCCCAAGGCCCCAACATGATTTCTTAGAGACAAGTATAAATCCTTGCCTCTTCCATATAATCCCATGGTGTGGGACTATTCACATATAGGAGCTATTCATACACTTATTCAACATTTTTAATAATTCACTTAATGTTTGTAAAACATTTCCAACAATCCTCCACTTGAATTTTTAAAAATATTTTCGAGCAATTTCTAAAACCATAAGATTGTGCATAAACAAAGGTGTCATCCGACTTGAACCTTTGCATAGTGAGTAAGATTTAGTTTTTACTAGAGTAACACGTAGTCTTGAACTCTATTCCTGACATCAAACCACACACAACCTTTTCTATAGTGCAATCAATTAAGCCCGTGCATTTATGGCCATGCAAGTCCATCCTAGTTTAGTGAATGCTCTAGAAGTTTTTGCCCAAAACTCCATAGGAAACGGCCATATTTCCACATTCACAAAGGTGAGTCTATCAAGAGTACTCCTTAAGGTAGGTACTCCACTCCAAATAGAGTATAGATCTCATTAAGAGTTTCTATTAACTCATCCTCTAATCACTTCAGGAATACATGCTTCTTGGTTTATTAAATAGCATGCTCAACTCCTATCACTACACAACTTGTTTTTACCCATTGAACCTAGTTCTTGGGATCTCCAGTCATTTAGGTCGGGTTACCATTGTGTGTGACTCAATAATCTAAGGGCAATAGTCCCATTCTTTTAGAAGAATTGTGGACTTTCTCTCTTGACAGTCCTTTCGTCAAAGGATCTGCCAAATTTTCTTCACTACATACGTAATCCACTTTAATGGTACATGTGGAAAGCAGTTCTCTAACCGTGCTGTGCTTACGACGTATTTGTCCTCTCTTACCGTTATAATAACGGTTCAGAACTTTTGCAATAGCCGCGGTACTATCGCAATGTATAAACACAGCCGGTATCGGTTTTTCCCATAAGGGAATCTCAGCTAGCAGGTTTCTCAAATACTCTGCCTCTTCACTAGCTGTGGCTAGTGCTATCATCTCAGACTCCATAGTAGACTGAGCCAAAATAGTCTTTTCTTGGACTTCCAAGAAACAGCTCCTCCAGCGATGCTAAATATATAGCCACTGGTCGCTTTAGAATCATCAGATATGGTATTCCAGTCTGCATCAGAATATCTTTCAAGTACAGCTGGAAACCTCTCATAATGTAATCCAAGGTTCACGGTTCGTTTAAGGTATATCATCACCCTTTCAATAGCATGCCAGTGCTCTATACTAGGTCTACTGGTAAACTTGCACAATAATCCCACGACATAGGCAATGTCGGGTCTAGTACAATCAGTGGCATACCGAAGGCTGCCAATGATGCTCGAATAATCAGACTGTCTTACACCTTCACCAGTGTTCTTAAATAACTTTACACTATGATCATATGGTGTACTTGCAGGTTTACAGTCAAAGTAATTATATTTCTTTAGGATCTTCTCAATGTAATGAGATTGATCCAAAGAAATTCCCTTTTCTGACCTAGTAATTTTAATACCAAGGATTACACTCGCCTCACCTAGATCTTTCATATCAAAATTGGCACTAAATAAGGATTTGACGGGGTTTATGGCATGAATGTTTGACCCAAAAATGAGTAGGTCATCTACATAAAGGCATATAATAGTGCAAATGTCATTCTCAGATTTATAATAAATGCATTTGTCACTTTCATTAACTTTAAAATCATGTGAAATGATTAAGTTATCAAAATTTTCATGCCATTGTTTAGGTGCTTGTTTTAAACCATATAATGATTTATCTAATTTGCATACTTTATGTTCTTGACCATGTACCACAAATCCTTCAGGCTGGTCCACATATATTTCTTCGTCTAATTCACCATTCAAAAATGCGGTTTTCACATCCATTTGGTGTATTAACAAATTATGAAAAGAAGCAAGTGAGACTAATACCCGAATGGATGCGATTCTAGTAACAGGTGAAAAAGTGTCGAAGAAATCTATGTTTTCTTTTTGTTTAAAACCTTTGGCTACTAGTCGTGCTTTATATTTATCAATAGTGCTATCAGGTTTTAATTTCTTTTTAAGTACCCATTTACAACCTATAGACTTACAACCAGGAGGTAAATCTACCAAATGCCAAGTCTTATTGGATTCTAAAGAATCCATCTCATCATTTATAACCTCTTTCCAGAAATCAGCATCTAAGGAAGATAAGGCCTCTTGGGGGTTTATGAGATCCTCCTCAATAGTAAAAGCACAAAAATCTGAACCAAAATCTTTTATGGTTCTTGCTCTTTTACTTCTTCTAGGTTCAGCTTCAGAATTTTCATTAAGTTCTGTTCTAATAGGCATACTTGAAGTGCCCCCACTATTCCTTAATTTAAAAGGAAATTTAGTTTCATAAAAATCGGCATCATTTGATTCAATTATGTTATGTGCACTAAGGTCATAAAATCTGTATGCTTTACTATTAATAGCATAGCCTATAAATACACATTCATATGCTCTACTAGCCAATTTTATTCTCTTAGGGTCTGGAATGCGAACATATGCTAAGCAACCCCAAGTTCTAAAATATGAGACATTGGGTTTATGATTCTTTAAAATTTCATAAGGCGAAATTTTATTCTTAGATTTGGGGATTCTATTCAGAACATAGCATACAGTCAATAAAATATCCCTACACCAATGTTTTTGCTGCACCAGAATTTAGTAATATGGCAACTACAAGTTCGGTAAATGTCCTATTTTTCCTTTTAGCTTTACCGTTCATCTCAGGAGAATAGGGTGCAGTTCTTTCATGTACTATACCTTGTTGTTTATAGAATTCCAGAATTGAAGTGGATTCATATTCTGTACCTCTATCACTACGAAGTCTCTTAATTTTCCTATTTGTTTGATTCTCAATCTCAGTTTTGAATGTTTTAAACATGTCAAAGGCATCACTTTTATTTTTCATAAGGTATACATATGTGAAATCAGAACAGTCATCAATAAAAGTGATAAAATAACGATGTCCTTGTCTAGTCAAAGTACCATCAAATTCACATATGCCAGAATGAATCAAGTCTAAGGGTTCAGAAACTCTATCAACAGATATATGAGGTTTCTTTGTGACTTTTGCTTGTGTACAGAATTCACATTTCTCAAGTTCAGATTCTGTCAATTTAGGAATCATATCCAGGGTGCTCATGTTGTGAATTATTAGTTTATTAACATGACATAATCTAGAGTGCCAAATATTAAAGTCACACAACATATAAGCAGAAGTAGTCACTTTATTAGTTTCAACATTCAGTTTAAACTTACCCTCACAAGCATAACCCTTTCCCACAAAAGTTCCCTTATAAGTTAGGGTATACAAATCAGCCCCAATAACTTGAGTAAACCCAGCCTTATTAAGGAGAAAGCCAGACACTAGATTCTTTCTAATCTCTGGAGTATGCATAACATCTTTCAGAATTACAGTCTTTCCAGAGGTAAACTTAATTTCCACATTGACAATCCCTACAACTTTAGTGGTGTGAGAATCTCCCAACAACACTTTCTGATTTTCAGCAGCCGTGTATGTAGAGAACAAGCCATGATCATAGCAGACATGGCGAGAGGCACCAGTGTCTACCCACCAACCCTCTGATCCACCAACAAGGTGAATCTCAGTAATCATAGCCGTAAGATGTTCTTCAGTTAGGTTAGCCTGCGGTGCAGATCTTGGCCTGTTCTGACACTTTCGTGCCATATGACCTGGTTTTCCACAGTTGTAGCATAGAAACAACTGTCTATAATCATTCTTTGGGCTGGTTTCTGCTGTCCTTTTGGGTTTCCTTGCGGATTCTCATTTTGTTTGTTGCGCCTGTTCTGATTCTTAAAAGATTTCTGATTCGGTTTCAGAACAGCGGGTGTGGTCTTTTTAGTGTTGTTATTGACAATCAACACCTCTTCTTTCTGGTCTTGTTTGCGTGCCTCCTCCTCAATACGGAGGCGCATGATCAAGCTTTCTAAGGAAAATTCCTTAGTCTTATGACGTAAAACATTTTTAAAATCTTTCCAGCCAGGGGGTAATTTGTCAATGATAACAGCAATTTGAAATTGTTCGTCCACTGCCATACCTTCGGAGATGATCTCATGAGCTATTTTCTGCAGCTCATGAGACTGCATCTCAACTGATCGGTCGTCAGTCATCTGATACTTTAGGTAGCGACTTACAACATATTTCTTTGCCCCTGCCTCCTCTGTATCATACTTCTTTTTCGGTGCTTCCCAGATCTCCTTTGCTGTCTTCTCATCTGAGTTATAGTAATCATACAGATCATCGCTCAGTCCATTCAGAATAAAGTTCTTGCATAGATAATCTTGTTCAGTCCAGGTCTGCAGTTGTTTTGACTGTTCAGTCCATGATGCCATCTTCGCTGCGTCAGTCTCGTCAGGTTTATCTGGTAGTTGGGGTTTTTCAGCAGTCAGCGCAGCCACAACCTTTCTGATCGTGAGGAAGAATTCCATCTTCTGACGCCATCGCTTGAAATGCAATCCTTCGAATTTGAATGGAGCAGCAGTCACAAGAGGGTTCTGGAAAGCAGAGGGTGGAGCAACATCGTCTACGTTTGAGTTCGAAGCCATTGTTTCAAAATCGTCTTCAATTTGTTGGAAAACAATGGCTGAGTCGCGGACTAGGTCGCTTTCTTGAAGACGATTCGGCGATCTGGTCAGAGGTGCAAACCAGTTCGTTCCTTCGCCGCCGCCTCTAGGATAAAACAGACTTTCCATAAAAAAACGGTTCGAAAACTGCAAAGTTTTATGGTCCAAAAATATAAGTGTCTACAGCACAAAGCCCAAGCCCGAACCGGGTTGGGTCGAGTCAGTCGGTCGCGCGCGCGTGTGGTGTTCATGATGCATGGTCTCCCTCCTCACAACAAAGCATGTATTGGGAGCCCAAGGCCCCAACATGATTTCTTAGAGACAAGTACAATTCCTTGCCTCTTCCATATAATCCCATGATGTGGGACTATTCACACATAGGAGCTATTCATACACTTATTCAACATTTTTAATAATTCACTTAATGTTTGTAAAACATTTCCAACACATAATATACACAATCCGTTGCTTCAGATTGTTGTGAACACTGGCAGTATTACAAAATAATTTAATAGTTAGTTAATGAAACAAAAAAGCACAGTATTAATCCATCCTATTGAATAAAATAACATCCAACGGGCTTGTACTTTGTTGTTGACAAAACTGCATTTACTTTTTGGCCATAGCCTGGTGACTTACACAGGTATATATAAATTAATTGAGTTTGGCTTAAGGATAGAGGATGACATATACATCTTACTCAATTAGGCAGTATCTTCCTGTGCTAAACTGTAAGTATATATGATGCTAGCATAGATGCCCATATTTAAATTGATTATTTATATAGATTTGGTATGCCCTGTTGTATCTACATGGTACACGGCTTACACGCATTGTTGGCAAACATGTTATCCATTCCAAGCAGGGATACAACACTACAAGAAAAAGGGGAGTTTCCAACAGCCAGGGGCCATTGGAAAGCCCGTTGGAGGCCGTTGGTCTTTCCGTTGGTATACACTTCAATGGATTCCAACGTCTTCCAATGCAACCAACGCAATTTTTCCAACGGCTTCCAACTGTTGTTTTTTGCCACGTGTCCCACCAACGATGGCCAACTGGACGTTGGAAATGGATGAAAACCATTGAAATATAGCTGTCTTTAGCCGTTGGTAACCGTTGGTTTAGAAACCAGTAAGCCGTCGGTAGCCGTTGGGCGCCATTGGAAATCTGGGTATTTTTTTTCCAGAGTTTGCATTTGCTTCTTCCAGTCACAACACCACAAACACGTCATCCAAACTGCTCCATTTCGAGCATATAACTCACAATCTCAGCCATATATATTCCCTAACACAACATAAAACAAAAATCAAACACAAAACACATAAATTAACCAATATTTACATAACATAACAACCAAACATAGCCAAAACATCACAACCATATCCGAACGTAGCCAAAACAACATAAACATGTCCAAACAACATAACCAACATAA
This sequence comes from Allium sativum, assembly GCA_030737875.1. Taxonomy (NCBI): domain Eukaryota; kingdom Viridiplantae; phylum Streptophyta; class Magnoliopsida; order Asparagales; family Amaryllidaceae; genus Allium; species Allium sativum. Next base: position 483,604,766 of record CM060924.1, read on the forward strand.
TGTCCAAGCCATACCATCACCAAACCGTCATAACCTCATGTCCAAACCAACACAACAATATATACAACAATATGCAAGCATCATCAACTCTCAAAATACAAACCAAAACAAGCCAGCTAACGTGATCAGCTCTCTCCACCAGAGGATGAAGGAGGTGTACCGTATCGGTTCATGAAATCTTCCAACTTCTGGTTGAGCAACTCATATTGCCTCTCACGACGAATATCACGCTCGTTAAGTTCCGCAATTTGTGCTTTAAGCTGTGCGATCTCTTCTTTGTCTTGGGCCCTCTGGTACGTATGCTGACTTGATCCAATCTGTATATAATTTCAGATTTTCATTATTTTATAGTATCATTTAAAGTAAATCAAATCCATACCAATTGTTTATATAAAAATACTATTATGCCACAAATATTTCGTCCAAACAAAATCTTAAATTTTCGTATTACCTCTAGATTTCCATATCCATATCGGCGGTTCCGAGTAGGCTTATCCATGACAGCATCAAAAATCATATCTTCATCGGCCTTCGTCAACTCAGACCTCCCCGTAGACTCCAGTAAGTGCGCCCTATGTGCTTGAAATTTCTCCTGTTAAACATAAAACAAATGAAATTAGATAACACTGCAATTTTAATTAAATTAATTATATAACTCTAACTTAACTGTTATATACTTACATATCTCTCGCGTGCCTTGTTGTCATGGTCCCAAGTGTAAGAAACTGAACCTGTGTCGTCAGTCTGGCTCAATGCATGTGTATGCTCGAAAACATCCCAGTATGACACAGGACCCATGCGCGCTCTCTCCTGAAATAAGAATGCATATAAATATATATATGTGTGCTTATAAATTAAAACTTAAAATTAAATCAACTATTAAATTTAAACGATGCAAGTACTAAACATACCAGATCCTCACGATGGTGCTGAAATGACTTCGACCCACCCTGATGTATAACCGGATTCTTGCTCCGATTAGTTGCATTTCTCTCAGACGAGGCCTATACATTTAAATTTGAAAAAAAAGTATTATTATAAAACACATATTAATTGAATAAAATAGTTTAAATTAAACATGCAGTAAATTTACCAGAAAATCCGGATTATTATTCCAATAAGTAAGCAGCTCATTCCACACTGTCTCGCCTATCCAAATCGGTCTCTTTCCACTTGTTTTTAAGCTGTTCATTGTCTCTCTGTAATTTTTTTCCACTTTAGAATTCCAGTGGTGCTTGACGACTTCCAAATCTGCCTCCTGCATATCCACCGAACCCTGCATTTTTTTTAAAAAATAACATGCATATGAACTTATCAAATAGGAGCATAACTACTTAACATACGAAATGTTATATCTTACATACCAAAAAATCTTGCCATATGGTCTCTTTAACTATGTCGGGTACCGATGTCCATGTGGGCCAACATGCGTTGGTGCGAGCCTGATATGCGCGTTTTGATATACTGAGGACCGTGTTGGACGGCTCCAACTCAAAACCCCTGTGTTAAATGAGAGAAAAAAAATCATGGCAATAAATTATATAATTTATTGTAGTTAACATAATTAAATTTATACTAAAAATTTAGTACATACCCTCCACTGGCTTTTCGCTTAAGCCAGACCACAGGACGAGATAAGTCAGATGGTCCACCCTCATCAGCACCTTGAGACATCACCTGTTACAAATAACAACATAAATAGCATAAACATGAAAGAGCTATAAAAAAACAAGGCATGAGATAACATGAATACATGTTAATAGAAATGTCATAACATAAATACCTTTTTAAAATGTTAAAAACAAGGAACGACTATGATTCTATATGTTTCTTGTTAATAGAAATATAAAATTACCTTTTTAAAATGAGAATTATTGGTTATAAGTCGTCCTCGTCACTTTCAGAATCTGACTCCATTTCCTCCTCCATATTTGGTTCATTTATAGTCTCAAATACGTCAACTAATGTGTTCGATTCATCGTTTAGAGGTCCAAAGTCTGTTTGATCATCGGTTATTACTATTTCCGGATTTTCCTCGACATCTACTTGATAAGCTTGGTCGTCGGGAATATTACGTCCATCAAAAGTAAACCTTGCCTTTGTTTTGAAAACAGCCCACCAATCTATTTTGTCTCTTCTCATAGATGGATAAGGAGCATAATAAACTTGAAAAGCTTGTTTGGCAAGTACAAAAGGATCGTACTTATAATAACGGGAAGTATGTCTCACTTCTATAAGATTATATTTTGAATGCACGTTTATTCCAGAACCTGAAACGTTGCTGAACCAGTTGCATTTAAACAAAAATACTTCTTCTGCGGGTCGTGTGAAATATGACAATTGCACAATTTGGTTTAGCATGCCATAAAAATCGTGTATATGGTCGTTTGGATCATCACTACCTTTAACAAATACACCGCTATTGTCTGTTAGTTTTTCAGCACCATATTCTTTAGTGCTAAATTTATATCCATTGACAAAGAATATTGGATATGTCTTGACAAGTCTTTTTGGTCCCAATGCCAAATGTTTCAATCCTTCATCCACAATACAATTTGTTGGATCAAATACATAATTGTTAAACCAACTGGCGAATTCTTTGCTGATATCGCCGTTTGGATACCGTGATTCATAAATGCTGCAATTATAAAACAAATCTTACATATATGATTAAACATTTAATACGTGTATACGTAGATGTATAAGGTCATTACCTAACAATTGGTGCAACTTCAGTGCAATTGAGAAGGATATATGTGTGTGCTGCATTATAATCTTTATCATTCAGCCATTCTTCCACACATCTACCAGAAGGACGTCCATGTTTATTAAAAATAGATAAAGTCGTTGGACAGTCATCTTGATCTTTGTCTTCATCATTACGTGCAGTACTTACAAATGATATGTTCACATGATCACTAAAATAATGAGAGGAAAAAAATGAAGCTTCTTCTTCGATGTATGATTTGCAAATGGAACCTTCAACTCGAGCTTTCTGCCTCACTTTTTTCTTTAGATGATTTAAATACCTGTTTAGAAATAATGTAATTAAATAATTTTTATTACACGATTCACTAATCAAAATTTAATTAACTAAAAATTAATTTACCTTTCAAACGGATACATCCATCCGTATTGCACAGGCCCTCGAAGGCGTGCTTCCAACGGAAGGTGAATAGGTAAATGCTCCATAACATTGAAAATCCTGGAGGAAATATTTTTTCTAATTTGCAGAGCAATATAGGGATTTCTTCCTCTAACTTACATAGACGATCAAGTTTTAATGTAGTAGAACAAAGCTCTTTATAGAACAAACTAAGCTCTGTTACAACAGTCCAAACTTTTACGGGCAATAATTCTTTGAAAGCGACGGGCAATAAATTTTCCATCATAACATGACAGTCGTGGCTTTTCATCCCGCTAAGTTTGCTGTTTTTAAAGTCGACGCATCTACGAAGATTGGAAGATATACCATCTGGGAATCTTAATCCTTCAATCCATTTTAAAAATATTTTAACTTGATTACTATCGAGTTCATAGCATGCTTTCGGTTTTTTGGTGTCATTTGCCTTTATATGAAGCTCCGGACGATTGCATATTACTTCGATATCGCGTCTTGATTTCAAATCATCTTTTGTCTTTCCTTTGACATTCAAAATTGTGCTGATTACATTATCAAAAACGTTTTTCTCATTATGCATCACGTCAATGTTATGACGAATAAGAAGATCTTTCCAATAAGGCAATTCCCAAAATATGCTTTGTTTCCACCAATTATGAGTCGTTGATTTACCTAGAATTTCTGACTGTACTCCACTTTCATGAATCTTGGGAAAATCTCTCACAAGTTCAAAAATTTCTTCACCTGTCCGTACTTTTGGTGGTCGCAAAGTTTCAAGCCTGTCGATGGTAAAAAAATTCTTATCTTTTCTAAAATGATGATTAATAGGAAGGAAACATCTGTGACAGTCAAACCATGAAATTTTCTTCTCAATAGGTAAAGAAAATGCTCTTGTTTCTTCCATGCAGTAAGGACAAGCTAGACGACCAGCCGTACTCCAACCTGAAAGCATTGCATAAGCAGGAAAATCGCTAATTGTCCACAACAGAGAAGCATACATACGAAAATTTTTCTTTTGCGAAATATCATATGTTTCTACCCCTTCATACCACAATTTTTTTAATTCTTCAATCAACGGTTGTAAATAAACATCGATTCCTTGTGTCGGATCATCAGGACCAGGAACGACAATTGTGAGAAACATGTAAGGAGTTTTCATACACATCCACGGAGGTAAATTATAAGGTGTTACAATTACAGGCCAAGATGAATATTTAGAACCAAATTGAGAAAATGGTGAAAATCCATCTGTACATAAACCAAGTCTAACATTACGACTCTCGGATGCAAAATTGGGGTACTTTTGGTCAAAATGCTTCCACGCTTCTCCATAGGCCGGGTGTGTTAACGAACCTTCTTCCTGTGTTCTCACCTTGTGCCATCTCATATGTTGCGCGGTTACAGAAGATGCATATAACCTTTGAAGTCTAGGAATAATAGGTAAATAATGCATATGTTTGTACGGGACTTCCTTTCCCTTTTTCTTTCTAGGTTTGTATCTTTCCTCATTACATATTCTACACTTCTTAAGGTTGATATCTTCCTTCCAAAATAGCATGCAACCCTTTAGACATGTATCTATTTTTTGATATGGTAAACCAAAGGCCGACATCATTTTTTTAACTTCATAATGATTTTCGCACATCAAACTATTAGGAGGCATATGTCGCTTCGCAGCTTGTACAACAGCTGTAAATCCAGCTTCCGTGAGATTGTATTTCGATTTCATCGCAATGTATTCAGCGGTTACTGATAATTGAGTTCCGCTTTCACAGCCTTCCCAAAGGGGTTTTTTCGCTGCATCTAATAAATCATATATTTTTTTAGCTTCAATATTTGGTTCTTCTTCATCATTACCATCGTTATCGTTAAATTGTTGAACTGGGAACATTGAACGTGCAGCATCTTCAACCATTTGTTCTACGAGATTCGTCGTAGCAATTTCATTATTCACTACGACATCTTCTACTTGTGTAGAAGTAGATGCTAACGGTTCTCCATGACGATCCCAAACTGAATAGTTCGACACAAAACCATACTGACGCAAATGAACTCTAACCATTTGTGGTACCAAATACTTCAATAACTTGCATCTACTACAAGGACAACGGATTTCGACGTCGTTTCCTTTGTTACGTAACGCGAAATCAATAAACACCCCGACACCATTAATAAAATGTTTGTTTATTGTGCCATCACTTTCTCTTCGTTTGTACATCCAACTTCGATCAATAAAGTAATCGTGATCCATTTTTCCTAAGTACATATAAAATTAGAAAAAATGTTAAATTTCACAATTTTTATAATTTTTATAACATCAATAGTTGGAAATAGATTCACAATGTTATTGTTGAATGCATGTAATTATGTTAATTGATCAGTTACAAGTGGGTCATCCTACCTCCCATTACAAATACAATAACGTAATTAAATCGCGTAAATCTTTTCAATTTAAACGATTCAACAAAATTTCGGCAGCACTTGCCTTTAGTTCCCTGAATAGTACACAATTGCGTGTACACAGGGAACATAAAGGAAGTACTTTCGAAATTTTGAGAACCGTTTAAAATGAAATATTTTACGAGATTTAATTTCGTTATTGTATTCGTAACTTGTCCAATACAAAGGACAAATCCAACAAATATTGTATATGATGAATATAAATGTCCGTTTTGTTAATAAAACGAACATTCACATAACGATTATATACAATACTTATCAGACGGGGCCAAAAAAACTCTCTAAGGCTTTACGAATGTAACATATTACGATTTGGTTTTTTATTGCGATTGAAATATTTTTTTTACGCCTTTGTGCGCCTTAGCGCCGTTGTGCGCCTTAGCCCAAAAAACACAAACTTAAATATTTGTATTTTCACGACACGTTTTTGACTAAATATTATTTTCGATTAATTGGGCGTTAACCAAATAAACAAATGCGTGGAGTGTCAACTATATATACGTGTATATATATACATAACACTATATACATGCATATATACATAGTCAACTTTAACTAATCAAACCCTAGATTACCAACATTAGCCACTATATACATGCATATAACAACAACTACTTCAACTAATTCAAACCCTAGATCATAACAACAACCAAATAATTTATAAGTAAAAACCCTAAATTAGCAACTAAAATGATAAAACCCTACATTGGCAACTAATTAACATCACTACACACACAAACATACACTAATTATGCATCAATTACACTAAACATAGGGTATTAAACAAAAATTAGAACAAACACATACCTCAAAATCAAAGAGAATAGGAGAATAGAGAGGATGAGAGAGTGCTTTGAGGGAGTTGGAGAGATCCTACGCGGAAGATGGATTGAAATTGGCGATTTCAGAATTGAAAGGGGTGAATTTTAGGGATTTTGTTTCCAAAACCGTGGGTGAAGCAAATGGGGAAGAATGGGGAAGGCTCAGGATGTTTTTCTGCTCGCCCGTATAACGGATGGCAACAACTTCCAACAGCTTAAAAACAACGACCGCCAACGGTTTTCAACGGCGTATATTTTACAAACCGTATACATATAAGAATTTTGGCTTCCGTTGGAAGCCGTTGGTCAACCTCCGTTGGAGGCCGTTGGAACTGCCCGATGCAATACTGTTCATATCTAGTAGTTATGCCCGATGCAATACTGTGCATCGACAAAATTTGTATCGGCATCAGCTAGCGATATAGTTTGTTAGTTTGAGAGACAAAGAGAATAAGAACTTTAAGGCATATTAGAAATCTACGGATCTTATATATATGACGTAAGAATAGCTGAACACATTGCGCAACTCAATGTCCCAATTTTGTGGAAAATAAGCAATATTTGTCCTAAAATAATCTTGTACTAGCTAGATTGAAAATATATTCATATACTAATTGATGTCATACCAACAACACCATGTGATATCATTCATTTAAAATTAAGGCCCTTGTACATGAACCATCCAAGGCAAAACCAAAGAATCAGATGTAGATGTTCATAATAAATACGAACCATAAACTATATGATGTTCTAAAATGAAAATTCCTTGCCATTAACTACATCAATAATCAAAGAGTGATTAAAAAAGAAAAAAAAGAGGGTAGACATACCCAAACTGCTGTGTATGAGGAAGTCTCTGCTTGCACAAGCTTTCAGCTTTGTCCATAACATGAAGCATAGTTGCGGGATCTGATGGGAATTCACAGTTTCTCTTCCTCGAACCATAACAGCACCAATCTGTGTAATCAGACTACCAGCTAACTTCTTAAACCTATACTGGCTTGTACCCGAAATAAACATCCCAAACCCATTAAAATAGCCACTACACATATCCCATAACCCCATCTCCTGCCAACATTTATCTTGTATATAAACCAACACCACCACTGCTAAAAGCACCCCTATACTTATGAAAAAGAAGCACCAACCAAAGAATTTGGTCATTTGCTTCTTTTCTTTCGGGTCAGTTTCATCAAACTGATCAGATCCAAATCCAGAAACACTTGATTACAGGCCTCGAGTTCCAAGGGTTGTGACATATAGCGCTAAGTATAGAACACCCATTTGCGCTCCACTAGCATATATGCATTTATCAGAGCATGGAGGTGGGTGAAGACCCGGTTCAGCAGTTGATATTGTCAAGATAGCATTGCCATTTACGTGAAAGACCATTTTTTTAGTATGACATACAGGGTATTGCTAAAGAAGACAACAAGCATAGGTTAAAAGCACTTACAGAATCTTGAACAGCAATAGAAAAAGCAATAGTAAGGTATCAGCCAAGATATGTATAGGGTTTAAAATTACTGTTGATTCACTTTTCTTATGATGATAGAATTTGATTTTATTCGCTTTATTTGGTTCCTTTTTTGCTTTCGGTGCTTTCTTTCACGTCTGTTGTTTCTTCTACGTACGAGATTCTCTTTTTTTCTATGCCCTAATTCGATCTCGATTTTTGGGTATGATTCCGGACCGCCAGCTTCCTAAACTGATCCGGTAACCTCGAAATCTCGGGGTGCCGGACGAGTTCTTGAACCTTACGTAAAACATATTGACCATTGATCTTGCTAAATGGACTTAATAAGGAGAAACTATCAAGAGAAATGTTGAGCTGAAATAAAGGTCAACATAATTGTACCAAGAGCATGATTTACCATGTTTCGCGTTGAACGTATTTGTAATTACAGTATGCTTGTAGAAAATGAAACATGCTTATTGTCGGAGATAGCATACCTAGTTGTACATCTTGTTGTTTTGCTCCCACATGTTTAAATGGCAGAACGAGATAAGCAGTCTGTTGAGATCATAAAAAGGACCAGAACTGGTAAGAGCCAATGCATACTGAGCCGGATAAGACGAGATCCTAGGCAGCGGTATCAAAGCTGGAATAATAATGGGCCACCCTTGAGACAATATCAAGTTATGTCGGCTGAGAGATGGCTGAGGTGTAAATAGTTGAGCAAACAGACTGACCTGAAGCCAGGTACAAGAAGGTTAGAGAGAATTAATTGGCTGATAAAGATGGACCAAGGCTAGCTAGCACCTTGGCTCAACTGAATGAGACTAGAGGGGAGGCTCAACCAGTAGAAAGCTTAACGTGCAATTAAGAAAGTGAGCCAATGAAAGCATAGATTAAATTTGAGTTATCGTCATATAGAAGGAATCCAATCGACCAACCCTAGTTGTTATTGACTTGCGAGCTAACTTGAACCTAGTCGATATGGAGCAGACTATGTCAGATTAAGACACCTTGATTGGTCTACCTTCTTACTTAGAGTAACAAAAACAACCATAAAAGATGTTTTGTTTTGAATAAGATTGCTTACAGGATTATGATTACATAATAAATTGCATAATGGTCCCCATAACACATTTTTATACTACTTGTTAAAACCTCAAATATTTCCAATATAAATGACACATTTTCATTAAAAATAATTACAAGATTAATCCGAGGCATCATTTTTTAAGGAGATATTTTTATATATTAAGTTTGAAAAATAAAGGGAAAATCCTAATTTCCGCTACTGTCTTACCAATTAACAAAACATCTCTAAAAAAATTTATTTTGTTCCTATATATATATCAATAAGAAAAATGAATGTTACTATTTTATAACAACGAACCATGATTCTTTCCCATGGTTAGTTATCACAAAATTAGATTGATGTAAAAGAAAATGTGACATAAGGATTATGCTAGGGACAGTGTCACCCACCAGTTTCCTTACAGTTGCTCTCCCATTGAGTAATGGATTAATTTTATTTTCTATTCCGCAGACAATGGTTTCACCATCAACTGCTCAGCCAATTGTTTGATGCATCGACACAATTGCCCTAGAATCAAGTGAGTTAGCAAATCTTACGACATAATACTTTTAAGAAAATGTTAGGAACAGTCGCCCATCAGCAACTACAAATTACACTTGCCCATGCAATTAAGCAACACAACAGCAGCGGGGCCAGCCATTACTTCGAACAATAATAAAAAAATAAAAGCACATGGCTTTGAGCCAATAGCACTAGTGACTAATAAGGACAGTCGCTCTGAGCAACCGTCCATAGCAGATCTCATAATTCTATACTGATTCTTCATTGGCAAAATGCCATTTAAGTCCAACATCACTAGACAACTAGCAATTTCCAGTAAAATATTGAAGATGCATATAAAAACACATGTTTCTTTTTTCACAAAACAACTATATAAACATAGAACATATAAAAGTACAAGTAAAAACACTTCCTATTATTGTTGCTAATATTATAAAGTACAAATAATATAATGCACACTAGAGATGAACTAATGAACCATGGAAAATATGTCTTGTGAATATCTTAAGATGATTAAACAGGCTATTGTTCAGACACCATAAAAAATGCATACATGCAGAGGAAAAGGGAAAATACTCTCATCTAAGTTGCATGACATATATAACTTACTATATAACACACTGGTCAAGCTTCTTCATTCATTTGCAGCTGCAAATCATACTGACGAGCTAAACGATGTGTGACGGCCCGCCCCGCATCAGCCGGCATTTCCTCCGAAAGTGTGCTATACACATGTCCGACTAGCACGAAACGGTCGCCAAAGAAAGGAAAGAAGAGAGTGAACTAATTGAAAACCTGTAGAATGTCTCACAGCGCATGGGATAAAATATAATAACAACATACTTGACATAAAACAGGCGAGACAGTGCATGAGCTGAAAACTAAACATCATAGCAGCGGAAAATCCAAATACAGCTTATGTTCTACATCATCATTATTACAACTTTAAAAATGTCTCTAAAGTAAAAGAAAGGAAGGGTACACTACTAATGCCCAAAGTAATGACCAGCAGCGACACAGGGAGAATATCTATATATATCATACGTGGAAGCCTCCTGCTCGTCTCTGGTACAGCTACCCGTGCATCACCAGCTAATCTGTCTCTAGTCTGCTCGTGAGAGCACCCAGAGTAATAAGACGAGACATAAAACTCTGGTTAGACAAAAGTCCGGTATGAGCGATAAGCAGCCAAACAGAACAATAGCAGGTATACAAAACCATACCTAAACCTGCAACCAAAGAGTTAGCACTATATACCGTACAATACTCTAAGGTGTCACTAACACATGATATAAAGAATACAGGGGTGGGGGTGTGCATGTCATAGTGATGGCAAACAAATCAAACATAGCAACCATCCTCACATATCTCACTCAGTGCGTAAAGCATACGATGTCCACCACTGTCAATCACTAGACCCATCAAAGTAGTGATGGAGTTCGACTTGTATAATTACTGCTACTACCAAGATCACCCCATGGAGTCATGGCCAAATCTTTACAAGTGACCCCACTTCATTGGTCTAAAGCTCTTTAGTCGTACCTAGGCCACTGCGGCCCTGAATCAGTTCACGTACCCCCTACACATAGTGATCCAAGTTACAGACATCGACAACCCCTTAGCACACGTCCCGCAGCAAAGCCCAACTCATGAAGTTAACTCGTTGGTTCCCAACTGGATCCTGAGTACAAACTTCCCACTTGGACTACCTTTACATCTCAGGTTTTGGTCTTCTCCTCCGGATCGGTCTTCATTCAGTTCATAGTTTATGCCTCGTGTTCAAGCTTCCTGGTTCAGTTCATGGTCACTATATTGGTTCAGATTGGTTCTCTTTTCCTCATTCAGTCCGTGGTCACCACCCCTGTTCAGGTCAGGTCATGCTCACCCCTCGGGTCAGATCGGGTTGTTGTATACGGATCGGGTCATGACACACAGATCAGCTCGTGGCTCCTCCTCCTGGTTTGGATCGGTTCTCTTTTCCTCCTTTAGCCCGTGGTCACCACCCCTGTCCAGGTAGGGTCGTGCTCACCCCTCGGGTCAGATCGGGTTGCTGGATACGGATCGGGTCGTGACACACAGATCAGCTCGTGGCTCCTCCTGGTTCGGATCAGCGTCATCATATCGGATCAGCTCGTGGTGCATCGGATCATAGTGCATCAGATCGGAGCTTCAGGTGCATCAGCTCGTGAGTTTCATGCAGGCGGTTCGGTTCGGAGGAGCGGCTCGTGGCACATGGGGGCGATCTGATCCGGGTCCTATACAATTTCCTGCACTTCTTTCCAGCGACTGTTTCACATCATTCGACGACGTTTTCGACCAATCTAACACTTCTAGGCAATCACAAAGCATACCATACAGTCATAGCAACATGTATAATCATCCACAAACAGCAAAACAACAATCATAGCATGTAAAATGGATCAAACATACCCAAAAACCCATATTTTCCCCTTAATCATGTTTAAGAAAATCTAATGATAGGATTAGAAAAACTTAACCAAACTAGCCAAATTTTCTAACAGAGGTCTAAAACAATATTTCGAAATTTATAAATATTTTTCCAAAATTTATTTATGCATAAATTCGCTAATTAACACTAATCACCCTAATTAACTGTAATTAGTGCAAAAACAATGCTAATCACTCACCTTTGCTACAAATAAAACTCAGATCTGAAATGAATCGCTGTTTTGGCGTTGTTCCCAAGGCAACACAGCAGCTCTATCTCAATCTCTATGCTAATCCGCCTCAATCTGATGTAGATTAGGCCAATACTTGATTAAACGGTGATTAGAAGATGTTTTAGATGTTGGAGGCCATGGCTAGGTTGAGAGGAATGAATAGTGACGACTAAAAAATATGATAAAAAGGTATTCTCCAAACCCTAACAGCCCTTTTAAACTCCTAATCCCGAAATTCCCCTTTGGGCCTAGCTGTTAATCACCCGGTTAAGCCCAATTAAGCTGTTTTTCACCATCTGAAACTTGTTTCAGCCATATCTCCCAAACGGTGAGTCCGTTTGGCAAATGTGACCACTCTACGGAAAGGTAAACCATCATCCGAAGCCAACAAAAACGTTTTCAGGTCAAAATTCCTTTCCAGTCAAAAAAATGGTCAAAACAAGATCAGCTAGGGGCCAAACATTCATTTAAAAATCGGGAAAAATTATGAACATGGGAAATGACCCCAATAGTCGTCCCCCAAAGTTACATGACCATACGACTCTCTATGACGATGAAATAAATATTCTACGATCCTATGATGCGTAGAATGCTGGTCGTTACACTCTCCCCCCTTAAGAAATTTCGTCCCCGAAATTCCTTGACCCAAAACATACAAAGGATCCCGCATGCCTACCAACCATATACAACAATCAATCATGCGAAACAAACAAAAGAAACCTATCCTAGCATGCGGAATGACTAAATTGAAACTGTAATCTTATCAGGCGAAGAGTTTAGGATACGTCTTCCTAATGCTCTCCTATGTCTCCCAAGTACAGTCATTCTCATTCTCGCCCCACTGAACTTTGACTAGATTCACCGCTTTCCTTCGAAGTTCCTTCGTATCATTCCCAACAATACACATAGACTTGCGGTTTCCAACCGCCTCGTGTTCAACTTCGATATCATCCAACTGATCAGGTGAAATAGTCACATCTGGATCATGTACGAACTTTCTTAACTGGGAAACATGAAATACATTGTGAACTCCTGCATTCTTCTCTCGTAATTCAACTTTATATGCCAAATTCCCAATTTGCTCAAGAACTGGGAATGGACCAACAAATCTTGGTGCTAACTTGCCTCTCCTGCTAAATCGTATCACGCTCTTCAACGGAGAAATCTTGACAAACACCAAGTCGCCAATGGAGAACTTTAATTCTCTTCTCCTCTTATCAGCATAACTCTTCTGCCTATCTCGGGCAACCTTCATTCGCTGTTGGATAACCTTAATCTGGTCTGATGTTTCTCTTATTACTTCTGGTCCAAGCACATATTTCTCACCGGTTTCCAACCAACATGAAGGTGAGTTGCACGGTCTTCCGTACAAAGCTTCAAATGGAGCCATACCGATGCTAGATTGATAACTATTATATGCAAACTCTACTAGATGCGATGGTCATCCCAAGATCCACCAAAATCCAATATGCAAGCTCTCAAGAGATCTTCTAACACTCGATTCACCCTCTCTATATGTCCATCGGTTTGAGGATGATACGTGGTACTGAGATGTAATTCTGATCCTAACGCCTCTTGTAAGCTCTTCCAAAATCCACTAGTGAACAACGAATCTCGGTCACTCACAATGCCTTTGGGTATTCCATGAAATCTCACTACCCACTTTATATACAGTTCCGCTAACTTAGCTGCCATCCTGTTTGACTTGACGGGTATAAACCTTGCACTCTTAGTCAATCCGTCCACAATCACCCAAATGCTATCATGGCCCGATCTAGTCCTTGGTAACCCATCAATGAAATCCATTGACACTTGTTCCCATTTCCATTCTGGATTTTCTAATGGTTGTAAAGGCTTCTTTTGCTCCGCTTTAACTAGCTGGCAATTCATGCATTTGGATATAAACGTCCCAACGTCTCTTTTCATCCCTTCCTAGTAATAAGTCTGCTTCATGTCTCGACACATCTTGTTACCACCGGGATGTATGGTCAGTTTTGAGTGATGACATTCTCTAAGCACTTCATCTCTTAATCCATTGACATTGGGTACAACAAATCTTCCATTCTTTCTAAGCCATCCATCTCGATCAAGCACATACTTGTTCATCTCCTCGTCGATACCCATCTCTAACTTGGAGATGATTTCCAATAGGTTAGGATTGTTCCTCTGACTGGAAGCAACCCGTGCAATCAAAGTGGGTCTGATCGTCAAACTTGCTAACATTTCTGGATCCAATTCGCACTTTGGTCTGAAATCATACCCAACGATGTACTCTAGTTGCTTCCATTCTAGAAACATAGCCCCTAAACTGGCATGTCTCCTACTCAAGGTGTCAGCTACCGCATTGCCCTTTCCTGGTGTGTATGCGATATCGAAATCGTAGGAAGCCAAGAATTCTAACCATCTTTGTTGTCGGAGATTTAGATCTTTTTGAGAGAAAAGATACTTTAGCGATTTATGATCAGTAAACAACTCGAATCTTTATCCCAAGAGATAATGTCTCCACATCTTCAATGCGAACACGATCGCTGCTAATTCCAAGTCATGGGTAGGGTACCTTTTCTAGTGCGGTTTCGGTTGCTGACTTGCATAAGCTACAACCCTACCTCCTTGCATCAACACAACACCTAATCTAGTACCACATGCGTCTGTATAAACCGTCGTCTCTTCATTCCCCTTAGGAATGACTAACACTGGTGCACATGTCAACTTTTCCTTTAGACTCTTGAATGCATTCTCGCACTTTTCGTCCCAGACGAAGGCTTGATTCTTCTTGGTCAACTGAGTCAACGGTGCTGCTATCTTGGAGAAGTCTTGGATAAACTTACGATAATAACTAGCTAATCCCAAGAAACTTCTTATGTCCGTTGCATTCTTGGGCGTAGACCAATCATGTACCATAGCCACCTTCGCTGGGTCCACGGCAATACCATTCTCTGAAACAACATGACCCAAGAATCTCACTTCCCTCCTCCAGAAGTGACACTTAGAAAACTTTGCTTTCAATTGGTGTTTTCTCAACACCTCCATCACTGTTCTTAAATGTTCCTTGTGTTCTTCCTCAATCCTCGAGTAAACCAAAATATCATCCACGAACACAAGAACAAACTTATTCAAATGATCTCTGAATACCCTATTCATAAGATCCACAAAATATGCTGGTGCATTGGTCAGCCCGAATGGCATGACCAACCACTCATAAAATCCAGACGGCGTCCGAAATGCCGTTTTAGCTATACTCTCAGCTTCCACTCTAAGCCGATGAAAACCTGTCGCGAGATCCAGCTGAGAGAATACTCTCGCGCCACTCAACTGATCAAACAAATCATCTATCCGCGGTAGAGGATACTTATTCTTCCTCGTCACTTTATTCAACTCGCGGTAGTCTACACACAATCAAAGGGAACCATTGGCCTTGGTAGCAGACACAACTGGTGCTCCCCACTCAGAAACACTTCTTCTGATAAATCCCTTCTTCAAAAGATCGCTTACTTGCACCCCGAGCTCTCGCTGCTCCCTTGGCGCCATACGACGAAGTGGCATTACTATAGGTATGGCATCTTTCACCAAATCCATATAGAACTCAATCTCTAAGTGTGGTGGAAGCCCGGTCACTTCCTCGAAGACGTATGGATATTGGCCAACCACGGGCAAACCTGACAACTCACCATGTGGGATGTCTAGGGAATTTAGAAAACTAGGCATTACCCCATCACTAGGTAGATCACCAAACACTACTCTCTGCCCATCATCTGCTCTAGCTATCACCAAAAAGTCCTCACAGTCTACCACCATCCCGTATCTTTAGAGCCAATCGACTCCCAAAATAATGCCAAACCCAGTAAAGCCCAAAACAAAGCAATCATAAACAAACATGCATCCATGACTCGATAAGACCACATTATGACAAATCAGGCTATGGTTAGTCGAACCACCAATCGGGTTCGTCGCTACTAGAGGTCTATCGACAATCTCGGGCTCTAATCCCAACCTATCTACCAGGTCACTAGATATGAAAGAACTGGAAGATCCGGTATCAAATGATACTCGAACAGGAACATCATAAACAGAAAGCATACCTTGAATAACGACATTCTTTCCTTTCTCCGCCGCAGTTGGGGCATTCGACGAAGAAGGAATAGCATTAAGGGCATATGCTTTCACCATCTGCTTTTCTTTAGGGGGTTGCGGACACTTGTCCTTGTGATGTCCCACTTGGCCATAGTTGAAGCACTTCCTGTCTGCTGGCTTTGCTAGACAATTACTAGCATAGTGGCCCTTCTTGCCACAACTAAAGCACTCAACATCTTTCTTCTTCTGGCCATCCTTATTCTGGTTCTGCTTCCCCTTATTCTGAGAACCACTCTTGTCTCCACCGCTTGCTTGCGGTTTTGGTTCCTCTGTAGATGCGACCTCAGTCTTCGACTTAGGGTAAAGACTTTCCGATCTTAAAGCTTTCCCCACAATCGATTCAAATGTCTCATCGATGTGGTTAATAAGCCTTTCCCCCAAGTTTCCATCCAGGCCAGTTATGAACTTCTCGTTCTTCTTCTCGGCGGTATCTATTAGGGATAACCCATATTTCGACAAAGTGTCGAATTCAGCAATATACTCCGAGATAGCTCTGCCATTCTGCTTGAGTTCCAAGAATCTCTTAAACAACACTGACTTCTGAGCAGCTAGAATGAACTTATCGCTAAAGTGAACCTTAAACTGATCCCAAGTAATCTGATCTTCGGGAGTAGCTGCCTTTGTAGCATTCCACCAATTTATTGCCCGTCCTTGCAGCTGATGGGATTCTAACCTTCTCATCATTGCATCCTCGATACCCAAGTCTTCGAAGATACGCTCGCAGCTATCCAACCAATCCTGAACATCCGTAGCCGATTCCGTTCCGTGGAACAGCTTCCCACCGAGACTAGTATAATTCTTATTCAGCTTGGTGAAATCGGCCCTAGGCGCCTGCATTATTGGACCACCTCCATTACCAGCATTGGGAGCTGCCCTCTGCACATCCCTAAGCATCTCCCTCATGAGGTCAGTAAGCATTGTCCTCATCTCAACAGCATTACCATTATTGGCTCCTCGACCAGTACCCCTTGCGTATCGGCTCATCGTTTAATCTGCACAGAGAAAACGATTAAACATCTCCATAGTGGTGCCAGTGCAGTGCGACTTCATCCTCAACTATACTAATAATATATATATATATATATAGCTTTTAAAAACCAAAATAATCACAAATACGCGCTCTCATATACGTATTATCTCTCCCTGGTGTCTTTCCCTAGGTTAACTACGCAACCTAGAGCTCTGATACCAAGTGTGATGGCCCGCCCCGCATCAACCGGCATTTGCTCCGAAAGTGCGCTGTACACATGCCCGACTAGCATGGTACGGTCGCCAAAGAAAAGAAAGATGAGAGTGAACTAATCGAAAACCTGTAGATGTCTCACAGCGCATGGGATAGAGTATAGTAACAACATACTTGACATAAAACAGGCGAGACAATGCATGAGCTGAAAATTAAACATCATAGCAGCGAAAAATCCAAATACAACTTATGTTCTACATCATCATTATTACAAC
The DNA here is from genome assembly GCA_030737875.1 of Allium sativum. Classification (NCBI taxonomy): domain Eukaryota; kingdom Viridiplantae; phylum Streptophyta; class Magnoliopsida; order Asparagales; family Amaryllidaceae; genus Allium; species Allium sativum. The sequence continues at coordinate 483,622,488 of CM060924.1, forward strand.
TTTAAAACTGTCTCTAAAGTAAAAGAAAGGAAGGGTACACTACTAATGCCCAAAGTAGTGACCAGCAGCGACATAGGGAGAATATCTATATATATCATACGTGGAAGCCTCCTGCTCGTCTCCGGTACAGCTACTCGTGCATCACCAGCTAACTCGTCTCTAGTCTGCTCGTGAGAGCACCCAGAGTAATAAGAAGTGACATAAAACTTTGGGTCAGACAAATGTCTGGTATGAGTGGTAAGCAGCCAAACAGAATAATAACAGGCATACTAAACCAAACCCGAACCTAGACTTGCAACCAAAGAGTTAGCACTACATACCGTACAATACTCTGAGGTGCCACTAACACATGGTATAAAGAATACGGGGGTGGGGATGTGCATGTCATAGTGATGGTAAACAAATCAAACATAGCAACCATCCTCACATCTCTCACTCAGTGCGTAAAGCATACGATGTCCACCACTGTCAATCACTAGACCCATCGAAGTAGTGACGGAGTTCGACTTGTACAACTACTGCTACTACCAAGCTCACCAAATGGAGTCATGACCAAATCTTTAAAATGACCCCACTTCATTGGTCTATAGCTCTTTAGTCATACCTAGGCCACTACGGCCCTAGATCCGTTCACGTACCCCTACACATAGTGATCCAAAGTTACGGACATCGACAACCCCTTAGCACACGTCCCGCAGCAAAGCCCGACTCATGAAGTTAACTCATTGGTTCCAAACTGAATCCTGAGTACAAACTTCCCACTTGGACTACCTTTACCTCTCGGGTTTTGGTCTTCTCCTCCGGATCGGTCTTCATTCAGTTCATAGTTTATGCCTCGCATTCAAGCTTCCTAGTTCAGTCTGTGGTCACCATACTGGTTCAGATCGGTTCTCTTTTCCTCATTCAGTCCATGGTCACCACCCCTATTCAGGTCAAGTCGTGCTCACCCCTCGGTCAGATCGGGTTGCTGTATACGGATCTGGTCGTGACACACAAATCAGCTCGTGGCTCCTCCTCCTGGTTCGGATCGGTTCTCTTTTCCTTGTTCAGTCCGTGGTCACCACCCCTGTTCAGGTCGGGTCATGCTCACACCTCGGGTCAGACCGGGTTGTTGTATACGGATCGGGTCGTGACACACAAATCAGCTTGTGGCTCCTCCTCCTGGTTCGGATCGGCGTCATCATATCGGATCGGCTCGTAGTGCATCGGATCAGAGCTTCAGGTGCATCAGCTCGTGAGTTTCATGCAGGCGGTTCGGTTCGGAGGAGCGGCTCGTGGCACATGGGGGCTATCTGATCCGGGTCCTGTACAATTTCCTGCACTTCTTTCCAGCGACTGTTTTACACCATTCGACGGCGTTTTCGACAAAAATAACACTTCTAGGCAATCAAAAAGCATACCATACAGTCATAGCAGCATGTATAATCATCCACAAACAGCAAAACAACAATCATAACATGTAAAATGGATCAATCATACCCAAAAACCCATATTTTCTCCTTAATCATGTTTAAGCAAATCTAATGATAGGATTAGAAAAACTTAACCAAACTAGCCAAATTTTCTAACAGAGGTCTAAAACAATATTTCGAAATTTATAAATATTTTTCTAGAATTTATTTATGCATGAATTCGCTAATTAACACTAATCACCCTAGTTAACTGTAATTAGTGCAAAAACAATGCTAATCACTCACCTTTACTACAAATAAAACTCAAATCTGAAATGAATCTCTGTTTTGGCGCTGTTCCCAAGGCAACACAGTGGCTCTATCTCAATCTCTATGCTAATCCGCCTCAATCTGATGTAGATTAGGCCAATACTTGATTAAACAGTGATTAGAAGGTGTTTTAGATGTTGGACGCCATGGCTAGGTTGAGAGGAATGAATAGTTACGGCTGAAAAATGAGAAAAGGGTATTCTCCAAACCCTAACAGCCCTTTTAAACTCCTAATCCGAAAATTCCCCTTTGGGCCTAGCTGTTAATCACCCGGTTAAGCCCAATTAAGCTGTTTTTCACCATCTGAAACTTGTTTCAGCCATATCTCCCAAACGGTGAGTCCGTTTGGCTAATGTGACCACTCTACGGAAAGGTAAATCATCATCCGGAGCCAACGGAAACAATTTCAAGTCAAAATTACTTTCTAGTCAAAAGTTATGATCAAAACAAGATCAGCTAGGGGTAAAACGGTCATTTAAAAATCGGGAAAAATTATGAACATAGGAAATGACCCTAATAGTCGTCTCCCAAAGTTACATGACCATACGACTCTCTATGACGATGAAATAAATATTCTATGATCCTATGATGCGTCGAATGCGGGTTGTTACACGATGCATGCTTCCATCTTGCATCAAGTTGTCGAGCAACTCATACTTTTTGTGGTTGGATTTTACTAGCTCCTATTGTTGCTTTGCAAGTTTTTCCTCATCATTTAAAGTAGCCTATAAAGTTTGAAAAATAACAATTAAAAAATATGAAAGCTTTATGTGTGCATATATAGAGCAATGATCGAATACGTTCTCAACCGCACATTCTGAATTAAATAATAAAATGAAGTGACAAAAGGGTATTATGTATTACTATTATTCAATTAATATATTGCATAGTGGTAAGTCAAAACAAATGTTCCATTCAATATTTCAGATCAACACTGGCATCTAGTGTAAACTAATAGGTACAGGATAAATAGAAGTCAATGATTACATGTACTTACAACTATGCGGGGTGAAGCCAGTAAAAATGCCGAGGATGGAGAAGTTTATACAACAAATTATTATTATTATATCATCTCACTAATACTAATATTCTTAGCGATGTTATTACACAATCTTTAACTTGTCCTAAATCAAAATACAGAAGGAAGAAGAAGGGAAAGAAAAAACATTATGCAATCGGCATACATTAGGCAAAGTAAATAATAATTTACTACATTCTAAAATCTTTTCGTCCAAACTTCGGAACTCCTCTTTAAGTGAAAATTTGATCGCATATAATAATTTCATAAAGGATGAGTTGATTCAGCATTAAAATTTAAAATACATTTTGATGTTTTATTGAGAAAAAACCCATAAATTTCTCTTGAAATGTAACCTAAGGGTTGTTTATTTGGAAAGCATTTTACTTTAGATTCTATTAAATGTCTACACAAATTTGAAACAAAATTGTTTCAAATGAGTGTCATTACATTTCAACCTTTCAAATATATTAATATTATATGTATAACAGAAAAGTTTACAAATTTTCGAGTAATAGTCGTTCATAATAGAGTATTGAAAAAATTATTCACTTAACTGAGAAATGCAAGAAGCAAACATTTTTTTTAATTATTCTTGCTCCTTAAATAATCTGAGAATTTCAGCTAAGTACAATTTTTCATCAATAGTTCAACCTACAAACATCCATTTGCATCTGTTTTTTCATTGGTCATTCAACCTAAAAGGGAACATTTCAACCTACAAACTAATATACCTAACTTTAAAAGTACTTTTGAATGAATCATATTAAATGGGAAAATTCTTATAAATTAATGAAACTCCATGGTTAGTTGAAATCGAAATATGGCAACTGAAATTGAAATCGAAATACGAAAAAATCAAAATACGATAATGGAAATCAAACCAGAAGAGGCAAATTAAAATGGGCAAAATATAATACCTGAAAACAACGGCAATCGAAGGCTGTAAACGGAATCGAAATCTGTAATCTTGAAGTGAGTTGAATCAAAAGTGCAGCTGTGATTTCCCTTCTTCGTTGTCTTTCCTCTTTTCATGTTTTTTTTTTGTCTTTTTTTTGCTTTCCTACTGGCGCGAAAACAAAAAAATAGCACGTAAGAGAAAAAGGATTTCGTGTTGGGCACGGTCGTGATAAGTGCAACGTTATTTTTAATCTATGTGACATGCGGTTATATACTTTTTAATTTAACATGTATTTTGCTTCATTAATTTTCTTCAAATTTAAGAAATTGATGCAAATTAATATAAATGCATCAGTTGTTAACATATGTAATGCAAGTATGGTTCACAACTGAGTCTAATTACATTTTCAACCCTTCAACTGCTTTACCTTTGACAATTGCTTCACGAGGTAATAGAGAACTGACTCAAGTAATGCTATTTGCATCAGTTGTTTATACAATTGATGCAACTGTGATTATGCAACAAACCTGTTTTGTAGTAGTGATTGAAGATACTGAATTCGATGAAGTATTAACTATGGTAACACAACCCGAGAAAACAAAAAAAATCAACCTTTTGAATGATGAATTGGCAACAAGTTAGTTGAAAACAAAGATTGTTGACAAACGACACACGAAATGATATCAGTCGTTTTTGATTGATAGGGATAATGACATCCCAAACAAATAGTTAAGTATATGCAGAGGTTGATTTTATTTTGAATTTATTTTATCACTTATTTTGCTTTTATTTGATTGTATTTCGCATTTGTTTAATCTATTTATTTTTTCAATAAGTATTTGTAGTCACATTTCTACAATATACATATAAACGACCGTTCAATCAACCGTTCAATTTTCCGTCATAATTACCATTCAATTCTCTGCTTAAAAGCAACAAAAACACGTCATTCGTTCATTTCATTTTAACCGTTCAATTCATCGTTCAAAACAACCTTTCATTTTATCCGCTCGCCATCGTTGAGAATGGACCCTAACACTGTTGTTTTTTTTCTTGCCGGGACATTGGAAGTTCAAAGTTTCAAATGTTGTTTGTTCATGTAGCATTCCGCACGAATTAAGAAAAATTAAATAAAATAGAAAATCCTTCTCAACTTAAATCCAATAAATTTTCTCTAAAAACTTAAATCCAATATATAGAAAGTGTCAACCCACATAATTCATTAACATTATACCTGTGCTAAACTGACTAAAACATTGTTTTGGTAGTTGTAAAGTGATCCTAAACCAAAAATCAATATTACTGATATGTAATAAGTTTATCCTATAAAAAAGATATAGCATGAAATGGATGTTCAATATTAATAACTTGAGATGCGACTAAACTACATGTATAGCATACTTTAGTTCTACAGTCTAATTTCTGTTTAACTGCATATTATATTCAATTACATGACCAAAAGCATATAATTTATCCAATAACATATTATATACATTTTTATTGAGAATTTAAATAACATATTTTATCCAAGCTTTATTACTTTAGTGTTGGAACTCATAAAAGTTCTTAGTGCTATAACATTTTATACTTAAGCTATTGACCCTCTAATGTACTCACGGTAATTGAAACTTATTATAAAAAATTCATGCATTTATGTCGTTAAAAAAGGCATAGCTAAGCACAATTTGGAGAATGATTATAACAACTAAGATATTGACATACGTATAAACATGCCATAAGTTAATGTCCAATAAAATACAGTAAATCAGCTAGTAAAATACAATTTAAAAGCATTATTATATATAAGTAGCTTTCAGTGGCTAGAAATATAACCATCTCGGTGTCCTATAGTTCTTTATACAACTTTTCAAGATTTCTTTTCTTAAGAAAAAAATACTGAGAGCTCCCAACATATTTTCAAGCTAAAAAGCATTTCAAGCTAGATCATCTAACTTAGCTTGCACAATCAAATTCAATTAAAATATGTTGTTCCCTTTGCTTATTCTGTAGCCTCCCATTTCCTTCACCTAAGAATAACTTTCCGGGTTGCTTTGAATCTTTATCTTATCCCCACTAATGACTTGGTGATTGTAGGATGGTGAAATATAAGTTGTTTTCTTAATATTTTCACTAATGTTATGGAAGGCCACGGTACTTCCACTAATTTGGCAATCATTTCTTTAAAAGTTAAACCTGCTATTCAGTATTTTATTTCTGTTAAATAGTTATAATGATATAAACAATAAAAGTAACATTTTGGTCACATATTCAAGATTTAAAATTTCAGTATTTAGAAAGAAGTAAACAATTTTAACTCAAAAGCATCACTCAAACTAAACAAAATTTGAATAATCTCAAGATGTAACTCCCTTCTCCCAAATTTAATTACAACATATAATGCTCTCATATGTATATAAAGTATAACATAAGCAGATACCACGGATTTATGCGGTGATTCTAGACTGCAATTTCAGATTGTAACTTGGAATTTAATTTATACATTGTAGCTTAAGATTAAAAATCAAGCCATTGACTGTAATTACTCTTCTCTACATATGTGTACACACACTCACACATCTATAGGATATTTAGGTAGTTTAGTCATTAGCTATTTAGTTTGACTAGTGCGAACCCGTGCTATGCACACGGATTGCAGTGTATTTTGCTTTTGCAAAAATGCTTGAATCAACTTGTTTGCAGTAAACTAAAATACTAAATTTGTTGCTATGTTCCTCGGAGATGCTTTACTGTAATAGAATATAAATATTATCCCATTAGTTGGCAATGCATTCTCCCCTGCTGTTGTGCGCTGATAAGACCTGCTAGATACATGCTAAGCAATAGTCGCTTTTTCGTTTAAGATAATAAAGAGCTTATTTGAAAGTAACGTCAGCGTGATAGGCAAATTTGTAAAATACCGAAGCATAAATTACGTAATAAAGGACAACATCATTGCACTTTTGATACACATATGGACGGAACAAATTTATGTAGTAAAAGACCATACAGTCATTTCCCGGAAGATGCGTACATAAAACAAAGGAAAATCAGATATAACTTAACATACCCATAATAAAATATATAACTGAACATGCCCATAATAAAATATATAGCTGAACGTGTCCACGATACAGTTTCTATTAAAACATTTCAAGTATTTATAACTGTAACTAAAGAAAAGATTAAACATTACTATGTTTTTCATGGAGCTCTACCATCAACTAAAAGGTTCCATTGGGGATCAACATATTCACTACTGCTAGTACATATTCTGCAAAACATAAATGTGCAACATAAGTTTAATTTTAACAATAAATTATAATGGGCATATTGTAACTATAGCATAGCTTTGTCATGTAACGGGGGTAAGGAAGGAAAGCTAATCAACTCAGGGCAGTAATAAGGGAAACAGACAAGCAACTATGATAGGGAAACACTATGTAGTGAAGTGCAAACTCATGACAGGTGGGTGCACATGATATTCTAATACTTGACAATAATAATTTTGCATTAAGAAGAGTTATTTGTTCCAACAATATTGGCAAATTTGTATGCTAGTTTAATATATGAAAAAGAGCAAATTTTCATGTCCTATAATTTGCATTAATATGGTAATTTAACATATGAAAATAATAAATTTGGTGGTAAGATATAACATTTAATGTTGGTTTGGAAAAAAAAACTTGGCAATATTATCAATATATAAGAGGCTGGAATAGGTGATGTTTTTGCCTAAGCAATTACTTAATTCATGAATTAGTAATTGCAATTGCATTTAGCATATGGCTTCAAAAAAAACTGAGCTAATACCGAATTAGCTGATATGTTGTTCGATAGCTTATTTTATCACGCTGCAATTCAACACCCGTAGATATTCAATTTCAAAGGAACAAATTTGTTAAACTTAAACATGAACGGATGGATATATTCAAAATCTACTAACTTTGGAATTTTTCTTAGTGCACGCAGTTGTAAAACTAAAAGATCAATGCACTTGCTTACTACATAGTGTTTGTATTCAAGAGTTATAAAATGCAATGCCAACAGCATGGATGAAACTAAATTAATATCTTTATGGTCAGCTCAACTCGCATAACCAGTTCAATCCGATTCGTATGAATGTTAAATATTTATTATCTATCCATACGAAGTTTCATTTTACAATAGCCTAAAAATGAAAAGTCATCAAGTGACACAAAAGCGTATAATGATAGGAAACTCATGGGGGAAAACAGAAAAGAAACTAAAACCTTTTTTCTCAGGCAAATCATTTGGCACTTAAAACTCTTCAAACTACAGAGATTGAAAATTTTAAACATGTCATTGGTTTAGTTCAACTTAACGTTACTTTTATACTTTGATTTTGCATTACCTTCAATTCACAACTAATATTGACTTATTAACAATAAATGCATGCTGATTAGTTAATTTAATTTTTTTATTTCCGATTTCTTATATGATATTAGATTTGTTTTCCCTTAGATCTTGCCATTCGTTGTTGCAATCATAGTGCATTAATCATGTATTTGGATTATAACATAATGTCAACTATAGACCGATTTTTTACAACTAGCTATGGAATTAAGTGGTTCAGGAAATACACTAACACATGGTATTCTCATATCATATAAAATTTTGTAAGGTAAATATAGTTATAACTTTGGTATTTGCATCCTATTAAGTAGGCTTTTAGTGTAGGCAGCTTTTACTTTTAGATGAGGCCTAAACTTGAAATAATTTTTATTTTGGTGCTCTATCACGGAAAATTTTCCTTTGTAATATTTGCTGAATGTTGGTTTTTAATTTTATTATTTATAGCTAATCAATGCTATTATTTATTTGATCCACTTTTAGTTAACAATCCCTACAGATTTGGCACAAATTGTGGTCCATATTTTAGCTAATTTGTTTTTCTTATTACACATATGTCTCCCTTAATTTTTTTTAATGGTTGCTTAACTAATCTTATGAAACAATCACATTCTTGAAAACCTCTGGTTTAATACCATCATGTAGATGATTTCTCAATATCTAGTACCTTACTCCATTTGAAATTTATACTTTGGAAAGTTCATTTAACATTTAAGACATGCGTACTGTATTCCTCTGATTGTTATTTTATATAGAGTATGTATAATAATTTACCGATATATGCTCTTAGTTTTATTACAACGATATAATGGAACATGTAAAAGTATTAAAATAGAAAAATATTATTGAAATATTTGATCATCCAAACAAATATTATATTAAAATAATAAAAATAACAAAATCATATAATTTAATAACTCATTATTAACCACAAAACTGTTAAATTTGGTGATACAAAATCACAAATTGATTGGAACAAATTTGCAATGAATGGAAAGTAAATATTTTTATAATGGGAATGCATTGATTGCATTTGATGAGGTGGTAGAGAAATAAATGAAAGGTTTAATTTCTTCCATCTATGCTAAAGAAACAGATTGATTTACTTCCTATGTTTGCACATTTGTTGTTATGGTAATTTGCCTCCATTATATTATTAACATATGTCAATAATTTAATTGATGATTCACATAGATTTGCACTGGCTATATATTAAGGGGTAGACTTTAGTGTAAACCCATCCTGGCCTGGAGCCAGTGATCCCCAATGGTATCTCTTCTTGTTAAACCTGATTGAGGTTTGGATATGTAAACTCTTATTTTGAATCTCTTATAATTCTCTCATTTGGAATAAAATCTCTCTCTGTTGGAGTAGACGTACACTATCTCGAGGATAGTGGAACCAGTATAAATATTGTGTCTCTTTGTCTCTCTATTATAGTTATTTACTATTTTGTTGATGTAATAGAATAATTGCTATCAGATTAGATTGGTGTTCAATTGGCAAATCTAGTTCCTATTCATTGCGCTTCCACATATGCTCAAAATTCCAACAGATTGGTATCAGAGCGAGGTGATTTGTTTTAAATTGTGCATCAATTATTTCTACAAATGTTGGTAGATTCAGTGGTGATTATGCTATTACTATTTTGGAGAAAAAGAGACTTTGATGGAGGAGATTATGTCGAGAGTGAAGAGCATTCCAATCTGGGAACTTTGACGTGATATGGAGTTTATTGTGAGGAAGCCCTCTGATATGAATGAGGGAAGATGGAAGAAGACGAAGAAGAAGGCTGGAGATGGTTGAAGAACCTAGTCCACAGCAAGGTGGAGAGGCTAATATGGTCACTGCTTATGGTCCTAAGGTGGAGGATCATGGTATCGACAAAGGTCTAGATGTTGATGATGCTCGAGGAATCCCGAAATGAAGAGATCATGTCAAATGGAAGACGGATGTCGAGTTTTGAAATCCACAATGATGATGGAGATCTTGTGGTATTGCAAGCAGTTTTTAGACCGTTGGTTGATGCACGATGCAGCTCAGGTGGTAGATGCATCTTTTGTAGGCGGTGGGTTGTGTTTGTAATTGAGGTGTGGTCGCAGTCCTTTCAAATCGACTGGGTGTATCTCGTTGCCCTGAAATCGAGGTTGGTTTTAATTGAGAGAATATTTTTTTGGTCTTGGTGGTGTTGAGATTACTTTGGAATCTTCCTTTTTTTATTTTGGATATTTGCAACATTTTGTTGGCGGGCGGGGACGTAGTCTGAGCTCGTTAACAATTGTGTGATGGGGGGTGGCTTTGCTGGAACCCATTTGGTAAATATTCATTTTTGGTGTATCTCGTTGTGAGATTTTGATTGAAGGTGGAATTCTGTTGAAGAGTTTAATGATAAGAAGAGAATATGGCTCAAGGTGGGATGTTGGAGATATGTGATTTTGCATCAAGGCGGAGTGTTAAATTTGGTGATACAAAATCACAAATTGATTGGAACAAATTTGCAATGAATGGAAAGTAAATATTTTTATAATGGGAATGCATTGATTGCATTTGATGAGGTGGTAGAGAAATAAATGAAAGGTTTAATTTCTTCCATCTATGCTAAAGAAACAGATTGATTTACTTCCTATGTTTGCACATTTGTTGTTATGGTAATTTGCCTCCATCATATTATTACCATTTGTTGGTAATTTAATTGATGACTCACATAGATTTGCACTGGCTATATATTGAGGGGTAGACTTTAGTGTAAACCTATCCTGGCCTGGAGCCAGTGATCCCCAATGGTGTCTCTTCTTGTTAAACCTAATTGAGGTTTGGATATGTAAACTCTTATTTTGTAATCTCTTATAATTCTCTCATGTGGAATAAAATCTCTCTCTGTTGGACTGGACGTACACTATCTCGAGGATAGTGGAACCAGTATAAATGTTGTGTCTCTTTGTTTCTCTGTTATAGTTATTTACTATTTTGTTGATGTAATAGAATAATTGATATCAGATTAGATTGGTGTTCAATTGGAAAATCTAGTTCCTATTTATTGCGCTTCCGCATATGCTCAAAATTCCAACACAAACTGTTTGAGGATAATTTCTCTCCAAGTTAAACAAAAGTAAAAGGCAAGTTTTGTTTGACCTCTTGTTCATAAGCAGCTCAATGCAAGCATAATAATACCTGAATATGTCTTTCATTTAAATGTTAAAAAATTGATACTCATGTCACTTACATATGGAAAACCAAAAACACGCAACAAATTGAAAACGACAACATAAATGAAGCTGTTAAACACAAAATGAATCCATATACTTGATAAATTAGAAATGTAAAATAGAACATAAATAAACATGAATTCATCCCTCATAGATGGAAATGTAGATTCATTCATACTGTACTCTTAGTTCAATTTTTCTTCCCACTTCAATCCCAAGGAATAAAAATTAAGCCCTTTTCACAAAACATTTTTTCGAAACCAAAATTAGGAAACATAATAGTAATTGGTAATGCATTCAAATAAATATGAAAGAAAATTAATATTTTATTTCAATTTCTATAAGCAGCCTTATTTTGCTATACAGTAGAATTCTCATGTTCGGATGTAGAAAGAAACATATATCAGATACCATTTACGTGTTATTTTTCTTCTAACTTCAAAGAACCCTCGATGTACATACTAAATATCAATGACATAAAGTATAACTAAATACAAATGACACGAAATATTTTTTAAAAATACCCAATAAAGCTGAACCAATGGGAGTAGTCAAGTAGGACTATTATTTACCATCATAAAATAAAATCAATAGTAGCACAGAATTTGGAAAAGAAGAAAATATATGTGTGTTGATGAACCAAGCTCTGAAATATTCTAGTAAACAAATATGAAATGCATGTGCCAAATAGAAAATAAAAAATAAATCTGGATTTCTAACAATCTGGTAAAAATATTCTAGTAAACAAATATGAAATACATAAATAATTAGAATAACGTCCACCAAGTTTGAAATGTACCTCAATCCAAGAATGAAAAAATAATGAGCAATTGAAATTGATACTAAAAGCCGACCAAAAATATGGACAGTTTTCTTTTAAAGAAAAATTTCTAATTACCACATAAATAAGATGCTCTGAATTCTGAGTATCGAAGCACTTTAGTAGAAATCAAACATATTTTATGTTCATGTAATTACTGTTCTCACAGAAACCAGAGAAGTCAGGAAAATGAAAGCAATTTGAAACATAAGCTTACTATGTTTATTTGATTCAAAACACCAGCCAGATTTTACTTTGTTTTACAGTAGCATTCCTATTTTATATACTTAATATATTGAACCAAGTACAACAAACATAATATTCAAATTTATAATATGAAAACATACACATGAAGAAAATAGAGAAATGGTTTAGAAACATATGTCAAAAGTGTAGTTGACATGACTAGACCATCTTTGTCTAAAAAATACTAAACTTGCAATTGCCATGTAATAGCATAAGTTCAAAATTAGAGTATCATACTTTCCCTAGTGGAAATGAAGATACAGATTGCTCCCAAATAAATAAAACAATTCAATCTTGTTAATTTTGCAACATAAATCGTCAATATGATCTGGTTGATATCGTTCAACTGAGTTGACATATCTTGATCTCAATTAGCTGTAAATGAGCCATAGAAATTTGATTTGCGGATGAAAAACACATTCGAAAAAGAAAAATCAGAAAAGCTTATTATATTGCATGTATTTCATCCAAAATTTGAAGATCGTTTAAGTTGAGTTGAAAACTATGAGAACCATATTAATCGGTTTGTTTTCACCGAGGACAGCTCTATTGATATGATTCCATTGTCTGATTCCGAGGTCTAAAGTAGAAAAAAACAAATAATTCTGCTAGTTTTTTGTTTTATGCAATGAATACGAATGTGGTTGCTAAAGTAATTTTACTAAATAATGTTCGAGAGCAAGGCATAAGTTCTTGTTAGCAAAAGTAAATAACTGAAAACAAAATAGCAACATAAGAGGGCACAAACATGAAGGCTTCAAAACTCATTTTATATATAACGTTTAAAATATCAAATAGACAGCAAACAACTGCAATTTCACAAACTGAATGATGTTAGGCAATTTAAAGAGGGAAAAGAATCAAGTAAATAACTGAAAATGAATAAGGAGTTGACCATCTTAGAAGTATAAAAGGAATCCTTTTTAAACAGTAGGAATGAAAAACGTACAAATCTTCTCACAATCAACAATAAATTTTATGAAACCAGAGTCAGCTAGGTTGGTAAAATGGTTACTTTGATATTTCTTGCTTTGTGATAAAATTGTATTCATAATAGTACAGCTATCAGATCCAAGTTTGCACACCAGCAACAAACTTAAAACTCATAGCAAATTAAAATAAGGGTGAAATGAGAGGAAAGCAAATACTTCATGGGTTACTGATTGTGTAACGATCCGTACTTTTACAGATAATAAATAATTTATTTAATTATTTAAATAAAGGTTTGGTAATTTAAAATGACCAGAATTTAAATAATAAGGAATATTTAATTAATATGATAATTAAATAATATATTTAAGTTCCAGAATAGTCGAAAATAGTAAAATTCACAATACGATGTGAACTGGATCATATATAAGCTATAGTTCAGTTTGGAATTGATTTAGAATAACGAATATATTATTTAAATGAAGTTTGAACGTAGAATTTATAATATAATTATAATCAAGCTCGAAATGGCGCGGTAGTTCGCTATTTGACAATTTGAACTTCAACTGGATATACAGGGTCCGTTTTAAATCGGATTTCTGTGAAACAAGAAACATACGGAGCTAGTGAAGTATATTTTTCTAGTGGAAGTGAAAAATCGGGATTTCGTCATGTAGATTTTGAGTTATGTCCAAATCAAATTTTAAAATAGTCGTTATAGAATCGTTTATCGACTGTAACGGTTTATTCGATATAACTAGATACCGGTTTCGAATTTAGACAAGATTCTTTTGAGATGTAGTGATAATTTAATTTTTAGAATTTTACTGAAAATTTTAATTAATTAAATAAGCAACTTTTTATTTGGAGTATTTTGCACCTTGTAGTCAACATTTTTGAAGTTTCACAAAATGAGTTAATCTACCGATATTATGATATTTCTGGGATCGGGGCACTGAGCTCGACATAACGGTATTTTTCTTTCTGCCCGTACGTAAGTAGAATTTTACGTAAGGGGGTGCGCTAGACTTAAAATATAAACACAAAATACTTCTTGCGTTGTGCGTCTGCAGTATGAAGAGATGTAGAAGCCGACCAGTAGAATCACACTTCATAGTTGTTGGTTTCCCTGCAATAAATTGTAAATGGTTGGCACTTCATAGTTATTAGACTATAATAGTAATTAAAAATGCATGTTGCGACGGAGATACGCTCTAAAACTAAAGAAATCAGGACCGGTTTCTCTATCGAACACGTGCATGTCACGAATGATACTTCCCTTTTCCAAGGCTGTTAAGGATCCATGTATATTGGTGTGTACTTCAGCAGTGGATATTCAATGCAAACCGCACAAACTACCTACCCTATGTACGTCCACGTGAGGCTAGAAGAAGGAAACTGCTTGCCTACCTGTTTCATTTTAATCCCCAAGTTCGCTAAAGCTTCCATTAGAAGGTTCTGATCTTACTATAAATACGTGAATGCAATTGTCGAAGAACAGCTTTGGTTTTGAGCCTCAAACCCAGAAAGAAAATCATATCAAATAAAGTCTAAAAGGGGAAATACTGGAGTTTTTGTGCAAGTGCAAGTTGAGGGAGCTTTCAGATGATATCGTTCAGGCAACGTCGGCTCGAGAACGAAATCCCTATGAAGCGTGCGAGTTTGATGATAATGGTATAGGGAAGGGGAGTTCGAGAAGAGGGGATCGATGGTGATTTTAGTTTGAAATTTCGTTGAGAAAGAGTGGGTGGCGGATCGCCTGAAGTTGCCGTGAATTGCCGTGAGTTGATGCCTGGAGTTCGGATTTCTTATTAGGGGAAGAAGGGGCTTCGAACGGATCGGGTATCAAATGGATTTGGGCCAAAGAAAAACAAAGAGTGAGGCCCATTTAATTATAAGTTAAGTTATTTTCAAATCAAATTGTATTCAAACTTTAAAAGTGTGTAACTTCGTCATACGATATCAGAATCAAACGAAACAAGATCTGCTGGGATCGTAGGGACGGACACTATAAGATGGAACTGACTGGAATTCTATCGGAGCTCGTTAAAATTTATAGCAAAAATAACTTGTTCGTCTGAATCAAGCGATGGTTATCGTTATTAACGATGATCGTCCAATGTGAGTAAAACTCACCAACTCTGAACAGTTATATTTTTATAACGTATTTTTAGAACTGTTAATCATCTATTGATTGCTATGTGTTAACTGTTTGGTTGAATTGCTTGTGTATTGGTTGAAATCATAGATAACGATATATATGTATATAAATCGTTAATCAAATATTGATTCCGTTTAGTAGAATATTTCATATTGGAATGAAATCGATGTTATTATATTGTTTAACATCTGTGATGCAGGGAAACAGGTCGGAGGCTCAACATTTATTTTACTGTTTTTTCTTCATATATTGTAATATATGATGTGATATATAACATGTTGGTGATTATGTGTGTTTGAATGATATCGATCATGGTTATTTGGTATTTTAAATACCGTAAGAAATATAGGAATAAAAAAGGGAAATTTCAAACTGTGTATTGAAATAGAATATTTATAAAATCAAGGGATTTTATAAAAAGGAATATTTATTTAGAAAATAAATAGAATAAAGGAATATTTATTTAGAAAATAAATAGAGTTAATGAAAAGGAGTTAATATAATTTAGTATTCGAAGGAGTTAATTGAATGTCGTTATTCGAAACGAGTTAGTCGAACATGGTTAGTCGAGTCGAATAAATCGATTATAATTAATCGAAAGGAGTTAATCGGACATATTTAATCAAAACGGAGTTAAACAAAAACTAGAAACTGACTAGAGATTAATAAGTTGAATGTTTTCCTGAGTATCGATCTAATGTTGGTTTTGGCCTTCGGGGTTTATACTTAGGAAGTTGTTCTCTTGTTAGTTTATAGTTAGAGTCTGATAGATGTGGAAGAATAGTGATACATAATTAAGCCATGGAAATGTTTTCCAATGTTAATAATGTATATTTTCTAAACATAGAAATGAGGATATATATATATATATATATGTTTGATGATTGGATCGATAATTCCATTTGGAAATAAGATCGTTGTGTGTACACAGACATGTTTTCATTTGATAGTTAAATCACCGACTATCAAAGTTTTGACCATTTTAATGTTGTTAATATGGAGAGACCAGTTGGATTATTATCCGAAGAACCACTCCGTATTGGCATAAGCGTTGCGAATCATATATGCCAAAGATAATTGAAGACGGAGTAAAATGCAAGGGCTGTTGTATAAATCTTAGGTAAAGATTGCCTAAGATGGATGTACTAAATAGTGCCTTCGGTTTGTCCAGTCCTAGGACAACCTGTATGGAAGAATGTCTGATAGAGTACATTTAATAGATCATGTAAGTTGATCTCTTCAAACGTATTTACGTTTGGTGGCGGAGGAATTCGTTTCTCTTAGCTATATACCCGTGGTATTTTTAGGGAAATCAATTTGTGATTTGGCGGGTATGACGATGTGACATTCAAAGTGAATAAATGTGTGATCTGTCAGAGATAAGCGTGGCCTCTAGCCTCACAACCAGGAAATGACAAAAATCGGGCAGGCAGCATGGCTATGTAGGTCGCACCTATTTGGGTGTATAATCACTTGATCTAGAGTTTCATTTACTTCTAGAAATCTATTGTCGATAGTGTCCCGGTCGATCAGTTTGATCCACTGTATCGGCAGGGGTTTCTAAACACTCGAATACGATGGGTCGACACGATATGTTTTGAAAAGAGGGTAAATGGAATAATTTTACCCCAAATTATATTTTGATATAAAGGGTTTATAGTGGAATGATTATAATATATTGGATATATTGGTTGTTATTATAATCGAGTAAGATTATAAATTAAATGGTTATGTAAATAACCAATCAGAATTCATATAAGTGGAATATGTGGAATCAGATGAATTAAGTCTGAAATTTGAATCGGAATTGGAATTAAAATTTGAATAAGTGTTTGTAAATGGAATTTAATTAAGTATTTGAGAATTTTAAAATCCTAGGAGATTTTAAATTGTTTTACAAGCATTGGGAACAATATTTTGAAAATGAATCTCAAAATGGAAGCGTTTAGAAATGGTTTTGAAAGTGATATAGTATTGAACTCACTTCGATCGCTGGGAAATAACTCTGATGCAGCTGCCCACATCCTCAGTGTTCATTTTTGAGTTCTAAGTGACGGATTACTACCAAAGATTTTGTTTTTGAATTGTTTTGTGGAAAGCAAGTTGTTTTGAAATCCTAAAAGGGAAAGTTTGATTTTTGATATGGTAAACTGTTTAAAACTCCCAGGAAAGAGCAGTTTGAATTAAAAACAAATTGAGTAGAAATTTGGGAAGCCAATGGGAATTAAAATAAAGTCAGAAGTGGTAACTGAAATTGGATTAAAGTGATATCGAGACAAATTGGATTTGTGAGATAGGAATTTGAAATAGTATTGGCTGTGAAACGATAAGGAATTTCGCTCGATCCGAGTCGATCGCTAAACCGACCAAGACCATTCGAAACCCCTGATTGTTTTGAAAACATGACAAATCAAAACACAAACATAAGAACATTTCATTGCTTATTACAACAATTCCTTCAGAATACAAGAATATACAGAGTATGAATAATTATAATACAACAGAAAAATATCAGAGATTACAATAAATTACATAGCAGCGGAAAAACAATACAATACACAACTGAAAGTAATACACAGATACAGAGCTTTCCGAGTATCATTCTAGCTATAAACCAGGATCCTATGAATATAAATCTGCAAAACCGAAATTACAAGCTGCCCGTCTCGAAAATAAGGCACCCAGAGTTTAGGTAAAACAATAAACTCCAGGTCAGTCATTTGACTGGTGTGAGAACTAAAACAGTTATTATTCTTTATTTTAAAGTTAGGTAAATCAAGGGACCACGCCGTATAACATGGAACGGGTTTCCTCCTAAGAATATCGTGCATAAAACAACAACGCATTGCTAAATAAAGAACAATGAAGCTATTATAAGACCCAGGTCCCATCACAAAATGCAACACAAGCCGGAGGTCAGGGTTTTACCTTATAATAGCCAAATAATGCTTGATACGCTAAATTTCATCTTTAATTATTACTATAAGTGTATAGTGTCAAAACAATTTCAGTCATAAGTATCAATCATAGATAACATAAGGGGCCCATACCACTATGTCGCCATACTAGGCTCTACAATCAAAACCGCAAAGTCACGTATTGGAAGTTGGATTTCCATCTGTGAACTAAGGCAAGGGATCGTCCTTACCGAATTCGAGATGCTCTAGCCCGTGTCTTAGGAACAGAACGCATCGTCCCTTGGAGCGGCATGGCCGGTCCACCGATGTAGATTAAAATGCCTGAACACTGCGTTTCCCCGCCCTATGGGGGCGTCAATGAGTCCAATGACTCCATCTGCTCCACATAGTCACCAATGTATCCGAGGCGCCTCGCAACCTAGCAACCACATAAGTCAAACTAGTCAGGGCGTGTCAAACCACTGACGCCACTTCTAGCTAGAAGGAAACACATGCCCTCCCTGAGGTCCTCTCCCGTTTCTGGTTCACACCGGGGTGTGAGGCTCGCGAATTAACGCTACAAAAAGCTACGCCACAAAGGCCATGCTTTGATCATCAACCACAAGACTCTGCTTTTCAACAGAAGCCTTGATCATTTGCATCCTAGCATGCCACACAGGCAAACCACTCCATGCAACCGATATCCATCAATCACACAGAATGATATCCAATGTCAGACACACAGTCCATTTACAAGTCTGTTCTGGGTCTGAACGAAACCGTAGGCACCTTGTACCTCGCATATCCATCGATCTCCAAGTACGTTTGGACGATCACTAACTGATTCCCTCCTCTTGGGTGTACAGCCCAATCAAGATCATCAGTAATTATCCAAACGATGTTGAAGACCTCCGGTCTTCGACCACCGTCTTCATCCTCGACACATCGTCGAATCATCTATTCAGAATGGGATAAACCCGGTCTTTCTAAATAACTCGCGTATATAATAAACAAGTGTTACACAAACACAACATACGCCTCATTCCATTTCAGAATATTCTTTTATTCAAATATTATTACACTTTGGGAAAGTTCCCATTAATTCTATCAAAGATAAATTTAAATTTATTCGTTGATCTTCTTTCGAATATCAATTCAAACCAAATTATGGTTTATCCAAACTAGTCGGGATTAACGAACCTTACCGAAGTAATCATTTGTTTTAAATTCCCCAATCCCAACCTATTCATCCCATGAAGTAAAACTGGTAATACTTCATATCTAACACCACGGTGTTATCGGTAAATTCAATTACCATTTCACGTTCAAATCTAATTAAAGATTTAACTATCGCCTGGAGCAAAACTGGTGATACTCCATTCTCGATCATTTCAATCTAATTAAAGATTCCATAAAACTCCACTTAGTTTTAATCTTCCCAAAAATCAATATTAATGATTGTTTAACTTGGGAAATCATATCCTGTCTTTAACTGGGTTAAAGAACCAATGTCATTTAAACACGGTTCACAATAAACCCAAAATCACGTTCTATTCCATCAGGCTTTAACCGTAAATTAGCAAGTGAATAATTCCCTAAGTGTTAACCCCGAAGGCTGAAACCAACGTCAGATCAATACCCAGTAGATCATTCAACTTACTAATCTCCAGTTAATTTCTGATTTTCTTAACTCCGTTGGGTCTAAGAACGGTATTATTAAAGATACCATTCACGACAACCCAAATCACATTGCATTAATTATCGGGTTAAAGAACCAGTGTTATTTAAAACACCGTTCACGATAAACCCAAAAATCAATTCAAATTCAATTCCAGTTAAATACCATTTAATTGGTATACTTCATTAAATCTAAATAGAATGATTTAATCTTTTTCTCAACTGGATTTAAGAACAGTGTTAATGAAGACACCATTCACGACAAACCCAAATCCAATTTGATATTAAATACAAGGCTCTGAATAGAAAATATATCGGATTATATTCAATATCAAATTCTACGACCAGCAAATATCGTATTGGAAATAACGATATAAATATATCTTTCAAATTTCCAAAACAATATCTGTATAATCACGAAATCCAACATTGAAATATTCCAAAGACAATTTCGATTCAAATCCATTCCAATTCAATTATTGGAAATTCTGGTTACTTTTAAAACCCTTTCAAATCCAATTTATTTATTTCAAAAATAAATGGATTATAGTTCTAGTTCAAAACTAGTTCATTTCGATAAAAATCAAATTTTATCTTTTCAAATTTGGAGTTTTTCATCCCAATTCTTTCCAAATCATTTCTTATGATTTTACACAAATTATTACTATTTTTAATAATTTTATCAAGGCCCGTACAGTCGATTTCCATCAACGGCCATCGAACTACACTTATAGCGACCTTTTCCAAATTTGATTTGGGCATAATTCCAAATCCAACCATTAGATTTAAAATATCTAATATTCGTTAGAAAGCTCTTTTCGATACGAACTTAACGGTTTCGGTTTTAGGAGAATCCGACGGTTGGATCTCCCGTAATATCCATTCGAAGTCAATGGTCGAAATTCGAGAACTGCCGCTGTAACACCCCACGCCCGCTATGGTCACTCACTAAGGGAATGCCATAGCATCGGTGGAGTATTTTAGTGAATATAGAACAGAAAAATTACAACAAGACAGATATAATTAGTACTTGAAATTTAAAAATATCATCTCACAACAGCGGAAATAAACATGTCTGGTTACATCATAAAACCACGATAAAAGTCAAGTACAATATCCATCAAAATAAAGAAGTACATAATCCCACTCTCTCATACAATAGCCATAACAAAAGAAAAGATAACTGGATAACTGGAGCTTTACATCTACCCAAGCTCCTCAAGACTGGAACAGCAATCCGATCAAGCTCTACTACCGCTAGGATCCACCGTAGGACCCGAGGGTTGGGAAAAAGATAAAAACAACGGGGTCAGACATAAGTCTGAGTGAGTCCTATAACTTTAACAATACAATGTTAAAGTAACCAGAGAAGACATAAACTTGACCTACGGTAATATCTGGGGATGAATGGCTACACTAAGCAGCTTGGTAGACTTACGATAAACTAAGATAACCGTCAGGACGCATCTACCCACCCAAGGATAATTACTAACTGCACCACACCAGTCATTCCTACTTAAAGGTTGATCCCTTCCAAGGACTTAGAAAATTTCCCCAGTAGTTTCATGTACTCCTAGCCCACTACATAGGTGCCGTCTGCCCCTATCTCCACTAGGTGTACTTAGTAATTCTTACCCAGTAGTTTCGTGTACCCCTACATAGGTGCCGTCTGCCCCTATCTTCATTAGGTGTACCCACTACTCCCCATCGATCGGCTCCCTACCGTAGATACCCGTGCTGGTCCCACAGTGGGGTGTATCACTCCCCTAAAGTGGCTACCCAATATTAACGGTGCACGGCTTTATATCTACACGATGCAACAACGGCTTATCTACCAGCCCGGGCCCACACACGCATATGAAACCCGTTGGACTTGCGTTGCCACCGCTAACCCGTTTTGGCCTCTTATAATCAAGCCCAATATGCGTGTCCCGTCACTCGACATGGGTCGAGCCCACAAAGATACGTTTGGGATATTGGTTGAAATGGGCCCCCAACAAGCTACCCACTTAAGCTTGTCAAATATCTAGTGTATCCCACTTAACCCTTTAATCATGTTTAATTACATGTTTCCACTTGGTTAAGTATTCTAATCGTATTTTCTATTGCCACCCAAGGCAACCCACTAGATTCCACATGCCACCCAAGGCAACCACAAAATTTCCTCATGCCACCCAAGGCACCCACTTAACCCCTCATGTCCCACAACATGCTACTATGGTTAAGTGTTTCTTAATTAATTAAGACCGTGATCTCCCATAAAGACCTCCCACATTAGACTGGCTGTTATGACCGCCTGGTTAAGCCGGTAGAATCCGGGCAGTCTTACGTCATAACAGAGTCTAACCTCGTGTCTTTACCTTAATCACGTATTTAATTTATGGCTAAGACCTCTCACATTGGGCTGACATTTGTAGCAACTGGTTAAGCCGGTCGGGTCCGGGCAGTTTTACACTACAAATGAGTCCAACCTCGTGTCTTAGTCGATTAATTACACCTAATTAATCACCCCCATATTAATTATCCCTAATTAATATCAAGTTTTCCATAACATGGGTAGACCTAACTCAATAGGTAAATTCCCATGGGGTAGACCTAACTCAATAGGTAAATTCCCACTTATGGTAATTTATTTTTTTATGGTATGTTTAATCATACCCAATCATTCATTTATTAACATATTTACCAACCCCATCGTTCCCCACGTAAATCGTTCTCATTTCATGACATGAATAAGGGGAAGATCATCACAAATATCATGGGTTTAGCATACAACTTTGTCATGGGTTAAGAGGATGTCAACTTGCATATATGAGCATATATTAACCCAACTACATATAACCCAAACTTGCATATTATCATACACATGATTTGCATAACATGTTGCATATGAGCTTGCATATTATCATACACATATCTTGCATAACGTGTTGAACTTGCATATAGGGATTCTCATAACTTGCATAACATGTTAAACATGCATTTAAGCATACACATAACTTGCATAAGCATTCACATACTTGCATAAGCATCCACATACTTGCATAAGCATTCACATACTTGCATAAACATGCATAACTTGCATATCATGTCATTTAAGCATATACATATCTTGCATAAGCATTCATATACTCGCATAAGCATGCATAACTTGCATATCACATAAATCTTGCATTTAAACATATACATGACTTGCATAAGCATCCATATTCTTGCATAAGCATGCATAACTTGCATATCACATTAAACTTGCATTTAAACATATACTTAACTTGCATAACTCACTTTGTTAAACATGCATAATTCCACTCATTAAATATGCATAAATCCACTTGTTAAGCATGCATAAACCAACTTGTTAAACATGCATAAACCAACTTGTTAAACATGCATAAATCAACTTATTAAGCATGCATAAACCAACTTATCAAATATGCATAAACATAGAACAACATAGAGTAACATATCATTATAAATGATTCAAACTCACTAATCCGCATTTAAGACCATAAGCCTCATTACACCCAATCTACTTACTTTAACAATTGATGTTAAAGTGATAGAAACTCACCAAACTCAAGATTAGCAACCTTATGAAGTAGAATTAGTTGCTAACTATGAAGATAATGATGATTAAAGATTGATTAGAGAGTGATTAGCTTGCAACTTCCTTCATAAATTAGTGGAGGCTCCTCTTAGGATTTAATTTGGCGGCATGAGGCCATCATTTCTATTTTTGGTAAGGATTAAGGGGGGGTTTAGGGTGTATTTATAGATTAGGTGAGTGTTTTAGGCCCTTAGATTAACCCTAGATTAGATTAGGACCCTTAGATTTCGGAAATCTCTAGAACCAGCCCTCCTAGCCAGCCTGAAACCCAACCTGGTGCAACCTGGTGCACCCAGGTTCAATGGACGGCGCGCCCCTGTCGACAGGCAAGTCGACACCCCTGTCGACAGCCCTGTCGACATGGGTAGGGCGGGAATCTTCCCGCCTGACCCCGCCTGTTCCATCCCACAATCTGAAAATTTAAAATTTTAAATCTGTTTTAGTTTTGAATTTTTCTGCAAACTTCTTTGGGCCATAACCGGGCCATACGGACTCCGATTCTCGAAAACTCGGACTCTATTTCGCGTATTTTTCCGAGACGAACGTAATAACGCAGCCCGTTACCCCCAATTCCCACGTCTGAGATTATTTATCCTGTAATTAGTGAATTTTAGTATTAACTAAAATTCGGGGTGTTACATTCTCCCCTCCTTAAAGGATTTCATCCCCGAAATCTCTAAGCTAAGGAGAATGTATATCCTACCATCCAAACAACCATCTACTCAAATCATCAACCACGGGCATCCATTGTCCTTAAACAGTTTCTAATGATGTATGAGCATATGCAAACGGTGTGTGTATATGTTCCCTATCTAATGTATGAACATATGCAAACCATGATAGTGCCATGCATCCATTATGTATGCGAGAAAACCCTATCGACACATACAATATCTACATGAGTGCACAATCATTCACCAAAATGCATCATCCATGTGATAACACAACCATTATACATCCATAAATATATTTTCCTACACACAATTTTATGCAATATGCAATATGAAGTGACTGAGCCGATCTAGTGCCTAGAGTGTGTGTATATGCATCCACGAGCAACCACTAGCAAACACTTGCATCCACTTGCATCCATCAACCATAACATGTCTCAAACACATGTTTCAACCATAGGTTTACCCTATCTAAAGGTCAAAGGTACTAACGAGAGGACATACCAAAGATAAGATAAGTACTAGACAAGCGATAAAGGAGAAAGTAAAGACATACTCTCAAAAAGAAATGGGTACAATGAACGCATCTTCGCTTCCGTCTCCCAAGTTGCGTTGCTCTCATCTTCTCCCCACTGTACCTTGACTAGTTGAACCTCTCTGTTTCTCAACTTCCTAGTCTCTGACCCAAGGATGCGAGTAGGAGCTCGTCGAATAGTCGCATCACGCTCTATCTCTACATCTCTAAGGAAGCTCGGCTCTACCACCTCTGCCGTCTCATGTAAGCACTTCCTCAGGTGTGATACATGGAATACATCATGAACACCACTAAGTCTGTCGGGCAACTCCACCCTATATGCCATACGTCCAATCCTTTCCTTGATAGGAAACGGCCCAACAAACCTCGGTGCTAACTTCCCAACGGATCCGAAGCGAACAAAATTTCTCAACGGAGATACCTTGACAAAAACCATATCCCCAACCTCAAACTCAAGATCCGTCCTTCTCTTGTCCGCATAAGATTTTTGCCTATCCTGCGCTGCTTTCATCCTTCTTCGAATCAAGTCAATCTTCTCAGAAGTCTCCCTAACCATATCGGGCCCAAGCAAGATCTTATCCGTAGATTCCCACCAACATGTAGGTGATCGACAAGGCCTTCCATAGAGAGCTTCGAAAGGAGCCATACCAATACTGGACTGAAAGCTGTTATTATATGCGAACTCCACCAATGGAAGATGCTCTTCCCATGTACCTCCAAAATCTAAGATACAAAGCCTCAAAAGGTCTTCTAGAACACGATTCACCCTCTCAGTCTGGCCGTCCGTCTGAGGATGATATGCGGTGCTCAGACACAATTGAGTCCCCACTGCTTCTTGCAAACTTCTCCAGAACTCGCTAGTGAAGATAGGATCTCGATCACTAACTATGCTAGAGGGTACCCCATGTAATCGAACTATCTCTCGAAGATATACTGAAGCTAGCCATGGAGCAGTCCTCTTGCTCTTCACAGGTATGAAATGGGCGCTCTTAGTAAGTCTGTCTACCACCACCCAAATTCCTGTATTACCCTTCCTCGACCTGGGTAACCCGTCAATAAAATCCATCGAGACGCTATCCCACTTCCATTGCGGAACCTCCAATGGGTGAAGCAACCCACCTGGTTTCCTTTGCTCCGCCTTCACTTGCTGGCACACCAAACATCGAGCGACATACTCGGCCACATCTTTCTTCATACCGGCCCAGAAGAAAACCCTCTTCATATCTTTGTACATCTTATCCCCACCGGGATGAATGGTCATCCTAGAACGGTGTGCATCATCAAGAATAGCCTTCCTCAAACCCTCGTCTTGCGGTACACAAAGTATACCGTCTCTACGCAAGTACCCCTTATCGTCTAGGGTGTACCTACTCAAATGGCTGGACGACTCCCCCCTTATGAGTTTCTCTACTAACTCAACCAACTGTGGGTCGCCCCTCTGTGCTTCTCCAATCCGCCCCAAAAGAGTAGGTCTAACTTCCAAAGAAGCTAGCAAACCGGGTACATAGTCAACGGAAGGTCTGAAATCAAACATCGAGATAAATTCCAAGCTTTGTCGTTCCACGAACAATGGACTCAAGGACAACCTCTTTCTGCTCAAGGCGTCCGCCACCACGTTACCCTTGCCAGGGGTATACGCTATCTCGAAATCATAGGATGCTAAAAACTCCATCCACCTTTGTTGTCTTAAGTTTAAATCCTTCTGAGAGAATAAGTACTTCAATGATTTATGGTCAGTGAACAACTCGAATCTCTCACCAAGAAGATAATGGCGCCAAATCTTAAGCGCAAAAACAATAGCGGCCAGCTCTAGATCATGGGTAGGGTAATTTTTCTCATGTGCCCTCAACTGCCTTCCACCATAGGCTATTACCCTTCCCTCTTGCATTAAGACTGCGCCAAGTCCTGTCCCACAGGCATCGGTATAGACAACAAATGGCTTGCTCCCATCTGGCAACACTAAAACTGGAGCGGTGGTTAAAGCTCTCTTTAACCGTCGGAACGCATCATCACAGTCTACGTCCCATGTGAAAACAAGATTCTTCTTTGTTAAGCGGGTTAATGGGGCTGATATCTTCGCGAAGTCTTTGATAAACTTCCTATAATAACCCGCCAACCCCAAGAAACTTCTTACTTCGGTAGCATTCTTCGGAACCTTCCAATCTTGAATTGATACCACCTTCGCGGGATCCACAGCTATCCCTTCCTTGGAGACCACATGCCCCAAGAACCGTACTTCCTTCCTCCAGAAGTGACATTTAGAGAATTTAGCCTTAAGGCTATGTGCTCGAAGAGTCTTCAACACTTCCCCAAGATGTAGGGCATGCTCTTCTTCACTCTTAGAAAATACTAAGATATCATCCACAAAGACCACCACGAATTTATTAAGGAACTCCCTGAACACCCTACTCATCAAATCAACAAAGTATGCAGGGGCGTTCGTCAACCCAAATGGCATCACCAGCCACTCATAGAAACCATCCGGAGTCCTAAAGGCAGTCTTGTCTATGCTATCCTCAGCCACCCTCAACTGATGAAACCCCGTGGCTAAGTCCAACTGAGAAAATACTGAAGCGCCAACCAACTGATCGAAAAGATCATCAATCCTCGGCAATGGGTGTCTATTCTTCTTTGTGAGCTTGTTGAGTTCTCTATAGTCTACACAAAGTCTGAGGGACCCATCCGCCTTCGTAGCAAATACTACTGGAGCACCCCACTCCGATATGCTCCGTCTTATGAACCCCTTCTCAAGCAACTCCCCTACTTGCTTATGGAGTTCCCTCCTCTCACGAGGAGCCATGTGGCGCACTGGTAAAGATACCGGTTTAGCATTATCCACCAAATATATTCGGAAGTTAATCTCCCGCTTCGGAGGTAAGCCCTTCACCTCCTCAAACACATCCGGATATTCCCGGACCACTCTCATAGATTGCAAACTCTCGACCGAAGCGTCAAGCGATTCAAGATAACTTAGCACAACAGAGTCCATGGGATTACAAGAAATCTCGAGAGTGTTACCCAAGCGGGTCATGAGCCTAACAACTCTCCTTTCGCAATCAAGAACGGCACCATTACTGGATAACCAGTCCATGCCCAAAATCAACCCATAGCCCGTGAAGCCTAATACAAAAGCATCACATCTAAACTCAATGCTAAGTATAGAAATCTTCAAACCCAAACATATCATGGACAAATAAGTGGAGCCCCCAATTGGATTTGAAACAACCAAGGGATCATCTACCAGACTGGTGTCTAAGTGCAGTAACTCAACTAATGATGATGAGATAAACGAATGCGATGCGCCTGAATCAAACAATGTACGGACAGGATGGTCAAATAGAAAAACCAGACTTTCAACGGAAATAGTTCTACCTCTCTCCTGGATCGGTGGAACCGCGAGAGCCTGTACTTGCCCCCTAGCCTGACTCGGTGCCATAAGAGCTTGCACCTGTCCTCCTGAGGTAGATCCCGTCCTTTGCCCTTTCTTAGGGCAATCCTTCACTAAATGCCCTGCTTCGCCACAGTGGAAGCAGCCAGTCTTCTTCTTTTTGCGACAATCCTTGCTTAGGTGGCCAGGTGTCCCACAATTGAAACACTTCTTCTTCTTGCCCTTGCCACCGTTGCCTTTCCCACCTTTGCTTTGTTGTTGTTGCTGGGGTCTCTTTTGATCTCCCTTCTTCTCGGGTGCCTTATTAGCATTAGGACCCTTCTCTTCCTCATACATGAGTGCCATGTCAACTAGTTTCTCAAAGGTGGCCCCCATAGGGATGTGAGTCATAGCCAACCCATGCATCGGTTCATTCAAGCCTTTCACGAACCTCAAAGCCTTTTTCTCCGGTGTATTCACCATGTCTAGGCCAAACCTTGCCAATTGATTAAACTTGTTAACATATTCCTTCACCGAAAGATTTCCTTGCTTTAGAGTCAAGAATCTTTCCATATACAAGTTTTCCTCCGCCCTTGAGAGAAACTTTGCCACAAATCTTTGCCTAAAATCCGCCCAAGAGTCAACGGGACGTTCTCCATTAGTGACCTCCCACCAGAATGAGGCCTCTCCCTTCATTAACCAAGCAGCCAACTTGACTTTCTTCCCTTCTTCCATCTCAAAGATATCTATCAACTCTTCCACCTCTTTAAGCCAATCTCTAGCCTCCACAAAGGTTTCAGATCCTTGAAAAGGTTTCCCTCCCATAGCTTTAAATTCCTTGCAAATCTTAGCAAAAGTATCCGTGCGAGGAGGAGGGGGAGGAGGAAGATCGGGTGCTACGGTTGGTGGAGGAACATTTGCTGGACCCGTAGTGGTGGCCCTAGCCTCCATCAATCTCCTATACCATACTGGTACCGTCACACCCTCCGGAAGATTAAGATTCTCGGCCATGCTGAAACGAAAAAGGGAAGATTCAAAATGGAGGATTCTAAAGATATAGATATGGCTATTGGGGATTATGCTTTTCTTTAAAAAAAACTTTTCTTTTTAAAGACATGTTTTTGAAAATATCTCTTCCAAAAATGTTTTTAGAAAAATAGTTTTCTAAAAATTTTATCTGTTCCGGTAACCTTCGCTCTGATACCACGTGTAACACCCCACGCCCGCTATGGTCACTCACTAAGGGAATGCCATAGCATCGGTGGAGTATTTTAGTGAATATAGAACAGAAAAATTACAACAAGACAGATATAATTAGTACTTGAAATTTAAAAATATCATCTCACAACAGCGGAAATAAACATGTCTGGTTACATCATAAAACCACGATAAAAGTCAAGTACAATATCCATCAAAATAAAGAAGTACATAATCCCACTCTCTCATACAATAGCCATAACAAAAGAAAAGATAACTGGATAACTGGAGCTTTACATCTACCCAAGCTCCTCAAGACTGGAACAGCAATCCGATCAAGCTCTACTACCGCTAGGATCCACCGTAGGACCCGAGGGTTGGGAAAAAGATAAAAACAACGGGGTCATACATAAGTCTGAGTGAGTCCTATAACTTTAACAATACAATCATTAAAGTAACCAGAGAAGACATAAACTTGACCTACGGTAATATCTGGGGATGAATGGCTACACTAAGCAGCTTGGTAGACTTAGGATAAACTAAGATAACCGTCAGGACGCATCTACCCACCCAAGGATAATTACTAACTGCACCACACCAGTCATTCCTACTTAAAGGTTGATCCCTTCCAAGGACTTAGAAAATTTCCCCAGTAGTTTCATGTACTCCTAGCCCACTACATAGGTGCCGTCTGCCCCTATCTCCACTAGGTGTACTTAGTAATTCTTACCCAGTAGTTTCGTGTACCCCTACATAGGTGCCGTCTGCCCCTATCTTCATTAGGTGTACCCACTACTCCCCATCGATCGGCTCCCTACCGTAGATACCCGTGCTGGTCCCACAGTGGGGTGTATCACTCCCCTAAAGTGGCTACCCAATATTAACGGTGCACGGCTTTATATCTACACGATGCAACAACGGCTTATCTACCAGCCCGGGCCCACACACGCATATGAAACCCGTTGGACTTGCGTTGCCACCGCTAACCCGTTTTGGCCTCTTATAATCAAGCCCAATATGCGTGTCCCGTCACTCGACATGGGTCGAGCCCACAAAGATACGTTTGGGATATTGGTTGAAATGGGCCCCCAACAAGCTATCCACTTAAGCTTGTCAAATATCTAGTGTATCCCACTTAACCCTTTAATCATGTTTAATTACATGTTTCCACTTGGTTAAGTATTCTAATCGTATTTTCTATTGCCACCCAAGGCAACCCACTAGATTCCACATGCCACCCAAGGCAACCACAAAATTTCCTCATGCCACCCAAGGCACCCACTTAACCCCTCATGTCCCACTACATGCTGCTATGGTTAAGTGTTTCTTAATTAATTAAGACCGTGATCTCCCATAAAGACCTCCCACATTAGACTGGCTGTTATGACCGCCTGGTTAAGCCGGTAGAATCCGGGCAGTCTTATGTCATAACAGAGTCTAACCTCGTGTCTTTACCTTAATCACGTATTTAATTTATGGCTAAGACCTCTCACATTGGGCTGACATTTGTAGCAACTGGTTAAGCCGGTCGGGTCCGGGCAGTTTTACACTACAAATGAGTCCAACCTCGTGTCTTAGTCGATTAATTACACCTAATTAATCACACCCATATCAATTATCCCTAATTAATATCAAGTTTTCCATAACATGGGTAGACCTAACTCAATAGGTAAATTCCCATGGGGTAGACCTAACTCAATAGGTAAATTCCCACTTATGGTAATTTTTTTTTTATGGTATGTTTAATCATACCCAATCATTCATTTATTAACATATTTACGAACCCCATCGTTCCCCACGTAAATCGTTCTCATTTCATGACATGAATAAGGGGAAGATCATCACAAATATCATGGGTTTAGCATACAACTTTGTCATGGGTTAAGAGGATGTCAACTTGCATATATGAGCATATATTAACCCAACTACATATAACCCAAACTTGCATATTATCATACACATGATTTGCATAACATGTTGCATATGAGCTTGCATATTATCATACACATATCTTGCATAACGTGTTGAACTTGCATATAGGGATTCTCATAACTTGCATAACATGTTAAACATGCATTTAAGCATACACATAACTTGCATAAGCATTCACATACTTGCATAAGCATCCACATACTTGCATAAGCATTCACATACTTGCATAAACATGCATAACTTGCATATCATGTCATTTAAGCATATACATATCTTGCATAAGCATTCATATACTCGCATAAGCATGCATAACTTGCATATCACATAAATCTTGCATTTAAACATATACATGACTTGCATAAGCATCCATATTCTTGCATAAGCATGCATAACTTGCATATCACATTAAACTTGCATTTAAACATATACTTAACTTGCATAACTCACTTTGTTAAACATGCATAATTCCACTCATTAAATATGCATAAATCCACTTGTTAAGCATGCATAAACCAACTTGTTAAACATGCATAAACCAACTTGTTAAACATGCATAAATCAACTTATTAAGCATGCATAAACCAACTTATCAAATATGCATAAACATAGAACAACATAGAGTAACATATCATTATAAATGATTCAAACTCACTAATCCGCATTTAAGACCATAAGCCTCATTACACCCAATCTACTTACTTTAACAATTGATGTTAAAGTGATAGAAACTCACCAAACTCAAGATTAGCAACCTTATGAAGTAGAATTAGTTGCTAACTATGAAGATAATGATGATTAAAGATTGATTAGAGAGTGATTAGCTTGCAACTTCCTTCATAAATTAGTGGAGGCTCCTCTTAGGATTTAATTTGGCGGCATGAGGCGATCATTTCTATTTTTGGTAAGGATTAAGGGGGGGGGGGGGGTTTAGGGTGTATTTATAGATTAGGTGAGTGTTTTAGGCCCTTAGATTAACCCTAGATTAGATTAGGACCCTTAGATTTCGGAAATCTCTAGAACCAGCCCTCCTAGCCAGCCTGAAACCCAACCTGGTGCAACCTGGTGCACCCAGGTTCAATGGACGGCGCGCCCCTGTCGACAGGCAAGTCGACAGGCAAGTCGACACCCCTGTCGACAGGCCTGTCGACAGCCCTGTCGACATGGGTAGGGCGGGAATCTTCCCGCCTGACCCCGCCTGTTCCATCCCACAATCTGAAAATTTAAAATTTTAAATCTGTTTTAGTTTTGAATTTTTCTGCAAACTTCTTTGGGCCATAACCGGGCCATACGGACTCCGATTCTCGAAAACTCGGACTCTATTTCGCGTATTTTTCCGAGACGAACGTAATAACGCAGCCCGTTACCCCCAATTCCCATGTCTGAGATTATTTATCCTGTAATTAGTGAATTTTAGTATTAACTAAAATTCGGGGTGTTACAGCCGCAGTGCGGCGCGTTCTATTCAGGCCATTATATATATATATATATATATAATATATTATATATATTTCGTCGATTTCCTGTCAAAACGTATTTTATAAATCGTTTTAAATTCGTTTTCAAAATGATTTCAACTTCATATTCAATTTCTAATCAGAATTGAATATTCCATATCATTAATCTATAAATGACAATATTTTCAAAACGTTATATTTTGAAATCACTTCCTTTTCTATATTCATTATAAAAATGAATAAAATCGATATAAATAACGTTCACGTCAAAATGGCGTGAATCTAATCAACACAGCTTTTATTCAACACATGAATGTTTATTCTATTCAACACATGAATATTTATTTTATTCAACACATGAATAATTATTCTATTCAACATATGAATATTTATTTTATTCAATACATGAATATTTATTCTATTTAGCACATGAATATATAATTTTATTCAACACATGAATTTTCTTCTATTCAACACATGAATATATATTTTATTTTCCAAATTGGAATGAGGCCCAATCAACTACCATATAATGTCAATTATATGGATTCCCTACAACACATGTATATAATAGAAACGATAAATCATCAACCATCATCCAGAGTGCACCACACAACTGCATAAGCATTAAATATAAATAATTAACGCTTACACTGTCAACCCATCGATCGACATACTACTAAACAATTGGGATTAGTGTACGTCGATAGCATCCCAACGCCCGTGTGGGGTTTCAATCAATCAAACACATATTTTATTTGCGCAGTTGGGCGATGGGTAAAATTTATCGTCCCAGTTTATGTCAGTCAAATAGGTATACATAAACAAATCGTACTGATTTTTAAATGAATATCTATTTTATTCACATCAATGTTAAAAATTATATTTTTAACTATAAAATATTTTATTCCATTCCACATCACACAATCAATATTCACACCACAAACAACAAACAAACAAGTCGTCCATGGTCTGTGGACAATGGGTGCCAGGTGCTGCTAAGCACCGTCTGCATCCTAGTATATATTTCAACTAGTAAAAAAAATTAAAAGTGAGGAGTTCTCACCGAGGGTTCCACTCCGCCGTTCTCTATTTCTGAACTTCTGAATCGTTTGGATGTGTTTGTAATTTCAATGCAGTCTTTGCCCCGCTGTTCATAGTAAAAATTATATTTTTATTACTTCATTCCAATAAATAAAAATCATATTTTTATTTCTACTTCATATATTTTTAAAAACCAAATCTTTTTATTCTTTAAAAATTCAACCTTTTTATACATGGAAAATTCAACCCTTTTTATACATGAAAAATTTAACCTTTTTATATATGAAAAAATATTCAACCTTTTTATACATGAAAAATTTAACCTTTTTATACATTAAAAATATTCAACCTTTTTATACATGACACTCATATAAGAATTTCATTTTTATCTCACTTTCACATATGTAAAAATCGGATTTTTACTCATGAATGAAAATCAAATCCTTTTCTAATTAAAAATCTCATTTTTAACTCCATGTTATTATATATAAAAACGATTTAAAATCAATGTTTTTTTTATATTTTCAAATCAAAGTGTTTTTCTAAACTAAAAACCTCATTTTTATATAATTAAAAAAATCATATCTTTTTATTTTCAAAATCTAATCTTTATCTTAGTCAAAGATCTAAACTTTCCTAATCAAAGATCTAAACTTTATATAAGAAAATCTTAACTTTATATATAATAAAAATCTTAGCTTTATAATCATAAAAATCTTAACTTTATCTCCCTATAAAAACTGAATTTAAAAGCATGTTTTAAAAATATAAAAACTGATTTTAAATGTAAAATAAGCAAGGAAACTCACTGTTATTGTCTTCAGGAGGGGTCGGAGCGTCGCCGTTTGTGCTGGTGGCTGGGGGTTTGGCGAGGGTAGTCAGGATGTCGCGGCAGCAGGTGGTACTTGCGGCGGGGCCTAGGGTTTTTGGCGATAGTCTCGAGTTCGAGAGGAGGGAGGAGAGCGAGATAGGGGGTCGAGGGTTGTCAGCCCCTGACCGGCGGCGGCTGAAGGGAAGGCCGTGGCAACGGTGGAGGCGGCGTAGAGCGGAGGGGTGGCGGGCTGAGGGAGTAGCGGGATTTTTTTTATTCAGGTTCGTGGAAATGAAATGAGAAAGGGGGGGGGGAGGGTTAAGTGAAAAACAAATTGATATATTATTATTTTATTATTATCTTTTCTTTAAAAGGTTGACTTTTTATTCAAACCTCAAACGAGACCCAACGACTGTCACCCCTAGCTAATTACCCCCATTCCGAACACAATGGGATATGTATCGTAAGCTGGTTCGACTATTTCGATCAGTTTCCATCAAAATCAAAATATAAATCTATATATTGAATTTGAACGCGCATTTCAATTTACCGAGGCCACATACAGACTCTAAAAATTCCCGAAAAATATTTTCTAGCTTCGTATTGACGATACAGTCCTAACAAAACTAATTTCGTCAAATTCTGAGACTGTTTGAAAAATGGACATTTTCTGGTCGATCAAAATTGACAGAAACTGGCAAAACATGTTTTCTTTTGCCACGCTCACATATTGATTTCAAAAGTTACGAATTTTCAAACCTAGCAATAACTTGCCATCACGGATCCAACAAAATTGGTTTCGTCGAAAACCGAGATCGTTTGCAAAATTTCCATTTTTTTAAGGGCCAAAATTTCCATAGCAACTATTCTGAATTTTCAACTGGACATAACTTTTTATCCCCACTATAAAATTTCAATTTTTCGGATTCATTGGAAAGATATTTTCAATTAGATTCTAATATTTTTGGTTTCACTAAAATCCGGTTTATTTTGAATCCCTTATGTTCATTTGAACTTTGAAATCGAATTTTCAAACTACCGCGTCATTTTCAATTCCTTTTATAATAAAAATTAAATTAACTATTTTCTAACGACGATTAAAATAAATATATATTTTCTAATTCTATTCAAAATAAATTTCTCTTCGTTATTATTTAAAAAAATTCATTTTAAATATTCAAATTTCACTAAATCGCCAAAATAAAAATTTTAAATTGGCTCGGATTTTCGGGTTATTACTATCTCCCCCATTTAAAACTTTTCATCCCCGAAAAGGAACAAAGCTGAAAGTTGTTTTACTAACCAACTCAACTTTCATTATTTTCATTACGGCTTAAATTCTTCAACTTTTCAGTTTCTAAGAACTTTTCAATTTTTTCAAAAATTTGGCTAACACCCTAAATTTTCGAAAAATTTCGTCGTAACCTCCCCTGCAGCGGGAGCTTCGGGATATTTCAAATAGCCTCCCATGGCCCTCACCAATCCAAAAAGAAAAAGAAACAGCCAAGCGGCTCATAAAATCATCAAAAACCAAGAAATACAATAGACATGTACCTATTTGTCGGGCAAACAATTTTATTCCTCTTCTCTAGCCTCCTTGGTATGATCTGTTCAACAAATATGCATGTACATGTGTGCAAATGCGATAAATTTTCAATGCAGTTCAATATTTGACCCAATTTGGCCAAATTTTCCGTTCATTCACATAATGGTTTAAATGAATAATCACATAACACAATCAACAATCAGCAATCAATTAGTTGATTATCTTTTCAGATTCATAAATTTGATATACAACCAAAAATCACATTTTTGATGCCAAATCACAACAACAGACCCTATCTAATTTTGGTTCTCACACCAGTCAATTGGAAATATATAAATATCACACCTTCGAAACTCGAACCCAAAAGACTGATGCTATACAGTCATCAATAGTTTCATCTTCGAGCGACTAGACAGTGTATCTATATCTACCCAATATATTAAAACTTCGAATACCCGTGGATCAGACGTATATGCAAAATCTTTATATACTGGACTGTCCAAATTCAATACAAAATAAATAATCAAATACGAATAATTGATTTAAATTTTCAAAACAAAAATTGTTTATATTTTAAAATATACTCTTCACACACGTTCTAGGATACTACTGATCCAATCTCTAACGAGTCATTCCCATTGGATATTACTAATCCAACCTATGACGAATTCTTTCGTTTGGTTCTAACGGGTCTTGTTCTCCGAGCTCCGTAAGCCAAAGCTCTGATACCAGATGAAACGATAAGGAATTTCGCTCGATCCGAGTCGATCGCTAAACCGACCAAGACCGTTCGAAACCTCTGATTGTTTCGAGAACACGACAAATCAAAACACAAACAGAAGAACATTTCATTGCTTATTACAACAATTCCATCAGAATACAAGAATATACAGAGTATGAATAATTATAATACAACAGAAAAATATCAGAGATTACAATAAATTACATAGCAGTGGAAAAACAATACAATACACAACTGAATGTAATACACGAATACAGAGCTTTCCGAGTATCGTTCCAGCTATAAACCAGGATCCTGTGAATATAAATCAGCAAAACCAAAACTACAAGTTGCCTATGTCGAAAATAAGGGAACCCAGAGTTTAGGTTAAAACAATAAACTCCGGGTCAGTTATGTGACTGGTGTGAGAACTAAAACAGTTATTAATCTTTATTTTAAAGTTAGGAAAATCAAGGGACCACGCCGTATAACATGGAACGGGTTTCCTCCCAAGAATACCAGTGCATAAAACAACAATGCAATGCTAAATAAAGAACAATGGAGCTATTATAAGACCCAGTTCCAATCACACAATGCAACACAAGCCGGTGGATATGGTTTTATCTTATAATAGCCAAAGAATGCTTGATATGCTAAATTTCATCTTTTATTATTACTATAAGTGTATAGTGTCAAAACAATTTCAATCATAAGTATCAATCATAGACGGCATAAGTGCCCCATACCACTATGTCGCCATACGAGGCTCTACAATCAAAACCGCAAAGTCACATATTGGAAGTTGGATTTCCATCTATGAACCAAGGCAAGGGATCGTCCTTACCAAATTCGAGACGCTCTAGCCCGTGTCTCTGGAATAGAACGCATCGTCCCTTGGAGCGACAGGGACGGTCCACCGATGTGGATTATAATGCCTGAACACTGCGTTTCCCCGCCCTATGGGGCGTCAATGAGTCCAATGACTCCATCGGCTCCACATAGTCACCGATATATCCGAGGCGCCTCATAACCTAACAACCACATAAGTCAAACTCATCATGGCGTATCAAACCACTGACGCCACTTCTAGCTAGAAGGAAACGCATGCCCTCCCTGAGGTCCTCTCCCATTTCTGGTTCACACCGGTGTGTTAGGCTCGCGAATTAACGCTACACAAAGCTACGCCACAAAGGCCGTGCTTTGATCATCAACCACAAGACTCTGCTTTTCAACAGAAGCCTTGATCATTTGCATCTTAGCATGCCACACAGGCAAACCACTCCATGCAACCGATATCCATCAATCACACAGAATGATAACCAATGTCAGACACACAGTCCATTTACAAGTCCGTTCTGGATCTGAACGAAACCGGAGGCACCTTGTACCTCGCATATCCATCGATCTCCAAGCACGTCTGGACGATCACTAACTGATTCCCTCCTCTTGGGTGTACAACCCAATCAAGATCATCAGTAATTATCCGAACGATGTTGAAGACCTCCGGTCTTCGACCACCGTCTTCATCCTCGACACATCGTCGAATCAGTTATTCAGAATGGGATAAACCCGGTTTTGCTAAATAACTTGCGTATACACAAACACAACATACGCCTCATCCCATTTCAGAATATTCTTTTATTCAAATATTCTTATACTTTGGGAAAGGTTCCCATTAATTTTATCAAAGGTAAATTCTTTAAATTTATTCCTTAGTTTTCTTTCGAATATCAATTCAAACCAAATTATGGTTTATCCAAACTAGTCGGGATTAACGAACCTTACCGAAGTAATCATTTGTTTTAAATTCCCAAATTCCAACCTATTCATCCCATGAAGTAAAATTGGTAATACTTCATGTAACGAACCGAGATTTTCGACTCCGAAAATCAACATCCAACTACCATGTTGACCATTCAGACATCGAATATTCCAGATCATTAATAGAAAGAAGTTAGAGGGTCAGAATAGATAAGATAGAAATATTAGAATAGAAGAAGAAGAACACCATAACACAGAGTCTCACATCGCAGCGGAACAAAATATAATACAGATATAACCTTTATTGAAAGCTTTTGAAATACTTACAATATCAGAGTACACGTCTGGACAGTGATACTAATCTGTCCTCATATAACACACAGCGGAATAGTAATATCATACGTCTGAACACCTCCAGCTCGTCTCTTCCCCACAGTCGATAACCTGAACCTGTACAACCCGGCCTAACCCGAGCATTTACAAAACACCGGGTCAGTCTGGTGAACCAGAGTGAGATAAACTCGCACAGTATTAAGGGTGATCATCCAACTTGATTTTAAAGTTCAAAAATCTTTTCAAAGAAAAGGATAATCGTAAGACCAAATCCACACATAAACACGGACGGTTTTTACCTTACGATAACCCAAAATAGTTTTGAAACCAATATCTTGTCTGATATTATAATAATGTCTAAATACAAGTAAATAGAAATCTAGTAGAACGCTTGCATCTCACGCTCCACATATATAGTATACAATCAAAAACCCGCAGGCGCTTATTGGAAATTGGATTCTGACTTGACAAGGTATGGGACCACCTGCCGATAGTGTATCTCTAGAGACGAATACACTGGGTTCAACAAGAACTTCTTGCAACCCGGCCCTCACATGACCGACCACTCATTTCGCTTGAGTGTATCGAATGTATATCACCGACGGTTGGGATCAGCAACCGTCTCCCGATAAGGGACAGCATCGAAACATAGATTAAAGAAGCAAATAGGATTTCCTCTAGATAGGTGATCATACACCCTAATGGGAGCGACCCACATAGCCATGTTGCCTGCCCGATTTCTGTCATTTCCCGGTTGATGAGGCTTGAGGCTAAAATTAACTCTTGAACATCTGGTCACCATTCTCTTTGAATGCCACATCGTCAGATCCGCCAGATATCACTAATTGACGTCCACAAAAATACTCTAGCTGAAAGCTAGAGAATGGCAATCCCCTGCCAACAACTATCGTACGTTTGAAGAAATCAACGTACGTGACCCTTTGGAAATACTCTGTCAGACATCCGTCCATATACGTCATCCAGGAACAGGATGAACCGAAGGCACTCTCCTACCGCATCCATATAGGAATCACCCCATGGATCAGTAGCGAGAAGTCCTTGCAACCCGTTGATTCCAACCACGACGGAATCACAGCTTATCTCTGCTTGCCAGGCAGAGAATATTAGTGGTTCTTCCGTTTATGAAGATCCACGGTCTTCAATGCTCCATCTCGATCATCTTCTGAGATCTCCACGTATTTGTTGGTTAGAATGGTTTCCGAATATAAATTCGATCCCGGTCTTTCCATACCAACAATCGTATTGGACATGTTTGATAGTCGGTGTTTTAACTATCAAAATAAACAGTGTTTCAAACATGACACTCCAATGAGTTCACTGGTTCAGTATTCAGCATCACTTGGCCTTTAACAAACTGGTTTACTTTTGTTAAATTAAAAACTTCAAACTCTTTTAAATATTCAAAAATACGATATTTGAATAATTCTAATTGATTAATTAACATTCGTCTCAACTCCATTCGCTTGACTCTAGATCACAGCGATCACAATGGTTACGCCTGATTCCCTCAGGAAACATCCGACCGCCGTAGGCTATCTGCAGCCCTGCGAATTTCGCTAGCAGTCGTACGAAATGGCAACTCAGCCGAATTATGTTCGGCTAATTCTAGCTCGAATAACTATATTCAATTACCCACTTAAATCTT
Source organism: Allium sativum (assembly GCA_030737875.1). Lineage (NCBI taxonomy): Eukaryota > Viridiplantae > Streptophyta > Magnoliopsida > Asparagales > Amaryllidaceae > Allium > Allium sativum. The sequence continues at coordinate 483,663,081 of CM060924.1, forward strand.
CTTTCACTTAATTCATATAATTGAGTACGTTTATTTCCTTTCACCATTCAATTGGCTTGCATCTCACATTCGGTAACCTTTAAATGAATTCCCATCTACAAATATGTTCCTAACTTTATCATTAATTAAAATAACGACTTATTTCAAACATTAACTACTTTGGTAGTCAATCCCTTTATTAACTAAATTAAATCCCTTCTTAAATCCTTATTTAAATTCAAACAATATTCATTTAACTATTTTAGCCAAAACACATTAACTTGATAAACAATTCTAATTTCAAACAGTCGATTTAATTAACTCAAAAACTTGATTACCTCATTATCCGATTTCAACAATCCTCGCTTTAAATTAATTAAAAATATAATTAATTTTAAATAGATTCTAATTATTTGGTTTCTTTACAAAACAATTTTCCCAAAGTTTAACCATTTAATTCATTTCTTATTCTTCAACTGGTAAATCTGATTAACACCAGCATTTGCTTTGCAAAATAACTTCGTAACAAATCAAAGTCTTAAACAAATAAATTTTTTATTTGTTTCTCTTAAATAACTTTTATTCAAATAATATAATTCAAATCTAACTCTGGTTATAAAAATAAATTTTATAATCTCAACTCTATCGATTTACCTGACGGTGAATCACTGTCTATAACACGATTGGTTTTAAAGGCCATACTCTGCCAAACACTTAACCAATATCGCCCATTGGTTTAAACCAAACAGATGTTGAATATTCAGTCAATAATCAACCATCAAATCAATCACACAAACAGATTAGTTCATATATGATAATATGAAAATAAATAATACATTTGAGGAATCCGGTTGGATCCCTCCAACCTGTTCTTCCCTGTATTCAAAATGGTTATCACACACCGGATTATTCAGTTTTCATTTAACTGCTAACCATGAATAACGGCCATTTAATATCAACCACAAGCAATGCAAACAATTCAACCATTTACAATACGTTTATAAAATAAACGTGACCAATAAGGTAAGCTACCTTTATTGGAATCAATCGTTAAAAATAACGATTTGGTATTTGACTGAAATTAAACACAGTTTAATTTCATCGGTTAAATCAACAGTTAAATAGATAACTAGCAAAGCAGTCAACCATTGGCAAGCAGAGCACACAAAATAAAAACACCCAATTTATATAAAATATAAAAAGGGTAACTGAGTGAGTTTAACTCACTTTGATTTGATATTGTCGCTGAAACAACTTGTTTTAATTAAACCGACGTCCAATTTGATTCAAACTGCCAATTCTGATCAGACCATCTCCAAAATATTACGTCCGTCGACACGGTTCCACGCTCCTTGTTCAGTCTGATTCTGTGTACGTACGACACAGTTAGAAATTTTATCGTTATTTACTACAATATATCATTATTATTTTTAATTTTACAAATGTTACTTTAGGCACTTATACCAACCGTGAACGGTTATTCTCATTAGGCACATTTAAAACAAGACGACTAGGCTCACAAGAAACGATTAGGTCCGTTACTTGTATATTGTTCACGTTAATCCTCACCCTTGTTATTTAGATCGTGATTAGTCATAACTCAAATAAGGTTAGGCATAAAATACTGAATTTGTCACGTTCTACTCTTATGTATTTACACCACAGTCATCACCTTACTTGCAACTTGGCACATTTAACTATGATATTAAAATCATTTGCACGTACCAAATTGATGGACTGATAAGAAAACAATTTGACAATGTTAAAGTGAAATAGCCTCAGCATGTTTTGATCCCTTAAATGATTGGAACGAATGTACAATACCATTACATCCAAATGTATTAGGTACGTCTTCTTAACCATCATACTTTAAGTAAATATAATAAGGCACATAGGATTAGGTACAACCAACTGGGCTTAGACAGAAGTTATTAGGCATGTTTAAAACGAAAACTGGCACGTTAAATATTGTTTTGAATTTAGGAAAATGTAAATATATATTGTTCCCCGTACCGCATGCTGTTCACGTCCAAGCCCCTTTTCACGTCCCACTTCCTTGTTCGAACCGACACAGCCTCTTCTTTCACTCACACCCATCCGCACCTACCCACTTTCATACCATCTTCACGCTGGCTTCCTTCAAAGCTGATGACCCACGCTCCTACTCTTTAACTCCAGTTCAAGGTCCCTCCGCCCTTTTGCTGTAACCGATGGCACCAAGAACCTCATCCACACCTTGAGACCAACTGCCTCTTCACACTACTTTGCCAGAACCGGATATGACGCTTCACCGGCCTTCATCCCAAAGCCCTCGTCCATTGCCACCAACCCCGTGTACTCTGACGCCTCCCAAACTACCCCACTTCGCTATTCCCTCTTCTCGTCCCTCTCTTTTCTTCTTCTTTTTTTTTTTTTTTTTTTTTGTCGTGATCTTCTTTACATCATTTGCGGTTTTCCTTTCAGTACTGAAGGAGGAGAGGAAATGTGATGAGGGTGTTTAATTCTCAGGTATTTATAGAAAGGGAAAACGTGGGCATCACGGTTTATGGGTACGGGTAGGCATGCAGAGGCTTTAGGATAGCTGGTATTACATTTATTAACCGGCATGAGTTTTCATTTCATACTGTGCGCTGCATTATTATCTGGTGAAGAGAAATGTCGGTTTCAGTCTTTCAGATGTATTCATATAGTAATGGATTTATATTATTTTATTGTCAATGAAACTTCACCGCGAAGTAACACGCGGAATCTACCACTAATGATTTCTGTCTACTGATAAAAAAGCCAATCTCAGTGTAAAAAGGTATTCCGGACTCAATGGGACAAGTTTCGTTGCAATCCGAGGTCGTATGAAAATTTTTCCTTTATGAAACCGGAAGTGAACACGCGTTTAATTTTTCCACGGTCATTAGATAAATAAAACCCACTTGAAACTGCGAACATCGACAATAACTTTTTGATACGAACCCAACGGCACTAATTTCGTCGCATTCTGAGACTGTTGCCCCGGTAGGCTGTTTTTACCCTGAACCGCCCTACCCTTTTTAACGCCAAATTTCTCGATCTCTAAAAATAACAAACTATATACATATCCTGACTCTAATCGACGATACGAATTCAACGGAACTGGTTTCGTGGCCTAATTCGATCGTCTGCTCAAGTTATGCTCGAATGTCCCTTTATTTATTTAATTACGCGCTATAGAAATTGAACGGGCGTTTACGGCTACCGTGGCCATATACGACATCGTTTTTCCACGCAGTCCACCACTGTACAATAATTTAGCGATACGGTTCTAATGAAACTGATTTCGTCGAAATCTGAGTCCGTTTGCAAAACGGCTATTTTAAGGGCCTATAATTAAATAACGATTTTCCATAGCGACTATTTCAAAATTTGATTTGGCCATAAATATCAAACTATAACACGAAATCTGGATTTTTCTCTTTCATATGAAAGCTATTGCCAATATGGCCCCAACGTGTCTTGTTTCACAGAAATCCGACTTATATCGAATCCTGTATTCTCAGTTGAAGTTCAAAACTCCAATTTACGAACTGCACGCCATTTTCAAGCTCGAATTTATATTATATATAAATTATAACGTTCAACTTCGTTCTAAATAACGAATTCAATATTTAATTCCATTAATATTCCCAATATAATATTTAAAACTAATTTAAATATTCATATTCAAATGGTCGAAAAACACGGGTCGTTACATTCTTCCCCCCTTAAAATAATTTCGTCGTCGAAATTGCTAAAGTAAGAAAGAACGTTATAAGCTCATTAATTTCAAATTCAATTTATTTTAAATTAGAACCCAATTCAATACTGTAAATAAATATTTTCAAAAATATTGAAAATTTTCTAACACTTTAAATTTCCAAAAATTTCGCCAGCATCTCCTCTGTACGGTTCAATCGGTACAACTCCAACTCGCCTTTCTAGGCCTTCTCCACTTCAAAAGAAAATAAAACAGCCAAGCGGCTTGCCAAACAGGCTCATAAATCACCAAACCCATATAAAAGTAAACGTGTACCTTTTTGTCGGGCATATCATTATATCCTTCCTATCTGCTACGCTGTCCGCTTATACAAATGCATTCTCCAACCAAAATTCAAATTTTATCCTTGAAACCAAATCCTTCACGCGTCCAAGCCAAATACCATTCTTAACTCAATTTCCATCCATTACCAATTTCAACTCTTGACTTACTAACCCAATATCATTTCAGATTCCTGTCTTCAATTCAAAATCTGATTCTACTTGATAATATATCACGAATTAATTTCCAGTCAATTGGTTTCAATTCAATACATATTTGCTTTTACACATTTCTATTTAATTTAGTTTTTATTCGAACAATTTCCCTGGGAGTTTCAAACAGTTTAGCTTTTTTTCAAAAATCAAATATTCCCTTTTCAGGATTCAAATTTGTCTTTCTCAAAGCAATTCAAAACAAAATCTTTGGTAGTAATCCGTCACTTGCAAACTCGAAAATGAACACCGATGATGTCCGGATCATCATCGGAATCTATTTTCCAGCTATCGAAGTGAGTTCAATACTATGTCACTTTCAAAACCATTTCTAAACACTTTCATTTTGAAGTCCATTTCAAAATATACCTTTCAAATGCTTGTAACAAATTTAAAATCTCCCAGGATTTAAAATTCTCATATATTAAGTCCAATTCCAATTTCAACCACTTGTTCGAATTTCCAAAGTTTTAATTTCAATTCTGATTTAAATTCAGATTTAATTCATCTGATTTTCATATATTTCACTTATATGAATTCTGATTGGTTATATATAACCATTTCAATTATAATGAACTAACACATCCAATATATTATAATACTTTAAATAATAATCATTCTTTTATATCAAAATATAATTTGGGTAAATTATTTCATTTACCCTCTTTCAAAAACATACTATGTCGAATTATTCTGTTCAAGAGTTTAGAAACACTTATCGACACAGTTTGCATTACTGTATCGACCAGAATTCATAAACTACTCGACAAACCAACCAACACAATATAAACAGTTTTTATATCAATTTACAAATACGCGCTCATATATATACACTCAAACTCAATCTAGGGTATTACTAACCCCATTTCTACCGAGTCACGCCACAGAGCCAAGGTAATTACTTAACCAATAGCTCTGATACCACTGTAACGAACCGAGATTTTCGACTCCGAAAATCAACATCCAACTACCATGTTGACCATTCAGACATCGAATATTCCAGATCATTAATAGAAAGAAGTTAGAGGGTGAGAATAGATAAGATAGAAATATTAGAATAGAAGAAGAAGAACACCATAACACAGAGTCTCACATCGCAGCGGAACAAAATATAATACAGATATAACCTTTATTGAAAGCTTTTGAAATACTTACAATATCAGAGTACACGTCTGGACAGTGATACTAATCTGTCCTCATATAACACACAGCGGAATAGTAATATCATACGTCTGAACACCTCCAGCTCGTCTCTTCCCCACAGTCGATAACCTGAACCTGTACAACCCGGCCTAACCCGAGCATTTACAAAACACCGGGTCAGTCTGGTGAACCAGAGTGAGATAAACTCGCACAGTATTAAGGGTGATCATCCAACTTGATTTTAAAGTTCAAAAATCTTTTCAAAGAAAAGGATAATCGTAAGACCAAATCCACACATAAACACGGACGGTTTTTACCTTACGATAACCCAAAATAGTTTTGAAACCAATATCTTGTCTGATATTATAATAATGTCTAAATACAAGTAAATAGAAATCTAGTAGAACGCTTGCATCTCACGCTCCACATATATAGTATACAATCAAAAACCCGCAGGCGCTTATTGGAAATTGGATTCTGACTTGACAAGGTATGGGACCACCTGCCGATAGTGTATCTCTAGAGACGAATACACTGGGTTCAACAAGAACTTCTTGCAACCCGGCCCTCACATGACCGACCACTCATTTCGCTTGAGTGTATCGAATGTATATCACCGACGGTTGGGATCAGCAACCGTCTCCCGATAAGGGACAGCATCGAAACATAGATTAAAGAAGCAAATAGGATTTCCTCTAGATAGGTGATCATACACCCTAATGGGAGCGACCCACATAGCCATGTTGCCTGCCCGATTTCTGTCATTTCCCGGTTGATGAGGCTTGAGGCTAAAATTAACTCTTGAACATCTGGTCACCATTCTCTTTGAATGCCACATCGTCAGATCCGCCAGATATCACTAATTGACGTCCACAAAAATACTCTAGCTGAAAGCTAGAGAATGGCAATCCCCTGCCAACAACTATCGTACGTTTGAAGAAATCAACGTACGTGACCCTTTGGAAATACTCTGTCAGACATCCGTCCATATACGTCATCCAGGAACAGGATGAACCGAAGGCACTCTCCTACCGCATCCATATAGGAATCACCCCATGGATCAGTAGCGAGAAGTCCTTGCAACCCGTTGATTCCAACCACGACGGAATCACAGCTTATCTCTGCTTGCCAGGCAGAGAATATTAGTGGTTCTTCCGTTTATGAAGATCCACGGTCTTCAATGCTCCATCTCGATCATCTTCTGAGATCTCCACGTATTTGTTGGTTAGAATGGTTTCCGAATATAAATTCGATCCCGGTCTTTCCATACCAACAATCGTATTGGACATGTTTGATAGTCGGTGTTTTAACTATCAAAATAAACAGTGTTTCAAACATGACACTCCAATGAGTTCACTGGTTCAGTATTCAGCATCACTTGGCCTTTAACAAACTGGTTTACTTTTGTTAAATTAAAAACTTCAAACTCTTTTAAATATTCAAAAATACGATATTTGAATAATTCTAATTGATTAATTAACATTCGTCTCAACTCCATTCGCTTGACTCTAGATCACAGCGATCACAATGGTTACGCCTGATTCCCTCAGGAAACATCCGACCGCCGTAGGCTATCTGCAGCCCTGCGAATTTCGCTAGCAGTCGTACGAAATGGCAACTCAGCCGAATTATGTTCGGCTAATTCTAGCTCGAATAACTATATTCAATTACCCACTTAAATCTTCTTTCACTTAATTCATATAATTGAGTACGTTTATTTCCTTTCACCATTCAATTGGCTTGCATCTCACATTCGGTAACCTTTAAATGAATTCCCATCTACAAATATGTTCCTAACTTTATCATTAATTAAAATAACGACTTATTTCAAACATTAACTACTTTGGTAGTCAATCCCTTTATTAACTAAATTAAATCCCTTCTTAAATCCTTATTTAAATTCAAACAATATTCATTTAACTATTTTAGCCAAAACACATTAACTTGATAAACAATTCTAATTTCAAACAGTCGATTTAATTAACTCAAAAACTTGATTACCTCATTATCCGATTTCAACAATCCTCGCTTTAAATTAATTAAAAATATAATTAATTTTAAATAGATTCTAATTATTTGGTTTCTTTACAAAACAATTTTCCCAAAGTTTAACCATTTAATTCATTTCTTATTCTTCAACTGGTAAATCTGATTAACACCAGCATTTGCTTTGCAAAATAACTTCGTAACAAATCAAAGTCTTAAACAAATAAAATTTTTATTTGTTTCTCTTAAATAACTTTTATTCAAATAATATAATTCAAATCTAACTCTGGTTATAAAAATAAATTTTATAATCTCAACTCTATCGATTTACCTGACGGTGAATCACTGTCTATAACACGATTGGTTTTAAAGGCCATACTCTGCCAAACACTTAACCAATATCGCCCATTGGTTTAAACCAAACAGATGTTGAATATTCAGTCAATAATCAACCATCAAATCAATCACACAAACAGATTAGTTCATATATGATAATATGAAAATAAATAATACATTTGAGGAATCCGGTTGGATCCCTCCAACCTGTTCTTCCCTGTATTCAAAATGGTTATCACACACCGGATTATTCAGTTTTCATTTAACTGCTAACCATGAATAACGGCCATTTAATATCAACCACAAGCAATGCAAACAATTCAACCATTTACAATACGTTTATAAAATAAACGTGACCAATAAGGTAAGCTACCTTTATTGGAATCAATCGTTAAAAATAACGATTTGGTATTTGACTGAAATTAAACACAGTTTAATTTCATCGGTTAAATCAACAGTTAAATAGATAACTAGCAAAGCAGTCAACCATTGGCAAGCAGAGCACACAAAATAAAAACACCCAATTTATATAAAATATAAAAAGGGTAACTGAGTGAGTTTAACTCACTTTGATTTGATATTGTCGCTGAAACAACTTGTTTTAATTAAACCGACGTCCAATTTGATTCAAACTGCCAATTCTGATCAGACCATCTCCAAAATATTACGTCCGTCGACACGGTTCCACGCTCCTTGTTCAGTCTGATTCTGTGTACGTACGACACAGTTAGAAATTTTATCGTTATTTACTACAATATATCATTATTATTTTTAATTTTACAAATGTTACTTTAGGCACTTATACCAACCGTGAACGGTTATTCTCATTAGGCACATTTAAAACAAGACGACTAGGCTCACAAGAAACGATTAGGTCCGTTACTTGTATATTGTTCACGTTAATCCTCACCCTTGTTATTTAGATCGTGATTAGTCATAACTCAAATAAGGTTAGGCATAAAATACTGAATTTGTCACGTTCTACTCTTATGTATTTACACCACAGTCATCACCTTACTTGCAACTTGGCACATTTAACTATGATATTAAAATCATTTGCACGTACCAAATTGATGGACTGATAAGAAAACAATTTGACAATGTTAAAGTGAAATAGCCTCAGCATGTTTTGATCCCTTAAATGATTGGAACGAATGTACAATACCATTACATCCAAATGTATTAGGTACGTCTTCTTAACCATCATACTTTAAGTAAATATAATAAGGCACATAGGATTAGGTACAACCAACTGGGCTTAGACAGAAGTTATTAGGCATGTTTAAAACGAAAACTGGCACGTTAAATATTGTTTTGAATTTAGGAAAATGTAAATATATATTGTTCCCCGTACCGCATGCTGTTCACGTCCAAGCCCCTTTTCACGTCCCACTTCCTTGTTCGAACCGACACAGCCTCTTCTTTCACTCACACCCATCCGCACCTACCCACTTTCATACCATCTTCACGCTGGCTTCCTTCAAAGCTGATGACCCACGCTCCTACTCTTTAACTCCAGTTCAAGGTCCCTCCGCCCTTTTGCTGTAACCGATGGCACCAAGAACCTCATCCACACCTTGAGACCAACTGCCTCTTCACACTACTTTGCCAGAACCGGATATGACGCTTCACCGGCCTTCATCCCAAAGCCCTCGTCCATTGCCACCAACCCCGTGTACTCTGACGCCTCCCAAACTACCCCACTTCGCTATTCCCTCTTCTCGTCCCTCTCTTTTCTTCTTCTTTTTTTTTTTTTTTTTTTTTTTTTTTTTGTCGTGATCTTCTTTACATCATTTGCGGTTTTCCTTTCAGTACTGAAGGAGGAGAGGAAATGTGATGAGGGTGTTTAATTCTCAGGTATTTATAGAAAGGGAAAACGTGGGCATCACGGTTTATGGGTACGGGTAGGCATGCAGAGGCTTTAGGATAGCTGGTATTACATTTATTAACCGGCATGAGTTTTCATTTCATACTGTGCGCTGCATTATTATCTGGTGAAGAGAAATGTCGGTTTCAGTCTTTCAGATGTATTCATATAGTAATGGATTTATATTATTTTATTGTCAATGAAACTTCACCGCGAAGTAACACGCGGAATCTACCACTAATGATTTCTGTCTACTGATAAAAAAGCCAATCTCAGTGTAAAAAGGTATTCCGGACTCAATGGGACAAGTTTCGTTGCAATCCGAGGTCGTATGAAAATTTTTCCTTTATGAAACCGGAAGTGAACACGCGTTTAATTTTTCCACGGTCATTAGATAAATAAAACCCACTTGAAACTGCGAACATCGACAATAACTTTTTGATACGAACCCAACGGCACTAATTTCGTCGCATTCTGAGACTGTTGCCCCGGTAGGCTGTTTTTACCCTGAACCGCCCTACCCTTTTTAACGCCAAATTTCTCGATCTCTAAAAATAACAAACTATATACATATCCTGACTCTAATCGACGATACGAATTCAACGGAACTGGTTTCGTGGCCTAATTCGATCGTCTGCTCAAGTTATGCTCGAATGTCCCTTTATTTATTTAATTACGCGCTATAGAAATTGAACGGGCGTTTACGGCTACCGTGGCCATATACGACATCGTTTTTCCACGCAGTCCACCACTGTACAATAATTTAGCGATACGGTTCTAATGAAACTGATTTCATCGAAATCTGAGTCCGTTTGCAAAACGGCTATTTTAAGGGCCTATAATTAAATAACGATTTTCCATAGCGACTATTTCAAAATTTGATTTGGCCATAAATATCAAACTATAACACGAAATCTGGATTTTTCTCTTTCATATGAAAGCTATTGCCAATACGGCCCCAACGTGTCTTGTTTCACAGAAATCCGACTTATATCGAATCCTGTATTCTCAGTTGAAGTTCAAAACTCCAATTTACGAACTGCACGCCATTTTCAAGCTCGAATTTATATTATATATAAATTATAACGTTCAACTTCGTTCTAAATAACGAATTCAATATTTAATTCCATTAATATTCCCAATATAATATTTAAAACTAATTTAAATATTCATATTCAAATGGTCGAAAAACACGGGTCGTTACACTTCATATCTAATACCACAGTGTTATTGGTAAATTCAAGTACCATTCACGTTCAAATCTAATTAAAGATTTAACTATCGCCTGGAGCAAAACTGGTGATACTCCATTCTCGATCATTTTAATCTAATTGAAGAATCCTTAAAACTCCACTTGGTTTTAATCATCCCGAAAATCAATATTAATGATTGTTTAACTTGGGAAATCAAATCCTGTCTTTAATTGGGTTAAAGAACCAATGTCATTTAAACACGGTTCACAATAAACCCAAAATCACATTCTATTCCATCAGCCTTTAACCGTAAATTAGCAAGTGAATAATTCCCTAAGTGTTAACCCCGAAGGCCGAAATCAACATCAGATCAATACCCAGGAAACTATTCAACTTACTAATCTCCAGTTAGTTTCTGATTTTCTTAACTCCGTTGGGTCTAAGAATGGTATTATTAAAGATACCATTCACGACAACCCAAATCACATTCCACTAATTATCGGGTTAAAGAACAAGTGTTATTAAAAACACCGTTCACGATAAACCCAAAAATTAATTCAAATTCAATTCCAATTAAATACCATTTAATTTGTATACTTCATTAAATCTAAATAAAAAGATTTAATCTTTTCTCAACTGGGTTTAAGAACAGTGTTAATGAAGACACCATTCATGACAAACCCAAATCCCATTTGATATTAAATACAAGGCTCTGAATAGAAAATATATCGGCTTATATTCAATATCAAATTCTACGACCAACAAATATCGTATTGGAAATAACGATATAAATATATCTTTCAAATTTCCATAACAATATCTGTATAATCACGAAATCCAACATCGAAATATTCCAAAGACAATTTCGATTCAAATCCATTCCAATTCAATTATTGGAAATTCTGGTTACTTTTAAAACCCTTTCAAATCCAATTTATTTATTTCAAAAATAAATGGATTATATTTCTAGTTCAAAACTAGTTCATTTCGATAAAAATCTATTTTTATCTTTTCAAATTTGGATTTTTTCACACCAATTCTTTCCAAATCATTTCTTATGATTTTACAAAAATTATTACTATTTTTAATATTTTTATCAAGGCCCGTACAGTCGATTTCCATCAACGGCCATCGAACTGCACTTATAGCGACCTTTTCCAAATTTGATTTGGGCATAATTCCAAATCCAACCATTAGATTTAAAATCTCTAATATTCGTTAGAAAGCACTTTTCGAAACGAACCCAACGGTTCCGGTTTTAGGAGAATCCGACGGTAGAATCTCCCGTAATATCCATTCGAAGTCAATGGTCGAAATTCGAGAACTGCCGCAGCGCGGCGCGTTCTATTTAGGCTATTATATATACAATATATATATTATATATATTTCATCGATTTCCTTTCAAAATGTATTTTATAAATCGTTTTAAATTCGTTTTCAAAACGATTTCAACTTCATATTCAATTTCTAATCAAAATTGAATATTCGATATCATTAATCTATAAATGATAATATTTTCAAAACGTTATATTTTGAAATCACTTCCTTTTCTATATTCATTATAAAAATGAATAAAATCGATATGAATATCGTTCACGTCAAAATGGCGTAAATCTAATCAACACAGCTTTTATTCAACACATGAATGTTTATTCTATTCAACACATGAATATTTATTTTATTCAACACATGAATATTTATTCTATTCAACACATGAATATATAATTTTATTCAACACATGAATTTTCTTGTATTCAACACATGAATATATATTTTATTTTCCAACTTGGAATGAGGCCCAATCAATTACCATATAATGTTAATTATATAGATTCCCTACAACACATGTATATAATAGCAACGATAAATCATCAACCATCATCCAGAGTGGACCACACAACTGCATAAGCATTAAATATAAATAAGTAACGCTTACGCAGTCTGTCAACCCATCAGTCGACATACTACTAAACAATTGGGATTAGTGCACGTCAATATCATCCCAACACCCGTGTGGGGTTTCAATCAATCAAACACATATTTTATTTGTGCAGTTGGGTGATGTATAAAATTTATCGTCCCAATCTATGTCAGTCAAATAGGTGTACATAAACAACTCGTACTGATTTGTAAATGAATATCTATTTTATTCACATCAACGTTAAAAATTATATTTTTAACTATAAAATATTTTATTCCATTCCACATCACACAGTCAATATTCACACCACAAACAACAAACAAACAAGTCATCCATGGTCTGTAGACAACGGGTGTCGGGAGATGCTAAGCACCGTCTGCATCCTAGTATATATTTCAACTAGAAAAAAAAATTAAAAGTGAGGATTTCTCACCGAGGGTTCCACTCCACCGTTCTCTATTTCTGAACTTCTGAATCGTTTGGATGTGTTTGTAATTTCAATGCAGACTTTGCCCCGCTGTTCATAGTAAAAATTATATTTTTATTGCTTCATTCCAATAAATAAAAATCATATTTTTATTTCTACTTCATATATTTTTAAAAATCAAATCTTTTTATTCTTTAAAAATTCAACCTTTTTATACATGGAAAATTCAACCCTTTTTATACATGAAAAATTTAACCTTTTTATATATGAAAAAATATTCAACCTTTTTATACATGAAAAATTTAACCTTTTTATACATTAAAAATATTCAACCTTTTTATACATGACACTCATATAAGAATTTCATTTTTATCTCACTTTCACATATGTAAAAATCGGATTTTTACTCATGAATGAAAATCAAATCCTTTTCTAATTAAAAATCTCATTTTTAACTCCATGTTATTATATATAAAAACGATTTAAAATCAATGTTTTTTTTGTATTTTCAAATCAAAGTGTTTTTCTAAACTAAAAACCTCATTTTTATATAATTAAAAAATCATATCTTTTTATTTTCAAAATCTAATCTTTATCTTAGTCAAAGATCTAAACTTTCCTAATCAAAGATCTAAACTTTATATAAGAAAATCTAAACTTTATATATAATAAAAATCTAAGATTTATAATCATAAAAATATTAACTTTATCTACCTATAAAAACTAAATTTAAAAGCATGATTTAAAAATATAAAAACTGATTTTAAAAGTAAAATAAGCAAGGAAACTAACTGTTATTGTCTTCAGGAGGGGTCGAAGCGTCGCCGTTCGTGCTGGTGGCTGGGGGTTTGGCGAGGGTAGTCAGGACGTCGCGGTAGCAGGTGGTACTTACGGCGGGGCCTAGGGTTTTTGGCGATAGTCTCGAGCTCGAGAGGAGGGAGGAGAGCGAGATGGGGGGTCGAGGGTTGTCAGCCCTTGACCGGCGGCGGCTGAAGGGGAGGCCGTGGCAACGGTGGAGGCGGTGTAGAGCGGAGGGCCGACGGGCTGAGGGAGTAGCGGGATTTTTTTAATTTAGGTTCGTGGAAATGAAATGAGAAGGGAGGGGGGTAAGTGAAAAACAAATTGATATATTATTATTTTATTATTATCTTTTCTTTAAAAGGTTGACATTTTATTCAAACCTCAAACGAGACCCAACGACTATCACCCCTAGCTAATTACCCCTATTCCGAACTGTAATGACCCGCATTGGCAGAGGTATTATGATTAATTTATTTTATTATATCAATGGTGATGTAGTGAATTAAATGATCGTAGAATTTAATAATAGTGAATATTTAATTAAAATAATAATTAAATAATATATATAATTCTGAAATAATCAGAATTGGCTGAAATGGCGATATGGTGTGAACCGGATCATCTGTGATATTTAATTCAGCTTGGAATTGAATTTGAATAACGAATATATTCAATCGTCGACAGTTGAACGTATAATTATATTATAATTAAAACCAAGCTCGAAATGGCGATGCAGTTCGTAAATTGGTGATTCGAACTTCAACTGAATGTACAGGATTCGTTTTAAGCCGGATTTCTGTGAAACAAGAAACGTGTGGTGCTGGTGGAGTATATCTTTCTAGTGGAAGAGAAAAATCAGGATTTCATCGTGTAGATTTTGAGATATGTCCAAATCAAATTTTAAAATAGTCACTACAGAATCGTTTATCGACCGTAACGGTTTATTCGATATAACTAGATATCGGCTTCGAATTTAGATAAGGTTCTTTTGAGGCGTAGTGATAATTTTATTTTTAGAATTTTACTGTGATTTTTAATTAATTTAATAATCGACTTTTTATTTGAAGTATTTCGCACCCTGAAATCAAGATTTTTGAAGTTTCAAAATATGAGTCCACCTACCGGTATTATTATATTTTTGGGATCGTGGCACCGAGCTGATTACAACGGTGTGTATATTTCTATCTAGTGGTTCGTACAATAAAATGGGCTGCCTAATCAACACCTAGGGAATATCGATTTCGTGTTACATCGTTAGAAAAATACTTAATTTGCTAAACGGGATACTTGACAGTATATAAATAATATTATTATTTATATTCAATTTTTGAGGAACAAAATTTTACATCTTCTCTTGACCCATGCAGTATAGATGACTAAGTTGGATACGAGTAGATATAAGCATAACGAGTGAAATTAGTTATTGCTCATGTGTCCAATACGAGGGAGTATTATACTATTATTATATGCGGACGTGGCTAGTTTTTGGCCAACAAACATTTTCGTGGTCCAAAAAGAAACAGCAACATATGAATTCCCTCTTATAAAAAGGAATCAAAAACTAAACCAAATCATACTATTTCTCTTAGCAAACATTTTCCGCCGCCACTAATATTCTCAGACTTTGTTCTTCTCGCGCATAACAGCTTTTTATTTGGGTTCGCTGGTTCGTGAAGGACATCGGATAGGGTGTGGGTTTTCTGAATATTGGAGCAGCAGCTCTGGGGGGGGGGGGGTTGATGCGGTACTGTGCCAGGGTGCGGAGGATCTTACTGGTGCAGAAATTTCTGAAAACAATGGAGCAGGCGGTTTTAAAAGGAGGAAGTGACGGACGTTGAGGCTGTAGGGGGGAGAACCGCAAGTTTTGGTGGGTTTTGGAAGTGAATGCTGAGCTGGCATTGGTTTTGTTCGATCAGAAGGAAGGAGTTCGAAATGCTAATGTCTGAAGTGTTGTAGAAGAGGAGCAGTCCAACTTGTTGCAATATTGTGCTTTTGACGGAGGGGTTTGAGTCACGTTGGGAAATAGCAGTAAATAGTGCGGTTTGTTTCAAACGTAATTTAGAAGTGGGAGGGGTTGAGCTTCAGTGAATAAAAAGGACGTGTGTATTGTGTATTGACAGTATGTGGTGACTGTTGGGAAAAAGGTGAATGGTTCGAGTGTGCGCCATGGTCAGTCTGGTGTGACTCGAGCAAGTTGAAAGTGAGAAGAAGAAACGTATTAGAAGAGGGAGTTTGGTGGATTCAAAAACACGGCAGTGGCCATGTTCTGTGTTCGAGCGGATCTCTGTGTTGTTGATGCAGGAAGAAGAGTTATTTTGTGGGCGGTCTGGGCTTATAAGTTTTGGTAATGGGCCGAATTGTTTGGTAAGGCCTAATCGATTAAAGTTTAGTTTTATTTTAAATTAAAATGATGTATTCATACTTGTAAAATGAATATCTTCATCATACAATATCAGAATCACGAACGGTCGGATCCATCGGGATCGTATGGACGGTGGCTACGCACTAGAACTGACTGGGAGTGGAGTGGAGCTCGTTACAATTTATGGCGAAATAAATTGTCCGACTGAATCAAATAACGCAAAACGTTATTTAAACGATTAACGCGCCAAAATGAGTAAATCTCACTAACTCTGAACAGTTTATGATTTCATGTTATATTTTTAGAACTGTTAGATATTGGCCGATTGACTGTGTGTTGACTGTTTGATTGAACTGCTAGTCAGTTAGTTGAATTTTCTATATTGATTCTGTTTAACAGAATATATCATATGGAACTGAAAAGTGATGTTATCTATATTGTTTAACATCTGTGATGCAGGGAGACAGGTTGGAGGAATCCAACTGGATTCCTCAACATTTATTTTACTGTTTTTTTCATATATTGTGATATATGATGTGTTATATAATCTGTTATGGATTATGGGTGTTGGAATGATGTTGATCATTGTTATTCGATATTTTAAATATCATAAAAGACCCTGGGAGGTAAAAAGAATTTATTTCAATGCATATTGAAATAAAGGAATTTTATAAAATCACAGGATTTTATAAAAGGAAATATTTATAAAACAAACACGGTTTTATAAAAGGGATATTTATTTAGAAAATAAATAGAAATAGAAAAGGAATATTTATTTAGAAAATAAATAGAAGTTATAAATAGGAAATATTTGTAACGGTAAGTAAATGTTATAAAAAGGAAATAGTTGTAACGGAAAACGTAGTTTATCAAAAGGAGCTAATCGATGTTAGTTAATCGATTAGTGATAAAGGTAAAAAGAAGTTAATCGATGTTAGTTAATCGATTAGTGATAAAAGTAAAGAAGTTAATCGATGTTAGTTAATCGATAAGTGATAAAAGTAAAGAAGTTAATCGATGTTAGTTAATCGATTAGTGATAAAGTTAAAAAGGAGTTAATCGATGTTAGTTAATCGATTAGTGATAAAGTAAAAAGAAGTTAATCGATGTTAGTTAAATCGATTAGAGTTAAAGTAAAGGGAGCTAATCGATGTTAGTTTAATCGATTAGAGTTAAAGAAAAAAAAAGAGTTAATCGATGTTAGTTTAATCGATTAGAGTGGAAGCAAATGAGTTAATCGAATATAGTTTATTCGAAGAAAGTAAAAGGAGTTATCGAATATAGTTTATTCGAAAGGAGTTAAGTGAATAGAGTTAATCCAATAGTGTTAGTCCAATAGAGTTAATTGATAAGGGTTAATCGAATAGAGTTAAGTGAAAAGAGTCAATTGAATATAGCTATTCGAAGAGGGTTTAGTAAGGAAGTTAGTAAAAAGAATAAAGTGAACTTTGCCTATTTCAAAGTTTGAAATGTTGTTCAGTTAAGGTCTGAGAGGTAGTTCTACCCCAACTTGATTGGCTTCGTTTTTAACTAAGGAATAGTTAAGGTTTGGCAGTAAAGGAAATGGTTTGAGTTGGCATCGCGATGGTTTGTTTAAAACATCTGTCTAAGCCCAATGAAGAAGCTTTGGAAATGTTTTCCAAATAAGAAACCAGAAATGTTTTCTAATAAAGAAGACAAGAAATGGAAATGTTTTCCATTGTTAATAACGTATATTTTCCAAATGTAGAAAATAAGAAATATTGAATATAGGGAAACAGGAGATAAGTAAATTTATGAAATAAAGAGATAAATGTTGAATGATGTTTGATCGATATAATTTCCATTTGGGAACACTATCGTTGTTTGCACATCTGTTTTTCTTCGATAGTTAAATCACAGACTATCGAAGTTTTTGACCATTTTAACGTTGTTAATATGGAGAGACCGGTTGGATTATTATCCAAAGAACCACTCTGTATTGGCATAAGCGTTGCGAATCATATATGCCAAAGGAAATTGAAGACGGAGTTATGCAAGGGCTATCCTGTTTACAGAATAGTGCCTTCGGTTCATCCTGTTCCTGGATGACTTGTATGGACGGATGTTTGACAGAGTAATTCCAGACGATCACGTATATTGATTTCTCCAACCGTGCCAAGAGTGGAAGCGGAGGAGGAAACTTCTTTTAGCTAACACATAATGTATTGTTGAGGACGTCAATCGGTGATTTGATGAATTTGACGATGTGGCATTTAAAGTGAATCTGATGTGATGATAAAGCGTAGCTTCTAGCCTCATCATCCGGTAAATGACAGAAATCGGGCAGGCAGCATGGCTAAGTCGGTCGCACCGAAGTAGGATGTATAATCATCTGATCTAGAGTTTCATTTACTTCTAAAAATCTATTGTTGATGCTGTCCCATTCGGGAAACGGTTGCTGATCCCAACTGTTGGTGATATACATTCGATACACTCAAGCGAAATGAGTGGTCGGTCATGTGTGGCCGGGTTGCAAGATGTTCTTGTTGAACCCAGTGTATTCCTCTCTAGAGGTACACGAGCGAAAGGTGGTTCCATACCTTGTCATAATTGGAAATCCATTACCCAATACGTGCTTGCGGTTTTGATTGTATACTATATATGTAGAACGTGAGATGAAAGCGTTTCTGCTAGATGATTATATATATACTGTGGTTGATAGACATTATTATAATATCAAAAGATTTTTGATATAAAGATATTTGGATTCTCATAAGGGAAAAACCCGTTCCGTTATACGGCGTGGTCTTATGAGATATCGATTACCTGCTCGAACTGTTTTTAAACTGTTTTACTCATACCAGTCCCATGACTGACTCGGAGTTTATTTTGTTGTTTTCCCTAAACTCTTGGGTGCCTAAATTTGTACGGGCAGTCAAGTAGTCGGGATTTTACAGATACACTTGAAGAGCTGGAGCAGGAGGCTTCAGGATCATTATAGCTATAGTTATTTCCGCTGTGTTGTAAGTGCTGTACTTTGATAATGATATGTATATTCAAGTACAGATTTGTATTTCAAAGTTATGTTATGAAATATATTTATTCGTTCCGCTGTGAGATTCGTGTTACTCTGATGTTGTGTTCTTCTTCTTCTTCTATTCTAAGTTTCTATCTTATCTTTCCTCACCCTCTAATTTCTTTCACTAATGACTGGGATTTCTCGACGTTTTGGTTATCGACATCGCGTTTATGTCGATAACCAAAGTCGCTCGATTTCCGGGTCGTTACACGAACACAATGGGATATGTATCGTAAGCTGGTTCGACTATTTAGATCAGTTTCCATCAAAATCAAAATATAAATCTATATATTGAATTTGAACGTGCATTTCAATTTACCGGGGCAACATACAGACTCTAAAAATTCCCGAAAAATATTTTCTAGCTTCGTATTGACGATACGGTCCTAACAAAACTAATTTCGTCAAATTCTGAGACTGTTTGAAAAATGGCCATTTTCTGGTCGATCAAAATTGACAGAAACTGACAAAACACGTTATCTTTTGCCACGCTCACATATTGATTTCAAAAATTATGAATTTTGAAACCTAGCAATAACTTGCCATCACGGATCCAACAAAATTGGTTTCGTCGAAAACCGAGATCGTTTGCAAAATTTCCATTTTTTTAAGGGCCAAAATTTCCATAGCGACTATTCTGAATTTTCAACTGGACATAACTTTTTATCCTCACTATGAAATTTCAATTTTTCGGATTCGTTGGAAAGATATTTTCAATTAGATTCTAATATTTTTGGTTTCACTAAAATTCGGGTTATTTTGAATCCCTTACATTCATAACTTTGAAATCGAAATTTCAAACTACCGCGCCATTTTCAATTCCTTTTATAATTAAAAATAAATTAATTATATTCTAATGGCGATTCAAATAAATATATATGTTCTAATTCTATTCAAAATAAATTTCTCGTCGTTATTATTTATAATAATTCATTTTAAATATTCAAAATTCAATAAAATCGCCAAAATAAAAATTTTAAATTGGCTCGGATTTCCGGGTTATTACAATCTCTCCCACTTACAACTTTTCATCCCCGAAAAGGAAAGAAGCTGAAAGTTATTTAACTAACCAACTCAACTTTCATTATTTTCATTACGGCTTAAGTTCTTCAACTTTTCAGTTTCTAAGAACTTTTCAATTTTTTCAAAAATTTGGCTAACACCCTAAATTTTCGACAAATTTCGCCATAATCTCCCCTACAGCGGGAGCTTCAGGATATTTCAAATAGCCTCCCATGGCCCTCACCAATCCAAAAAGAAAAAGAAATAGCCAAGCGGCTCATAAAATCATCAAAAACCCAAGAAATACAATAAACATGTACCTATTTGTCGGGCAAACAATTTTATTCCTCTTCTCTAGCCTCCTTGCAATGATCTATTCAACAAATAGGCATGTACATGTGTGCAAATGCGATAAATTTTCAATGCAGTTCAATATTGGACCCAATTTGGCCAAATTTACCGTTCATTCACATAATGGTTTAAATGAATAATCACATAACACAATCAACAATCAGCAACCAATTAGTTGATTATCTTTTCAAATTCATAAATTTGATATATAACCAAAAATCACATTTTTGATGCCAAATCACAACAACAGACCCTATAAATTTTGGTTCTCACACCAGTCAATTGGAAATATACAAATATCATACCTTCGAAACTCGAACCCAAAAGACTGATGCTGTACAGTCATCAACAGTTTCATCTCCGGGCGACTAGACAGTGATTCTATATCTACCCAATATATTAATACTTCGAATACCCGTGGATCAGACGTATACGCAAAATCTTTATATACTGGACTGTCCAAATTCAATACAAAATAAATAATCAAATACGAATAATTGATTTAAATTTTCAAAACAAAAATTGTTTTCATTTTAAAAATATACTCTTCACACTCATTCTAGGATACTACTGATCCCATCTCTAACGAGTCATTCCCATTGGATATTACTAATCCAACCTCTGATGAATTCTTTCATTTGGTTCTAACGGGTCTTGTTCTCCGAGCTCTGTAAACCAAAGCTCTGATACCAGTTGAAACGATAAGGAATTTCGCTCGATCCGAGCCGATCGCTAAACTGACCAAGACCGTTCGAAACCCCTGATTGTTTTGAGAACAAGACAAATCAAAACACAAACAGAAGAACATTTCATTGCTTATTACAACAATTCCATCAGAATACAAGAATATACAGAGTATGAATAATTATAATACAACAGAAAAATATCAGAGATTACAATAAATTACATAGCAGTGGAAAAACAATACAATACACAACTGAAAGTAATACACAGATACAGAGCTTTCCGTGTATCGTTCCAGCTATAAACCAGGATCCTATGAATATAAATCTGCAAAACCAAAACTACAAGCTGCCCGTGTCGAAAATAAGGGCACCCAGAGTTTAGGTTAAAACAATAAACTCCAGGTCAGTCATGTGACATGTGTGAGAACTAAGACAGTTATTAATCTTTATTTTAAAGTTAGGTAAATCAAGGGACCATGCCGTATAACACGAAATGGGTTTCCTCCCAAGAATACCAGTGCATAAAACAACAGCGCAATGCTAAATAAAGAACAATGGAGCTATTATAAGACCCAGGTCCCATCACACAATGCAACACAAGCCGGTGGATAGGGTTTTACCTTATAATAGCCAAAGAATGCTTGATACGCTAAATTTTATCTTTTATTATTACTATAAGTGTATAGTGTCAAAACAATTTCAAGCATAAGTATCAATCATAGACGGCATAAGTGCCCCATACCACTATGTCGCCATACTAGGCTTTACAATCAAAACCGCAAAGTCACATATTGGAAGTTGGATTTCCATCGGTGAACCAAGGCAAGGGATCGTCCTTACCGAATTCGAGATGCTCTTGCCCATGTCTCAGGAACAGAACGCATCGTCCCTTGGAGCGACAGGGCCGGTCCACCGATGTGGATTAAAATGCCTGAACACTGCGTTTCCCCGCCCCATGGGGCGTCAATGAGTCCAATGACTCCATCGGCTCCACATAGTCACCGATATATCCGAGGCGCCTCATAACCTAACAACCACATAAGTCAAACTTGTCAAGGCGTATCAAACCACTGAAGCCACTTTTAGCTAGAAGGAAACGCATGCCCTCCCTGAGGTCCTCTCCTGTTTCTGGTTCACACCGGGGTGCTAGGCTCGCGAATTAACGCTACACAAAGCTACGCCACAAAGGCCGTGCTTTGATCATCCACCACAAGACTCTGCTTTTCAACAGAAGCCTTGATCATTTGCATCTTAGCATGCCACCAGGCAAACCACTCCATGCAACCAATATCCATCAATCACACAGAATTATAACCAATGTCAGACACACAGTCCATTTACAAGTCCGTTCTGGGTCTGAACGAAACTGGAGGCACCTTGTACCTCGCATATCCATCGATCTCCAAGTACGTCTGGACGATCACTAACTGATTCCCTCCCCTTGAGTGTACAGCCCAATCAAGATCATCAGTAGTTATCCAAACGACGTTGAAGACCTCCGATCTTCGACCACCGTCTTCATCCTCGACACAGCGTCGAATCAGTTATTCAGAATGGGATAAACCCGGTCTTTCTGAATAACTTGCGTATATAATAAACAAGTGTTACACAAACACAACATACGCCTCATTCCATTTCAGAATATTCTTTTTTTCAAATATTCTTTTATTCAAATATTCTTATACTTTGGGAAAGGTTCCCATTAATTTTATCAAAGGTAAATTCTTTAAATTTATTCTTTAGTCTTTTTTAGAATATCAATTCAAACCAAATTATGATTTATCCAAACTAGTCGGGATTAACGAACCTTACCGAAGTAATCATTTGTTTTAAATTCCCAAATCCCAACCTATTCATCCCATGAAGTAAAATTGGTAATACTTCATATCTAACACCACGATGTTATCGGTAAATTCAATTACCATTCACGTTCAAATCTAATTAAAGATTTAACTATCGCCTGGAGCAAAACTGGTGATACTCCATTCTCGATCATTTCAATCTGATTTAAGATTCCTTAAAACTCCACTTGATTTTAATCTTCCCGAAAATCAATATTGATGATTGTTTAACTTGGGAAATCATATCATGTAACACCCCGAATTTCGGTTAATGCTAAAATTCACTAATTGCAGAATAAATAATCTCAGATGTGAGAATTGGGGGAAACGGGCTACGTCATTGCGTTCGTCTCGGAAAAATACGCGAAATAGAGTCCGAAATTTTGTAAATCGGAGTCCGTATGGCCCAGTTATGGCCCAATGAAGTTTACAGAAAATTCAAAGTTCAAAACAGATTTAAAATTCAGGTTCAAATTTCAAAATTGGGACCATTGGGCGTAGGGGTAAAATTCCCGCCTAGCTACCCTAGTCGACAGCCCGGTCGACTGGGCAGTCGACTTGGCTAGGACCAAGTCGACAGCCCTGTCGACTTGGGTGTCGACAGGGGGTGCTCGGCCAGTTTGGCCAGGTGCACCATTTTAGGGTTTGGCTGTGTTTTGGGGCTGTTTTCTGGAAGCTTCCGAGATCTGATGGTCCTAATCTAATTTAGGGTTAATCTAATGGTCTAAAACACATCCTAATCCTATAAATAAGACCCTAAGCTAGCCCTAAATGATCATAATCCTATCCTCTAACTAAACTATGCCAAAATTTTCTATGATCATGGCCTCCACTCAAAATCCTAGCCTCCATCCTCTTTCTAAACTATTTCTATCAAGGCTTTCATGTTCATATAAGCATTTTTAAGTTGTATGAGTGATCATTAGCTTGCATTCATCATCAAGTTGCAAGCTTTATTTTCAAGGCTAGAGTTTTTGGGTGATTTTTGGCAAGGGTTTGCTTATTGGAGTTTAGTGGTGAGTTTCTATAGCCTTAATAATCAATTGTTAAATTGATTATGATAGGATATGATAAGATATGGCTATGTTTGTGGATCAATGTGTTTATGCAAGTTTAGTATAGTGTATGTTGTGTGTTTTGCGAGTTTTATGCTATATGTTATGCAAGTATAATGCTATGTTTTATGATGCTCATTATGCAAAACACTATGTTGAACATTGATTCATATGTAACATGTTATGCAAGCTATATGTGAGATTATATGCAAGTTCATATGTAACATGTTATGCAAGCTATATGTGAGATTATATGCAAGTTCATATGTAACATGTTATGCAAGCTATATGTGAGATTATATGCAAGTTCATATGTAACATGTTATGCAAGTTAGGTGCATGATTATATGCAAGTTCATATGTAACATGTTATGCAAGTTATGTGTTTGGTTATATGCAAATTATGTGCATGATTATATGCAAGTTTATATGTAACATGTTATGCAAGTTATGTGTTTGGTTATATGCAAGTTATGTGCATGATTATATGCAAGTTCATATGTAACATGTTATGCAAGTTATGTGTTTGGTTATATGCAAGTTATGTGCATGATTATATGCAAGTTCATATGTAACATGTTATGCAAGTTATGTGTTTGGTTATATGCAAGTTCACACCTTTGTATGACATAAGAATCATATGCAAGTTACCCCCTTTGTGACATATGTGCTTCATGCAAGTTTGGGTTAAATGCTAGTTGGGTTTAATGTATGCTCATATATGCAAGTTGACACCTTTTAAACCCATGATAAAGTTATATGCTATGTTGGTTAAACCCATGACATTTGTGATGAATCTTCCCTTTATTATGTCATGTTATGAGAACGAATTACGTGGGGAACGATGGGGTTAATATGCATGTTAATAAAATGGTGTGAAATGGGTATGCTTAAGCATAACATAAAGTGAATGGACATAATTGGGAATTTACCTATTAAGTTAGGTCTACCCATATTATGGAATTGGGAATTTACCTATTAAGTTAGGTCTACCCATATTATGGAATTGGGAATTTACCTATTGAGTTAGGTCTACCCATATTCTTGAAATTTGTAATTAATTAGGGATAATTAATACAAATTATGGGGGTGATTAATTAGGTGTAATTAATCGACTAAGACACGAGGTTGGACCCTTTTGTAGCATAAGACTGCCCGGAACCAACCGGCAAATCCAGCGGCTACAAATGATTGGCCCAATGTGAGAGGTCTTAGTCATAAACTAAATACGTGACAAGTGTAAAGACACGAGGTTAGACTTTGTTATGGTGTAAGGCTGCCCGGAACCAACCGGCATATCCAGCTGCCATAAAAGACAGTCAAATGTGAGAGGTCTTTACAAAGGTTACGATCTTAATTAATTAAGAAACACTTAACCAAATTAGCATGTAGTGAGGCATGAGGGGTTAAGTGGGTGCCTTGGGTGGCATGTAGTAACTAGTGGGGGTGCCTTGGGTGGCATAAGGAAACTAGTGGGTTGCCTTGGGTGGTGTAGCGACCCGCAAATCCGAGCTATCTGAGTTGACTAAATACAACACACGTCCAACCCAAATAACACAGAAATACGAACCATTAATAGAAAGAAGATAGAGGATGAGAAATAGAAAGAAAGAAATATTAGAATAGAAGAAAAAACGAAGATCACAAACTCACAGCGGAACGAATAAAATATATTATATAACATAACTTTTGAGATACAAATCAGTAACTTTATATACATACCATCATCAGAGCACAACAGTCATTTCCGGAACAGTTATAAACTCCTGTTTCCAGATACAAACAAGGTCCACAGCGGAATATATGATAGCCTATAGCTAACCGGTGAAGCCTCCTGCTTCCAGCTCCTTCAAATGAATCTGTGAAATCCCGACTACTTGACTGCCCGTACAAATTTGGGCACCCAAGAGTTTAGGGAAAACAAAACAAAATAAACTCTGGGTCAGTCATGGGACTGGTATGAGTAAACTCCAACCACTTGTTTAATTTTAAAAAAAATCCTTTCGAAAGAAAAGATAATAGTAAGACCAGTCCACACATAAACATGGACGGTTTTTACCTTACTATAACCCAAAACACTTTGATATCAAATCCAGTGGTATTATAGTAATGTCTACATCAAATAAATAACCAAATAGCAGAACGCTTGCATCTCACGCTCCACATATATAGTATAAAAATCAAAATCCGCATGGCGCTTATTGGAGATTGGATTTCCAACATGACAAGGTATGGAACCACCTTCCGCTAGTGTATCACTAGAGAGGAATACACTGGGTTCAACAAGAACATCTTGTAACCCGGCCCACACATGACCGACCACTCATTTCGCTTGAGTGTATCGAATGTATATCACCAACGGTTGGGATCAGCAACCGTCTCCCGACTGGGACAACATCGAATAGAATAAGAATTTAAATGAACCTCTAGATAGATGATTATACATCCTAATGGGTGCGACCCACATAGCCATACTGCCTGCCCGATTTTTGTCCTTTCCCGGTTGTTGAGGCCTGAGGCTACGCATACTTACCATTCATCGATAACACAATCACTTTGAATGCCACATCGTCAGATCCGTTAATCACTAGTTGAGTTTGCACAAATATTCTGGATATTATGCTAAGGGATAAATCCGTTGCAACCATATATATTCATACAGACCAACCCATTTGATCATTGGAAATATTCTGTCAGACATTCGTCCATTTACGTTCGTTCTGGGATTGAACGAAACCGAAGGCACAATTTCTATAAATAGAAAAGCCCTTGCACTTTACTCCGTCTTCAATATATTCAGCATACTTGGTTCGCAACGCTTATGCCGATACGGAGTGGTTCTTCGGATAATAATCCAACCGGTCTCTCCATATTGACAACGATGGTCAAAAACTTCGATAGTCTGTGATTTAACTATCGAATAAAAATAGGTGTTCATCCAAACATATCAAACAAATCACTGGGCTCTTTAATTAATATTTATTAATTAAATCACTTCTCCATTTTCTCTATCAATATTTGTTAACCAAATATTTTCAATAACCATATTGGCCCTTTACGCTATTTTTGATTTCGTTTCCTTATCGAATTCTATATATATCGATATATAGATTCCTAATTGTCAAATTTCTTAAAAATATTCTAACTCCTTAAATTCCCGGAAAAATTCGCCATAACCTCCCCTGTATCGGGAGCATCGGGAAATTTCAAATAGCTTCCCGGTATCTTCCTCAATCAAAAGAAAAAGGAAAAAGCCAAGCGGCCTGCCGATACGGCGCATAAAATCTCATATATGAATTAAACATGTACCTTTTTGTCGAGCACATAAATAAAAATCTTCATATACTTCATATCAAACCTGTCTAACACATGTTCACCTGTTTTCAATTCAATTCAATACCCTCTAATCGTTTGAATTCAGTTTCACCCATTTATTCTTTAAATCGGCCATTTTGCCTATTTTACTCCTTTGTTGAACATAACATGTTCAAACAAAATATTCATAACCAAATTGAATTTCAATTTCAATTCCAGTTTCCTTTTTGATTTCGAATATAAGTTTTCAAATCGAAATTGCTTATTCAACCCCAATATCCATTCGAAACCTCCTTAACTAATTTCTATTCAAAATTAGTTAATGCTATTCACTAAATCAAAATCTGGTTTCTGTTTCAAAAATCATATTCATTTACACAACTTGAATTCGCATATATTTTACAACTCAACTCCGAAATGTTCTAAATAGAAACTTCGGATTTTCTCGCTTAAAATAATATTAAATAAACCATTATGGTTTTAAAACGATTCTGGCGCTGCTTTTCTGAAAATTTGATTTTGACATAACTCAAAATCTATACGACGAAATCCAGATTTTTCTCCTTCATTAGAAAACTATTATCAAACCGGTCCTGACGTTTCTTGTTTCAAAGAATTCCGACTTCAATCGAGTTCTATATATTCAATTGAAGTTCGAATCGCCAATTTACGAACTGCAGCGGTGCGGCGAGTTCGTTTTAATTATATTTATATATATAAACTTTAAACTTCGTTTAAAATGAATTCAACTCCATTTTAATTCTATTTGAATTTCTTGATTTAAATTCCAATCTCACTTTTGAATTCTATATTTCAAATCCCAATTCCTTTTCTATTTGATATTCAAATTAAATACTTGAATTTCTATTTCAATTCCATATTCAAATCCCATACTTGAATTCATTTGAATTCTCTTATTCAAACTCTATATTCAAATTCCATTTGAACTTCCATAATCCAATTTCTATATTTGAATTCTATTGAAATTCAAAGGTTCAAACTCCTTTTTAAATTCTAGATTCAAAATTCCATAGTTTAAAATCCATTTGAATTTCATATTCAAATCCCATAGATTAAATCCTGTTTGAATTCAATTTGAATCTCTTATATTCAAATTTCATTTTCCATTTCCATTTGAATTCTAATATTCAAATTCATTTCCAACCCCATTTGAATTCTAATATTCAAACTATATTTTTTTACCCCATTTGAATTTCTTCACTCAAATCCATTTGAATTCCCTTGAATTCAAATTCCATTTCAAAACCATTTGGATTTCCTATTTTGAAATCCTATTTGAAATTCTATTTCCAATTTTACTTTGAAAATCCTATTTCAAAGTTTATTTCAAATTCTATTTTGAAATTCTACATTCAAATCTCTATTTGAATTTCTTTATTTAAATTTTATATCAAACCCTCTATTTGAATTTTCTTTATTCAAATTTTATATCAAAGTCTCTATTTGAATTTTCTTTATTTGAATTCCTTCGAATTCAAATTCTATTTTCCATTCTGATTTCGTCTATTCAAATTCTATTTGAACTTCTATTTGAATTTCTAATATTCAATCTCCTCTTAAAATTCAAATATTTAAACTCCCTTTAAAATTCAAGTGTTATACCCAAATTTCATTTGAGTTATATATTTAAAAATTTCATTTCACATCCTATTTGAAAATTTCATTTCAAATTCCAATTTCACACTTGTATTTCTATTTCTGAATTATCAAATGATAATTCTTTTCACTTCATTTATAACTTCGTTATAAAAGAACTATTTATAAACTTCATTATAAAGAAACTACTTGTTTTATTTTTCAAAAAAACAAGTTTATATTTTATTTCCATTTAAAATTCAAATTCTATTTAAAATAGAATTTTCCCTTTTAAATATCAAATATCCTTCCACGATATTTTTAAATATCATTACTTAAGCCCAGTGATATTTAAACACACAAAGCAACCAATTATTTATTTTTCTAACACATCATATATAAAAATATATATGCAACCAAATAACAAACAGATAATATATTTTGAGGAATCCAGTTGGATTCCTCCAACCTGTTTCCCTGCATCCACAGATGTTAGCACATAAATAATACCCATTCTGCTTCGTGGCAGAATATCGCGGTATAGAAGGTCATCCACTAATCATAGCGTGGGGCGTATAGGGTAATCATCCGCTATGAAACTGCGGGCATCCGCTAATGAGACTGCGGGAATCCAACTAATCAATCAACCCAATATATATATATAATAGCCTAAATAACTAATATATATAAAACAACCAGAAAGCATTCGCATAAGCAACAAACAATTATTTTTAATGAAATAAAAATAATTCTAAAGGTGAGTGAGATTTACTCACTTTGTATTTTCGTTTGCACTTGTACCCATTCCTTTTTGCCCTTTTCCGAGGCGTTAACTCTACACGAATGATTCAAGCCGATTTATCCTTGCCTATGATCATTTAATTATACTTAACGATTAACGATTATTAATTTAACTAACTTATTAAATAAATAAATTAATCTTGTATAAAAAAAAACGTATACCTTACTATTTCCGCAAACCGCTCGACTAATCAATGAACCCGATCTCCAAACAATCCCCGAAACCGCCATCAACCCTTAAAATTCTGCACCGGCCCACTCCGGCATTTCATCAAGCACGTTACCGACAACAACCATTTCCTTGCTGCAAACCAGCCCAAAAACTGACCATATTACTTCGGCGACTCACCAAACACTTAGTAGACAATCCCTTCCATTTACAGTCCCCAATTCCCACTGCCGAATCAAATAAATCACCTTGGCAATGACCCCATTCTCATACTTAAAGCACCCAAATGGCATCACGTCTTTCTCAGTCCTTGGCTGACGAACCCCCTTCCTTTGCAGCAAATCCTTTTTCCCCAAATTAACCTGAAACCACCGCGAACCATCTGCTATCCTCACAACAATCCGCCATCTTCCCAAACTTCCCAATTCAGAGAACGAACTCCCCTGTCAGTCGCACTCCCCATCTAAGGTTGAAATCCCCACCGAACCCTTGAATCACATCATCGTACCTCCTCTACACCACCACAGATCCGTACTCCTTCCACATCTAACAGCAGAACCCCCAAACCTCCAACTACCGAACTCATTAGCAACAGCAGCTCGCGTTCCCTCAATTTGAAGCAAACACAACATCGACTTCTTTGCAATGACCAATACAAGTCACGATGATTACCCAAAATAAATCCACGACTTTTCATTCAACATCGCCCCCTTTTCACGAGTGGTTTCAACGCGTCTTAAGCCTCCAGAGATCTGCGAGTGCGCTTCCAACTTCAGGAGATTCGGTGGACTTTATCGAAGTGTTAAATTTTGATTTTCCGTTCAATTTCTTTTTTTTCTTCTTTTTAATGGTTCAGGCGAAAAGAACTAGAGGAAAGGAATTAGAAGAGTAAAGGATGTATATCGATTTCAGAATGATGGCCTAAATTTATAGGAGCGAGAGGAGACATTAACGTACTGAAGTCATTAAATCATGTTTCCTGGATATCAAATGTGAATGACAGGAATTTGTGCTCGAGGAAAAATATAGGGTGGCTTGATTTCTTTAGGTCTACGTTTTGAGATTTTAGGACGGACTAGGTCGGCTGCACTTCTTTGATCAGACTAATTTGAATTTTATTATGATTATATTTTATATAATATATCTCACGGTCCCTAGCTTTTAAAACCCGAACCGCTTATTTTAACTTAACGACCAATATTCTCGGATTATAACGTTATTTTGAACTCCACGGGACTGATCCTGGAATTTTAATTCAACTGTATAGAACAAAAAATAATTTAAATTAATGATTTAAATTAATTTTGAATTAATATATAAATCGATTTCAGATAATAAAATTTCACAAAAATAAATTATTATTATTCTTCTAATTCAAACAGAACTTATACAAATCAAATGAAGTTTTTAACTGTGAATTACATTGTTTGTTAATAACTCGATATATTCGAAATTATATCCTATATCGATTATTTAATCGATAAATTCAATATAAAATTCATTTATATTCCCAATTAGATATTTAAACTAATTAAAATATTCATTATATAACAGCTAAAAATCCGGGTCGTTACAGGTGGCAATAGAAAATACCATTAGAATACTTAACCAAAGTGGAACATGTAATTTAACATGATTAAAGGGTTAAGTAAGTGCCTTGGGTGGCATGTGGGAATCAAGTAAGTGCCTTGGGTGGCATGTGGAAATCTAGTGGGTGCCTTAAGTGGCAATTGAAATAAGATTAAATGACAAGCTTAAGTAGTAGCTTGTGGGGGCCTTAAGTGGCAATTGAAATATCATTAAATGACAAGCTTAAGTAGTAGCTTGTGGGGGCCTTAAGTGTCAATTGAAATATGATTAAATAACAAGCTTAAGTAGTAGCTTGTGGGGGCCTTGAGTGGCAATTGAAATATGATTAGATGACTTAACCAAACCTTAACATGTAAGTGGGCATGATTTTAAAAAGGGGTTAAGTGGGATGCACTAGATAAAATGACAAGCTTAAGTAGTAGCTTGTGGGGGTCCATTTCAACCAATATCCCAAACGTATCTTTGTGGGCTCGACCCAAGTCGAGGACGGGACACGCATATTGGGCTTGACTGTAAGAGGCCAAAACGGGGTAGCGGTGGCAACGCAAGTCCAACGGGTTTCATATGTGTGTGTGGACCCGGGCTGGTAAGTAAGACGTTGTTGCATCGTGTAGGTATAAGCCGTGCACCATTGATATTATCAGGTTGCCACTTTGGGGAATGATACATCCCACCGTGGGGCCAACACGGGTATCTACGTTAGGGAGCCGATCGCTTGGGGAGTAGTGTGTACACCTAGTGGAGATAGGGGCAGACGACACCTATGTAGTCAGTTAGGGGTACACAAAACTACTATAAAAAATTACTAAGTACACTTAGTGGGATCAACCTTAAGTAGGAATTACCCTTGGGTGGGTAGAACTGGTGTGGTGCAGTGTAGGAATTACCCTTGGGTGGGTAGATCTGGGGTGGTGTAGTGTAGTAATTATCCTTGGGTGGGTAAATGCGTCTTTTCGGTCATTTTAGTACATCCTGTGTTTAGTTGGCTACTTAGTGTAGTCATTATCCCCAGAGGTACCGTACCTTGTTTATATCATACCCTAATTACTTTAATGATTGTATTGTTAAGGTTATAGGACTCGCTCAGACTTATGTCTGACCTCGTTGTTTTTTATCCTTTTCCCAACCCTCAGGTTTTCAGAGTGGGCCTAGCACTAGTGGGCTTTGATCAGGCCGCTTTATCTATCTTTTGGATCTTGGACCGTGGATGTAAAGCTCAGTTTATCTTTTCTATTATGGCTATTAAGTTATGTAGTGGGATTATGTACTTTTGTTTTATCAAGATGGATATTATGTACTTGACTCTTGTTTATGGTTTTGGTGTAACCAAACATGTTTTACTTTCCGCTGCAATGAAATGATGTTTTAAATTCTCAAGTATTACTTATATCTGTCTTGTTGTAATTTTTCTGTTCTATATTCACTTAAAATACTCCACCGATGTTATGGCATTCCCTTAGTGAGTGACCGTAGCGGGTGTGGGGTGTTACACGTGGTATCAGAGCTTAAGGTTACCAGAACAGATAATTTTTTTAGAAAAACTATTTTCTAAGAATATTTTTGAAAGGAGTATTTTCAAAAACATGTCTTTTAAGAGAAAAGTTTTTGAAAGAAAAGCATAATCCCCAATAGCCATATCCATATCTTTCAAATTCTCCGTTTTGAATCTCTTCCTCTCTCGTTTTGAGTTTCCCCTCCGCGTATAGATGATCTTTCTAAGATTGATAAGAATGGAAAACCACTTCAAGGGACTTAGACATTAGTCGGACTAGAAGTTGGTTCAAGAAGGAGGAGGACTTGTAGGTACCTATTGGATAGACGATGGGAGGAAGGCTCAAATAGTTGTTTGGTTAATGAAGAACGAAACCTCATTTTGATGGGAGGTTACGAGTGGAGAATGGGAAGGAGAGGGCTAGTAGTTATCCTTTTGGGAGGAATAGGACACCTTATTAGGATTGTCCAAAGGGGCAAGGGCAAGGTATGGAATCTTCTGGAGGGTAGTTGTATTCCCTCACGGCTAGTGTACCAGATGGGGATAAGACCGTCTAGGTTGGAATTTGGATTTCTTTATTATCCGGTTCGAACTTTATTTGATTCTGACGCATCGAGTTCGTTTATCTCATCGTTGTTAGTTGAGTCACTGCACTTAGACACCAGTTTAGTAGATGATCCCTTAGTTGTTTCAAACCCAATTGGGGGCTCCATGATGTGTTTGGGTTTGAAAGTTTCTATACTTAGCGTTGAGTTTAGATATGATGCTTCTTGGGCTTCACGGGCTATGGGTTAGTTTTGGGCATGGACTGGTTATCCAGTAATGGTGCCGTTCTTGTTTGTGGAAGGAGAGTTGTTAGGCTTACGACCCGCTTGGGTAACACTCTCGAGATCTCTTGTAATCCCATGGAATCTGTTATGCTAAGTTATCTAGAATCGCTTGACACGTCGGTCTAGAGTTTGCGATCTGTTAGAGAGGTCCGGGAATACTCGGATGTGTTTGAGGAGGTGAAGGGCTTACCTCCGGAGCGGGAGATTGACTTCCGAATATATCTGGTAGACAATGCCAAACCAGTATCTTGGCCAGTGTGCCACATGGCTCCTCGTGAGAGGAGGGAACTCCATAAGCAAGTAGGCGATTTGCTTGAGAAGGGGTTCATAAGACGAAGTATATCGGAGTGGGGTGCTCCAGTAGTTTTTGCCACGAAGGCGGATGGGTCCCTCAGACTTTGTGTAGATTATAGGGAGTTTAACAAGATAACAAAGAAGAATAGACACCCATTGCCGAGGATTGATGATCTGTTTGATCAGTTGGTTGGCGCCTCAGTGTTTTCGTAGTAGGACTTAGCCATGGGGTTTCATCAGTTGAGAGTGGCTGAGGATAGTATAGAGAAGACTACCTTTAGGACTCCGGATGGTTTTTATGAGTGGCTGGTGATGCCATTTGGTTTGACGAACGCCCCCGCATACTTTGTTGATTTGATGAGAAGGGTGTTCAGGGAGTACCTAAATAAGTTCGTGATGGTCTTTGTAAATGACATCTTGGTCTTTTCTAGGAGCGAAATAAGTTTTCATATGTGCTCAATAGGTTGAGCAAAGCCAATTATGGGATAAACGGTGGTTTTGGAGCGAGACTGGCGAGGACATCCAAAGTTGGTCAAAGGCTTAATTGTTTAGCCATTTTTACTAGTATCATCTCACGGAGGTCGTCTGAACTCGAAGGAGATATCCCTTGGGTGTTTGTCTGATATTGGTTTAGGCCTTTGGGTCTTGCATTTGGGGGATGTCGAGTTCGACTAGGGTGGTCTGCGTGAGAGATTGACAGTTGTGATGATTTTGGATGGGGTAATATCCTGGTTTTCTCTAAAAGTGGAGAAGAGCATGCCCTACATCTTAGGGAAGTGTTGGAGACTCTTCGAGCGCATAGTCTTAGGACAGCAAAAGTGGAGGGATTCTTAGCATCCTATGAGTTTGAGATAGCATATACCCCTGGCAAGGGTAACGTGGTAGCGGACGCCTTAAGTAGAAAAAGGTTGTCCTTGAGTTCATTGTTCGTTGAACGACGGAGCTTAGAGTTTATTTCTATGTTTGACTTTAGACCTTCCGTTGACTTTGTACCCGGTTTGCTAGCCTCCTTGGAGGTTAGGCCTACTCTTTTGGGACGGATTGGCGAGGCACAGCGAGACGACCCACAGTTGGTTGAGTTAGTAGAGAAGCTCATAAGGGGGGGAGTCTTCCAGCCATTTGAGTAGGTACACCCTAGATGGTAAGGGGTGGTTGTGTAGAGACGGTAGACTTTGTGTACCGCAAGACGAGGGTTTGAGGAAGGCTATACTTGATGAAGCACATCGGTGGAAGATGACCATTCATCCCGGTGGGGACAAGATGTACCAAGACATGAAGCGAGTTTTCTTTTGGGCCGGTATGAAGAAAGACGCGACCGAGTATGTCGCTAGATGCTTGGTGTGCCAACAAGTAAAAGCGGAGCAAAAGAAACCCGGTGGGTTGCTTCACCCATTGGAGGTTCCGCTATGGAAGTGGGATAGTATCTCGATGGATTACCGAGATCGAGGAAGGGTAATACGGGAATTTGTGTTGTGGTAGACAGACTTACTAAGAGCGCCCATTTTATACCCGTGGAGAGTAAGAGAACTGCTCCATGGCTAGCTTCAGTTTACATTCGAGAGATTATTAGATTGCATGGTGTACCTTCCAGTATAGTGAGCGATCGAGATCCTATCTTCACTAGAGAGTTTTGGAAGAGTTTGCAAGAGGCGGTAGGGACTCAGTTGTGTTTGAGTACCGCATATCATCCTCAGACGGATGGCCAGACCGAGAGGGTGAATCGTATTTTAGAAGACCTTTTGAGGCTATGTATCTTAGATTTTGGAGGTACATGAGAAGAGCATCTTCCATTGGTGGAGTTGCCCGACAGACTTAGTGGTGTACATGATGTATTCCATGTAAGCAAGTGCCTACATGAGACCGCAGAGGTGGTAGAGCCGAGCTTGCTTAGAGAAGTAGAGATAGAGCATGATGCGACTATTCGACGAGCTCCTACACGTATCCTTGGGTCAGAGATTAAGAGGTTGAGAAACAGGGAGGTTCAACTAGTCAAAGTGCAATGGGGAGAAGATGAGAGCAACGCTACTTGGGAGACGGAAGCGAAAATGCGTTCATTATACCCATTCCTTTTTGAGGGTATGTCTTTTAACTTCTCCTTTATCGTTTGTCTAGTACTTATCTTATCTTTAGTATGTCCTCTTGTTAGTGCCTTTGACCTTTAGATAGGGTAAACCTATGGTTGAAACATGTGTTTGAGACATGTTATGATTGATGGATGCATGTGGATGCAAGTATTTGCTAGTGGATGCATATACACACACTTTAGACACTAGATCGGCTCAATCACTTCATATTGCATATTGCATATAATTGTGTGTAGGTAGCTATATTTATGGATGTATAATGGTTGTGTTATCATATGGATGATGCATTTTGGTGAATGATTGTGCACTCATGTAGATATAGTATGTGTCGATAGGGTCCTTTCGCATACATATTGGATGCATGGCACTATCATGGTTTGCATATGTTCATACATTAGATAGGGAACATATACACACACTTTTTTGCATATGCTCATACATCATTAGAAATTGTTTTAAGGACAATGGATGCCCGTGTTTGATGGATTGAGTAGATGGTTGTTTGGATGGTAGGATATGCATTCTCCTTAGCTTAGAGATTTCGGGGACGAAATCCTTTAAGGAGGGGAGAATGTAACACCCCAAATTTCGGTTAATGCTAAAATTCACTAATTGCAGAATAAATAATCTCAGATGTGAGAATTGGGGGAAACGGGCTGCGTCATTGAGTTCGTCTCGGAAAAATACGCGAAATAGAGTCCGAAATTTTGTAAATCGGAGTCGGTATGGCCCAGTTATGGCCCAATGAAGTTTATAGAAAATTCAAAGTTCAAAACAGATTTAAAATTTAGGTTCAAATTTCGAAATTGGGACCATTGGGCGTAGGGGAGAAAATTCCCGCCTAGCTACCCAAGTCGACAGCCCGGTCGACTGGGCAGTCGACTTGGCTAGGACCAAGTCGACAGCCCTGTCGACTTGGGTGTCGACGGGGGGTGCTCGGCCAGTTTGGCCTGGTGCACCATTTTAGGGTTTGGCTGTGTTTTGGGGCTGTTTTCTGGAAGCTTCCGAGATCTGATGGTGCTAATCTAAATTAGGGTTAATCTAATGGTCTAAAACACATCCTAATCTTATAAATAAGACCCTAAGCTAGCCCTAAATGATCATAATCCTATCCTCTAACTAAACTATGCCAAAATTTTTATGATCATGGCCTCCACTCAAAATCCTAGCCTCCATCCTCTTTCTAAACTATTTCTATGAAGGCTTTCATGTTCATACAAGCATTTTAAAGTTGTATGAGTGATCATTAGCTTGCATTCATCATCAAGTTGCAAGCTTTATTTTCAAGGCTAGAGTTTTTGGGTGATTTTTGGCAAGGGTTTGCTTATTGGAGTTTAGTGGTGAGTTTCTATAGCCTTAATAATCAATTGTTAAATTGATTATGATAGGATATGATAAGATATGGCTATGTTTGTGGATCAATGTGTTTATGCAAGTTTAGTATAGTGTATGTTGTGTGTTTTGCGAGTTTTATGCTATATGTTATGCAAGTATAATGCTATGTTTTATGATGCTCATTATGCAAAACACTATGTTGAACATTGATTCATATGTAACATGTTATGCAAGCTATATGTGAGATTATATGCAAGTTCATATGTAACATGTTATGCAATCTATATGTGAGATTATATGCAAGTTCATATGTAACATTATGCAAGCTATATGTGAGATTATATGCAAGTTCATATGTAACATGTAATGCAAGTTATGTGCATGATTATATGCAAGTTCATATGTAACATGTTATGCAAGTTATGTGTTTGGTTATATGCAAGTTATGTGCATGATTATATGCAAGTTCATATGTAACATGTTATGCAAGTTATGTGTTTGGTTATATGCAAGTTATGTGCATGATTATATGCAAGTTCATATGTAACATGTTATGCAAGTTATGTGTTTGGTTATATGCAAGTTATGTGCATGATTATATGCAAATTCATATGTAACATGTTATGCAAGTTATGTGTTTGGTTATATGCAAGTTAACATGTGACATGCTATGCAAGTTCACACCTTTGTATGGCATAAGAATCATATGCAAGTTACCCCCTTTGTGACATATGTGCTTCATGCAAGTTTGGGTTAAATGCTAGCTGGGTTTAATGTATGCTCATATATGCAAGTTGACACCTTTTAAACCCATGATAAAGTTATATGCTATGTTGGTTAAACCCATGACATTTGTGATGAATCTTCCCTTTATTATGTCATGTTATGAGAACAAATTACGTGGGGAACGATGGGGTTAATATGCATGTTAATAAAATGGTGTGAAATGGGTATGCTTAAGCATAACATAAAGTGAATGGACATAATTGGGAATTTACCTATTAAGTTAGGTCTACCCATATTATGGAATTGGGAATTTACCTATTAAGTTAGGTCTACCCATATTATGGAATTGGGAATTTACCTATTGAGTTAGGTCTACCCATATTCTTGAAATTTGTAATTAATTAGGGATAATAAATACAAATTATGGGGGTGATTAATTAGGTGTAATTAATCGACTAAGACACGAGGTTGGACCCTTTTGTAGCATAAGACTGCCCGGAACCGACCGGCAAATCCAGCGGCTACAAATGATTGGCCCAATGTGAGAGGTCTTAGTCATAAACTAAATATGTGACAAGTGTAAAGACACGAGGTTAGACTCTGTTATGGTGTAAGGCTGCCCGGAACCAACCGACATATCCAGCTGCCATAAAAGATAGTCTAATGTGAGAGGTCTTTACAAAGGTTACGATCTTAATTAATTAAGAAACACTTAACCAAATTAGCATGTAGTGAGGCATGAGGAGTTAATGTGTGCCTTGGGTGGCATGTAGTAACTAGTGGGGGTGCCTTGGGTGGTATAAGGAAACTAGTGGGTTGCCTTGGGTGGCAATAGAAAATACGATTAGAATACTTAACCAAAGTGGAACATGTAATTAAACATGATTAAAGGGTTAAGTAAGTGCCTTGGGTGGCATGTGGGAATCAAGTAAGTGCCTTGGGGGGCATGTGGAAATCTAGTGGGTGCCTTAAGGGGCAATTGAAATAAGATTAAATGACAAGCTTAAGTAGTAGCTTGTGGGGGCCTTAAGTGGCAATTGAAATATGATTAAATGACAAGCTTAAGTAGTAGCTTGTGGGGGCCTTGAGTGGCAATTGAAATATGATTAGATGACTTAACCAAACCTTAACATGTAAGTGGGCATGATTTTAAAAAGGGGTTAAGTGGGATGCACTAGATAAAATGACAAGCTTAAGTAGTAGCTTGTGGGGGCCCATTTCAACCAATATCCCAAACGTATCTTTGTGGGCTCGACCCAAGTCGAGGACGGGACACGCATATTGGGCTTGACTGTAAGAGGCCAAAACGGGGTAGCGGTGGCAACGCAAGTCCAACGAGTTTCATATGCGTGTGTGGACCCGGGCTGGTAAGTAAGACGTTGTTGCATCGTGTAGGTATAAGCCGTGCACCATTGATATTATCAGGTTGCCACTTTGGGGAATGATACACCCCACTGTGGGGCCAGCACGAGTATCTACGTTAGGGAGCCGATCGCTTGGGGAGTAGTGGGTACACCTAGTGGAGATAGGGGCAGACGACACCTATGTAGTCAGCTAGGGGTACACGAAACTACTATAAAAAATTACTAAGTACACTTAGTGGGATCAACCTTAAGTAGGAATTACCCTTGGGTGGGTAGAACTGGTGTGGTGCAGTGTAGGAATTACCCTTGGGTGGGTAGATCTGGGGTGGTGTAGTGTAGTAATTATCCTTGGGTGGGTAAATGCGTCTTTTCGGTCATCTTAGTACATCCTGTGTTTAGTTGGCTACTTAGTGTAGTCATTATCCCCAGAGGTACCGTACCTTGTTTATATCATACCCTAATTACTTTAATGATTGTATTGTTAAGGTTATATGTAACAACCCGAAAATCTGGGCCAGTTTAAAATTTTTATTTTGGCCATTTTAGCGAATTTTGATTATTTAAAATGAATTATTTTAAATAATATCGACGATGAATTTATTTTGAATAGAATTCAACGTATATATTATATACGTCGTCGTTAGAATATAAATATTTATATATAATTATAAATAGAATTGAAAATGGCGCGGTAGTTCGAAAATTCGATTTCTAATTTCAAATGAATATACAGAATTCGTTATAAGTCAGAATTGAACGAAACAAGAAATATTTGAATCTGATGAAGAATATCTTTCTAACGAAGTTAACAAACCGAGATTTCACTTTAGAAATGATAAGATATGTCCAGTTGAAAATTCAGAATAGTCGCTGTGGAATTTATATATATTTTATATAATATATAGCCCTTAAAAATGGACATTTTGCAAACGACCTCGGATTTCGACGAAACCACTTTTGTTGGATCCGCAGGGTCAAGTTATTGTTAGGTTTCAAATTTCATAATTTTTCGAGTCAATATGTGAGTGTGGCAAAAGAAAACGCGTTTGACCAATTTCTGTTGATTTTAATCGAATGGAAATTGGCCATTTCTCAAACGGTCTCAGAATTCGACGAAACTAGTTTTGTTATGACCATATCGTCAATACGAAGCTAGAAAATGTTTTTCTGGAATTTTTCTAGTTAGTATGTGACCCCGGTAATTTGAAATGTGCGTTTAAAATTCAATATAATGATTTAAATGAAAATTCAAAAGGAAACTGATTGTAACGATCAAATCAGCTTGCGATACATATCCCATTGTGTTCGGAATGGGGGTGAAACGCTATGGACGACAGGCGGTGGGCCTCGTTTTGAGGTCGTATGTAAAAGTCAACCTTTTTGAATAATTAAATAATTAAATAAAAAAAATATATAAAATAAATTCTTTCTCCCCCCTTTACCTTCGTACTGCCCCCCCCCCCCCCCCGTTCATTCGATTACAACCAGAAACTAAATAAAAAAAAAGGGGAAGAAAACCCTAAGACTATCGATCGACGCAGCCGATCCACCGCTTCTCCTCCTCCTTCAATCCGACTGGCCCCCCCCTCAGGCGAACGCCGCCAAGAGCAGAGCAGCCCCCCCTCCTAGACCGCACGAGCGCGACGAAGAGCCCCCCCGAAGTCAACGCTTTCACCGTTCGAAGTCACAGCGCCACCGCGAAGCCCAACTCCGCCTTGCCGCCGACGAACTGCGAAGTTCTTTCCCCCCCTGTAAGTATTTCCTTTTATTTTTATTATTTTATTTTTATTTTATATAAACGTAATTTAAAAAAACTGAATTTATAAAATTAGGTTTAAAAACTGAAAATTAAAAACTGATTTTATAAAAGCAAGTTAAAACAGATTTTTTATAAAAGAAAAACTGAAATGTTTTAAAAAGTATTTTAAAACTGAATTTTAAAGTATATTAAAACTGAATTTTAAAGTATATTAAAACTGAATTTTAAAGTATTTTAAAACTGAATTTTAAAGTATTTTAAAACTGGATTTTTAAAAAGTATTTTAAAACTGAAATGATTTTTTTTTAAAAAAAGTATAAAACTGAAATGATTTTTTTTAAGTATAAAGCCTGATTTTTAAAAAAAGGATTTGGACTTGAAAATAAAGATCATATTTTTAAAAATAGAAAAGATGGAATTTTTGTTAAGTAGAAGAAGTAAGGTATGATTCTCATATTTTTAAAGCAATAAAAATATAATTTTACATCAAAAGAATAATAAAAATATAATCTTTATATTTAATAGCGAAGTCAAAATGCAATCTTTATATATTGAATAACATAGTAAAAATTCGATTTTTTTTACCTATGTAGAGGATACAGGCAACGAAAGCAACAAATAGGCGAAGTAGGCGAAGATTTCTATTAAGGAAAAAATCGTGTTAGTGGATAGCTATTGGTGAGGATTTCTCACTCTTCAATTTCTTTTTATAATTTTATATATGTGTTGAAAGTGGAAGTGAATTGCTATATATAAATATATATATATATATATATATATATATATATATATATATATATATATATATATACGCCCCTCGTCCACAAACCATGGACGATATTTATTGGTTGAAATTGTTGTGAAAATTGATTGATAGCGAAGTGAAATAACATATATATGAAAAGTGAAATTTATATATATAGCGAAGTGAAATAACATATATATGAAAAGTGAAATTTATATATATAGCGAAGTGAAATAACATATATATGAAAAGTGAGATTTATATATATAGCGAAGTGAAATAACATATATATGAAGAGTGAAATTTATATATATAGCAAAGTGAAAATATCGAATATATTGAAAGTGAAAATATCGAATATATGAAAAGTGAAATTTATATATATAGCGAAGTGAAATAACATATATATGAAAAGTGAAATTTATATATATAGCGAAGTGAAATAACATATATATGAAAAGTGAAATTTATATATATAGCGAAGTGAAATAACATATATATGAAGAGTGAAATTTATATATATAGCAAAGTGAAAATATCGAATATATGAAAAGTGAAATTTATATATATAGCGAAGTGAAAATATCGAATATATTGAAAGTGAAAATATCGAATATATGAAAAGTGAAATTTATATATATAGCGAAGTGAAATAACATATATATGAAAAGTGAAATTTATATATATAGCGAAGTGAAATAACATATATATGAAAAGTGAGATTTATATATATAGCGAAGTGAAATAACATATATATGAAGAGTGAAATTTATATATATAGCAAAGTGAAAATATCGAATATATTGAAAGTGAAAATATCGGATATATTGAAAGTGAAAATATTCGAATTGAAAACGATGTATATGAAATATTCGAATTGAACTGAATAGAAAAGGAATTCGAAATGAATAGAATAGAACAGGAAATTGAATTGAATAGAAAACGAATTCGAATTGAATTGAATAGAAAACGAATTCGAATTGAATTGAATAGAAAACGAATTCGAATTGAATTGAATAGAAAACGAATTCGAATTGAATTGAATAGAAAACGAATTCGAATTGAATTGAATAGAAAACGAATTCGAATTGAATTGAATAGAAAACGAATTCGAATTGAATTGAATAGAAAACGAATTCGAATTGAATTGAATAGAAAACGAATTCGAATTGAATTGAATAGAAAACGAATTCGAATTGAATTGAATAGAAAACGAATTCGAATTGAATTGAATAGAAAACGAATTCGAATTGAATTGAATAGAAAACGAATTCGAATTGAATTGAATAGAAAACGAATTCGAATTGAATTGAATAGAAAACGAATTCGAAATGAATTGAATTGAAAACGAATTCAAATGGAATTGAAATTTGAATTGAATAGAAATGAATTTTAAAACGAATTTATAAGGAAG
The DNA here is from genome assembly GCA_030737875.1 of Allium sativum. Taxonomy (NCBI): domain Eukaryota; kingdom Viridiplantae; phylum Streptophyta; class Magnoliopsida; order Asparagales; family Amaryllidaceae; genus Allium; species Allium sativum. Next base: position 483,706,845 of record CM060924.1, read on the forward strand.
AATTCAATTGTGATTTGAATTAAAAAGGAAGTTGAAAATGTTTTTGAAACGAAGTCAAAACTATTTATATAATTCGTTTTAAATAGAAATCGACGAAATATATATTATATATATATTATATATATAATAAATGGCCTGAATAGAACGCGCCGCGCTGCGGCAGTTCGCGAATTTCGACCATTGACTTCGAACGGACATTACGGGAGATCCGACCGTCGGATTCTCCTGAAATCAGAACCGTTGGGTTCGTATCGAAAAGAGCTTTCTAAGGAATATTAGAAATTTGAAATCTAACGGTTGGATTTGGAGATACGTCCAAATCAAATTCGAAAAAGGTCGCTGTAAGTGCAGTTCGATGGCCATTGATGGAAATCGACTGTACGGGCCTTGATAAAATTATTAAAAATAGTAATAATTTGTGTAAAATCATAAGAAATGATTTGTGAAGAATTGGGATGAAAAACTCCATATTTGGAAAGATAAAAATAGATTTTTATCGAAATGAACTAGTTATTAACTAGGAAAAATAATCCAATGGTTATAAATAAATAAATTGGATTAGATTTGAATTGAAATTATCTTTGGATAATTTCGATATTGGATTCCGTGATTATACAGATATCGTGATGGGAATTTGGAAGATATCGATATCGTTATTCCCGATATGATATCTGTTGGTTTCAGGATTTGATATTAAATATAAGTCGATACTCTCTCTATTCAAAACCTTATATTTAATGTCAAATTTGATTGATTGATGGTTTGGATTGTGCTCGACCAGTTTATGAGCAGAATATGCTTTTACATTTAGCATTGGGTTGGGTTGAAAATATCTGTGTGCTAACGCCTTGTGAAACACTTCACGATTTGACGATAAGGTGTTTAGCGATGTTGTGTTCATTTCAAATTTAACGAATGATTGTGAAATGATATTTTTCTTAAGTGAAAAGAAATGTATTCCCGATTTTGGACAGGGAATGTTTTATAAAAATGTTTTATAAAACAGAAAGGATTTCGAGGCCCAAAACCCGATGATTTCTAAAATGATTTAGAAATGTATTATATGTTACATTGTGGTTCATCGCGTATTCGATCAGTTGCTATTAATGATGTATCTGTTTGGTGGCGGAGAATTTATTCTCTTGCTTAACACCCTTCTTTGAGACGTACGAGCTCAAAGGTTATGTGATTAATAGTGGCTGATCATATGCGTGAATTACAGATGTGAAGTACTATATTTTGAAAGTACTTGTGATTATTACGTTGTGAAATGATTTTCCCTACTTCGGGATATGAAATGATTTAGTATGTGGCTAAAGATTCGGGTAACCCTGAGACTAAAAGTATGGGTGAGAGGGCGGTGTATGCTCTCCATGAGTGGGAGGTGCATCGTCGGTGTACCCTACTCCTATGTGGGGTAGGTGCACATATATATATCGAGTTGCGAGGTGCGTACCCTTTGCCTTGTCGATGGGGAGCACGATATTTGGTTGCATACTTGTTTGTATGCATTGTTATGTTTTGGAATTCACATTTCCAAACGATTTGATTTGAGATCCCGAAGTGAAATCTACTTTGATATAGAAAGTTAGATATGTATTTCAAATGATTTGAAATAAGAAATCGGGAATAAAATCCAAAGGAATAATTTCTGTAAATTGAATTGGATTTGGAAAATCTAAGTGTAGTGATTAATCTAAATGGGTAGATTGGGATATTGCATGTTGATTGATGCATAGTAGATCCATATATCTATATTGATTATTGTTTATACACTGGTATTCATGGGGGTAAACCCGTTCCGCGTTAGCGGCGTGGTCCCGTGATATGCCATTTTAGTAAATAAGTTAATTATAACTGTTAGAGTTTCTCACACCAGTCCCATGACTGACCTGTAGTTTGCTTTTCCCTTGCGAACTCGGGTGCCCCTATTTTCCACACGGGCAGTCGAGTAGTTTTATTTTGCAGATGTATTGAGCAGGATTCTGGATTGAAGCTTTAAGCTGTGTCCAGGCATTTACAGTCTTCCGCTGTGTAGTTTATATTTCCGCTGTGCACTGTTTTACATTTATGTAAATTTATCTTCCGCTGTGTATTATTATCGATATACTCTGATATTCTTTACTCTGATGTAACATTATTATGATGTTTATTGAAGTCTTCTGTTATTTGTTCTGATGTGTTGTATACCCAAAGTTAGCGTATGCGGGATTCGAACGGTCTTGGTCGGTTTAGCGATCGATTGGGTCCGGGCAAAATCCGTGTCGTTACAACGTGGTATCAGAGCTTTGGTTAAACTCAAATCTTTGGGGTACAACTCGTTAGAACTGAACAAAAGACTCATCAGAGGTAGGATTAGTAATGTCCTATAAAAGAATCCTCATTAGAGATAGAATCAGTAGCATTCTAGAATGAGTGACTCGTTAGAGATGGGGTTAGAAATGCCCCAGAATGAGTCGAGAGTTATTTGTTTATAAATAACGTATTTGTGATTATATATATAATCTGATTTTAGAAAATATGATTTTAAATATATAAAATTATATATTTGAAAATATAATCAATTAATTGATTGATGTTTGTGTTGTTGGTTTACTTGTTTGATAATTTTTAACCATTTAGCCAATTGAACCAAATAGTAAACTGTATTGAAATTTGGTTGCAAATGCATGCATATACTTGCACTTACATTGAACAGGTCATAGCAAGGAGGCTAGAGCAGAGAATAAAATTTGTTTGCCCGACAAATAGGTACATGTTTACTACATGATTTACTGTTTTGTTTGGGTGATGATGATTTTGTGAGCCTATTGGCTAGCCGCTTGGCTTTTTCTTTTTCTTTTTGAGATCTGAAGGACCGGTGAAGCTATTTGTAATTCCCCGATGCTCCCGGTGCAGGGGAGGTTATGGCGAAATTTTTCAAAAATTTAGGGTGTTAGCCAAATTTTTGTAATTTTGAAAATTCTCCGAGACTGAAAAGTTGGAGAAAGGAAGCCAGATCGAACGTAGAGTTGATTAATCAAACCACTTTCGACTTTGTTCCTTTTCGGGGACGAAAAGTTTTAAGTGGGGGAGATTGTAACAACCCGAAAATCTGGGCCAGTTTAAAATTTTTATTTTGGCCATTTTAGCGAATTTTGATTATTTAAAATGAATTATTTTAAATAATATCGACGATGAATTTATTTTGAATAGAATTCGACGTATATATTATATACGTCGTCGTTAGATTATAAATATTTATATATAATTATAAATAGAATTGAAAATGGCGCGGTAGTTCGAAAATTCGATTTCTAATTTCAAATGAATATACAGAATTCGTTATAAGTCAAAATTGAACGAAACAAGAAATATTTGAATCTGATGAAGAATATCTTTCTAACGAAGTTAACAAACCGAGATTTCACTTTAGAAATGATAAGATATGTCCAGTTGAAAATTCAGAATAGTCGCTGTGGAATTTATATATATTTTATATAATATATAGCCCTTAAAAATGGACATTTTGCAAACGACCTCGGATTTCGACGAAACCACTTTTGTTGGATCCGCAGGGTCAAGTTATTGTTAGGTTTCAAATTTCATAATTTTTCGAGTCAATATGTGAGCGTGGCAAAAGAAAACGCGTTTGACCAGTTTCTGTTGATTTTAATCGAATGGAAATTGGCCATTTCTCAAACGGTCTCAGAATTCGACGAAACTAGTTTTGTTATGACCATATCGTCAATACGAAGCTAGAAAATGTTTTTCTGGAATTTTTCTAGTTAGTATGTGACCCCGGTAATTTGAAATGTGCGTTTAAAATTCAATATAATGATTTAAATGAAAATTCAAAAGGAAACTGATTGTAACGATCAAATCAGCTTGCGATACATATCCCATTGTGTTCGGAATGGGGGTGAAACGCTATGGACGACAGGCGGTGGGCCTCGTTTTGAGGTCGTATGTAAAAGTCAACCTTTTTGAATAATTAAATAATTAAATAAAAAAAATATATAAAATAAATTCTTTCTCCCCCCTTTACCTTCGTACTGCCCCCCCCCCCCCCGTTCATTCGATTACAACCAGAAACTAAATAAAAAAAAAAGGGGAAGAAAACCCTAAGACTATCGATCGACGCAGCCGATCCACCGCTTCTCCTCCTCCTTCAATCCGACTGGCCCCCCCTCAGGCGAACGCCGCCAAGAGCAGAGCAGCCCCCCCTCCCAGACCGCACGAGCGCGACGAAGAGCCCCCCCGAAGTCAACGCTTTCACCGTTCGAAGCCACAACGCCACCGCGAAGCCCAACTCCGCCTTGCCGCCGACGAACTGCGAAGTTCTTTCCCCCCTGTAAGTATTTCCTTTTATTTTTATTATTTTATTTTTATTTTATATAAACGTAATTTAAAAAAAAACTGAATTTATAAAATTAGGTTTAAAAACTGAAAATTAAAAACTGATTTTATAAAAGCAAGTTAAAACAGATTTTTATAAAAGAAAAACTGAAATGTTTTAAAAAGTATTTTAAAACTGAATTTTAAAGTATATTAAAACTGAATTTTAAAGTATATTAAAACTGAATTTTAAAGTATTTTAAAACTGAATTTTAAAGTATTTTAAAACTGGATTTTTAAAAAGTATTTTAAAACTGAAATGATTTTTTTTTAAAAAAAGTATAAAACTGAAATGATTTTTTTTAAGTATAAAGCCTGATTTTTAAAAAAAGGATTTGGACTTGAAAATAAAGATCATATTTTTAAAAATAGAAAAGATGGAATTTTTGTTAAGTAGAAGAAGTAAGGTATGATTCTCATATTTTTAAAGCAATAAAAATATAATTTTACATCAAAAGAATAATAAAAATATAATCTTTATATTTAATAGCGAAGTCAAAATGCAATCTTTATATATTGAATAACATAGTAAAAATTCGATTTTTTTTACCTATGTAGAGGATACAGGCAACGAAAGCAACAAATAGGCGAAGTAGGCGAAGATTTCTATTAAGGAAAAAATCGTGTTAGTGGATAGCTATTGGTGAGGATTTCTCACTCTTCAATTTCTTTTTATAATTTTATATATGTGTTGAAAGTGGAAGTGAATTGCTATATATAAATATATATATATATATATATATATATATATATATACGCCCCTCGTCCACAAACCATGGACGATATTTATTGGTTGAAATTGTTGTGAAAATTGATTGATAGCGAAGTGAAATAACATATATATATGAAAAGTGAAATTTATATATATAGCGAAGTGAAATAACATATATATGAAAAGTGAAATTTATATATATAGCGAAGTGAAATAACATATATATGAAAAGTGAGATTTATATATATAGCGAAGTGAAATAACATATATATGAAGAGTGAAATTTATATATATAGCAAAGTGAAAATATCGAATATATTGAAAGTGAAAATATCGAATATATGAAAAGTGAAATTTATATATATAGCAAAGTGAAATAACATATATATGAAAAGTGAAATTTATATATATAGCGAAGTGAAATAACATATATATGAAAAGTGAAATTTATATATATAGCGAAGTGAAATAACATATATATGAAGAGTGAAATTTATATATATAGCAAAGTGAAAATATCGAATATATGAAAAGTGAAATTTATATATATAGCGAAGTGAAAATATCGAATATATTGAAAGTGAAAATATCGAATATATGAAAAGTGAAATTTATATATATAGCGAAGTGAAATAACATATATATGAAAAGTGAAATTTATATATATAGCGAAGTGAAATAACATATATATGAAAAGTGAGATTTATATATATAGCGAAGTGAAATAACATATATATGAAGAGTGAAATTTATATATATAGCAAAGTGAAAATATCGAATATATTGAAAGTGAAAATATCGGATATATTGAAAGTGAAAATATTCGAATTGAAAACGATGTATATGAAATATTCGAATTGAACTGAATAGAAAAGGAATTCGAAATGAATAGAATAGAACAGGAAATTGAATTGAATAGAAAACGAATTCGAATTGAATTGAATAGAAAACGAATTCGAATTGAATTGAATAGAAAACGAATTCGAATTGAATTGAATAGAAAACGAATTCGAATTGAATTGAATAGAAAACGAATTCGAATTGAATTGAATAGAAAACGAATTCGAATTGAATTGAATAGAAAACGAATTCGAATTGAATTGAATAGAAAACGAATTCGAATTGAATTGAATAGAAAACGAATTCGAATTGAATTGAATAGAAAACGAATTCGAATTGAATTGAATAGAAAACGAATTCGAATTGAATTGAATAGAAAACGAATTCGAATTGAATTGAATAGAAAACGAATTCGAAATGAATTGAATTGAAAACGAATTCAAATGGAATTGAAATTTGAATTGAATAGAAATGAATTTTAAAACGAATTTATAAGGAAGAATTCAATTGTGATTTGAATTAAAAAGGAAGTTGAAAATGTTTTTGAAACGAAGTCAAAACTATTTATATAATTCGTTTTAAATAGAAATCGACGAAATATATATTATATATATTATATATATAATAAATGGCCTGAATAGAACGCGCCGCGCTGCGGCAGTTCGCGAATTTCGACCATTGACTTCGAACGGACATTACGGGAGATCCGACCGTCGGATTCTCCTGAAATCAAAACCGTTGGGTTCGTATCGAAAAGAGCTTTCTAAGGAATATTAGAAATTTGAAATCTAACGGTTGGATTTGGAGATACGTCCAAATCAAATTCGAAAAAGGTCGCTGTAAGTGCAGTTCGATGGCCATTGATGGAAATCGACTGTACGGGCCTTGATAAAATTATTAAAAATAGTAATAATTTGTGTAAAATCATAAGAAATGATTTGTGAAGAATTGGGATGAAAAACTCCATATTTGGAAAGATAAAAATAGATTTTTATCGAAATGAACTAGTTATTAACTAGGAAAAATAATCCAATGGTTATAAATAAATAAATTGGATTAGATTTGAATTGAAATTATCTTTGGATAATTTCGATATTGGATTCCGTGATTATACAGATATCGTGATGGGAATTTGGAAGATATCGATATCGTTATTCCCGATATGATATCTGTTGGTTTCAGGATTTGATATTAAATATAAGTCGATACTCTCTCTATTCAAAACCTTATATTTAATGTCAAATTTGATTGATTGATGGTTTGGATTGTGCTCGACCAGTTTATGAGCAGAATATGCTTTTACATTTAGCATTGGGTTGGGTTGAAAATATCTGTGTGCTAACGCCTTGTGAAACACTTCACGATTTGACGATAAGGTGTTTAGCGATGTTGTGTTCATTTCAAATTTAACGAATGATTGTGAAATGATATTTTTCTTAAGTGAAAAGAAATGTATTCCCGATTTTGGACAGGGAATGTTTTATAAAAATGTTTTATAAAACAGAAAGGATTTCGAGGCCCAAAACCCGATGATTTCTAAAATGATTTAGAAATGTATTATATGTTACATTGTGGTTCATCGCGTATTCGATCAGTTGCTATTAATGATGTATCTGTTTGGTGGCGGAGAATTTATTCTCTTGCTTAACACCCTTCTTTGAGACGTACGAGCTCAAAGGTTATGTGATTAATAGTGGCTGATCATATGCGTGAATTACAGATGTGAAGTACTATATTTTGAAAGTACTTGTGATTATTACGTTGTGAAATGATTTTCCCTACTTCGGGATATGAAATGATTTAGTATGTGGCTAAAGATTCGGGTAACCCTGAGACTAAAAGTATGGGTGAGAGGGCGGTGTATGCTCTCCATGAGTGGGAGGTGCATCGTCGGTGTACCCTACTCCTATGTGGGGTAGGTGCACATATATATATCGAGTTGCGAGGTGCGTACCCTTTGCCTTGTCGATGGGGAGCACGATATTTGGTTGCATACTTGTTTGTATGCATTGTTATGTTTTGGAATTCACATTTCCAAACGATTTGATTTGAGATCCCGAAGTGAAATCTACTTTGATATAGAAAGTTAGATATGTATTTCAAATGATTTGAAATAAGAAATCGGGAATAAAATCCAAAGGAATAATTTCTGTAAATTGAATTGGATTTGGAAAATCTAAGTGTAGTGATTAATCTAAATGGGTAGATTGGGATATTGCATGTTGATTGATGCATAGTAGATCCATATATCTATATTGATTATTGTTTATACACTGGTATTCATGGGGGTAAACCCGTTCCGCGTTAGCGGCGTGGTCCCGTGATATGCCATTTTAGTAAATAAGTTAATTATAACTGTTAGAGTTTCTCACACCAGTCCCATGACTGACCTGTAGTTTGCTTTTCCCTTGCGAACTCGGGTGCCCCTATTTTCCACACGGGCAGTCGAGTAGTTTTATTTTGCAGATGTATTGAGCAGGATTCTGGATTGAAGCTTTAAGCTGTGTCCAGGCATTTACAGTCTTCCGCTGTGTAGTTTATATTTCCGCTGTGCACTGTTTTACATTTATGTAAATTTATCTTCCGCTGTGTATTATTATCGATATACTCTGATATTCTGTACTCTGATGTAACATTATTATGATGTTTATTGAAGTCTTCTGTTATTTGTTCTGATGTGTTGTATACCCAAAGTTAGCGTATGCGGGATTCGAACGGTCTTGGTCGGTTTAGCGATCGATTGGGTCCGGGCGAAATCCGTGTCGTTACATTATAGGACTCGCTCAGACTTATGTCTGACCCCGTTGTTTTTTATCTTTTTCCCAACCCTCAGGTTTTCAGAGTGGGCCTAGCACTAGTGGGCTTTGATCAAGCCGCTTTATCTATCTTTTGGAGCTTGGACCGTGGATGTAAAGCTCAGTTTATCTTTTCTATTATGGCTATTAAGTTATGTAGTGGGATTATGTACTTTTGTTTTATCAGGATGGATATTATGTACTTGACTCTTGTTTATGGTTTTGGTGTAACCAAACATGTTTTACTTTCCGCTGCAATGAAATGATGTTTTAAATTCTCAAGTATTACTTATATCTGTCTTGTTGTAATTTTCCTGTTCTATATTCACTTAAAATACTCCACCGATGTTATGGCATTCCCTTAGTGAGTGACCGTAGCGGGTGTGGGGTGTTACATATCCTGTCTTTAATTGGGTTAAAGAACCAATGCCATTTAAACACGGTTCACAATAAACCCAAAATCACATTCTATTCCATCGGCCTTTAACCGTAAATTAGCAAGTGAATAATTCCCTATGTGTTAACCCCGAAGGCTGAAACCAACATTAGATCAATACTCAGGAAACCATTCAACTTACTAATCTCCAGTTAGTTTCTGATTTTCTTAACTCCGTTGGGTCTAAGAACGGTATTATTAATGATACCATTCACGACAACCCAAATCACATTCCATTAATTATTGGGTTAAAGAACAAGTGTTATTTAAAACACCGTTCACGATAAACCCAAAAATCAATTCAAATTCAATTCCAATCAAATACCATTTATTTGGTATACTTCATTAAATCTAAATAAAAAGATTTAATCTTTTTCTCAATTGGGTTTTAGAACAGTGTTAATGAAGACACCATTCACGACAAACCCAAATCCCATTTGATATTAAATACAAGGCTCTGAATAGAAAATATATCGGCTTATATTCAATATCAAATTCTACGACCAACAAATATCGTATTGAAAATAACAATATAAATATATCTTTCAAATTACCATAACAATATCTGTATTATCACGAAATCCAACATCGAAATATTCCAAAGACAATTTCGATTCAAATCCATTCCAATTCAATTATTGGAAATTCTGGTTACTTTTAAATACCTTTCAAATCCAATTTATTTATTTCAAAAATAAATGGATTATAGTTCTAGTTCAAAACTAGTTCATTTCGTTAAAAATCTATTTTTATCTTTTCAAATTTGGAGTTTTTTATCCCAATTCTTTCCAAATCACTTCTTATGATTTTACATAAATTATTACTATTTTTAATAATTTTATCAAGGCCCGTACAGTCGATTTCCATCAACGGCCATCGAACTGCACTTATAGCGACCTTTTCCAAATTTGATATGGACATAATTCCAAATCCAACCATTAGATTTAAAATCTCTAATATTCGTTAGAAAGCACTTTTCGATACGAACCCAACGGTTCCGGTTTTAGGAGAATCCGACAGTCGAATCTCCCATAATATCCATTCGAAGTCAATGGTCGAAATTTGCGAACTACCGTAGCGCGGCGCGTTCTATTCAGGCCATTATATATATAATATATATGTTATATATATTTCATCGATTTCCTTTCAAAACTTATTTTATAAATCGTTTTAAATTCGTTTTCAAAACGATTTCAACTTCATATTCAATTTCTAATCAAAATTGAATTTTCCATATCATTAATCTATAAATGATAATATTTTCAAAATGTTATATTTTGAAATCACTTCCTTTTCTATATTCATTATAAAAATGAATAAAATCGATATGAATATCGTTCACGTCAAAACGGCGTAAATCTAATCAATACGGCTTTTATTCAACACATGAATGTTTATTCTATTCAACACATGAATATTTATTTTATTCAACACATGAATATTTATTCTATTCAACACATGAATATTTAATTTTATTTAACACATGAATTTTCTTCTATCCAACACATGAATATATATTTTATTTTCCAACTTAGAATGAGGCCCAATCAATTACCATATAATGTTAATTATATAGATTCCCTACAACACATGTATATAATAGCAACGATAAATCATCAACCATCATCCAGAGTGCACCACACAACTGCATAAGCATTAAATATAAATAATTAACGCTTACACAGTCTGTCAACCCATCAGTCGACATACTACTAAACAATTGGGATTAGTGTACGTCAATACCATCCCAACACCCGTGTGGGGTTTCAATCAATCAAACACATATTTCGTTTGTGCAGTTGGGTGATGTGTAAAATTTATCGTCCCAATCTATGTCAGTCAAATAAGTGTACATGAACAACTCATACTGATTTGTAAATGAATATCTATTTTATTCACATCAACGTTAAAAATTATATTTTTAACTATAAAATATTTTATTCCATTCCACATCACACAATCAATATTCACACCACAAACAACAAACAAACAAGTCATCCATGGTCTATGGACAACGGGTGTCGGGTGCTGCTAAGCACCGTCTGCATCCTAGTATATATTTCAACTAGAAAACAAATTAAAAGTGAGGAGTTTTCACTGAGGGTTCCACCCCGCCGTTCTCTATTTCTGAACTTCTGAATCGTTTGGATTTGTTTGTAATTCCAATGCAGTCTTTACCCCGCTATTCATTGTAAAAATTATATTTTTATTGCTTCATTCCAATAAATAAAAATCATATTTTTATTTCTACTTCATATATTTTTAAAAATCAAATCTTTTTATTCTTTAAAAATTCAACCTTTTTATGCATGAAAAATTCAACCCTTTTTATACATGAAAAATTTAACCTTTTTATACATGAAAAAATATTCAACCTTTTTACATATGAAAATTTTAACCTTTTTATACATTAAAAATATTCAACCTTTATATACATGACATTCATATAAAAATTTCATTTTTATCTCACTTTCACATATGTAAAAATCGGATTTTTACTCATGAATAAAAATCAAATCCTTTTCTAATTAAAAATCTCATTTTTAACTCCATGTTATTATATATAAAAACGATTTAAAATCAATGTTTTTTTATATTTTCAAATCAAAGTGTATTCATGTTTTTCTAAACTAAAAGCCTCATTTTTATATGATTAAAAAAAATCTTATCGTTTTATTTTCAAAATCTAATCTTTATCTTAGTCGAAGATCTAAACTTTCCTAATCAATGATCTAAACTTTATATAATAAAATCTTAACTTTATATATAATAAAAATCTTAGCTTTATAATCATAAAAATATTTACTTTATCTACCTATAAAAACTGAATTTAAAAGCATGTTATAAAAATATAAAAACTGATTTTAAAAGTAAAATAAGCAAGGAAACTCACAGTTATTGTCTTCAGGGGGGTCGGAGCATCGCCGTTGGTGCTGGTGGTTGGGGGTTTGGTGAGGGTAGTCAGGACGTCGCGACAGGAGGTGGTACTTGCGGTGGGCCTAGGTTTTTGGCGATAGTCTCGAGCTCGAGAAGAGGGAGGAGAGCGAGACGGGGGGTCGAGGGTGGTTAGCCCTTGACGGCGGCGGCTAAAGGGGAGGCTGTGGCAACGGTGGAGGCGACGTAGAGCAGAGGGGCGACGGGCTGAGGGAGTAGCTGGGTTTTTTTTCTTTTTTTTATTCTTGTTCGTGGAAATGTAATGAGAAGGGAGGGTGGGTAAGTGAAAAAAAATTGATATATTATTATTTTATTTTTATCTTTTTTTAAAAGGTTAACTTTTTATTCAAACCTCAAACGAGACCCAACAACTGTCGCTCCTAGCTAATTACCCCCATTCCGAACATAATGGGATATGCATCATAAGCTGATTCAACTATTTCGATCAGTTTCCATCAAAATCAAAATATAAATCTATATATTGAATTTGAACGCGCATTTCAATTTACCGGGGCCACATATGTGTTGTATATAACGGTGTTGTATACACAATTATATGATTTTTGTTTGATGATAACAACCAAATATATTTTATAAATGTGTTTGTTACTGTACTGTTCTATATTTACATCACAGACAGGAATGTAATATTTATATTTAAATAAAATACATCTATATAGAAATTCAAATATTTACTGTATTTTATTTAAAATATAAATATTATATTTCTAACATTCAAACAGTACATCTATTTTAACTCCACTATTTAATCACTTCACATATTTGTACTTACAAATAAACAGAATAGAATAGACAAATCTGTTTGACAACAATGAAATAATATTTTTTATTTCAAACAAGATTTTGTTTATTACAAATAATCAGTACAATCACTTTTTCATATACATTAGCTCCTCACTATGACACTCATACATTCACTCAGTTTTCATTTCATATATACAATTCCATTTACACAGATTCATATATATTTACACAGACACACTAACACTCTTCTTATTTTCACTGTCTTCTGTCTCTCCAGCCTCCTAGTCAGTCAGTACTGTCAGTCCAGTTACTTCAGTCCAGTCATCATCACCTGTCACATGAAACAGAAACACACAGTACACTGCAATAGAAATAAAAACTGTATTCATGCAAATATAAATTAAAAAAAAATTATTTGCCTCAGTTTTCTGGTGTGTTTCTCATCATTTTTTTCTGACTTGATCTGATTTGTTAATCTGACTGTGTCTAGATAGTATATATATACAGTATAGGGACAGGAAAATTTAACTGATGACTGCATATACACACGTGTATAAATACACGTGTGCACTGCCTCGCCAATCAGTATACAGTGTGCAGCTATGGAGCAGTCACATGGACTAAGCTCGACACAGTGAAATACTCAAAGTGAAAAACAACTCAACATATACATGGAATGGTCGAGGCAGCTCAACATCAATGGTCGAACCGAGGTCAAGCATGAAGACAGCTCAACACATTTTGGCCGAGCACAGATTAACTCAATGCAACATAAAGACAAAACCGGTTGAAGTAATGTTTCCAGAAATCCAAGTATACATGAAGGACAAGGCAATACACAAGTACAAAAAGAAAGTGCAGTTTCACATGCATGGGATCAATGTAGATAAATGGTGCAGCAGCTAATGTATGCACAGAACAGTATGGTGCAAGTGTGCAAAAATAGTTAAGCAGTTCAATCAGATCAGCTAGTGATAGTGTGCAATAGTTTTTTTTCATGTTCAGGGGATGTTAAAGAATGCTCAGACAACTCAAGGTTCATGTGCTAGTCAAATCTAAGTGACAAAGGAAAATGTACAAACACATCAAAACAAGGCAGTGCAGACATGTTTCAGCATGGTGACACAAGTGATCAATGCAAATTGGATGAGGGCATACATGATGTTCAGATAAAGAGACACACAACATGTCAAAAACAACTTCATGAATGATCAAGGCAGATTAGAAAATGAAGCAGTGGTAAGGTATGGAAGATCAACACAACAAGCATGGATATGTGGTAAACAGCATATACAAGGATGGTGTCAGCATGAAATAGACAAGCAAATTTATGAAACAAGTGCACAAATTGTATGCAGAATGTTTGTAGTATGTGTATGAGCAATGCAAGAAAATCAACATGCAATATTCTTTCCAGAAATGAAAATAGTCAAGAGAATCAATTTCAACAATCTTGGGCAAGTCTTCTAAAACTTTCCTAAAATCTTGATCGGACCAAGAAAACAAACATGAGTGCAATTATGCATGTAGCTGTATGGGTGAGTAATCAGAGCAGTTCAAATTTCAAACAAGGGTGTGCATAAGCATGGTGCTACAGTTCATGTACGTGATGGAGCAAAACAATTATAACATGAATTTGTTTTTTAAACAATTAACAAAACTATTTTTTTTGGAAAGGTTTAAATGCCTAGAAATTCGATTTCTTTCTTAGAATCTCTGGTAGTTCAAAAATGGAAAACAATATTCGGTTAAATCATTTTCTAGTATGGTAACTAGGCAGAAATGTATTCAACAAGATTTGGTCAAGAACATTTTTTTTGGCAAGTATTCCATTCCTGTTTTAAACAAGTCTGTAGTCCTTTTATTTGGCAAATAAATCAGAATTGATTTATGAATTTTCTCAAGTATTCACGGCAAAGAAATCAAATCAGTGAACAACCCTTTTGGCAAGTGATTAATGTGTTTCCAGAATTCGGATCAATCAAGTTTTTTCTAGGCAACAATTCAAAGTCGAATTCAACCCAAATCGTAGCAACAAGGAGTGAAATCACGCAAGTAAGCCAACATCGTTCCAGAGTATTTCAGTAAACAAAACTTGGCAAGGTATCTCAACAAATCACGTAAGGGACAAATTAAAACCGACCAGGACTGGATTTATTTTGTTATGGCAATTCAATTCAAAGCCGAGCAAAATCAGGCAACAAATCAAAAGGGGCAACACAAAATCAGGTCAAGCTACTTAATTGAAATCAGAGTTTAGGATTTTTGGTAATACCCTATATTTATCCACACCAAATCATCACAGGCAAATATATTAAAAAAAACCAACCCAACGTTTTTCAAATCGAAATCACAAAAACCAAAAATTCGAAGAGCAAAAATTCAGAAATTACTCACATCATTTTTTCGATTGCAAACTCTCCAAATCACCAAGCAAGGAGACAACCGAGTTCGAGCATCAGTGAATCAATTTTCTCTAGCAATCACAATCGGGATTTGGAGAATCGAAAGAAACCCTAGAATTTCCCAATGAGGCCTCCATTTTTGAGTTTCAGAACAAAAGGGAGATCAGACCAAAGAGAAATCAAATGGGCCGGCCATGTGAAAAGTGGCTAAGCCAATGTTTTAATTAGAAAGGGGATGACCCCTTTAAATTCAATCTCCTTTATTCATTTTTAAATTAGGGTTTCTCCTTGTTTTAATTTTCTATTTGTTGTATTGTCTTTTAATTTGAGTTGTAAAACCGTCGAACCAGTTTTCTAGAGTCTGTAAAATCTAGGGGATCCAGTCAGGGTGTTGACTGTCAGTTTCTGAGTCTGTAAAATCTGGGTTACGGATTACAGGGTTGTAATTCGGGAAATCTGATCGAGGGGATATCGGTCAGTCTACGGTTTTGAGCGTAGGGTTAGAATAGGAGCAGGGTTTGCAAGTGTACATGGTCTTGTATGCGGGATCTGTTCTATCACCTAGTAGAAACCTTAGAAATGCAGCAGTAGGCAGGGTTTTTCCGAAGCTGGGTATATCTGTGTGTGATTTACTTTCTGCATTTCTGTTTCTGTTATATTCTGTAATCTATTTATTATTATATGTCTCATTAGATTTTTTAATTCAGTTAAAAACTGGGAAAAACCCTATTCACCCCCATCTAGGGTTATTCTAGATCCAACAATTGGTATCAGAGCAGGTTTTTTCTTTAACTCTAGAGACATGGGTAATCCTAGTTGTCAGTTTAGTGAGAGTCAGTCCAGTTCATCTCCAACTATTTTCACTGGAGCAGAATTTTTTAAACTGGAAATCCAGAATGGAATTTTATTTAAAATCTGTTAATATTAAATGTTGGGATGTTATTATCAATGGGTACGATATGGTAGATAAAGTTTTTAATTCTCGTGCTACACATATTCTATATTCTTATCTTGATGATGATCAATACAATCTGATCTCACATTGTTTAAATGCGCAGGAAATCTGGATACCTCTCAATACGAAGTATGGACAAATTGACAACTGCAGCTCAAAACCTCAGAAAGTCAACTCAGCTTCAGATGTATGCTTAACTAGCCTTACAGATGAAAATTCAGATGGATCGGTTGATGGAGAATCAACAAATGCTAAAACAGAGAATTTCTCATATGAAGATCTGGTTTACATGTGTCTTGATTTAACAAAATTTGTTGATAAACTCCAACTGAAAAATAAGTCTCTGAAATCTAAGAATTTTGAGTTGACCAGCAAAATTGATGATTTGGAATCACAACTTGAATATGTTAAAAATTCTTCAATTTCAGTTTGCAAAAATTGTTTGAAATTGAAAACCAATCTTGTTCATCTCAAGATAAATATTCAAAAGTTTGAAGATGAAATTTTGATCTTAAATGAGAACAAGACTGAGTTATCAAATTTAAATAACCTTCTGCAAAAGGAATTTGAAAATTTTAAAACAGATATATATTCCAAATTTGAAATTGCTGAAAATGAAAATTTGGTGAAAAGTGGTTTGGTTTTGAAAGAACTTGAAAATGAGATTGAAAAATCCAAGAATTTTGAATCTGAAAAACAAAAACGATTTGAACTTGAAATTTACGAATCCCAAGCCAAAATTAAATTGCTTGAAAATGAGAATTTGGTTTTGAAACAGTCCAACGTTGAACAGAAGATTGCTATAAATGATTGCTCAAATTTATTAAAAGAAAATAGTGATCTAAAATTCAAAATTCAACGATTAGAATCAACTTTGGATAAATTTTCTAATGGGAAAAAATCGTTGAATATGCTGTTACAAAACCAAGTTTCTATTGGAAATAAATCTGGTCTTGGCTTTGGGAATATAAATCGTTTTGATAGGATGAATTCAAATGATTATAAAGACACTTCAAATTATCTTGGAAAAGATTGTTTTGAATTTTCAAACTCTGGCAATTCAAAAGATTTTTTGAAACATAAATAAAATAAGAATTTGTTTTATAACAAACCATTCTATCATTCTTGGACCTAAAAAAGAAGTAAAGTGAATTCGTCTAATTTCAAACAGATTTGGGTCCCTAAAGGTACTTTGGTAAATTCTGATGGATTGTTATATAAACAAGTTTAGGTACCTAAAGCTATGAACAAAACTGTGAGTGGTTTTACAAATTTTGTCAAACCACTCGATTCTCTTAACTGTTAGGTACCAGAGGTGGCTGAGGAACTGCTAAGCAAAAGAGATTTGAATTCAAGCTGTTCAATACTTATGTAATCATTCACAGTTCCGTAAGCCAAGACTGTTGAGTTAGAGATTCTGATTTACATTGGATTCTGGTATGATCTCTAAACTCACCTCTGTAAATATTTTCTATTTTGATTTTTTTTCTTTTGTTTATTTCTTCTTCTTCTCCCTTCTATCTCTTTCTTCTGTTTATTCTGATTTGATTTATCACTGCCATATTTTTTTTGTGCTTCTAGAATTGCAGTATTCATGATATTCTGGAAATTTTTTTTGCGTGTATAGAACTATGATATTTTTTAATCATTTCTAGATACTGATTTTTTTTCTGCAATTGTTTTGAAGTTCATTTTCTGTTTTCTGCATTCCTAACGGTGTGGACGTTTTCTTGTCATATCTTGAACACTGTTAATATGAATTCTAAATTTTTTTGAAGATCTGAAAAACAATTGAAATCTCACATATCTCTGCTGTTCTGAGGTTCTTCTAATTCATTTTAGAAAGGCTTGAAAATTTATACTCATTACAGCACATTATTATTTCACAGTTGTGATAATTTCATTGGTTTTTAGATTGGCTTGGATATTTTTTGATCTGTCTTGAATCAGTGATACATCTTGAAATTTCATCATTATTCATGATTATTATGATTGAAATTAGTTTTTGTTTTGTTTGAAATCATTTGAGATTCTAGATATTTTGAATATCACACACCACTTAAAAATTGAAATTACCAATCTTGTGTGAATAATTCTTTATATCTCAAACTTGACATTGTTTCAAGTGATTTCAAATAAATATTTTTGGATCATGAATTATCTTTCAAAATTGATGTAAATATGCTGAAAAATTCTTTGGGCTTGTCAGAAATAATTTGGAAAAATTCTTTAAAAAATCGGTCTTGAAACTCTTTGTTATACCATGGCTAATTGATTTAAATATTTGTTTGTTTAGTATCATTTGAAATTATTGATTTACTAAATCACACACATATCTTTAATGTGAAATTAATAATTTGGTGTGATCGATTCAGTGAATCCCAATATCTTTATATTCATCAAATAATTTTAAATAAACGGTATTTTTAATCATTGGATCAGGAATCATCTTGTGTGACCAACATCTTAACAAGTCTGATTTGAAACTGTTTCTACTGTGTTGCTCTGATACTGTTTTGAAAAATGTTTGTTTTGGAATCTCATGCTTGCTGCTATGATACATGTGCATAATCTATTATCTCGTCTGTTTGTGCTTGGTACTTAATAATTCTTTTGTCTATGACATTCTTGTTCAGTATCATGTTAAAATTCCTCGTAAATAGAGACACCAAGTGGTATCAGAAGCGCCTTATATTTGTCTCACCCATCTACACTTAGATTCAAATCTTCACCATTTATAAATCCACACACTCTTTTTGTCTTGTACACATTTTTCCCTCTTGTCGTATATAGATCAGCATATTTCTCTTGTATTTGATTTTCAATTTTAGAATTATTTATTAATTATTCATTCAGAAATTGAAATCAATATCAAAATTGAACTGTATTTGTAATTCATCAAAACAATTATCAGATTTTGAAATTGTGATGAATTGTGACTGCATTATATTTCACAACAAGAGGAGATTTTATTTATATTTTCATGATAGTTGAACATGTATTATAATATCTCTGAACTGGCAATTATTTCACGACCATCTTCATTACCTATCATCCTTCTGCCATCCGTTATGATTTTATATTAATGTGGAGAGTTAATTTTTTTTAAGAATCTTTTTGAATAAATAGTGAAAATATTTGTGATGGAATTGTGGTTATGTTATTTTTTAGAATTAGTGACAATTGAATTTTTCAATGGTCCCGGTATGGTTGATCATATTTCATAATATTATTAATTTAGAAATTTATTTCACAGTCCATCTCTGTACCTACCGCATTTCTATCTTTCATATTGGTTTATATATACTGAGGAGTTTTTTCTATTTTGAAGCTGAAAATAATAAATATAATTAATATATAAGAGTGTCTCTAACCTCATTTAAAAATCCAAGCTCTGGTTATGCATGGTTATGAGACGTCTTATAATTTAAGCTGCGACTGATCCCATTTAAAAATCCAAGCTTTGGTTATGCGTGGTCAGTGTGCTCTTGAATAAAAAAATAAAATGAAAAAAGGAAATAAAGTGCTAAAAATAGAAATAAATTTGAAATTCTTCTCTGAGTATAAAAGCCAGCCTATCAATCCATCTTCTATTCTGTGAAATATGTTGAAATTTTATGACGTATTATGATTTGTTGATTGATAGATATTGTGATTTGAGATTATTCGAGTTTGTCACTTAAATTGAATTATTTATTATAGTCCAAATCCATCACTAATTTTATGCTTTATTTTTATAAAAATCCTTTGAAAATAATTGGAAATAATTTTTTAACTCTCTCCATTTTATATAAAATTCATCGTATATCTGTCATTCTCTAAAATGTGAAATATGCCACCAGTTCTTAGAATATTATGATTTTTGTTTGACTAATTGAAATTTATGATGATCGTTCTTCCTCTTAAGCTGAAATTATATTTTTAGTCAATTTTCGTTTGTATTTTAAAATCTGTATCCTTTTGATGATAACAAAAGGGGGAGAATGGATTAGATTTTGATTTATGAGTGAATATTTTATAAATATTTTTACTTTTGAAAATTCATTATCATTCAGTTCAATTCACTCATGCACAGTTATAGGGGGAGTTTTCTGTTGTAGGGGGAGCTAATAAATAGGGGGAGTTCATTTTTCACTGTAAAACACATTTGTTGGATTCAAAATCTTTTATTTGTTTGTCATCATCAAAAGGGGGAGATTGTTGTATATAACGATGTTGTATACACTATTATATGATTTTTGTTTGATGATAACAACCAAATATATTTTATAAATGTGTTTGTTACTGTACTGTTCTATATTTACATCACAGACAGGAATGTAATATTTATATTTAAATAAAATACATCTATACAGAAATTCAAATATTTACTGTATTTTTTTTAAAATATAAATATTATATTTCTAACATTCAAATAGTACATCTATTTTAACTCCACTATTTAATCACTTCACATATTTGTACTTACAAATAAACAGAATAGAATAGACAAATCTGTTTGACAACAATGAAATAATATTTTTTATTTTAAACAAGATTTTTTTTATTACAAATAATCAGTACAATCACTTTTTCATATACATTAGCTCCTCACTATGACACTCATACATTCACTCAGTTTTCATTTCATATATACAATTCCATTTACACAGATTCATATATATTTACACAGACACACTGACACTCTTCTTATTTTCACTGTCTTCTGTCTCTCCAGCCTCCTAGTCAGTCAGTACTGTCAGTCCAGTTACTTCAGTCCAGTCATCATCACCTGTCACATGAAACAGAAACACACAGTACATTGCAATAGAAATAAAAACTGTATTCATGCAAATATAAATTAAAAAAAAATTATTTACCTAAGTTTTCTTGTGTGTTTCTCATCATTTTTTCTGACTTGATCTGATTTGTTAATCTGACTGTGTCTAGACAGTATATATATACAGTACAGGGACAGGAAAATTTAACTGATGACTGCATATACACACGTGTATAAATACACGTGTGCACTGCCTCGCCAATCAGTATACAGTGTGCAGCTGTGGAGCAGTCACATGGACTAAGCTCGACACAGTGAAATACTCAAAGTGAAAAACAACTCAACATATACATGGAATGGTCGAGGCAGCTCAACATCAATGGTCGAACCGAGGTCAAGCATGAAGACAGCTCAACACATTTTGGCTGAGCACAGATTAACTCAATGCAACATAAAGACAAAACCGGTTGAAGTAATGTTTCCAGAAATCCAAGTATACATGAAGGACAAGGCAATACACAAGTACAAAAAGAAAGTGCAGTTTCACATGCATGGGATCAATGTAGATAAATGGTGCAGCAGCTAATGTATGCACAGAACAGTATGGTGCAAGTGTGCAAATGTGAAAAAATAGTTAAGCAGTTCAATCAGATCAGCTAGTGACAGTGTGCAACAGTTCTTTTTTTCATGTTCAGGGGATGTTAAAGAATGCTCAGACAACTCAAGGTTCATGTGCTAGTCAAATCTAAGTGACAAAGGAAAATGTACAAACACAGCAAAACAAGGCAGTGCAGACATGTTTCAGCATGGTGACACAAGTGATCAATGCAAATTGGATGAGGGCATACATGATGTTCAGATAAAGAGACACACGACATGTCAAAAACAGCTTCATGAATGATCAAGGCAGATTAGAAAATGAAGCAGTGGTAAGGTATGGAAGATCAACACAACAAGCATGGATATGTGGTAAACATCATATACAAGGATGGTGTCAGCATGAAATGGACAAGCAAATTTATGAAACAAGTGCACAAATTGTATGCAGAATGTTTGTAGTATGTGTATGAGCAATGCAAGAAAATCAAAATGCAATATTCTTTCCAGAAATGAAAATAGTCAAGAGAATCAATTTCAACAATCTTTGGCAAGTCTTCTAAAACTTTCCTGAAATCTTGATCGGACCAAGAAAACAAACATTAGTGCAATTATGCATGTAGCTGTATGGGTGAGTAATTAGAGCAGTTCAAATTTCAAACAAGGGTGTGCATAAGCATGGTGCTACAGTTCATGTACGTGATGGAGCAAAACAATTCTAACATGAATTTGTTTTTTTAAACAATTAACAAATCTATTTTTTTTGGAAAGGTTTAAATGCCTAGAAATTCGATTTCTTTCTTAGAATCTCTGGTAGTTCAAAAATGGAAAACAATATTCGGTTAAATCATTTTCTAGTATGGTGACTAGGCAGAAATTTATTCAGCAAGATTTGGTCAAGAACATTTTTTTGGCAAGTATTTCATTCCTGTTTTAAGCAATTCTGTAGTCCTTTTATTTGACAAATAAATCAGAATTGATTTATGAATTTTCTCAAGTATTCACGGCAAAGAAATCAAATCAGTGAACAACCCTTTTGGCAAGTGATTAATGTGTTTCCAGAATTCGGATCAATCAAGTTTTTTCTGGGCAACAATTCAAAGTCGAATTCAACCCAAATCATAGCAACAAGGAGTGAAATCACGCAAGTAAGCCAACATCGTTCCAGAGTATTTCAGTAAACAAAACTTGGCAAAGTATCTCAACAAATCACGTAAGGGACAAATTAAAACCGACCAGGACTGGATTTATTTTGTTATGGCAATTCAATTCAAAGCCGAGCAAAATCAGGCAACAAATCAAAAGGGGCAACACAAAATCAGGTCAAGCTACTTAATTGAAATCAGAGTTTAGGATTTTTGGTAATACCCTATATTTATCCACACCAAGTCATCACAGGCAAATATATTAAAAAAAACCAACCCAACGTTTTTCAAATCAAAATCACAAAAACCAAAAATTCGAAGAGCAAAAATTCAGAAATTACTCACATCATTTTTTCGATTGCAAACTCTCCAAATCACCAACAAGGAGACAACCGAGTTCGAGCATCAGTGAATCAATTTTCTCTAGCAATCACAATCAGGATTTGGGGAATCGAAAGAAACCCTAGAATTTCCCAATGAGGCTGCCATTTTTGAGTTTCAAAACAAAAGGGAGATCAGACCAAAGAGAAATCAAATGGGCCGGCCATGTGAAAAGTGGCTAAGCCAATGTTTTAATTAGAAAGGGGATGACCCCTTTAAATTCAATCTCCTTTATTCATTTTTAAATTAGGGTTTCTCCTTGTTTTAATTTTCTATTTGTTGTATTGTCTTTTAATTTGAGTTGTAAAACCGTCGAACCAGTTTTCTAGAGTCTGTAAAATCTAGGGGATCCAGTCAGGGTGTTGACTGTCAGTTTCAGAGTACGTAAAATCTGGGTTACGGATTACAGGGTTGTAATTCGGGAAATCTGATCGAGGGGATATCGGTCAGTCTACGGTTTTGAGCGTAGGGTTAGAATAGGAGCAGGGTTTGCAAGTGTACATGGTCTTGTATGCGGGATCTGTTCTATCACCTAGTAGAAACCTTAGAAATGCAGCAGTAGGCAGGGTTTTGCCGAAGCTGGGTATATCTGTGTGTGATTTACTTTCTGTATTTCTGTTTCTGTTATATTCTGTAATCTGTTTATTATTACATATCTCATTAGATTTTTTAATTCAATTAAAAACTGGGAAAAACCCTATTCACCCCCTCTAGGGTTATTCAAGATCCAACAATATGGACTCTAAAAATTCCCAAAAAATATTTTCTAGCCTCGTATTGATGATACGGTCCTAACAAAACTAATTTCGTCAAATTCTGAGACCGTTTGAAAAATGGCCATTTTCTGGTCGATCAAAATTGACAAAAACTGACAAAACACGTTTTCTTTTGCCAATCTCACATATTGATTTCAAAAATTACGAAATTTGAAACCGAGCAATAACTTACCATCACGGATCCAACAAAAGTGGTTTCGTTGAAAACCGAGGTCGTTTGCAAAATTTCCATTTTTTAAGGGCCAAATTTTTCATAGCGACTGGTCTGAATTTTCAGCTGGGGATAACTTTTTATCCCCGCTATGAAATTTTAATTTTTCGGATTTGTTGGAACAATATTTTCAATTAGATTCTAATATTTTTGGTTTCACTAAAATCCGGTTTATTTTGAATCCTATACATTCATTTGAACTTCGAAATCGAATTTTCAAACAACCGCGCCATTTTCAATTCCTTTTATTATTAAAAAAAATTATTTATATTCTAACGACGATTCAAATAAATATATATGTTCTAATTCTATTCAAAATAAATTTCTCGTTGTTATAATCTAAAATAATTCATTTTAAATATTCAAAATTCACTAAAATCGCCAAAATAAAAATTTTAAATTGACTCGGATTTCCGGGTTATTGCAGGCTGGGTTAGTTATGAGTTTGAAATCAAGAATAAAACTTGAGCTTGAAATGAAATTTGGCTTGGTTAAAAGCGAATGGTTGTATTGGAGATAAAAGTGATATGAGTTTGATTGGAATGACATGGGTATATGCTGAATTAGCAGTTGATGTAAAGGATATAATGATATGCCCGACAAAAAGGTACAAGCTTATATTTCATATTGGGTATGAGATTTTATGAGCTGAATTGGCAAGCCGCTTGGCTGTTTGATATTCTTTTGGGTTGAAGAAGGCCCAGAGAGGCGAGTTGGAGTTTGAGCTATTGACCAGTACAAAGGAGGTGCTGGCAAAAATTTTAGAAAAGTTAAGGTGTTAGAAAATTTTCAGGATTTTTGGAAATTTTCGTTAGCAGAAATAA
This sequence comes from Allium sativum, assembly GCA_030737875.1. Lineage (NCBI taxonomy): Eukaryota > Viridiplantae > Streptophyta > Magnoliopsida > Asparagales > Amaryllidaceae > Allium > Allium sativum. The sequence goes on from CM060924.1 coordinate 483,731,757, forward strand.
ATTAATAATTAATTCGAAATTAATTGGTATAGTGAAGCTGAAGTTAAAGAAGTAAAAATAATTTTTGACCAGTTAAAAGGGTTTGTTTTCTACCTTAGCAATTTCGAGGACGAAATTTTTTTAAGGGGGAAAGAATGTAACGACCCGTACTTTTACGGATAATAAATAACTTATTTAATTATTTAAATAAAGGTTTGGTAATTTAAAATGACCATAATTTAAATAATAAGGAATATTTAATTAATATGATAATTAAATAATATATTTAAATTACAGAATAGTCGGAAATAGTAAAATTCACAATACAATGTGAACTGGATCATATATAAGCTATAACTCAGTTCGGAGTTGATTTAGAATAACGAATATATTATTTAAATGAAGTTTGAACGTAGAATTTATAATATAATTATAATCGAGCTCGAAATGGGGCAGCAGTTCGCTATTTGATGATTTGAACTTCAACTAGATATACAGGGTCCATTTTAAATTGGATTTTCATAAAACAAGAAACGTACGGAGCTAGTGAAGTATATTTTTTTAGTGGAAGAGAAAAATTGGGATTTCATCGTGTAGATTTTGAGTTATGTCCAAATCAAATTTTAAAATAGTCGCTATAGAATGGTTTATCGACCGTAACGGTTTATTCGATATAACTAGATACCGGTTTCGAATTTAGACAAGATTTTTTTGAGACGTAGTGATGATTTAATTTTTAGAATTTTATTTAAATTTTTAATAAATTAAATAAGCAACTTTTTATTTGAAGTATTTTGCACCCTGTAGTCAACAATTTTTGAAGTTTCACAAAATGAGTTAATCTACCGATATTATGATATTTTTGGGATCGGGGAACTGAGCTTGACATATTGGTATTTTTCTTTCTGTCCGTACGTAAGTAGAATTTTATGTAAGGGGGTACACTAGACTTAAAATATAAACACAAAATACTTCTTGCGTTGTGCGTCTGCAGTATGAAGAGATGTAGAAGCCGACCAGTAGAATCACACTTCATAGTTGTTGGTTTCCTTGCTATAAAATGTAAATGGTTGACACTTCATAGTTATTATACTGCAATATTAATTCAAACTGCATGCTGCGATGTAGATACCCTCTAAAAACTAAAGAAATCAGGACCGGTTACTCTATCGAACACGTGCATGTCACGAATGATACTTCCCTTTTCCAAGGCTGTTAAGGATCCATGTATATTGGAGTGTACTTCAGCAGTGGATATTCAATGCAAACTGCACAAACTACCTACCGTATGTACGTCCACGTGAGGCTAGAAGAAGGAAACTGCTTGCCTACCTGTTTCGTTTTAATCCCCAAGTTTGCCAAAGCTTCCATTAGAAGGTTCTGATCTTACTATAAATACATGAATGCAATTGTCGAAGAACAGCTTTGGTTCGGAGCCTCAAATCCAGAAAGAAAATCATATTAAATAAAGTCTGAAAGGGGAAATACCGGAGGTCCTGTGCAAGTGCGAGTTGAGGGAGCTTTCAGATGATATTGTTCAGGCAATGTCGGCTCGAGAACGAAATCCCTATGAAGCGTGCGAGTTTGATGATAATGGTATGGGGAAGGAGAGTTCGAGAAGAGGGGATCGATGGTGATTTCATTTTGAAATTTCGTTGAGAAAGGGTGGGTGGCGAATCGCCTGAAGTTGCTGTGAATTGCCGTGAGTTGATGCCTGGAGTTCGGATTTCTTATTCGGCGAAGAAGGGGCTTCGAATGAATTGGGTATCAAATGGATTTGGGCCAAAGAAAAACAAAGAGTGAGGCCCATTTAATTATAAGTTAAGTTATTTCCAAATCAAATTGTATTCAAACTTTAAAAGTGTGTAACTTCGTCATACGATATCAGAATCAAACGAAACAAGATCTGTTGGGATCGTAGGGACGGACACTATACGATGGAACTGACTGGAAGTCTATCGGAGCTCGTTACAATTTATAGCAAAATAACTTGTTTGTATGAATCAAGCGATGGTTATCATTATTAACGATGATCATCCAATGTGAGTACAACTCATCAACTCTGAACAGTTATATTTTTATAACGTATTTTTAGAACTGTTAATCATCTGTTGATTGCTGTGTGTTAACTGTTTGGTTGAATTGCTTGTGTATTGGTTGAAATCATAGATAATGATATATATATATATATCGTTAATCAAATATTGATTTTGTTTAGCAGAATATTTCATATTGAAATGAAATCGATGTTATTATATTGTTTAACATCTGTGATGCAGGGAAACAAGACGGAGGATTCCAACTGGATTCCTCAACATTTACTTTACTGTTTTTTTTCATATATTGTAATATATGATGTGATATATAATCTGTTGGTGATTATGTATGTTTGAATTATATCGATCATGGTTATTTGGTATTTTAAATATCGTAAGAAATATTGGAATAGAAAAGGGAAATTTCAAACTGTGTATTGAAATAGAATATTTATAAAATCAAGGGATTTTATAAAAAGGAATATTTATTTAGAAAATAAACAGAATAAAGGAATATTTATTTAGAAAATAAATAGAATAAAGGAATATTTATTTAGAAAATAAATAGAGTTAATGAAAAGGAGTTAATCGAATTTAGTATTCAAAGGAGTTAATTGAATGTAGTTATTCGAAACGAGTTAGTCGAGTCGAATAAATTGATTATAATTAATCGAAGGGAGTTAATCGAACATAGTTAATCAAAACGGAGTTAAACAAAAATTAGAAACTGACTAGAGATTAATAAGTTGAATGGTTTCCTGAGTATCGATCTGATGTTGGTTTCAGCCTTTGGGGTTTATACTTAGGAAGTTGTTCTCTTGTTAGTTTATAGTTAGAGTCTGATAGATGTGAAAGAATAGTGATACGTAATTAAGCTATGGAAATGTTTTCCAGTGTTAATAACGTATATTTTCTAAACTTAGTAATGAGGATATATATATATATGTTTGATGATTGGATCGATAATTCCATTTGGAAATAAGATCGTTGTGTGTACACAGACATGTTTTCATTTGATAGTTAAATCACCGACTATCAAAGTTTTGACCATTTTAACATTGTTAAAATGGAGAGACCGACTGGATTATTATCTGAAGAACCACTCCGTATTGGCATAAGTGTTGCGAATCATATATGCCAAAGATAATTGAAGACGGAGTAAAATGCAAGGGCTGTTGTATAAATGTTAGGTAAAGATTGCCTAGGATGGACGTACTGAATAGTGCATTCGGTTTGTCCAGTCCCAGGACGACTGTATGGAAGAATGTATGGCAGAGTATATTTAATAGATCGCGTAAGTTGATCTCTTCAAACGTATGTACGTTTGGTGGCGGAGGAATTCGTTTCTCTTAGCTATATACCCGTAGTATTTTTGGGGAAATCAATTTGTGATTTGGCAGGTATGACGATGTGACATTCAAAGTGAATAAATGTGTGATCTGTTAGAGATAAGCGTGGCCTCTATCCTCACAACCGGGAAATGACAAAAATCAGGCAGGCAGCATGGCTATGTAGGTCGCATCTATTAGGGTGTATAATCACCTGATCTAGAGTTTCATTTACTTCTAAAAATCTATTGTCGTTACTGTCCCATTCGGGAAATGGTTGCTGATCCCAACCGTTGGTGACATACATTTGATACACTCAAGCGAAATGAGTGCTCGGTCATGTGTGGCTGAGTTGCAAGATGTTCTTGTTGAACCCAATGTATTCCTCTCTAGAGATACACTAGCGAAAGGTGGTTCCATACCTTGTCATAGTTGGAAATCCATTACCCAATACGTGCTTGCGGTTTTGATTATATACTATATATGTAGAACATGAGATGAAAGCGTTTCTGCTAGATGATTATTATATTGTCGTTGATAGACACTATTATAATATCAAAGAGTTTTGATATAAAGATTAATTTGGATCCTCATAAGGGAAAACCCATTCCGTTACATTGCGTGGTCTTATGAGATATCGTTTAATGGCTCAAACTGTTTTTAAATTGTTTTACTCATACCAGTCCCATAACTGACCCAGAGTTTATCTTGTTTTGTTTTCCCTAAACTCTTGGGTGCCCAATTTTGTACGGGCAGTCAAGTAGTCGGGATTTACAGATATACTGGAAGAGCTTGGAGCAGGAGACTTCAGGATTATATAGCTATAGTTGTTTCCGCTGTGTTGTAAGTGTTGTACTCTGATAATGTTATTGTATACATATACTGATTCTATTTCAAGGATATATTATCTATTATTTGTTGTTCGTTCCGCTGTGAGATTCGTGTTACTCTGATGTTGTATCTCCTTATTCTTCTATTCTCAGTTTCTATCTTATCTTTCCTTACCCTCTAACTTCTTTCATTAACTACCGGTATTTTCGATCCTTGGATGTTCGATATGTGTTGTATATCGGGTAACCAAGATAGCCTTTTTCCGGGTCGTTATAGATTGCTTATCAGGTAGCTAAAATTTGAATTATTTTTACAATTTTACATAAGGTAATATATTTTTTGTTCCAAAATAGGCAGCAATATCATAGTTCTAAATGGATTTTCATATTACACAATTTTAATTAGCGCTAGGAAAAACTGAAGTCCAACATCTAACAAATGAATAGTCAAATCTAATTTCGAAATTAAAATGAAGCTCCGTCAATAAAAAAACATGATGGTAGTCATAGGATAACTGTTCTTATTACAATCATAAAATTTACCCATATGGGTTGAAAATGATAAGAAAACAGTGATGAAATGAAAAGGCAAGATTGAAATATAGGAAATTATTCTTTTTTCAACTGTTTTAGAAAATTTAGGTAAACCTCAAAATCCAAGATATACAAAGTGATAATTTAATTCACACATAGTGCATGAGAAATAAATTTGATTATGATAAAATAGCCTTACCCAAAATCACCATAGCGAAAGCGAAGAGGCAACCTCGGGCTATGAAACGGTACATGCAAGACCAAATCAAAAGGTTGAAAAAGACCCCAACTGAGACGAAGCAGCGGTTGTAGAAAAACCCGGCTGCGGCAAGCAGAAGAAGGTGCAGTGCTGGGTCGACAGGAACGACTAATACCAACAATAGCTGGTAGTAAGAAGATTGAAAGTGGTTAGCAATTATATAGTTGATTTACATGTTGATCGATGAAGGAATTTTGGGACCATGAAAATAAAATAGAGCCGGTTAGCACAAAATCAGAGTAAATTGATTTTGGTTTACGATAAGTAAAATTAGAGGTGAGTATGCAAATACGAAGGGACCAATGACTACTAATCAACATGGAAAATAATTACCCTGAAGCACCCAGAATAAAGCTTTTACCATCAGTACACACGAATCAGGCTTGAGTTATAAATGGTAGTGCTCCTACGAGTCATATACGATAGTATTCATCAGTCGTTTGTTGCAATTTAAAGCAGATATAATAAAAAGGCATAAGTATTCAGAGGAAAAATAGGGTAAAGGATGCCTTGCACTTTGAGTAAGTTTAAGCACATCATTGATTTCACTTCCCTGAATTGTGCAATGCATTGGTTAAAGTAATTGCGCACTGGTCGTTGTAAAAATTCAATTAACAACACTGATATTCACATATAAAAAATGTGTAAAATCTATTTACAAAGCTAACTCGCTATGTATAGAAACTTTCCTACACTTAAATGTATACATGACAATCTGCACCATTGTCATGGACACCCTTCATGCATATAATACATTTAACTTACTGTGATACTTTAGGCAATACTCTTCCACTAAGCTTAAATACATCACTAATGTACAAATTTTAGATGAACGGAGGAAGAATTGGCATGATGAAAAAAGAAACTGTGTAGAAAGTATAAGCCAAAGTGCAATTAACTGTACAAACATAAAATATAAAATATAAAGAATTTTTTTGGCAGCTATATTCAGAAAAATAATAGAAAAAAATTCTGTCATTCCACAAAATTATGCCTTCCTATTTAGGGGGGAAAATATAATTGGTTTTTGGTCTTTAAATTAAATTTCTATAATAACATTGTTGCCATGATAGAATTTGATTCTTACCAGATTAAACAAATAAAAAAGGTAAATTACATTATCTATATGATTATCATACGTCTCTATATGATATTCTGGATAAAAAAGACCATTTTGGTAAGATGACATTAAGGTAATGTGGTTGGTTCAATGTGATCAGTCTAATATGTCCTTTCTCTTCACCAACAATCACCGATACAAAATCACTTTTATTTCACTATATTATGGTGAAAACATAAAAACACATAAAGCTAAAATTGATAATACCTCTTCTACGACAAAAGGAGTTCTAACCATTATAACCTTGAAAAATCAAACTTCAATACTTAGCGCAAACTGACTCTGCAATCAAAAAGCTGGGTACAAATCAAAAAATTGAGAACTGCGAATGAATCAAGAGCAATTGAGTTAGAAAGGGAGAATTGAAATAAGGAGGTACATGTAGCTGATTGAAACAGGAAAACCAGGGTTAGATCTAATGGACAGAAGTGGAATCCTAAAGACATTTTTTTCTTCAGTCCATGGGGAAAAACAGAAACAAAATCATATTTATTCATGTTTTTGTGGACGCTTGTAAGAAGAATTCATGAATTAGTAATTGCAATTGCATTTACCATATGACTTCAAAAAAAAAATGAGCTAATAATGAATTAACTGGTATTTTATCATGCTGCAATTCAACACCCGTAGATATTCAGTTGCAAAGGAACAAATTTGTTAAACTTAAACATGAACGGATGGATATATTCAAAATCTACTAACTTTGGAATTTTCTTAGTGTACGTAGTTGTAAAACTAAAAGATCAATGCACTTGCTTCCTACAGAATGTTTGTATTCAAGAGTTATAAAATGAACACATGAGATCAAAGTAAATGACCATCCATATAGGTCTAAAAATGTATTACTGCAAATAAATATGAACATAGTAAGTAATAATAAGTTTTCAGCCTTTAAGTATCATTTACACAGTTTTACCCATAAGCGCCAAAAAGTAACAGGTGTAACGACTTAAATACACCACCATATCTCATGGTGTTCACCTAGCCAAAGACAAGTGATTAGCAGAATGAATTATATATAGGAATGGATGGCTTTCCATATATTTATTTATAGTTAAAATTATTTTGTCATGCATTTAAAATCTAAATTTTAGCAGTTTTCAGCAAAGAAATGTCAACAAAACAATGAACAATCAAATTTAGAAAAAACTCGAAAATGTACAGAGATAAAGATCAATAAATGCGGAGAATTTGTATGTCCAAAGATAATTTAGATGGCAACGAGGTTAGGCAAGCAATACAAAAGCAAAAGAGAAATTTTAAATCTTAAAAGGGGGAAAAGAAAGGAAAGCCGTGGATAGATCCATTTATACGCATTTGTATAATCCATTTTGTTAGCCTGATTTGTGACCAGGCTACCCAAAGCAAAGATCATGTTGACACACCTCTGGGTAAATGCTGTCACATATGGAATCTCTGGATAACATCTCTCTCCGGCATTGGAAGCATCGTCAGAAGACACAAGGCAGTTTGGCCAAAATCACAACATCAGTATAGACTGGCCCGAAACCCCCTATCAAACGACCTCATTTGGATCCATTCACATCATATACTTGTAGCCCTTTGAATCAGCTTCAGTTTGAGCTTTGGTTTGTCTCAATCGGACTTACGGTTTGAAAGTTACGCCCATTTTCGTGAATGGGTGTAAGCTGGCATATGACCGCGATCCGATCCGCCCTTGCCTACGCGATTTGATCCGACCCATGACCGCGATCCGACCCATGACCGCGATCCGACCCACGACGATCCGACCTTCGGACCTGCTCACACGCAGCTCGTTTTGACCTATTCCCAAGGCTACTGGCTCTCCTATTTTTCTGGATCGCCTGCCACGTACCCCATCACGAACCAGTCCTCCCAGGAGCTTTCCTACAGCTATAAATACACCTTCAGAGGGCATTTTCAAGGGACTTTTGAGATCTCAACATCCATGGCTGCCATAGCCAACACTTCTCCATGAATAACCACCATCTTCCTCAATAAATTCAATGGATTCGGAGAGAATTATTCATTGAATTCAAGTGATTGAAAGACAATATTCATTGTAATTGTAATCCATGAGTGAAATGAGAAAATATGAAGTGGACGTAGGCTCATTAACGCCGAACCACTATAAAAATCCTATTGTCTTGCTTTTCTCTTATGATTTTAGTTATTTCTTCATATCCTACGCTCTAAATACGATAATTTGGGTGTTAGGACCATTTTTTGGTCTAACATTTTGGTGCTTTCACTGAGAAATGAATGATTCTCAATTATAGATCTTCTCATCTACTAATGGATTCCATAGTTCGTTGAGGGGAGATCCGAATCTGACTGGAATGGTTCACTGAATACTTAGATATGCACAACATTTATCGGGTTTGAAGTTTGTGGAATTGAAGTCCAGAAAGGCTTCTTCTCATGACCAGATTACAGCTTTTACTGCCTGGATTGTATATAATGATGTATGGATCATTGGAAAATAGTTTGGAGTTTACGTAAGTTTATGGCACATGAATCCAGCTAGCAAATGTATGGATGCTCCATTAAAATGAGTGGAACATTGCAATGTATGGATGCATGCAATCAGCTCGTGAAAACCACAGTACTGAAGACTTTCAATATCAAACCGTCCATACGCGCATTTATAATCGTGAGGGCATGTTCAATCGGCTGTGGAGGCATACACGACCCGATCCGCAGACGCGTTCAGCTCCGCGTAGAGAGGTCCGAACCACGAACCAATGAAGACCAGTGAACCGTGATCTGGAGAAATATAAGAATCACGACCCGCAGCTCCCGAGCCGCAATAGAAAAGCATGGAAGAATGTCCGCCGACCCGAATTGAAAGGGGATGGCTTCAGGTCAACCGTGATGGAGTGCTGTCCACGAGTCAGTAAAGTCACGTAACGATAGCTGCGCATAATTGTATATGACGGATCGGTAACAATCATTTACACTCTCTGGTTTATGTTGGACTATTATTGAATTGTACTACATGGATCACATATACCATGTGTGTATGGAAAAGAAGTAAAATGTTGCATGATGGGAACACGTGGACTGAAAATTCACGGATCGCTACAAATTTGCGCGCATCGTGTATTAGCAACATATAGAAGCATATGACCTGCTTGTGATAATTCAGTCTGACCCACTCGTGAGCAGCGAAATTGTTGGCCCAATATTCGTTCTTGGAATTCTCGATTGATGTGCTGCTCAAGTTTTGACTCCATGATATGATGGTGGTTTAATACACATTTTGGGCAGATGCTATAAAGCCAGGGAGCGGAATTAAAAATAAATAAAAATAATATGTATAATGAAAATAAAATAAAATGATGACTCACGAGCTACCAGAAAGCTTCTGAATGTCATCCACGTTTGGCCTGTGTCAAGCATGGGCACTATGTGATCCTCCCCAAGTTAGTATATGTCCACGTGGCGCCGTATTTTTACACGGAGAATGGTGCATTATTAGACCATGCACGATCCAGTTTCAACGAAGCTTCTTCCTACTGGGGTGCATCTTCACGTTATGGAAGATTATTCAACTACAAGCCATGCCACGTTGCCTTGTATGCCAGAGAAGAAGGTGGTGTGACAGTTGCATACAAACATTAGGTCATGTAACTTAACACGTTAGGTGTATGCGTTTAAGAGCACGAAACCACTTGGAGGTGCTTCACGAACTGATGTTATATTTCTTATCGCCAGGATTTGAAAAAAATAATGTATATCGGTTCGTGAAATAACATATGCTCACGACCGGGTTCTCATGTTCACGAACCAAACGTAATCATTGTACAGCATGGTTATGGGCGGTTCTCTTACATCGTGACTCGTGAAAGGTAAGGGTTCTACGAGCCTCAACCCGCATAGCAATCACGAGCCAAAGGGATATGCGAACCTCGACCTGCATAGCAATCACGAGCAGAAGAAATATACACAATCTGCGATCTGAAAAACAGTGATGAACATAAATCATTACCCGACCGAAAAAGTGACGGTTTTTAGGAAAAATACATTTTTCTGATCACTTCAGAAAAGGCTCCATCGTCCAAAATCGAAAAAATCATGCGGACCCCCGCCGGCGCTGCGCCCGGACCCGCTGACGGCCTCGCCTTCGGCTCGGAGCACGGCTCGCCTTCGGCTCGGAGTATGTTTTCCTCCACAATTAACAATCAAGATTCAGTAGATAGTCTGAGGATATCGACGACAAATTGGCAACGGCTGAAATTCTTCCTAGAGCCGTAGCACCTATTTACTAATGATATTCAATGTGAGAAGCTATGGAAAAGATTCAGCATGATGGCCATACGAGTCAATTATTGTCTCATGGCAGCTTCCTCTTCCAAAATTCCAATGGTGTATAGATTTCACCAATGCGACTGACACTGCTCCTGAACAAGTAGTGATCATCTGATTTATGTGGCTTAAACCTGTCCAATCAGCGGAGTCCCGAATGACGATTATGTGGAATAGTCTGAACATTATTCCATACCAAATAGTAACTAAGGACCCTAACACTAAAGAGCTACCCATCACTCGTATGACGCGATGGACGACATACATCCTGCGGTGCACTCCCTGAGGAATGGTCCGTGGTGGCTAAATTACTAGGAGAACCTTCTATTGGCTGAATGGAATCTGCTACGCAACAGAGATGGCACGGAACCCCAAAGATGCTTCCCCTCCTGATGAGATGGAGCGTGAAGGAGGCATGGGTTAGCAAGCAAGGAATATATCACAGAAAGAGTTGCCCGATGATCTGCCCGAAGACATAGATCCCAAAGATTATGAAGATTCGGGATGCAGGAGGGCAACATCTAACGAAGTAACTGCCCAAAGATTAAAAAGCCTTCTTACAATTTGTTGATTTCTTCGAGAAAACTACGTCACTATTTCCATGTTTACCTAATTGTTGTACACACTGATTAGCCACTACAACAGGTTCTGTAGTGACCTGAGGCATCTGGAAGAACGCTCGAGCAGAACACCGAGCTGAACCAGTTTTATCTCAACTCCCTCCTAAAGAAATCCATATGGGGGGGGGGGCAAGCACTGGATGAATCCATCGCTCAGTTTATCATTCCCGAAGAGGATGTGTTAGATGAAGAAGATGCACCTGAAAGCTGTAATCAGGCGGGGCAAAGAGCGATCGACTGCCCAGCGCCGGTGTTTTATTAATATCTCCTGAAGGACGGTCAATTTACTATGCCTTACGATTAGAATTTTCCGCTACTAACAACGGTTTCGAAGACGACACCCTGATTACCGAATAGAAACTCACTGAGGAGGGGGGGTAGTGACGTTGAACATCTTTTGTGACTCTCAGATTATTGTTTGCCAGATTCAATAGGAATTCCAAATGATGGTACCACAACTCCGAGCTTACCTAGAATAAGAAGAAGAGTTATTCGATGGATAGGACTACTTCATGATGTTCGAATATAGAATCGAAAGATGGACAAGCTAGTCAAGTTAGCAAGCTTCGACAATCCAGAAAATATGGAATCTTTTCCGATCAAGATATTCGAGACTCCGAGCATTGGTCAGACGGAAATTGATCCAATATTGGATACCAAGCTGCAGAGAGAGTAATATACAATCCTTGTAAAGACCTTCCTGTAGCACACAATGCTTCCAGCAAGGAGAGGCAAATGACATGCCATCGTTCGTTATGTCTCAGGATAGGACATGCAAAGCGACATTACTTATGACCCTTGGAAGGTCGTCCCAAGAAAGACATCAACAAGTCACATTGCCGGATTCACCGCTCTGAATGATAAGACATAATCACTAGTCAGCCACCCGTTAGATGGGAGATGTACATGAATGAAACTTCTGGTGAACGGTGTTTTGAAGCTATAAACGAAGACTCACAATTCCGCTCCCTTCATCGATTATTTGCCAAGCAAACTCGTGCCCCAGACACTGGGGGCAACTGGAGATTTGAGCATGGATTGCCCGATATTACATCATCTAATTCAAAGCCGATACATCATAAGTTGGCATGACCGACCGCCTCAGTGTTCTACGAAGATTGGTGAGATAAAGGTCTGAAACACTCAAGTCTGGATACTGAGTGATTGTCTACGCACCAACCCTTTTCCTTGACATGGATCGAAGGCATATCGATAAATTTACAAGATATGACTATCTCTCCCGCCGCCGTATCCTTTTTCCTAGCATGGAAAGTGCAAATATTTTCTATAAGCATGAATCCATTGTTCTCATGCCAATTCCCATCCTAACACCAATGCGAAGATGTGCTACCATTAGCGATATAGTCATGACTTCCTGACACTCTATCCTTACCCTCAGCATGGGGACAAAAAGGCAATTCAAAGGAGATGAGACCTTATCACTCGCTTACGATAGTTACCAAACCGCCTTTGCCATCTCAAGACCCCATCGAGTTCTATCTATTCTTGGAACTGCCGCGCCGCCCCATGATAGTTTGAAAAGTTATCCTTCATCAGCTAAAAGATTCTGGCAGCCATCCCCTGGCAGAGACAGGATAAGGCAGAATTAACTGGCAAAGAGCATGCAATTCCATTTCCGCTCAGAATGATATTCATTCCTTTAACAGGATTATTATTTAACCATGACTCTCATATTTGCATTCTCTATGAGTTATCAATGTAATTAACTCAGAAAAATTTATATATGGCTGATGTAGGTACCTCGGATCTGGTACCGATCAGATTTTTAACACTAGCATATAGAGTTATGGAGCACTGCCACAACGGGCCCGACTGAACTGCTCGTTTGTAAAGCCGCGTCCCCCGTCTAAGGAAAGTGTATAGTTCAAAGTGGATCTGACATGACCATCAAACCCTGGCTCACACTTGGCAGGCCACAATACAATTGTACATAAATCATTGAGCTGCTAAGTCGGAGTCCTACTCCAGATGGGCGCGGTGTGATCGTCTATATGGCTCGATCCTATTCTCGACGCCACCAGATTACATGAACTCAAATAAAGGAGGCAGCATTGCCCCTTGATATGCATATTCCTCAATAATGCAATTTTCTTTTACATGCTTCCTGAGTCAATGACATGACTAACTCAAGCAATATGAATGATGCAGGTACCCAAAGTTTGGTGCCAACCAATCCTCCCACAGATCGATCGGAGGAACCCAAAGCCTTGGCGAATATTTTCCGATAAACTCTAATCCTCGGAGCTTGGATAGGAGTATAAATCTAGGACGAGTGTGATGGACACGCCATGATTGAAGGACACTCGATCCGTAACTCTAACTCTCAAGATTCGAGAGAGAGTATAAAGGACGCGAAGATGACGTCCGCAAGGCGTGACGATGCACCATGATAAGAACCGCCTTGACAACACTCTAACCTCGGCGAAAGCTAGGAGAGTATAAAAGCGTCTCCGATTGAGTGCTGAGAAAGAGCTCTTACCCCGCTGAAGGATCGGGGAGTGATAGAACAGCTGAGCTCAAACTCTAACCTCGGCGACTGCCAGGAGAGTATAAAAGCATCCCTGATTGTGCGCTGAGAAAGAACTCTTACCCCGCTGAAGGATCGGGGAGCGACATAACAGCTGAGTTCGAACTCTAAACTTGGCGACCGCCAGGAGAGTATAGAAGCATCTATGATTAAGCGCCGAGAAAGGTGCTGGAGACTCAGCACCCCCCATAATTTCTGCTCCGCTGAAGGATCGTTAAGCATATCATGAAACAAGCTAGAACTCCTACCCCGCTGAAGGATTGGGGAGCAGATTGAAAGCTGAGTTCGAACTCCAGAGAGAGTATAAATGCGCTAGAGACTTAGCGCCACAAGGGCTCCTACCCCGCCAGAGTGTCGGGGGACTGACTGAACTCCGAGCCCGGATCCTCCATGTCCGGACATGGGGGCAAAACAGTTAAGATCCTAATCAATCCTCAACAAAGTCCTGGCCAGGCACTAAGTTAATGATTGATTGGGAGCATACCTATACACACATACTACTTTAGTGCATTTTCATTTATAATTGCATTGACTACTTATAACGCTTCATGACTTATTTGCCCATTCGCAGGTACAAGACAATGCGAAAGGAACAAAATTTTTATTACTAAACGCAGGTTTACAAAAGATAACTAGTCAAGAACGCGAGGGCCTCACTCGCAATGATGGCAACATGCTAATGGAAAACGAACAAAGGGTCGCGTCCAGAAGGATGATGCAGGCCCCTTGAAGACCAGAAAGCAGATGCAAAGAGAACGTCCATTTGCTGATCCCAACTTACTTCCAGAATGGGAAGCTCAGATAAGGCTGGATATATCCCACGTAATAATTGAACATGATGCAACCATTTCGTCCCCGACCTTTCCCTTGATGCAAAGAGCAAACGGGAGCACTCGAGGTGACTACAATCTAATCCTTCACCGCTTGATTTCTGTCCTTGGAGCTTGGATGGGAGACTAGGGCTTAGCATGGGCTGAATACCAACAATTCATTTTTGCACTCAACTCCGGCTCTTGATGCGAGAAGTGAACATGAATCCAGAGAAGACATGAATTCGAAGTGTACTACTCAACAAAACCCCCTGTGGATAGGGGGCACATGATACGAGCCTTGAGCAGCATAGTTCAATTACTCGATGCCTTCGTTCCCAGCCGAATGAGAAAAGCCTGATTGACGGCTAATGCTCGTGTAGAATCAAGAAGCCCGAGGCCGACCTTCACCTATTTCAGGAATGAACTGGAAGGCCGAGCAACAATCATCAATTCGCTGGAAATGATAAAATTGAAGTTCAGGTAGTGACGAACTTGGCACAGTTAGATATCAGCCATCAGCTTGGGTTGAACACAAACCAATCAGCAGGCGCGCAGCATGCGGTTTCGATTCCCTACGTCATGGATGGAAACACGGGCAATGGAACAACTACCTGCAACATCCTAGATGAGAATGCAAGAATTGTGACAAACTCAGATCATGCACGACCAGTTTTAACTCCAACTCGAATAAATACTCGAGCGACATTTCATACTCAGCTCCAAGAAAGAACGCAACAATTCTAAAAACAGGAACCCGGTCAGGTCGAACGACTCGAACCATGACCCGGGGGCAATATCGACGTGGAAACAAGAAATCAGCAAAGACCCCCTTTGTAATCTCAAATTCGATGCTGGGGGCACCGGCCAGGATCTTGATAATGTGCATCAATTCTTTGATGGCAACCTGCTCGCTAGTTTGATTCGGCGCCTCTCGAGAGGCGGCACTTATCGAGATGATATGGATAACAACAATTACAGCCCTCACACGTGGGACGTCAGGATCCCCTTTTATTCCCCCGGACTTTAAATTTTCTCTATAACAAGACTTTCTCAAAGATTTTGATGAATTCAACCTCGAAGTGGATAGACTTTCATGACAAAAAGGTGTTAGCGTCGAAACGAATGACCTAGATGCCTTCCTGACTAAAGAATGGAGTACCTTCTAATTCCTGAAACGATAAGGACAAAGGAAAAGCCCTGGAAAACAATGACAAGAATGTGCAATTCCAAATAGAATCTATACCACTTATCGAGCACATGATCTTGTTTGTCAAGCACAATTGAACCGAGCATGAGAAAGAGACTCAATAAGACTGTGATAACCATTTCGGACTATGCTGAAGCATAAACGGTGGGGCCCAACTAAATTCATAACAACATTTATTCACTCGCATTCAACAACCTTACTTGACTCCGCAACTGATCTGATGAGAGTAACCGAAGTCGCTGATGCCCGATGAGGCAATCCTCACTATCTGACTAAAGAGAAGAGATGATTTTAAAGCAAATGTTGTTCAACCATTCGCATATACAATTCCGATTTTTGCTAAATTGAGAAACAATACAGAATGATCTGGGTCGACTAAGATTGCTGAACCTGCAACTCTTACCAGATGCAACGACAGGAAGTATAAAATCTTCAAGATTAAATGCCTTATTGACTCAACTCAACCCCCATCGATACTGGGGGCATAAGTACTGACCTCGCTTGTCCTCCGATGGCACTGAGAGCACAAGTGTCGGTTCATAGACTAACTTTGAAGACAATCCTGGCATGAAATGGGATTCAAAACATGTACGTCATGCCTCCGGAGTACAACCTTACTCATCTTTGCTGACCAAGCGAGCTAGCTTGTGGATCGAATGTGAACTTAAAGACTCAAACTACACCGAATGGAAGGTGTGACAAACCTATCTACTACCTTGCGATGGTGACGATCCTATAGGCACTGGTCCACATAATTTTAACAACATCCCTTACTGACTACTTCATATGTGAATATTGGATTAAGAAATGATCCGTAACAATTGTGGATTCTCTCGACTACGATCCAGAGTGATCATGGCTTTTGAAATCCTTACTGTTACGATTCAATGCGATTTTAAGATCCTGAATCAGTATCAAGATATTAGGCTAGTCCAAACTTGAGTACAAATGACAAGTTCGTATGATGATTCTGGCGTGCTCCATCCCAATGGTCCAGATGGTAGCTCAGAGCCCGAAGATTCTTGAAACACTCCATTATTCGGGTGGCTATTCCATACATTGGCTCATATATAAAAGAAAGACCGATCCTACCATGCACATCACTTGTGTCGAATGATGACGTTGTTTGGCAACGATCTGTGCGTGTAGAATCACGCTCGGGAGCCAACGGTTTAGCATGACTTTTGGACTTGGCCTGACTAGCTCCAATGGAAGCAATGCAACAATTGGATAAAGCCTTCTCAAGGACAAATGACATTCCAGAAAGATTTACCTCAACATATTCAAAGCACATCTCATCCTCGATAAGATGTACTTTGGGGGGCAAAATGTTAGCCTGCTTTGTGACCAGGCTACCCAAAGCAAAGATCATGTTGACACACCTCTGGGTAAATGCTGTCTCATATGGAATCTCTGGATAACATCTCTCTCCGGCATTGGAAGCATCGTCAGAAGACACAAGGCAGTTTGGTCAAAATCACAACATCAGTATAGACTGGCCCGAAACCCCTATCAAACGACCTCATTTGGATCCATTCACATCATATACTTGTAGCCCTTTGAATTAGCTTCAGTTTGAGCTTTGGTTTGGCTCAATCGGACTTACGGTTTGAAAGTTACGCCCATATCCGTGAACGGGTGTAAGCTAGCATATGACCGCGATCCGATCCACCCTTGCCTACGCGATCCGATCCGACCCATGACCGCGATCCGACCTATGACCGCGATCCGACCCATGACCGCGATCCGACCCACGACCGCGATCCGACCTTCGGACCTGCTCACACGCAGCTCGTTTTGACCTATTCTCAAGGCTACTGGCTCTCCTATTTTTCTGGATCGCCTGCCACGTACCCCATCACGAACCAGTCCTCCCAGGAGCTTTCTTACAGCTATAAATACACCTTCAGAGGGCCTTTTCAAGGGACTTTTGAGATCTCAACATCCATGGCTGCCATAGCCAACACTTCTCCATGAATAACCACCATCTTCGTCAATAAATTCAATGGATTCGGAGAGAATTATTCATTGAATTCAAGTGATTGAAAGACAATATTCATTGTAATTGTAATCCATGAGTGAAATGAGAAAATATGAAGTGGACGTAGGCTCATTAACGCCGAACCACTATAAAAATCCTATTGTCTTGCTTTTCTCTTATGATTTCAGTTATTTCTTCATATCCTATGCTCTAAATACGATAATTTGGGTGTTAGGACCATTTTTTGTTCTAACACATTTATATGCAGCTAGTGAAAACAATGCCGGGTAAAGTAGTAGAAGAATTATTTGTACCTGTTGCAGGGTAGAGAAGAAGGACAGCTAAGGCGCAGACAGAAGGGGATCGACGACGAGGCCTTGGAAGAAGAAGGCGGTGAAGGTAGGTACGGCAGCCACCAGATTCGAGACGTAGAAGAAGACTGGGTCTCTCCGACATCAGTCCAGAAAGGAACAGGGAGGACTGATAGTTGCAGTGCAGGCAATGGGCAAGGAACCGATTGGAGCTTCGGGAGGAAAAGGGCGAGGCGAAGGTCGATTCAGCAGGGTTATGGAATTTGGGGCAAAAATATTTTTGGATACAATGAGGAGGGAAGAGGACTGTTTGCTGATGGATACAATAAGAGGAAATGCGTGGTATTCGAGGCATTGAGAAGCTGAGGCCGAACGATCCTATATGTGGGACAGATGGCATGATCTCATTTTTTTGACAAAATTGGATCTAAAAGGACTCCGAGAAAATGAGACGACCCCGAACCCCGTACTGACGGTGGCAAGGGTAATCTTTGGAATATAACACAAAAACAGATAACAGCAGAGCAGAATTAAATAGATACACTAGATAATGAACAAATAATACACTGGATATACATAATCATTAGAGTTACACAGTATACAGGATCATACCTAGTACAAATATAGTTCAGATATACATAAATGTCTACAGCGGAAACAAACATAATATGTACAATAGGAGCTGAACAACATAAAAAGAGATAAATGATAGAATCCATCTTCAGGTCCAGCTATCCATAGAAAGCCAGCTAAAACCTGAATACAAGGCTGCCCGTGTAGAAAAAGGGGCCCCCGAGTTTGAAAGTGAAACAAACTACGAGTCAGTCATGGGACTGGTATGAGAAATCTATTTAACACATTTCAAATATGGCTAATCACAGGACCACGCCACTTCTGTGGAACGGGTTTTCTCCATCGGATTGCCAGTGCTTTAAAACAAATAATTCTTTTGAACATCGCAATGCTTTTTATAAAAATGAAGCGATTATAAGACTCAGTTCCCATCACACAATGCAACGCAAACCGGAGGATAGAGTTTTTACCTTATAACGACCAAAATATGCTTAATACAAATAAAACAAAAGCATTTGATATTATTACTAGTGTTTATATGTTTCAAAAGCAATTTCAAATCATAAGTATCAATCATAGACGACATTAATGCCCCATACCACTATGTCGCCATATATAGGTATACAATCAAAACCGCACAGTCACGTATTTGGAAATTGGATTTCCATCATGAAACAAAGCAAAAGATAGTCCTTACCGAATTCGAGATGCTCTAGCCCGTGTCTCAGGATCAGAATGCGTCGACCCTTGGAGCGACAGGGCCGGTCCACCGATGTGGATTAAAATTTCTGAACACTATGTTTCCCCGCCCTATGGGGCGTAAATGAGCCAACGAATGACTCCATCAGTCCCGGATCGACCGACATAACCGAGGCGTCTCGCAACAACAACAACCACATAGGTGAAAATAATATAAATGTCAGCCTGTTTAAGCACCGACACCACCTCTAACTAGAAGGAAACGCATGCCCTCCCTGAGGTCCTTCTCCCGTTTCTGGTTCATACCGGGGTGTGAGGTTCACGAATTCACGTTATACACAAAGCTACGCCACACAGGCGGTGCTTTGATCATCACACAAGACTTTGCTTTTCAACAGAAGCCCTGATCACTGCATCTTAGCATGTCACACGGGCAATTCACGCCATGTAACTGATGGCTATCAATCACACCGAATGAATTCCAATGTCAGACACACAATCCATTTACAAGTCCGTTCTGGGTCTGAACGAAACCAGAGGCACTATATACCTCGCAAACCCATCGATCTCCACGTACGTTTGGACGATCACCACTCATTATCCATATTTCGGGATGCCTCCCATTCAGGACATCAATTACCATCCAAACGAGGTGAAGATTTCCGGTCTTCAATCACCGTCTTCATCTTCAATTTCTTATCATCGATTTAGTTATTCAGAATGGGATAAACCCAGTCTTTCTGAGCAACTCGCGTATATAATAAACAAGTGCTACACAAACACAACATACGCATCATTTCAATTCATTAGTCACTAACCGTAAATCAGTAAGAGAACGATTTCCCAAATATTAACCCCGAAGGCCGAAACCAACATCAGATCAAAATCCAGGAAACCATTCGACTTAGCCAACCTTCAGTTAGTTTCTAAATTTCACATCCATATCGTTTATAATATTTTATAACAATTTATCGCTATTTTTATTTATTTTAAAATAGCAAATTTATTCAAATGACGCTTCGGGCCATAACGCGGCCATGGCGCTGTTTTTCTTCAGATTTGATTTACACATATCTGAAAATCTAACCGTTGGATCTTGACAAAATTTACATCATTAGAAAGATCTTTTCAAAACGAATCCAACGGTTCCAGTTTCGGGAAAATCCGACGGTCGGATCTCCCAGTATAATTGTTTGAAGTTTCGATTTCAAAATACGAACTGCAGTGTCGTTATTCGATTTAATATAATTATTTATATATATATATATATATAAATATAATCGATTCTGGCGCTGTTTTTCTTCAGATTTGAATTAAACATTCCAGACAATCCAACCGTTGGATCTTTACAAAGTTGGTGTCGTTGGAAAGATATTTCCAAAGCGAACCCAACAGTTTCGGTTTCGGGAAAATCCGATGGTCGGATCTCCCACACTATTCGTTTGAAATCACGGTTTCACAACATGAACTGCAGCTTCGCTATTCGATATATTTCAATTCTCTCTCTATATATATATATCGATTCTTCGATTTCAAAACTATACTCTTTTCATGCATTTGATAAAAATGATATTTTTATCCAACCGACAATTATTTCAACACTTCGCTATTTTCAACTATTCATGTATATAGTAAAAATGTGATTTTGATTGTAAAACAATTCATTTCAAAACACGATTATTTTATATAGTTCATATAAATGATAAAAATATGATTTTTATTATAAAACAAATTATTTTAAAATGAGAATACCATTCAACACATGAATTTCTATTCAACGAATGAATTTCTATTCAACACATGAACGGTTTCTATAGTTTGTATATATATATAGTAAAAATGTGATTTTTATTGTTAAAACAATTTATTTAAAACACGAATACCATTCAACACATGAATATGATTCAACGAATGAATTTCTATTCAACACATGAACGGTTTCTATAGTTTGTATATATATATAGTAAAAATGTGATTTTTATTGTTAAAACAATATATTTAAAACACGAATACCATTCAACACATGAATATGATTCAACGAATTAATTTCTATTCAACACATGAACGGTTTCTATAGTTTGTATATATATAGTAAAAATGTGATTTTTATTGTTAAAACAATTTATTTAAAACACGAATACCATTCAACACATGAATATGATTCAACGAATGAATTTCTATTCGATACATGAATGGTTTCTATAGTTTGTATATATATAGTAAAAATGTGATTTTTATTGTTAAAACAATTTATTTAAAACACGAATACCATTCAACACATGAATATGATTCAATGAATGAATTTATATTCAACACATGAACGGTTTCTATAGTTTGTATATATATAGTAAAAATGAGATTTTTATTGTTAAAACAATTTATTTAAAACACGAATACCATTCAACACATGAATATGATTCAACGAATGAATTTCGATTCAACACATGAAGGTTATTCAACATATGGAAATATTTAAACAAATGAAAATTATTCAAACACATGAATATTACAGAAAATTTCGGCAGCATAACGGCAGGGTAATTAAAACCGGGACTGTCCCTAGTACGGCTCCTCGCTCTGCCTTAAAGCCTCGCAGCTTTTGACAATGGGGATTCATGCATCTAGTTCGCACGCAGGCGGCATGTATATTTTTTTTATTTTCACAAACTAATCCTATGTGGTTTCAACCAAATAATTCTCAACCACAAACGGGTATCTTTCAACCACAATCAATCAATTTCAACCACAAACAATTCTAATCAACCATTCGTAATCAACCAATTTTCCCACCAATCACAACCAATAAATATCGTCCATGGTTTGTGGACGAGGGGTGTGTATATATATATATTTATATAAGCATTTCACTTCTATTTCAATACATATATAATTTTTACAACGCATATATAACTTATACATCGAACGTACAACTTATACAACGCTTATACAAGAGGTGTACAACGCTTATATAACCCATACATCGACTATATAATTTATACATCATCGTTTTCCATTTCGTTTATAAATTAGAAATCTCACATTGGGTTCCACTCCACCAAAAATAGCAGAAGGCTCAGAAAAATATGCGGTCTCTTCTAGAATGTAGAAGACGTCCACACGAGTCCACTGTCTCTTGTTTCACTGAATTTCGTCAACAAATGAAAAAGATATGATTTTTACAGTGAAATCAAAAACGGTAGCGCTTAGAAGTGCTATTATATAGTTAATTAATATAACAGCCGTACCTTTCTTCGAATGTTTGAAACTAGGTTTTAACTTTTCGCTCGATCCGTGAAATGTTGCGTCAATCAACCACTGCAACGCTGTAGAGGGAAGAGAGGAGCGGCGAACGATGGTGGCGCGGTGGACTCCGGTGGTCGGAGATGACGACGACAGCAATTTGAAAGCTCGAACTTTCGAAGCCGAACTCTCCCCCGATCCTGAACGATAAAATTCGAACCCTATATGGATTTGAAGATTTCGCGAAGCTCTACAAAATTGCCAACAGCGCCATTCGATTTTATTGCGTGGATGTGGAGTTTTTGAAGAGAGAAGGTTTGAAGGGTTTCCGCCTGTTAATCGATCGTCGGGGAGAGAGAGTGCTGAGATGGACGAATGAGATTATTTATTTATTTATTTATATATTTTTAAATTTCGAAAATACCCTCTTTCACCCACGAACACCAATCCAAACCCAACGACTATCGTCCCTAGCGTTTTACCCCCATTCCGAACACAATGGGATATGTTTCGTAGGCCCATTCGACTGTTTCAGTCAGTTTTCCTTCAATTTAAAATATATAACATTCAATATTCGATTTGAACGTACATTTCAATTTGCCAGGGCCACGAATTGATTCGAAAAATTCCAGAAAAATAAATCTAGCTATGTTTTGACGATACGGTCCCAACAAAACTAGTTTCATCGAATTCTGAGACCGTTTGAAAAATGGCCCATTTCTGGTCGATCCAATTTAACTATAATTGACCAAAACACATTTTCCTTTGCCACGCTCACATACTAGCTTCAAAAATTATGAAATTTGAAACCTAGCAATAACTTCACATCCCGGATCCAACAAAAGTGGTTTCGTCAAATTCCGAGGTCGTTTGCAAAATGGCCATTTTCACGGGCTATATAATTTCTATAGCGACCTTTCTGAAAATTCATTTGGCCATAACTTTTTCTTCCCGCTATGAAACTTCGATTTTTCAGATTCGTTAGAAAGGTATTCACTAACAGATTTAAATATTTTTGGTTTCACTCAAATCCGTTTTGTTTTGTACCCGGTAGGCCAATCAAAGTTTGAATTGAAAATTTGAAACTACCGCGCCATTTCAGGCCTTGTTTATAATTCAAAGTAATTATATTTATTTTCAAACATCGATTCAAACTTACTTTTCGTCGTTATTCTTTAAAATATTTATTTTAAATATTTAAAATCCACTAAAATAGCCAATTTAAAAAATTTAAATTGGTTCAGATTTTCCAGGTCGTTACAGAAAAGATTGTGCTTTCATATAATACAATAGATAAATTCGTTTTCAACTTTTTCGTTTAACAACCTCACCCTGTTCCTTGATCAGTGTACATGTATTTAGTTTAACTATACATGTGTTCAATTTCATGAACAGTTGTGCAATAATGTGTGCATATGGGTCCTTTTTTGCTTTTGTGCGGCCCTTCAGTGTCAGATTCATCACTATCGGTCTGCCACCTATCACTAGTAACGCGCCTCATTTCATCTGAATAATTCATCTGTCATTGCAGCACATTCCACCCTACTTGATATGACTTTGCACTTTCTGGTTGTCAGCATCTTCCCTCCTTTTTTGAGTAGCCAACCAGCTAATTATTCCAGATTGTCCTTGTAAACTTATACTTCAACTGGATGGTCCTCAGCCGTGATTTTAGCTCAACGAATCTCTCTCAGTCAAAGCATATTCAAGCTTAACTCTCTTGTTTATGTCGAATTTCTACGTGGTCTTGCTAACCTCAATCCATACCTAAAACACAATTTGAACTTTGTGAATTGCATTAGTTTCCAAAATTTCTACCAATATAATATCTCCCTTCAGTCCTATCTTTTGGCCAGGCTTCTTCTATGGTTCTTAATTTTTCTTCTAGCTGTTCGACTCTATATATCTGTAATAACAATAAAATTAGCTTTAGCTCCCATTCTTCTAAACATATTATTCTACATTATTTTCCATTTGCTCAATAAACTTATGTAATGACCCAAAATTTTAAGTAAAATTATTTTAATTATATTTAAAATGTTTTACTGGGTGAAATTGGAATTGGTAGGGTTTTGGGCTATGTGCAAGGGGGTGTGTGTGTGCATGTGTACACCCGTTTTGGGCTATGTGCAAGGGTGTGTGTGTGCATTGTGTACACCCGGATATGCACAAGGAAGAACAATAACCCGTGAAAAGATAAAATGAAAGTTATCTATATGTATATATTGCAATTTTCAGGAAAATTGAATCAAATAACTTCGATGAATAAATAGAAAAGTGGAGGCCTAATATATATTTACATACATAAACATAGCAAGGCATGTTATACAAGACAACATATTGTGAATGAGCAAATTTAGAAAGGGGTTGATCCTCATTTTTGTCATGACCTAAAAAAAGAGGGAAAATGTTTTCTTTTAAAATAAAGATAGTTGCTTTATTCTGAAAAGCAACCACGTACCGTCTACCCATTCTCTATCCCGAGCCTCAAAAGTAAAATAGGATGAAAATGTTAAGGGCCTGTTTGGTTACCCATTTTCAGAATATTTTTAGTTTTCCATTTTCCAAAATGATGAAAACCTGTTTGTTTTAACATTTTATGAAATTCATTTTTAAAAATGACCACTTTTCAAAATGGGCCTAACAAAGAGAATTGAAAACTATGTTTTATTGTTTTCTCGTTTTCAGCCCAAATAAAAAACTCCGAAAACCCAAAACTCAATCACGAAAGAAACATGTTCAAAACCTATTCATTTTCTACGGCCGCGAAATCTGAAGTTGTGTCATAAGGGAAATCGCCGTTGTCTTCGGATATCATCCCAAATTCATCAGATAACAGGTAATTTCAATTTTTAATTCTTTGTTACCAACCGTTCTTCATACTAATAATATCTAGGGCTAAGCACGGATGATTCGATGATCTCTTTTATTTATTTCCATGAATTAGGGTTTTGCTTTCCATTGTTGATTAGTAGCAGAAATAATTTATTGTTTGCTTATTGCAAATTTTAAATTATACAGTAGATTAAACATCATCATTTTGAAATAGACAAAATTCTGAGATGTAGAAAATAAACAATGAGAGGAGCGGCGACTTTCGCAATGACTTGACTCTATGGGGGTGGAATTTCGAAAATAAACTATATTTCCATAACAGAAATGAACACATATTATCTTTAAGTTTAACAAAACTATATTAACGTTTAGCTTAAATATGAAGAAAAAAATAACAAAATGTTCACAAATATATCATTTTAAGATCATCACCCTTGTTACAATCAGCAGCGTACGCTGCGATTTGAGTCTGCAGGGGAGGAATTTTGGGAAATAAACCATATTTCCATAACAAAAATTAACACATATTATCTTTAAGTTTAACAAAATTATATTAACGTTTAGCTCACCCTTGTAACAATCAGCGGCATACGCAGCGATTTGACTCTATGGTGGAGGAATTTCGGAAAATAAACCATATTTCCATAACAAAAATTAACACATATTATCTTGTAAGTTTAACAAAACTATATTAACGTTTAGCTTAAATATGAATTTTTTTTAATAAAATGTTCACAAATATATCATTTTAAGATCGTCACCCTTGTTACAATGGTTGCGCACTTCAACTTTGATGCAAGAGGTAGTAGGTTCGAAACTTTCATAATGTGAATTAAACATAAATTGATTTATACATGTATATAAATATTCAATTTCCAACAAAAAAAACATACCATTTTAGATTCATATTTTAGAAATTTTATATAATACGGTAAATTTTGCATGAAATTAATATACCTTGATCAATAGAAGTTACTGGGAATGTATTCATCATTTCATCATGTGATCAATTAAGTAGTAAAGCCTTAATAATTTTCATGGTCAAAAATACTCTTTCAACTATAAAAAATGCAACTCCCCAACATTGGAAATTTAATTGTCAAACTGCAAATCTAGGGTGCAGTTGTCAAGTTGGTGATCTAGTTGCACTAAATCATTTGGAAAGAAATATGATGGAAATTTTTTGATGAATAAGATCATATTTTCCTAATTAAAGCTCATAGTGAATGGTTTGAAATAAGACAAACCATACCCAACTGTATTTTATATTTAGCTTGAGTGCTTGTTAAAACTTTTTAAGTTGCATGTGTATACTTCATATTGCATATGTATACTTCATAGAAAACTAGTTCGACGAACCTTTAAACTTAAGATACAATCTTTAATGAACAACAAAGAAACAGGCATTATCAGGAATAGAACATGTAAAGAAAACTTAGCATGTATTCTGATTCCAGCTTCAACCCATATAACCCAATTTCACTCTAAACTAAAATAACTAAAAATAAAATAAAATGAAATCCAGTAGGGATGGCAGCACCCATATGGCCCCATGTAGGTACGCCATTGGAGAGGAGCATGATCGGACAGAGAATGGTCATCTGACCATATTCCTTTTTCCACTTTAGGAGGAAAAAGAACTGCATCCTTCACAACAAAATCAAATGTTTTGTTATCAGTCACTTATTCTTGCTTGTCCCTTAATTCATCTCACTGGACTCCACGTCCGTTTTCTGTAAACATCATGTATTGAATCGTGAAAACTATTAGTGAAACTTTTTAGTATATGTCAGGGTTGATCTTCTGCATATGCAACACTTAACCATATATCCAAAAGGCTGGTGCATTTTTTGATGCATCATAATCATTTTTATTTCTTCCTTGAATGACCAGAGCCAGTTGATAAACATAAAAAAGGATATCCGATAAAAGGCAAGGGCATTGACACTAGATAGCAGAAAATAGTAAATAGGTTTCATTGGAATACTTTTGCAAGATTTGTAGTTTATATTATTCTACTTTACTTGTGACATGTTATCATGTTATGGACTGATTACTGTTTACAATGTTTGACCATTTTATACTCGTTACTGTTCTTATATATCTTATAAGGACCTATCAAAAGATATGCAATCAATCTTACATTACATTTTGTATTCTCATTATAAAAATTTGTCTTAAGAGTGTACTACACTTGAGATCTAAGGCTAAATAAAAACATATAAATGTGAGATGTACATACATAGCAAAAAGAAATGGTACATACACTGCAGCTAATCACATGGGAGGGATACTGCACATAGTTGTTTCATTGTTTCTATTGAGGTTACACAAAAAGGTTGATATTGTTCCTCAAATTAACATTCAACTGTGATTTTGAAGGGATATTAAAGAAGCCTAACATACTTGTTGACTAGAATCGTGAAGTTAAGCATGCTGACTTAGGCATGACCAAACATGTAAGCTATTTCTTTTATTATTTTGCTTCCCTTCTTGTTTTGTTGTTGTCATGTGTTCTTTTAAGAGAAATCCAATGATGTCTACCTCAAGTACACATCCCTTTATTTCTTTTCCTTTTCTGAATGCTTGGATAACCCAGTTTTTCAAGAAAATATGCATTAGTTCTCCACAAACTTGGGTAATTTCAAAAGGAATTTATGCCAACTTGTGCATTTGCTTTTATTTACAACTCAATAACAAGCTTTACCTCCTAGTATCTCAAATGATGCTCTTTACCAGTTTAGTTATACCAGCACTAAAACATAGGCATTTAGTGCCATTACTGCTACTTGTCCAGTTGTGCAAATTATTAAGTTGCCAGCCTACTTTGTAGCGGCTATTTGACTTATATGGAGAAATTGATCATATTTTACCATCCCATTGTGCTACCTCTGATACTTGAAGACTGTCTTAGAAATATCAGTCTTTTAAACATGTGATTGTAGAGGCAACATATATTGCTCTACCAAAGTCTTTTGTGCTTCTGCTCTTGACCAACATTACATATG
This sequence comes from Allium sativum, assembly GCA_030737875.1. Taxonomy (NCBI): domain Eukaryota; kingdom Viridiplantae; phylum Streptophyta; class Magnoliopsida; order Asparagales; family Amaryllidaceae; genus Allium; species Allium sativum. The sequence continues at coordinate 483,759,967 of CM060924.1, forward strand.
TTTCCTTTTTTTATCGATTAAAAACAGGGGTGTTGTCGACGTGAGATTACTTATGTGCGGAGCACGATGGTTCTTTTATTATGATCTGAATTTTGGACTACAATAGGGTTTATTTTATTCATTACTATGAACTGAGGATTTCGGCAATTGATAAAAATATTTATAACACAACAATAGGGTTTGTGTTAACCGCCAACTAAGCACGAGCTGGTAGCCCATAGCTTCCAGCCAGATACACTTAGCAAAACACTAAAAATAATAATGAGAGAAGCATATATTGTAGATTAACAATTACTCTCATTTTTGTGTCTTATTTTCATATTATCTTATGCAGATATGATTTGGAAGACATATGTGCTCTATTGCTTACAAAATATTTTTGTTGAATATCTATATATTATCATGGATGATGCTCGAGTTCTTTTCCTTCAGTTTTCATTTTATTTGGTGTATTTCTTATGTTGTATGTTTACAACCTTGTTATGAGTTTTTTTTATTGTAATTTTTTTCCTATACAACATGGCATCATGTAGTTAACAAATCTGTGTTCGCTTTAATTCTTAATTATCATGTTTATGGTTTTGGTATGTTTTTCTTTGCTGAGTATCAACTTCTAATTAGTAACTTGATACAATGAAGTAGTTTTCATTTAAATTCGACATAAGACGTTTTCATTTTGTTTTTTCTTTGATTCTAAGCACATTAAGCATGTTCATACAAAAATATGGATAAAGAATAATATATTATATTATATATTGTATCATAGTTTAACTGTAAAATTTGTTTGAATTACAAAAAAGAAAATTCAAAATTTTGAAATAGGAAAAGCATATTTTAAACCAAACGCATTTTCCAATCTTTCTTTTTTAAAACATGTTTTCAATATAAGCACATCCAAACGCATTTTGTGAAATAATGAAAATCTTCAAAATGGAAAATTGAAAATGACTAAAAAAACTCAAAATCAAAATTTCAAACCACATACCGAACACTACCTAAATGTTTTATCCTGAAACATGCCATAAGCATGATCGGGAGCAAGGAGGGAAAACAAACAAATAATAAGATGCCTTTTTCCCTTTTAAAAGAAATGAGCCGGCCATAGCTATAAAAATGTTTATGTTTTAAACTGGATAAGGGAGAGGGAATGCAGTATTTACCAGGGTAAAATGGGTAGAGCCATCAGCTAAGACCCTAGAATGCTGGCTATAAATAAACCGTAGTGTAGAAGAAAATGGGCTAGTCATTTTTCTGCCTCACAAAGCAAGAAATAAAATATAGATCATGGCAGTAGAAATGGTAATTAGGAATTTGGGTTGATATGCTATTTTTACTCCTCAATAAAACTAATATGAATGGAGTGATAGCAGTAGCTTCTAGGAGGGAGCATGGTCCATATCAGATCAGAACCAAGGGATTAAAGAAAAGATAAAGGCAGTGAGAATTAGGTGAGCATTCTAATTTAAAACAAATGGCATTAAGTCCTAAGTTAAAGAGGCAGCCAATATCTCCTTACGTTTATTTTGCTTTGAATTTGATTCTCTTAATGTTTTACCTGTTCGTGTGTGACTGTGTGTAATAACCCGAAAATCCGAGCCAATTTAAAATTTTATTTTGGCAATTTTGATGAATTTTGAATATTTAAAAAGGATTATTTTAAATAATAACATCGAGAAATTTATTTTGAATACAATTCGAACGTATATGTTTATTTGAATCGTCGTTAGAATATAAATAATTATTTATAATTATAAAAGGAATTGAAAATGGCGCAGTAGTCTGAAAATTTGATTTCAAAGTTCAAATGAATGTACAGGATTCAAAAAAACCGGATTTTAGTGAAACCAAAAATATTTGAATCTATTTGAGAATATCTTTCCAACGAATCCAAAAAATTGAAATTTCATAGCGGGGATAAAAAGATATGCCCAGTTGAAAATTGGGAATAGTCGCTATGGAATTCTGGCCCTGAAAAATGGAAATTTTGCAAATGACCTCGGTTTTCGACGAAACCTCTTTTGTTGGATCCGGGATGTCAAATTATTGCTAGATTCCAAAATTCATAATTTTCTGAATCAATATGTGAGCGTGGCGAAGTTAAACGTGTTTTAACAGTTTCAGTCATTTTCGTTCGACCAGAAAATGACCATTTTTCAAACGGTCTCAGAATTTGATGAAATTAGTTTTTTAGGACCATATCGGAAATACGAAGCTAGAAATAATTTTTGTGTAATTTTTAGAGTTAGTATTGGTCCCAGTAAATTGAAATGTGTGTTCAAATTCAATATATTGATTTATATTTTGATTTTGACAGGAACTGATCGAAACAACCGAACTGGCTTACGATTCATATCCCATTGTGTTCGAAATGGGGGTAATTAGCTATGGACAACAGTCGGTGGGTTTGATTTCGCATTCAAAATAAAAAGGGTGCTTCTTATAGAAAAAAATTAATTAAATAATATAAATATAAACCCCTATCTTTGACCCTCTCTTCCTCATTCTTCAGCCGACGGTTTTTTTTTAAAAAAAATGCGCACGAACCCCCAGTCGCTATCACCTCCAAGCGGCACCACCCATCCTCTCGCGTTGGCCATCGCTCCTCCGACCTCCGCCACTCCCTCCACTGCACCACCGCCTCCCTCTTTCTCCCTTTAAACCGAAACCCTAGCCCATCTAAACCCCCCGCATCGATGTGAACCGCCACACAAGGCCCCACCTCGGCCAGCACCGACCAACAATGGCCCCCCCGCCGCCGTTAGACCCCAATGCCACCTCCAACAACCTCCACCCCTCTGAAAAAGAAAAGTAAGCTTCTTTTTTTGTTTAATTAATTTTCTTGGGCTGTAATTAAATTGTTAGGAGGAAATAACGTCATTTTTCATAGGAATATGATTTCTAGATATAAAAATATGTTTTTTATATAGTACAAAATATAAAAAATATGATTTTTATATAGTAGAGAATATAAAAATATGATTTTTATATAGTAGAGAATATAAAAAATATGATTTTTATATAGTAGAAAATATAAAAATATGATTTTTGTATAGTAGAGAATATAAAAAATATGATTTTTGTATAGTAGAGAATATAAAAATATGATTTTTATATAGTAGAAAATATAAAAAATATGATTTTTATATAGTGGAGAATATAAAAAAATATGATTTTTATATAGTAGAGAATATAAAAAATATGATTTTTATATAGTAGAGAATATAAAAATATGATTTCTATATAGTAGAGAATATTAAAAAAAAATGATTTTTAGTGTATACATAGCGTCATGAAAATGTGATTTTTTTATATATATGTAACATATAAAGATTCGATACCGCCTCCCTCTTTCTCGCTTGAAATCGAAACCCTAGCCCATCTAAACCCCCCCATCGATGTGAACCGCCACCCAAGGCCCCACCTCGGCCAGCATTGACCAACAATGGCCCCCTCCCGCCGCCGTTAGACCCCAGTGCCACCTCCAACAACCTCCACCCCTCTGAAAAGGAAAAGTAAGCTTCTTTCTTTGTTTAATTAATTTTCTTGGGCTGTAATTAAATTATTAGGAGGAAATAACGTCGTTTTTCATAGGAATATGATTTCTAGATATAAAAATATGATTTTTATATAGTAGAGAATACAAAAAATATGATTTTTATATAGTAGAAAATACAAAAAATATGATTTTTATATAGTAGAGAATACAAAAAATATAATTTTTATATAGTAGAGAATATGAAAATATGATTTTTATATAGTAGAAAATATAAAAATATGATTTTTATATAGTAGAGAATATAAAAAATATGATTTTTATATAGTAGAGAATATAAAAATATGATTTTTATATAGTAGAGAATATAAAAAAAATATGATTTTTATATAGTAGAGAGTATAAAAAATACGATTTTTATATAGTAGATAATATAAAAATATGATTTCTATATAGTAGAGAATATAAAAAAATGATTTTTAGTGTATACATAGCGTCATGAAAATGTGATTTTTTTATATATATGTAGCATATAAAGATTCGATTTTTAACTATGTAAAGACTCAATTTTTAATCATATAAAGTTTCGGATTTTAACGTTATAAAAATACAATCTTTATATAGGAAGTAGCGTTGTTAAAAATATAATTTTTAACATATACCGCGTGGAACAGATCTCGTTGGAGACACGATGAAGATTTCCTACATATGAAGAGTCGCGGTGAATTGGTTTAGCTAGTCGGTGAGAACTCTTCACTTTTATTTTATTTTCTTGTTGAAATATAAACTAGGATGCAGACAGTGCTTAGCAGCACCCGACACCCGTCGTCCACAAACCATGGATGACTTGTTTGTTTGATTGGTGTGTTGTGAAAAATGATTGTGTGATGTGGATTGAATAAATATTTTATAGTTAAAAATATAATTATTAACGTGTATATAAAATAAATATTAATAAACAAATCGGACGATTTATTTATGTACACCCATTTGACTGATATTGATTGGGACGATAAATTTTACACATCACCCAATTGCACAAATAAAAATCTGTGTTTGTTGATTTGAAACCCCACACGGGTATTGGGATAATATTTGACGTACACTAATCCCAACACTAATTCCGATTGTTTAGTTGTATGTCAATCGATGGGTTGACAGACCGTGTAAGCATTAATTATTTATTTTTAATGCTTATGCAGTTGTGTGGTGCACTCTGGATGATGGTTGATGATTTATCGTTGCTATTATATACATGTGTTGTAGGGAATCCATATAATTAACATTATATGGTGATTGATTGGGACTCATTCCAATTGGGAAAATAAGGAATATTATAGAATAAATTCATGTGTTGAATAAAAATATATGTTCATGTGTTGAATAGAATAAATATTCATGTGTTGAATAAAACTATATATTCATGTGTTGAATAGAATAAATATTCATGTGTTGAATAAAAATATAAATTCATGTGTTGAATAGATTTTTTTTCTTCATGTGTTGAATAAAAATATATATTCATGTGTTGAATAAAATATTCATGTGTTGAATAAAATATTCATGTGTTGAATAGAATAAATATTCATGTGTTGAATAGAATAAATATTCATGTGTTGAATAGAATAAATATTCATGTGTTGAATAAAATAAAATATTCATGTATTGAATAAAATAAATATTCATGTGTTGAATAAAATAGAAAATTCATGTGTTGAATAAAATAAATATTCATGTGTTGAATAGAATAAACATTCATGTGTTGAATAAAAGCCGTGTTGATTAGATGACGCCATTTTGACGTGAGCGATATTTATATCGATTTTATTCATTTTTATAATGAATATCGAAAAGTAATTGATTTCAAAATATAATGTTTTGAAAATATTATCATTTAATATCGATGATATGGAATATTCAATTTTGATTAGAAATTGAATACGAAGTTGAAATCATTTTGAAAACGAATTTAAAACGATTTATAAAATACGTTTGAAAGGGAAATCGACGAAATATATAATATATATATATTATATATAGAATGGCCTGAATAGAACGTGTCGCGCTGCGGCAGTTCGCGAATTTCGACCATTGACTTCGAATGGACGTTACGGGAGATCCGACGGTTGGATTCTCCTAAAACCGGAACCGTTGGGTTCGTATCGAAAAGAGCTTTCTAACGAATATTAGTGATTTGAAATCTAACGGTTGGATTTGGAATTATGTCCAAATCAAATTTGGAAAAGGTCGCTGTAAGTGCAGTTCGATGGCCGTTGATGGAAATCGATTGTACGGGCCTTGATAAAATTATTAAAAATAGTAATAATTTGTGTAAAATCATAAGAAATGATTTGGAAAGAATTGGGATGAAAAATTCCATATTTGAAAAGATAAAAATAGATTTTTATTGAAATGAACTAGTTTTGAACTAGAATTATAATTTTAAAAATAAATAAATTGGATTTGAAAGGGTTTAAAAGTAACCAGAATTTCCAATAATTGAATTGGAATAGATTTGAATCGAAATTGTCTTTGGAATATTTCGATGTTGGATTTCGTGATTATACAGACATTGTTATGGAAATTTGAAAGATATATTTATATCGTTATTTCCAATACCATATTTTTTGGTCGTAGAATTTGATATTGAATATAAGCCGATATATTTTCTATTCAGAGCCTTGTATTTAATATCAAATGAGATTTGGGTTTGTCGTGAATGGTGTCTTCATTAACATTGTTCTTAAACCCAGTTGAGAAAGAGATTAAATCTTTTTATTTAGATTTAATGAAGTATACCAATTAAATGGAATTTAATTGGAATTGAATTTGAATTTGAATTGATTTTTGGGTTTATGTGAACCGTGTTGTAAATGACATTGGTTCTTTAACCCAGTTAAAGACAGGATATGATTTCCCAAGTTAAATAATCACTGATAGTGATTATTGGGAAGATTAAAACCAAGTGGAGTTTTAATGAATCTTTAATTAGATTGAAATAATCGAGAATGGAGTATCAACATTTTTGCTCCAGGCGATAGTTAAATCTTTAATTAGATTTGAACGTGAAATGGTAATCGAATTTACCGATAACACCATGGTGTTAGATATGAAGTATGACCAGTTTTACTTCATAGGATGAATAGGTTGGGATTGGGAAATAAAATAAGTGATTACTTTGGTGTGGTTCGCTAATCCCGACTAATTTGAATTGATATTCAAAAGAAGATTAAAGAATAAATTTAAAGAATTTATCTTTGATAAAATTTATAGGAACCTTTCCCAAAGTGTAAGAATATTTGAATAAAAGATTATTCTGAATTGGAATGAGGCGTATGTTGTGTTTGTGTAACACTTGTGTATTATATACGCGAGTTATTCAGAAAGACCGGGTTTATCCCATTCTGAATAACTGATTCGACGATGTGTCAAGGATGAAGACGGTGGTCGAAGACCGGAGGTCCTCACATCGTTTGGGTGATTACTGATGATCTTGATTGGGATGTACACCCAAGAGGAGGGAATCAGTTGGTGATCGTCCAGACGTACTTGGAGATCGATGGATATGCGAGGTACAAGGTGCCTCCGGTTTCGTTCAGACCCAGAACGAACTTGTAAATGGACTGTGTGTCTGACATATCGGTTGCATGGAGTGGTTTGCCTGTGTGGCATGCTAAGATGCAAATGATCAAGGCCTCTATTGAAAAGCATAGACTTGTGGTTGATGATCAAAGCACCGCCTGTGTGTCACAGCTTTGTGTAGCGTTAATTCACGAGCCTCACACCCCGGTTGTGAACCAGAAACGGGAGAGGACCCCTGGGAGGGCATGCGTTTCCTTCTAGCTAGGGTAGTGTCAGTGACCTACCAACCCTGACATTTATATTATTTTCACCTGTGTGGTTGTTGGATTGCGAGGCGCCTTGGATATATCGATGACTATGTGGAGTGGATGGAGTCATTTGGCTCATTGACGCCCCAAAGGGCTGGGAAACGTAGTGTTCAGGCATTATAATCCACATCGGTGGACCGGCCCTGACGATCCAAGGGGCAGTTGCGGCTGTTCCTGAGGGGCGGGCTAGAGCGTCTCGAATTCGGTAGAGGACGATCCCTTGCCTCGGTTCACAGATGGAAATCCAACTTCAAATACACGACTTTACGGTTTTAGTTGTAAACCTATATATGGCGACATAGTGGTATGGGGTACTTGTGCCGTCTATGATTGATGCTTATGATTGAAACTGTTTTGACACTATACACTTACAGTAATAATAAAACATGAAATTTAGCGTATCAAGCATTCTTTGGCTATTATAAGGTAAAACCCTATCCTCCGGCTTATGTTGCACTGTGTGATGGGACCTAGGTCTTATAATAGCTTCATTGTTCTTTATTTAGCACTGCGCTATTGTTTTATGCACTGGTACTCTTGGGAGGAAACCCGTTCCATGTTATACGGCGTGGTCCCTTGATTTACCTAACTTTAAAATAAAGATTAATAACCGTTTTAGTTGTCACACTAGTCACATGACTGACCTGGAGTTTATTGTTTTAACATAAACTCTGGGTGCCCTTATTTTGACACGGGCAGCTAGTAGTTTTGCTTTTGCAGATTTATATTCACAGGATCATGATTTACAGCTGGAACGATATCCGAAAAGCTCTGTATCCGTATATTCTTTTCAGTTGTGTTTTGTATTATTTTCCGTTGCATTGTAACTTGTAAATCTCTGATGTTTAGCAATGTATATTATTTGTTAATACTCTGTATATTCTTGTATTCTAATGAAATTGTTGTAATAAACAATGAAATGTTCTTCTGTTTGTGTTCTGATTCGTCTTGTCCTCAAAGTATCCACTCTTTCCCTACCGGGGAAGTTACGGGTTCTTACATGGTGATCATATTAATGATTTTATTTCAAATCATTGTTAAAGTTTAACATTATGGATTTAAAGTTATTATTTAAATCTATTTAGTTTTATGTTCCCTTGAAAACCCCTTTTCTGATACCTTTGGAAACTCTGTAAATCTAAACATATAAATGATATAGATCTATGGCAATATATCTTGTAAATGTATATGAGCTGCGATATACTTGTGTTTAGGTGTTGAGGCTCTATAAATGCTTGATTTAAAGAGCAATAGATTTTCTATGTGCTGATTTCTAATCAAGAATGCAAACATTATGTCTCAGCTAGGTTTTGAAATTCATTTGAAACCAGTTTATGCATAGTGGAAAAATCTTTTAAAAAAATTCTTAAAAGTCATAGATTAATATCAGATTTATATATAGGCAAGCATATACATATGTATAAGTGGCTATATTTAGATAAGGATTTTACCTTATTAAAACCTCAAGATAAATTATTTACTGGAATATATATACACAAATATAATGGATGGCTTATATTCTTGGCTGAATGTGTGTTTTAATCCCTTTATGAACACTGATTGCCTACCATATGAAATGTTATATGATGATCTATGATTGAAATATTATAATACAGATGCAATATGATGATTTATTGGCTGGGTGAATGATTGATCCCTTTTTGAGTGAGTATTTGCAAGTCCTATGGAATACTGAGTGATTAATGGTTGATTAAGTGTTATGTTTTATTCATCTGTTGGAATAATAAGATATGAAAGTGAACACTTAATAACCTAATTAAGATATTTTGGTCAAGAAGACTACGGAATGACTTGTACTTGAGTTACAAGTTTGGTACATGGCCTAATTTTGTTCCTGAGATCTTTGTGTAGTAGTCTGAATTAGATTACTTCAATGTGCCCTAGTCATCCCTAATGTAGGTAAGACTAAGGAATGAATTATTAAACCATGAATGAAACAAATAATAAGGTATATGCAGGAACTTGAGTTTTCCTGGATTTTATGAGAAACCTAGTAGCAGTATACTGTTTACATGGCTTATTTATATTGGTTTCTCAGGAATGATGAATTGTTATTATGATGACATAATTCTTTTGCCACCTCTGCTTTAAAATACTCATTGATTTAGGAAATGGTTTGTGCACACCAGAATATAAATTGATAATCCATGAATGAATGAGGAACTTGATTCTTCCTGGATATTATAGCATGGAAAATTTAGTAGCAAATATATAGGTTTAATGGCTTCATGATTATGGTTCTAACCTGTTTGACTAATGATTAATGTGATGTTGTGCTCCTTATATGATTTCGGTTTTAAATACTCTTTGATTTTGTATAAAAGGTATGTGCACCAACTTACACAAGACATGCACATTAGATCAAATATGATTCTAAATAGAATTTATAGGACTTTTGTTTCTGTTTTATCATTTAAACTATGTTTTAATGAATGCTCATACCAGACAAACAAGTCTGACCCTATTCTGCTCATGGCATATGGGGTGTCTCATTTATAATGAGGCAACCTCCATTGCTTTTCTAGGAAATGAAGATACTAAGTAACAGATTAAAAACATGGCTTTGTGGGAAAATAAATTAGCAAGCTTAGCTTAGCTTAAGAAAGGAGTTCCAGAATGTTTAATCTGCATGAATTTCAAGATATGTATTATTGTTAAGATTATGTAATAGAACGTTAAATGTATGGCTGTTTAAGGAGTCATATGATTTCATAGTTTTGTAATTGTTTTGGGTTAAATTCAAAGTTTACTTGATCTGTATTACCTCTGAGTTCATCTATGAAAACTGGAGTTTAGGAAAAATATGTTTGAATTATGGAAATTTACTAATGTTATTTGTATTAGTTAATTTGGAGTCATTTTAGAAAAGTAACATGCACATGTTACACATTGTTTAAAAAGTATCCTTTATGTATGCATGAGAGTATCGGTTGTGATAATATCATTTAAAGGTATCACTTCTGTATGCAGAAGTGTATAATTTTTGGTAACATTATTTTGAAAGGGTCATTTCTGTAAGCAGAAGGATATCACTATTATAAGTACCATTTTTGCAAGTATCATTTTATGTGCATCAAAGTATCATTTTCTGAAAGTATCATTTCTGTAGGCACAATAACATCATTTTTAAAATCTCAAAAATAACAATTTTATTGGCAGTCACAGAAGTATCATTTCTGCATATATAAGAATATCATTTTCGGTCTTATGATCCAGAAAGTATCACTTTTGTAGGCATAAAAGTATCAGTTTTAAATCTGTGTTTAATATTGATTTTGTTGACGGGTTGTCGCACGCCAACACCCAAATGTGTATGTGTGAACAATTATCCAAATAAGCAGTAAAGTATGCAAATGCAGGGAGACATAGCTTTTACAGTGGTTCAGCAATAACGCCTACATCCACTTTATAATCCTTAGTCATCGTATCTTTGGTTGATTACCAGGTTGTATAAGCTGGGACAATAGCTAAGTTCAAAGTGGTACAATAGAATAACAAAATATATGTTTGTTCTACACTTTGATAAATTGCCCTTCTTCTTCTTTATTGAGAAGCGTTAACTTGGTCAATAATATCCAAGTTTAGTGTTCATGTCCATAAAGTTCAAAAGTAGCATAACAATCCTTGTCAATGTTCAAGGGTTGAAGGAAAACATACATGCCATGTTTTAATTGTCCATGCCATCTCCAATGGCCATGGTGAAGGTGTTGGAAGCCATTAATGAGTGTTTGGATCTCTCAAGGTCCAAAATTTCCAAGGAAGAAGGATCCTTTTGAAGGCCAAGGCTTAGGGTATTTATAGGAGAAGGTTAGGTGGGAGTAGGTGAGCAGCGGGACCCACCGAACCCAATTTTCGCACCCAAAACAAGGCCAAACACAGAAAATTCGCACCCCTAGTGCGTGGTTCGAAATTTCGAACCCGCCGCCGAGGGGGGGTTTCGAAATTTCGACCCCACCGAGGGAGGGGATGTTCGAAATTTCGACCCCATCGAGGGGGGTTCGAAATTTCGACCCCACCAAGGGGTACGAAATTTCGAACATCCTGGGAGGGTGCGAAATTTCGACCCCACCAGTAGTGCGAAATTTCGAACACCCTAGAGAGGTTCGAAATTGATAGAGAATGACGTTGAAATCATATTGCTGAGGGAGTTGAAATTCCTGAATGCGAAGTGAAGGAATCTGAGTTTTCATGAGTATGAACTAAAAGGACCCCCACCGGCGTTGCGCCCAGACCCGCTTGACGGCTCGCCTTCGGCTCGGAGCACGGCTCAACTAAGAGTTCATTGGGCCCGAGAGAGGGCACCTGATAGAGGCTTTGGGTCTCCTTGCGTTTGCGACACAATTTCGACCCAACTGCTTTGTACTTTTTGACGCTTGAGCGCCTCGCTTACCAAATACTTGATGTGTGACATCTTCAACCAAAAAGCTTGTCAACAGATTTATAATGAGGTCAATGGATCTGTTGTTTTCTTTCTACTCTGATTTAAAGCAAGAGGGATATATATATTCGTGTATATATATATATATATCAAAATATTTACTGTATGAACTAATATTTCTGTATTGGTAAAACTATAGGGTCCTGGATATTTTGATAGAGTGGCTCTAGCTCTTAACTTTGAAAATTAGAGAACCATTTGTATGCAACAGTTAAAAAAAATACCATACCAAAATTCTAATTAAAAGCAGGGTCATTCCAGCTTATCATCATAATATTGATCTACCACGAATGGAATAGCTAATTCTTTATAATTACGTATAGTAATTTTGGATATTGTTTAATAAATGAGTGCTCTTCTCCATCCATTTTATACAAACTGTTTATTTTCTTTCGTTGGCATGCTTTGTTTTTAGTTTCGCTATATATGGATCAATATTCTCAAATTGTTGCATGTTAGCTATCAGATGATGAAGTTGATAGCAACATCATTCAAATCTAAAAAAAGATCATATGAGAATCACACTAATCATAGATAAATCCTCAAGATAAAGAACATGCATCAACATTTATATAAACAATCTTTAAAATTAGATAAAACTCATGAAACATGTTACATATAAGACATTTGAGTGTTAATTATTAGTTATTTGCTTGTCCAATGAGATGTTTCATGTATTACTTAAATATATGTTAACTCCAACAAACAGACGTATATGAAAAAGTTGTTACTTGTCACGTGCTATATGAATATTTCATATATGATTTGCAAAGTAGAGTTGAAAAAATAACTATTCCCATATCTAACTGTTACAAAGAAAGTACAAAGTAATAAGAATATGGAAAATATATGTTTTATTAATTGATTAAATGCTATGAAATTATCTGCATAAAATAAGATATTTTCCCTTTCAAATGTTTAGGTTAATCCACATTCCTCGAAAATCTTCAATAGTTCACCTTGCTTTATTCTACACAAATGCCAGCAATTTTGCATTAAAATTTTGCTTTCAAAAGCCTATAAAAATCGCGATGGTCCAAAATTATTGGCATGGATATAGAAGATTTCCTAAATATTCCTTTTTTGTTCTAAGTATAAAAATGGGATTTTCAATGTAGATGGCTCTCAAGAGGAAAGAGATTTTCAAAGGCAATGTATGTTTATTTTAAAGTAGTATGTTAGATCAAAATAGTTGCAATGATATTCCAAAACGGCTGGCATGGTCCATGTCCTACAATTCAAAATCCCATGATTATTAGTAAACCAACATATGCACCGACCAACAAATAAGAAAAGATGTTTTTTCAAAATGGATTTGACTCATTTGAGAATTGAAGTTTGAGACGCTTGGTGTTGCCGAAAATAGTATGATGGATGGGAATTATTAACAAAAGTATCATGAGTATAATAATGTTTTCAGCCATATGTAGTTATCTCATTACCATTTCAAGCATGTGACGACTGCCCCATACCACTTATACAAGGGTTATAGTGCGCCGAAGCATGCCAAGCTAATATAGGCCGACCATCATGAGTGATAACCAAAATCATACATGTTGTATATCTCACAATGCATGGATGAAGTATAATAAGAAATATAAACAGTAATGTACGGAGCAATGACAGAAGAACAAAGCAACTGAAATATCATTAAGTCACAGAGTCATGTACATGAAATCCAAATATCTGAATATATGTCATCCTCACAGCATCTCTTAGAGTACGCTCATAAAAGTGGAAAATAAATACATACAAGTAACTATATGTTATAGTTCCTCCAAGCTCATCTCTAGTCCTTGTGTAACATGACCTGCTATCGAATCTACTTACCAACAATCTCAACCAATCAATTCAAAGCCGAGGAGCACCTAAGATATTAATAAGAGGAGACATAAAACTTTGGGTCAGACAACAGTTTGGTGTGAATGATAAAATCTATCGAAAGCTGTACTACAAAATATGGAAATAGACATGTTAAGTCTCATACCTGACATGTTGCTACAACTAAAAAGTCAAAAAATAACAATAAAATAGTATACGCTACTCAAAGAACAAATGTTACTCAGAGTATACAACAATAAAAGTAGGAAAATTCATAAGATAAGAGAATATATACAACCTACATCGGCCTCATTCCTCATCTCTTTCTTCAAGCCCTGTAGTTGATAGTCTACCAAAAAAATGAAGATGAGAACAAGCAAAGCAAATATAGTAACTGTTAACTTGAAAAATTGGTCCTATCAAGTTAACACCTGAATCCAAAATGTAATGGTACTTCCAAACGCAGAAGTGCAGAAAAAGTAAATACATCAAAAGTTTACAGTGGTTCGACAAGTGTGCTTACGTCCACTATGAAGGTAACCTTGTTTGTTTATATTGTACAATTACAATCCTTTTGATTTATAGAAAAATAGAGAAACGAAGTGAAGTGTTGGCTATGGAAAAGTCCATGCTTAGAGCCAAAGAGAAGATCCAAATCCCAAAGGAGATCTAAAAGTCCAAGAAGCAATGTAAATGTCTCTAAAAATGTCGCCAAGTCCCAAAGAATCCCAAGCCAAGCCAAAAGAATCCAATCAGCTTAAAGGATCCCCAACAATGAATAAGTCCACTCCTATTTATAGCTGTAGGAGTTGTGAACCTCATATCTCGAAAATTTAGCATTTTCGTATCCCGAAAACTTAGCCATTTTTCATATCTCTAACTTCATATTCCGAAACTTATCCATTTTTTATATCTCGAACTTGTCCGAAAAACTTAGCTAAATTTTCATATTTCATCCGATATGGGGAGAAGAACCCATGAGATGTCCAATATTTCGGCCATAAGTTGAGCTCAGAGCATCAGAATGACGAACCATCAGTAGAAGGTGAAAGATAATGGATAATTATGTCTAAAGAAGATTCAAACCTTAGATAGATTGTAACAACCCATATTTTCGGAACTAATTTGAAATTTATTTTTAGTTGATTTTCATAGAAATTAAATATTTTATACGATTTATTTTGAGAATAAATAGCGAAAAATTTATTTAAAGCAAAGTTAGAACGTATAAATTTATTTTAATTATAAATCGAGCTTGAAATGGCGTGGTAGTTTGAAAATTTGATTTTAAATTTCAAATGAATGTAAAAAAATCAGTATAAGTAAGAATTCGATAAAACGGAAATGTTAGAATCTATTTAATTATATCTTTCTAATGAATGTGAAAATTTTAGATTTCACTTTATAAATTGTAAGTTATGTCCAGTGTAAAATTTAAAATAGTTGCTATAGAATTTATATATATATTAATAATATATAAGCCCTTAAAATAGCCATTTTGCAAACGTCCTCCGTTTTCGATTAAACTAATTTTATTGGATCCGGAATGTCAAATTATTGTCTGATTTAAAATTTCAAGTCATTTGGAGTCAGTATGTGGTCGTGGTAAATTAAAATGTGCATTGAAATTAAATATTGAACGTTATTTTGATTTATATTTAAATTTTAATAAAAACTGATCGAAACAGCCAAATCAGCTTACGAAACATATTCCGTTGTGTCCGGAATATGGGTATTTGGTTAGGGGCGACAGTCGTTGGGGTTCGTTTGGAGTTTGAAGGTTAAATAAGTAAATTCATGAATTAAATAATATTAAATAACTATATATATATAAAGCAATTTCTGCCTAACCCTAGTTCACAATAGACCGCCTTCGGCCCTAGCTTTTCAATGGTCGAGACTGTATAAATTTCTTCTCCCAATTTCTTTCAAATCAATATGAATTATACCCCGTTCTCAAAACAAAAACGGTAGAGAAATGCTTGGGCTTTCAATCTATATGGAAATGATCGGTTTTCATGAACAATTGTGCTCGGATTTCATGGCCAAAGTCACCACGTTTGTGTGCATTTCTCGTGGACAAATGGAGCTCGAGTTACGAGATGGCACAGGTGAAGGAGGAGCAGACTACGGAACATCTCGTGGCGTATTCAGATCAATGGTCGGGGGATAAATTGGCATACGAATTGAAGAATGGCAGGGAATGATGTATATGCTTCACGTTCGATGTCTAGAGCAATTGTGAACGATGAAGAAAGGGTTAAACCCTTAATTTTGTAATTTATTTTAATTAATTATAGTTAGTTAATAAATTTATGGTAATTAATGTATAAACGATTGTATCTTTTGCAAATGGAATTAGAACTTCGCAAAACTAGGTTTGTTGAAATTGTGACAACGAACACTACAATATTGAACTGACCAGAACAGAAATGGAGCAAGTTAGAATTTAGGGAAAATTTAAACCCAAATAGACTAAAATCATCAATTAAAGACTGATGGAGTGGAAACCAATTGTGAGAACTCTCTCACTCAAATATTTTGTACAGTTATTTATTTTTATAACTGAATATATACTAACTGCCTGCGATTGCAATATTTGTTTGGTGATTGACCGTTGTTTACAATTTTAATTCCATTCTTATTAAACTGTAAATAAATTCACATGGAATGCGATGTAAACCTCACATGGGCATTGGGACAATAATTTTACACATCGCCCAATTATTTGTTCATGATTGAAAACCCCACACGGGTCTAGGGATGATAATTAATTCACATCTTCTTTGGATTTAATTGTATGTCAACTGATTGATTGACTAACTGTTACATGCGTTATTTAACTATTTAATGCTTGTACAATTATAAATTGCACTCTGGATGTGAATTGAATGTGTAATAGTTGTTTATCACTATTTTTGAATACATGTGATGTATGGAATCCATATAAATAAAATTATATGGTAGTTGACTGAGTCTGATTCCAATTCAAAAATAATGCATATTTTAAAATAATATTCTTTGAGAATCAAAATATGATTTTGATGTTCGATTTTGGTTGGACGCGAAAATATTGAAATACGTGAAGCTAAATTAAGTAGATATACGCCATTTTGACTCAAACAGAATTTTTAGGCGATTTTATTCATTTTATAATGAATATCGAAAGATTTGATTTCAAAATCTAATATTTTGAAACTATTATCATTTTAATATTATAATGATATGGAATATTCAATTTTGATTTAAAATTGAAATGGAAGTTGGAATCGTTTTCGAAACGAATTTATAAACGTTTTATAAAATACATTTTGAATGGAAATCGACGAAATATATTATATATATATATTTAAATGGCCTAAATAGAACGGATCGCGTAGCAACCGTTCACGAATTTCGACCATTGAATTTGAATGGACGTAACGGGAGATCCGATCGTCGGATTCTCCTAAAATCAAAACCTTGGGTTCGTATTGAAAAGAGATTTTGAATAATAACAAGAGATTTGAAATCTAACGGTTAGATTTTATGATATGTCCAAATCAATTTTGGAAAAGGTCGCTATGGATGCAGTTCGGTGGCCGATATTGGAAACCGACTGTAAGGGCCTTAATAAAATTATTAAAAATATGAAGAAATTATGTAAAATCATAATAAATGATTTGAAATGATTTTGGATGAAATATTCCAAGTTTTTAAAGATAAAACATATTTTTATTAGAATATGTTGTTTATCAATTGAGTAAAGAACTGAAAAGAAATTGTAATGGTTTTAATATAACCAGAATTTTCCAACGTATGAATTGGAAAGGATTTGAATGGAAATAATTTTCGAAATATTTCAATATTGGATTTCATGATTATACATATATTGTCGAGGAATTTGGATGATACAGTTATCGTTATTCCCAATACGATATCTGTTGGTTCAGAATTTGATATTGAATATAAGCCGATATGATTTCTATTCAGAGCCTTATATTTAATATCAAATTAGATTTTGGGTTTGTCGTGAATGGTGTCTTTAATAACACTATTCTTAAACCCAAGTGAGAATATAATAAATCTTTTAATTAAGATTTAGAGAAGTTTACCAATTAATTAATCTAATTGGAATGGAAGTTGATTTTGGGTTTATCGTGAACAATGTTTTAAATAATATTTGTTCTTTAACCCAATTAATAGGGAAGTTATGATTTGGAATATATAATCTTTTAATTAAGATTAATGGAACTTTCCAAAGTAATGTTTTCCAATTTAATATATTAAATTGGAATGGAATTCAATTTAATAATCGAGTTGAACTTCTGTAAAGGAAGACCGTTCCTATTTATGGGATTTAAAAGGCCTTGCCGCTATTCCACTTATAGTATTAGTTTGATACGGAAATTAATATCGATTATATACTATTATGTTTTCCGTGAAGATTCCATTTTGATGGAAGATGATTTTGGGTTTATCGTGAACTTTATTTTAAATGACGTTGGTTCTTTAACCTAGTTAAAGGCAGGATTAATTTCCTAAGGCTGAATAATCATTAAGTAATGATTTCTAAATATTAAAACTAAGTAGAATTTTAATGAATCTTTAATTAGACTGAAATGGGAATGAGGTAATTTAATTTACCTAATTTAAGAAATGTTCAATAATGGAGTATCACCAGTTTTACTCCATGCGATTGTTAAATCTTTAATTAGATTTGAATGTTAAATGGTAATTAAATTTACTGATAACACAGTGGGTGTTAAGTATGGAGTACTACCAGTTTTGCTCCATTGGATGAATAGGTTGGGATTGGAAAAATAAAATAAATGATTACTTCGGTAAGGCTCGATAATCCCGACTAGTTTGATAAGCCTTAATTTGGTTTAAGATTGTTAAAAGATAATAAAAAATCTTTTGCAATGGGTTTCAAAGGAAGATTAAAGAATAAGTATAAAAGAATTTATCTTTGATAAAATTAATGGGAAACTTTCCCAATGTATTGAATATTTAAATAAAAGAATATTCTGGATTGGAGTGGGGCGTGTGATGTGTTATTATGGCATTTGATTATAAGATACGTGATTTATTTGGAAAGACTGGGTTTAACCCATTCTGAATAACTGATACAATGATTAAAAGTCGATGATGAAGACGGTAGTTGAAGACCGGAGATCTTCACATTGAATGGATGATTATTGTTGTCTTGATTGGGCTGTACACCCAAGACGAAGTAGTAAGTGGTGATCGCCTAGACGTACTTTGAGATCGACCAGATATGCGAGGGCCTCGCTCCTGTATTGGATATATAGGATGAGGAATAAGGTGCCTCTGGTTTCGTTCAGACCCAGAACGGACTTGCAAATGGATTGTATGTCTGATGTTGTATTTCGCGCTGTATTTGTTGATCTCTTCTAAATATACATATGTTTGGTGGAGAAGAATTTATTCTCTTGCTTAATATCCTTCTCTAAGATGTACGAGCTTAGAGGTTATATATTGGTGGAAATCAGTGATATGGTATGGATTGACAATGTGGCATGCTGAGATGAATGGATCAAAGCTTTTATTGAAAAGCAAGGCTTTATGATTGATGTTCAAAGCACAACTTTAAGTAGCATAGCTTTGTGTATAACGTTAATTCGCGAGCCTCACACCCCAATTGAACCAAAATGGGAGAGGACCGCAGGGAGGACATGCGTTTCTTTCTTGCTAGGAGTGTTGTCATGGTATGGATCCCATGCATTTATATGGATGATGGATAGCGAGGTACCTCGGATATGGCCGACTAAAAGGCCTTGGATAGTCGACATATTGACCATATTTTATTTCCCATAGGGCAAGGAAATGGATTGTTCAGGAATTACTAATCCTCAAACGTTAGGTGTGGACGGTCCTGCCGCTCCAGGTGCACTTGCGGGTGAATCCTGAGGCATGGGCTAGAGTGTCTTGAATCGTAAAGGATGATCCCTTGCCTTGGTTCTAGATGGAATCCAATTTCTAATACGCGACTTTCGATTTCAGTTGTAAACCTATATGGCGACATGGTAGGATGGGGTACTATGTTGTCTATGATTGATACATTTATATTTGAAGTTGATTTCTTCACTATGCACTAATAATAATAAAAGATAAATTTCGCGTACCACACTTATTTGGACATTATAAGGTAAAACTCTTTCCTCTGGTTTGTGTTTGCATTGTGTGATGGGACCTAGGTCTTATAATGGCTTCATTTTTCAGAAAGCATTGCGTTGTTTATTTTTAAATTGGTATTCATGTGGAGGAAACCCGCTCCGTGTTATACGACGTGGTCCCTTGATTTACCCAACTTTAAAATAAAGTAAATAACTATTTTAGTTCTCACACCAGTCCCATGACTGACTCGGAGTTTATTGTTTCCACATAAATTCTGGGTGCCCATATTTTTCACACGTACAACTTGTAGTTTTGGTTTTCGCAGATATTTCTTTTCACAGGATCCTGGATTACGGCTGGAGCTATATTCGGAATGCTTTGTATCGTGTATTTCTTTCAGTTGTGGTAGTTGATGATTTTCCGCTGCACATTATATTTATGTAATTTATTTCCACTGTTTTGTAATTTAAATCTCTGGTATTTTCCGTTGTATATTATTTATTTGAACTATGATATCTTGTACTCTGATATAAATTATTGTAATAGCAATGAAATGTTCTATTGTTCTATGTGCTGATGCATCATGTTCTCAAAGCAGTCCGTCTTCTTGTTCGGTTTAGGCCAGCCGAGAAGTCTGGGTCGCTACAGGTGGTATCTGGGATTTTGTTTACAAACCTCGAGAATAAGACACATTAGAATTGAACGAAAGAATTCCTCAGAGATAGGATTAGTAATATCCTATAAGAATAACTTATTAGAGATAAGGTTAGTAATACCTTAGAATGAGTTTGAAGAGTGTTATTTTTTTAAAAATGAATTTAGTTTTGAAAATTATATCTTATTATACGTATTTGAGTATTTTATTTTATATTTAATTTGGACTATCGAGTATAAGAAGATTTTGCATATACGTCTGATCCACATGTATCAAATATGCTGGATAGGCATAGAATCACACTTTAGTCGCCCGATGATGGTTCTGATGATGATCATGACATCATCGGTATTTATCTTCGAGTTTCAAAAGTGGGATGTCTATATATTTCCAATTGACTGGTGCGAGAACCAAAATTTAGTTAGATTTTATTGTTTGTGATTTGGCATGGAATATATTTTTGAGTATATATAAAAGTTATGCATTTGGAAATTTAATTAACCAATTGATTTCTGGTTGTGTTGTATGATTATTAGTTGAACTAATAAAAATATTGAAATGATAAAACCAATAAAAGAATGATAAATAAAGCCAAACCAAATATAATATTAAACTGAATTGTAATTTTAGTTCGAATTGGATTTATATTTATAGATAAATATGCATATATATATATATATGTATGTATGTATGTTGAGCAGGTTATGGATTTGCTGTTAAGTAGAGAATTAAATTGCGTGCCCAATAAATAGGTGCACCTTAATGAGTTTGTTGCACATTTTTATTTATTATAAAACTATTGTGAGTGATTTGGATGCGTGTGATGGTTGTTCTGTGTGAATTAAAACATACACCATAGGATAGTAACAAATAAATTATGGATCGCACCACATAACATACTACTAAAGACAACATATCATATCATATTCTATATAAACATTTGGCGTGCTTATATGACGAGGTTTGGATTACCATACGAGCGAGATGCTTGTATGGCAAGGACTTAATTACAGGTTGAACTGAGGACTGATTATGGACTTAATAACCTATAACGATAAATCATAGGATTCATTAACAAACCCTACACAGGTCTGGAGATGACAAAAATACACACACGTCACGTCTCTCTTGTTTTAGTTACCGTGTGTGGGTTTAAGGGGGGAGCAGGGTTTATAAATTATTATGGGTGTGCACATTTGTTTTGTATGCGACATATTGATTTATTGGGTGCCTAATACGGCTCAATAAATTTTTCTAGACCATCCCTGCAAAGGAGGTATGGAGAAATTTTTCAGAAATTTAGGGTTTTAGCCAAATTTTAGAGAAATTTAGAAGTTCTTAGAAGCTGAAAATTTGAAGAACTGAAGCCAGAATGAAAGTTGAGTTAGTCATTTAAATAACTTTCAGCTCCGTTCTTTTTCGGGGACGAAAAAGTTTTAAGTGGGGGAGGTTGTAACAACCCGTATTTTCGGAACTAATTTACAATTTATTTTTAATTGATTTTCATAGAAATTAAATATTTTATACGATTTATTTTGATCATAAACAACGAAAAAATTACTTAAATCAAATTTAGAACATATAAATTTATTTTAATTATAAATCGAGCTTGAAATGGCGCGGTAATTTGAAAATTTGATTTTAAATTTCAAACGAATGTAAAAAATTCAATATAAGTCAGAATTTGATAAAAACAGAAACATTAGAATTTGTTTAATTACATCTTTCTAGTGAATGTAAAAATTTTAGATTTCACTTTATAAATTGTAAGTTATGTCCAGTTTAAATTTTAAAATAGTCGCTATAGAATTTATATATATTTTAATAATATATAAGCCCTTAAAAATAGCCATTTTGCAAACGACCTCCGTTTTCGACAAAACTAATTTTATTGGATCCGTAATGTCAAATCATTGTCGAGTTTAAAATTTCAAGTCATTTGAAGTCAGTATGTGGTCGTGGTAAATTAAAATGTACATTGAAATTAAATATTGAAAATATTTTGATTCATATTTTAATAGTAATAAAAACTGATCGAAACAGCCGAATCAGCTTATGAAACATATTCCATTGTGTCCGGAATGTGGGTATTTGGTTAGGGGCGACAATCGTTGGGGTTCATTTGGAGTTCGATGGTTAAACAAGTAAATTCATGAATTAAACAATATTAAATAACTAAATATATAAAGCAATTTCTACTAACCCTGGTTCACAATAGACATCCGCTAGTCCTAGCTTTTCAATGGCCAAGGTTGTCTAAGTTTCGTCTCTCAATTTCTTTCAAATCCATACGAATTAGATCCTGTTCTCAAAATAAAAACAGTAGAGAAATGTTTGGGCTATCAATCTATTTGGAAATGATCGGTTTTCATAAACAATTGTGCTCAGATTTTGTGATCACAGTCACCATGTTTATGCGCATTTCTCGAGGACAGGCGGAGCTCGAGTTACGAGCTGGTGCAGGTGAAGGAGGAATAGACTATGATGCATCTCGTGGCATATTCAGATCGATAGTTGGGGGTGTACATTAGCATGCGCATTGAAGAATGGAAGGGCACAATGTATGGGTTACGGGTTCGATGTCTGGAGAAATTGTGAACGATGAAGAAAGGGTTAAACCCTTAATTTTGTAATTTACTATAATTAATTATAGTTAGTTAATAAATTTATGGTAATTAATGTATAAACGATTGTATCTTTTGCAAATGGAATCATAATTTTGCAAAACCGGGTTTGTTGAAATCGTGGCAACGAACACTATAACATGGAACTGACCAAAATAGAAACGGAGCAAGTTAGAATTTGGGGGATATTTAAACCCAAACAGTACTTAAATCATCAATTAAAGACTGATGGAGTGGAAACCAATTGTGAGAACTCTCCCACTCAAATATTTTGTACAATTATTTATTTTTATAACTGAATACATATTGACTGCCTGTGATTGCAATATTTGTTTGGTGATTGATGGTTGTTTACATTTTTAATGCCATTATTATTAATCTGTAAATAAATTCACATGGACTGTGGTGTAAACCCCACACGGGTATTGGGATGATAATTTTACACATCGCCCAATTATTTGTTGATGATTGAAAACCCTATACGGGTCTGGGGATGATAATTAATTCACATCTCCCTTGGATTTAATTATATGTCAACCGATTGATTGACAGACTGTTATAAGCGTTATTTAATTATTTAATGCTAGTATAGTTATAAATTGCACTCTGGATGTGAATTGAATGTGTAATAGTTGTTTATCACTATTTTTGAATACATGGGATGTATGAAATCCATATAAATAAAATTATATGGTAATTGATTGAGTCTGATTCCAATTCAGAAATGACGAATATTTTAAAATAATATTCAGTGAGAAACAAAATATGATTTTGATGTCCGATTTTGGATTGACACGAAAATATTAAAATATGTGAAGCCGTGTTAAGTAGATATTACACCATTTTAACTCAAACAGAATTTTCTGTCAATTTTATTCATTTTATAATGAATATCGAAAGATTTGATTTCAAAATCTAATATGAAAATATTATCGTTTTAATATTATAATGATATGGAATATTCAGTTTTGATTTGAAATTGAAATGGAAGTTGGAATCGTTTTCAAAATGAATTTATAAACGTTTTATAAAATACTTTTTGAATGGAAATCAATGAAATATATATATATATATTTAAATGACCTGAATAGAACGTATTGCGTAGCGACCGTTCAGGAATTTCGACCGTTGACTTTGAATGGATGTAACGAGAGATCCGACCGTCGGATTCTCCTAAAACCGAAACCGTTAGGTTCGTATCGAAAAGAGATTTTGAATTATAATAAGAGATTTGAAATCTAATGGTCAATTTTTAAGATATGTCCAAATCAGTTTTGGAAAAGGTCGCTATGGATGCAGTTCCGTGGCCGATATTGGAAACCGACTGTAAGGGCCTTAATAAAATTATTAAAAATATGAATAAATTATGTAAAATCATAACAAATAATTTGAAATGATTTTGAATGAAATATTCCAAGTTTGTAAAGATAAAACATTTTTTTATCTGAATAAGTTGTTTATCAATTGAGTAACGAACTGAAAAGGAATTGAAATGGTTTTAATATAACCAGAATTTTCCAATGTATGAATTGGAAAGGATTTGAATGGGAATAATCTTCGAAATATTTCGATATTGGATTCCGTGGTTATACGGATATTGTTGAGGAATTTGGAAGATGTAGATATCATTATTCCCAACACGGTATTTGTTGGTTCAGAATTTGATATTGAATATAAGCCTATGTGATTTCTATTCAGAGCCTTGTATTTAATATCACATTAGATTTTGGATTTGTCGTGAATGGTGTCTTCAATAACACTGTTCTTAAACCCAGGTAAGAATAGAATAAATATTTTAATTAAGATTTAGAGAAGTTTACCAATTAATTAATCTAATTGGAATTGGAATGAAAGTTGATTTTGGGTTTATCATGAACAATGTTTTAAATAACATTTGTTCTTTAGCCCAATTAACAGGGAAGTTATGATTTAGAATTTGTAATCTTTTAATTAAGATTAATGGAACTTTCCAAAGTAAAGTTTTCCAATTTAATATATTAAATTGGAATGGAATTTGATTTAATAATAGAGATGAACTTCTGTAAAGGAAGACCGTTCCTATTTATGGGATTTAAAAGGCCTTATCGCTATTCCAGTTATAGTATTAGTTTGATACAGAAATTTATATCGATTATATACTGTTATGTTTTTCGTGAAGATTCCATTTGGATGGAGGATGATTTTTGGGTTTATCGTGCACTTTATTTTAAATGACATTGGTTCTTTAACCCAGTTAATGGCAGGATTAATTTCCTAAAGTTGAATAATCATTAAGTAATGATTTTTGAAGATTAAGACTAAGTAGAGTTTTAATGAATCTTTAATTAGATTGAAATGCGAATGAGGTAATTAAATTTACCGAATTTAAGAAATGTTCGATAATGGATTATCACCAGTTTTACTCCATGCAATAGTTAAATCTTTAATTAGATTTGAACCATTAAATGGTAATTAAATTTACCGATAACATAGTGGGTGTTAAATATGGAGTACTACCAGTTTTCCTCCATGGGATGAATAGGTTGGGATTTGGTTTAAGATTGTTAAAAGATAATACAAAATCTTTTGCAATGGGTTTAAAGGGAAGATTAAAAAATAAGTTCAAAAGAATTTAACTTTGATAAAATTAATGGGAACCTTTCCCAATGTAATGAATATTTGAATAAAAGAATATTCTGGATAGGAATGAGGCGTATGATGTGTTATTATGGCATTTGATTATAAGATGCGTGATTCATTTGGAAAGACCGGGTTTAGCCCATTCTGAATAACTGATACGATGATTAAAAGTCGACGATGAAGATGGGTGTTGAAGGCTTGAGATCTTCATATCGAATGGATGATTACAGATGTCTTGATTGGGTTGTACACCCAAGACGAAGTAATAGGTGATGATCGTCCAGACGTACTTGGAGATCGATCGGATATGCAAGGGACTCTCTCCTGTATTGGATATATGGGATGAGGAATAAGGTGCCTCTGGTTTCGTTCAGACCTAGAACGGACTTGCAAATGGACTTTAAGACTGACATTGTATTTCACGCTATATTCTTTAATCTCTTCTAAATATATATCTGTTTGGTGGCAGACAATTTATGTTGTATATAACGTTGTTGTATACACAATTATATGATTTTTGTTAGATGATAACAATCAAATATTTATATATATATATTATAAATGTGTTTGTTACTGTACTGTTCTATATATACATCACAAACATGAATATAATATTTATATTTAAATAGAATACGACTGTTTAGATATTCATATATTCATACAGTATTGTATTTAAATATAGTATTATATTTAAAACACTCAAACAGTACAACTATTTATAACTCCACTATTTAATCACTTCATACTGTACTTGTATATAAACAGAATATGATAGACAAATTTGTTTGACAACAATAAAATGATATTTTATTTCAATCAAATTTGTTTAATACAAACATCATGTAATGACCCGGATTTTGAGCGACTTTGGTTATCGACATAAACACGATGTCGACTAACCAAACATCGAAAAATCCTGGTAATTAATGAAAGAAATGAGAGGGTGAGGAAAGATAAGATAGAAACTTTGAATAAAAGAAGAAGAAGAACACAATATCAGAGTAACACGAATCTCACAGCGGAACGAATAAATATATTTCATAACATAACTTTGAAATACAAATCTATACTTGAATATACGTATCATTATCAAAGTACGACACTTACAACACAGCGGAAATAAACTATAGCTATATGACCCTGAAGCCTCCTGCTCCAGCTCTTCCAGTATATCTGTAAATCCCGACAACTTGACTGCCCATACAAATTTAGGCACCCAAGAGTTTAGGGAAAACAAAACAAAATAAACTCCGGGTCAGTTATGGGACTGGTGTGAGTAAAACAGTTTAAAACAGTTTCAAACAGGTAATCGATATCTCATAAGACCACGCCGTAGAACGGAACGGGTTTTTCCCTTATGAGGATCCAAATATCTTTATATCAAAAAACTTTTGATATTATAATAATGTCTATCAACACAATATAATAATCATCTAGCAGAAACACTTTCATCTCACGTTCTACATATATAATATACAATCAAAACCACAAGCACGTATTGGGTAATGGATTTCCACTATGACAAGGTATGGAACCACCTTTCGCTCATGTAGCTCTAGAGAGGAATACACTGGGTTCAACAAGAACATCTTGCAACCCGGCCACACATGACCGACCACTCATTTCGCTTGAGTGTATCGAATGTATATCACCAACGGTTGGGATCAGCAACCGTTTCCCGAATGGGACAGTATCGACAATAGATTTTTAGAAATAAATGAAACTCTAGATCAGGTGATTATACACCCTAATAGGTGCGACCTACATAACCATGCTGCCTGCCCGATTTCTGTCATTTACCGGTTGATGAGGCTAGAAGCTACGCTTTATCATCATCACATTCACTTTGAATGCCACATCATCAAATCCATCAAATCACCGATTGACGTCCTCAACAATACATTATGTGTTAGCTAAAAGAAGTTTCCTTCTCCGCTTCCACTCTTGGTACGGTTGGAGAAATCAATATACGTGATCGTCTGGAAATACTCTGTCAGACATCCGTCCATACTCGTCATCCAGGAACAGGATGAACCGAAGGCACTATTCTGTAAACAGAATAGCCCTTGCATAACTCCGTCTTCAATTTCCTTTGGCATATATGATTCGCAGCACTTATGCCAATACATAGTGGTTCTTTGGATAATAATCTAACCCGTCTCTCCATATTAACAACGTTAAAATGGTCAAAACTTCGATAGTCTGTGATTTAACTATCGAAGAAAAACAGGTGTGCAAATAACGATATTATTTCCAAATGGAAATTTTATCGATCAAACATCATTAACATTACTCTCTTTATTTCCTTAATTTACTTATCTCCTGTTTCCCTATATTCAATATTTCTTATTTTCTAAATTTGGGAAAATATACGTTATTAACAATGGAAAAACATTTCCATTTCTTGTTTTCTTTATTAGAAAACGTTTCTGGTTTCTTATTTGGAAAACATTTCCAAAGCTTCTTCATTGGACTTAGACAGATGTTTAAACAAACATCGCTATGCCAACTCAAACCATTTCCTTTACTGCCGAACCTTAACTATTCCCTAGTTAAAAATGAAGTCAATCAAGTTGGGGTAGAACTACCTCTCAGACCTTAACTGAACAACATTTCTAACTTTGAAATAGACAAAGTTCACTTTATATCCCTTTACTAACTTCCTTACTTAACCCTCCTTCGAATAGCTATATTCGATCGACTCTTTTCACTTAACTCTATTCGATTAACCCATATCAATTAACTCTATTGGACTAACACTATTGGATTAACTCTATTTGACTAACACTATTGATTTACTCATTTCACTTAACTCCTTTCGAATAAACTATATTTGATAACTCCTTTTACTTTCTTCGAATAAACTATATTCGATTAACTCATTTTACTTTAACTCTAATCGATTAAACTAACATCGATTAACTCCTTTGCATTAACTCTAATCGATTAAACTAACATCGATTAACTCCTTTGCATTAACTCTAATCGATTAAACTAACATCGATTAAGTCCTTTTACTTTAACTCTAATCGATTAAACTAACATCGATTAACTCCTTTGCATTAACTCTAATCGATTAAACTAACATCGATTAACTCCTTTTACTTTAACTCTAATCGATTAAACTAACATCGATTAACTCCTTTGCATTAACTCTAATCGATTAAACTAACATCGATTAACTCCTTTATTCTTCTCGAATAAACTATTCATTTATAAAGATTTACTTTTAGTAACAGTTCTTCACTTTACAAATGATTTCCCTTTTTATTTACTTTCGGAATATTTCCTTTTATAAAATCTGTTGATTTTATAAACTCCCTTTTTTTCAATATACATTGAAATAATTCTTTTTACATCCCAGGGTCTTTTATGATATTTAAAATATCGAATAACAATGATCAACATCATTCCAACACACATAATCCATAACAGATTATATAACACATCATATATCACAATATATGAAAACAGTAAAATAAATGTTGAGGAATCCAGTTGGATTCCTCCAACCTATTTCCCTGCATCACAGATGTTAACCAATATAGATAACATCACTTTCAGTTCCATATGATATATTCTGTTAAACAGAATCAATATAGAAATTCACTAACTGACTAGCAGTTCTATCAAATAGTCAACACACAGTCAATCAACCAACATTTAACAGTTCTAAAAATACAACATGGAATTATAAACTGTTCAGAGTTAGTGAGATTTACTCACTTTGGCGTAAATCGTGAAATAACGATTACGAATGTTGCTTCGGTTCAGGCGTTCTATTTTCCTGTAAATTAAGACGAGTTCTAAATCATCTCGAATCAGTTCCATCGTTGCTTCCGTCCACATGATCCTGTCGGATCTTGTTTTTTCATTTAGGCCCAAACCCAAATCCCGTCCTCCTCCTTATTACCAGCATTGAAGAATTAAATCATGGCCATTTCCATCTTTGAAATACTCACGTCCCTCTCATCACATTCTCATCTTCCCTCTACCAACACGCACAAACTCGTATACATTGCATACGTCTTCTCCGCCATAGTGTATGCAGTTTCTCGAATCCGGGTTAACACCATTGTTATCACTTCATTGTTTACACTGCCATTTCCAGGCTTTAAAAAATCACGGCCTTCTTCCTTAAACAAGACAAATATGCTCCTCCTCTCTCAATTTCATTTTAACAGTATCATTCTTCACTAGAAACCAAAACGGAAAATACCATTCCCATCCTTAATGAAAACACAGAACCAAAGTACTACCACTACCACCATTTAAGTCAACAAAACTCCTCCACGTTTTACACTCCTCAACTCCTTCGCTACACCACTCAACCTCAAACATCTTCCACCCCGTCTCCATTCATTCGAATGCACGCTGGAAACGTGTTTCATCCCTAAAAGCCACGCCCAGCAAAGGTAGACCATTTTCATCACCTAACAACCCCAAAACGGGCCACCAGACTTCGCCTGGAACCACCGTGCTATCTCCGGAGGCAACCTCAGCCACAATCGACTCCTCGCCTGACACAGCTCCCCGGTGACGACCCTCGATGCTGCTGCGAGTTGTGAACCCAACGACAATATTAGCTTCGAACCCCGTAAAATCTATACGAGCTTGGAGCTCTGGCCATCCCGATTTCAAAGAACTAACCTTTTCGATTTTAGGATTTTTGTTTTTGAATTTATTTCATTTTTTCTAAGATCTCGCAAAATGTTGTTTTTGGAGGAATATCTGGCGGCGGAAGTATTTGACAGAGGAAAATGAGAATTAGGTTAGAAGAATGTATTGTATTTATAGGATGCGAGATTTTTAGCTATTGAGAAAACAAAAATACTTGGCTACTAAGTGACCATTCATTTGGTGAAGGCTTGGAAGACTATGCGTGGACGACTACACACCAAAAAGGAATTGAATATTTTGATTATTCAATGGTTTTCTCTCAAGGCTTCGGTTGGAGCTTTCTGATCCAAGAAAACAAAATAAGAGATGGCTGCGTTATTTTATATAAGAGGGGATTTTAGTGTTAAGTTGTTATGAAAAATTTCATCACGTACGAACTGATAACGACAGAACTAATAATACCATTATAACGAGCAATGTACCCAGATTTCAAAAATATAATAATATCGGTAGGTGAACTCATATTGTGAAACCCAAAAAAGTTGATTACAGGGTGTAAAATACTCCAAATAAAAAGTTGCTTATTTAATTAATTAAAAATTACAGTAAAATTCTAAAAATTAAATTATCACTACGTCTCAAAGGGATTGTCTAAATTCGACGCCAATATTTAATTATAATTAAATATATCGTCATGGTTTATAAACGATTCCATAGCGACTTTCTGAAATCATGATTTGGACATGAATCAAAATCTACCCGACGAAATCCAGATTTTTCTCTTCCACTAGAAAGATATACTCCTCCAGCTCCACACGTTTCTTGTTTCACAGAAATCCGGCTTAAAACGAATCTTGTACATTCAGTTGAAGTTCGAATCGCCAATTTACGAACTACAGCGCCATTTCGAGCTCGATGCTAATTATATTATAACTCCCCGTTCAAACTATCGTTTATATAATATATTCGTTATTCTAATTCAATTCTAAACTGAATTAAATATTATAGATGATCCAGTTCACACCAAATTGCCATTTCAGCCAATTCTGAGTATTTCAGAATTAAATATATTATTTAATTATTATTTTAATTAAATATTCATCATTATTTAATTCTACGACCATTTGATTCACTAAACCACCATTTTAATAATTAAATAAATTAATTATAATACCTCTGCCAATGCGGGTCATTACAATCTTTCCCACTTAAAATAATTTCGTCCTCGAAATTGCTAAAAGTAGAGGACGACCCTGTCGACTGGTTAGAACATATTTGTTCACTTCTTAACTTCAGTTTCAACTGAACCAATTTAATTATTAATTAATTCTTATCAACGAAAATTTTCGAAAATCCTGAAAATTTTCTAACGTCTTAACTCTTCTAAAAATTTCGCCAGCACCCTCTTTGTACTGGTCAATCGGTCTAATTCCAACTCGCCTCTCTGGGCTATCTCCAACCCAAAGAAAATCAAACAGCCAAGCGGCTTGCCAATTCGGCTCATAAATCTTATACTATATGAAATATAAACTTGTACCTTTTTGTCGGGCATATCAACTCTATCACTTCCCTATGCTATTAACTCAGCATATACCAATGTTATCCCAACCAAATTCCAATCTGCTTTTATCCACAACACAACCATTCGCTTATATCCAAGCCAAATCCCATTTCAACTCAAGTTCAATTCTTGATTTTCAATTCCTTAACTCCTCAATCCAATACCATTTCGGATTCTAATTTCACAAATCCAATCTTATTCGATTTCAATTCAACTTCAGTTACCACTTAACTGACTTTACTCTAATTCAAATCTGCTTTCACAAATTTCTGTTAAATTTGTTTTTAATTTAAACAGTCTTTCCCTAGGAGTTTTTAAACAGTTTACTCTTTTCAAAAATCAAATTTTCCTTTTGAACATGTCACTGAGCCCTTAATTAATATTCCATTAGTTAAATCACTTCTCTATTTCTTTATCAATATTTGTTAACCAAATATTTTCAATAACCATATTGGCCTTTTATGTTATTTAGAAAACATTTCCGAATATCGCCTTCCTTTATTTTCTAAACCTTAGAAAATATATGCTATTTAAAATTGGAAAATATTCCAATTACTTATCTCTTTTCCGATCTCGTTTATTTATATACTTAGGAAATATTCTTTATTATATTACCAAGATTACACTTATTTAGGTTAAAACGGATGTTGTGTAAAACATCATTACGACAAACCAAATACTATATTCAACTAACTCTTATTCAACATTGATCTTCGAGCTTGAAATCTTACTGTTTATTTGTTAATAATGAAATCAATCAAGTTGGGGTATAACTACCTCTCATACCTTGACTGAATAACATTTATAACGTCAAAACAGATATGACTACTTACTCGAATAATCAATAACATACAACTACTTATTCACTTTTAAACACGTATACGCTTCCCCTTTCTATTCTTACTAGATTTTATTCTTAGTCTTCCTTTTTTTTACTATTCTATTTATAAGTCCGTTTCCTTATCGACTTTTATATATATCGATATATAGATTTCTAACTATCAAATTATCTTAAAAATATTCTAACTCCTTAAATTCCCGGAAAAATTCGCCATGATCTCCTTTGTACCGGGAGCATCGGGATATTTCAAATAGCCTCTCATGGCCCTTACCAATCCAAAAGAAAAAGAAAAAGCCAAGCGGCTAGCCGATACGGCGCATAAAATCTCATATATGAATCAAATACATACCTTTTCGTCAAGCATTCTATTTATATATCTTCATACCTTATCCATACCTATCTCATGTATATTTATACCTGCTCAATCTATTTTAAACTATACCTGATCGTTTTAACTCAGTTCGTTAATTAATTTGTTAATTAACTCTTTAGTCTATTTCACTTTTATATTTGAACATGACATGTTCAAATATATTTTAACTTGCTTATAAACTAATCAAATTCTATTTTTTTCAAACTCAAGTTTCATATTCGATTTCAAATATAAATTTACCAGTCTCCTTTACTTATCTAAAGTTCAACTTCAATTCAAGATCCATTTACTAATGGCTAATTAACTGGTTTACCTATTTCACCCTTTTATTTGAATATACATGTTCAAATATAAGTTTAACTTGTTTATCAACTAATTGAATTCCATTCCAATTCTATTTGAATTCCCTATATTCAAATTCCATTTCAATTCTCTTATTCAAATTTTATTTGATTTCTATATTCGAATTTCCTCTATTCAAATTCTATTCGATTTCTCATATGTCAAATTCTATTCGATTTCTCATATGTCAAATTCTATTCGATTTCTCATATGTCAAATTCTATTCGATTTCTATATTCGAATTTCCTCTATTCAAATTCTATATCACTTCCATTGAATTTCAAATATTCAAACTCCCTTTGGATTTCTATATTCAATTCCTATTTCAATTCCATTGAATTTCATATATTCAAACTCCCTTTGAATTTCTATATTCAATTCCTGTTTCAATTCTAATGAATTTCATATATTCAAACTCCCTTTGAATTTCTATATTCAATTCCTATTTCAAACTTTCTTTATTCATTCTTTATTATAAATCCCATTTGAAATTCAACACAACTTGTCTTTCCCAAAACAAATTCAAAACAGTATCTCTGGTAGTAATTCGTCACTTACAACTCGAAAATGAATACTGATGATGCAGTTGTCATCATCAGAACCTATTTTCCAGCGATCGAAGTGAGTTCAATACTATAAAACCATTTCTAAACATTTCCACATTGAAATTCATTTCAAAATATAATTCACACTGCTTGTAAAACAATTTAAAATCTCCCAGGATCTTAAATTTTCCTTATTTTTAATCCCAATCCATTTACAACACTTATCCAATTCTCCAGAGTTTTAATTCAATTTCTGGTTTACATTTCAGATTTAAATCATCTGATCTCACGTATTTCACTTATATGAATTCTAATTGGTTATTTACATAACCATTTAATTTATAATCTTACTCGATTATAATAACAACCAATATATCCACTATATTATAATTTTGGTATATATATCTTCTCTATATCAAGATATACCTTGGGTAAATTTATTTTAATTTACCCTCTTTTCAAAACATATCGTGTCGACCTATTGTATTCAAGTGTTTAGTAACTCCTACCGATACAGTGGATCAAACTGATCGACCGGAACTCATAAACAACTCAACCAATGAATCTCCACAATATAAAACCATTTTTATATAAATAACAAATACGTTCACTCGTATATATACACTCAATCTCAGTCTAGGGTATTACTAACCCTATCTCTACCGAGTCACGCCACATAGCCAATGTAATTCTTAACTTAAGCTCTGATACCAACTGTAATGACCCGGATTTTGAGCGACTTTGGTTATCGACATAAACACGATGTCGACTAACCAAACATCGAAAAATCTTGGTAATTAATGAAAGAAATGAGAGGGTGAGGAAAGATAATATAGAAACTTAGAATAGAAGAAGAAGAAGAAGACGATATCAGAGTAACACGAATCTCACAGCGGAACGAATAAATATATTTCATAACATAACGTTGAAATACAAATCTGTACTTGAATATACATATCATTATCAAAGTACGGCACTTACAACACAGCAGAAATAAACTATAGCTATATGACCCTGAAGCCTCCTGCTCCAGCTCTTCCAGTATATCTGTAAATCCCGACTACTTGAATGCCCGTACAAATTTAGGCACCCAAGAGTTTAGGGAAAACAAAACAAAATAAACTCCGGGTCAGTCATGGGACTGGTGTGAGTAAAACAGTTTAAAACAGTTTCAAACAGGTAATCGATATCTCATAAGACCACGCCGTAGAACGGAACGGGTTTTTCCCTTATGAGAATCCAAATATCTTTATATCAAAAACCTTTTGATATTATAATAATGTCTATCAACACAATATAATAATCATCTAGCAGAAACGCTTTCATCTCACGTTCTACATATATAATATACAATCAAAACCGCAAGCACGTATTGGGTAATGGATTTCCACTATGACAAGGTATGGAACCACCTTTCGCTCGTGTACCTCTAGAGAGGAATACACTGGGTTCAACAAGAACATCTTGCAACCCGACCACACATGACCGACCACTCATTTCGCTTGAGTGTATCGAATGTATATCACCAACGGTTGGGATCAGCAACCGTTTCCCGAATGGGACAGTATCGACAATAGATTTTTAGAAATAAATGAAACTCTAGATCAGGTGATTATACACCCTAATAGGTGCGACCTACATAACCATGCTGCCTGCCCGATTTCTGTCATTTACCGGTTGATGAGGCTAGAAGCTACGCTTTATCATCATCACATTCACTTTGAATGCCACATCATCAAATCCATCAAATCACCGATTGACGTCCTCAACAATACATTATGTGTTAGCTAAAAAAAGTTTCCTTCTCCGCTTCCACTCTTGGTATGGTTGGAGAAATCAATATATGTGATCGTTTGGAAATACTCTGTCAGACATCCGTCCATACTCGTCATCCAGGAACAGGATGAACCGAAGGCACTATTCTGTAAACAGGATAGCCCTTGCATAACTCCGTCTTCAATTTCCTTTGGCATATATGATTCGCAACACTTATGCCAATACAGAGTGGTTCTTTGGATAATAATCCAACCCGTCTCTCCATATTAACAACGTTAAAATGGTCAAAACTTCGATAGTCTGTGATTTAACTATCGAAGAAAAACAGATGTGCAAACAACGATATTATTTCCAAATGGAAATTTTATCGATCAAACATCATTAACATTACTCTCTTTATTTCCTTAATTTACTTATCTCCTGTTTCCCTATATTCAATATTTCTTATTTTCTAAATTTGGGAAAATATACGTTATTAACAATGGAAAAACATTTCCATTTCTTGTTTTCTTTATTAGAAAACATTTCTGGTTTCTTATTTGGAAAACATTTCCAAAGCTTCTTCATTGGACTCAGACAGATGTTTAAACAAACATCGCTATGCCAACTCAAACCATTTCCTTTACTGCCGAACCTTAACTATTCCCTAGTTAAAAATGAAGTCAATCAAGTTGGGGTAGAACTACCTCTCAGATCTTAACTGAACAACATTTATAATTTTGAAATAGACAAAGTTCACTTTATATCCCTTTACTAACTTCCTTACTTAACCCTCTTTCGAATAGCTATATTCGATTGACTCTTTTCACTTAACTCTATTCGATTAACCCTTATCAATTAACTCTATTGGACTAACACTATTGGATTAACTCTATTTGACTAACACTATTGATTTACTCATTTCACTTAACTCCTTTCGAATAAACTATATTCGATAACTCCTTTTACTTTCTTCGAATAAACTATATTCGATTAACTCATTTTACTTTAACTCTAATCGATTAAACTAACATCGATTAACTCCTTTGCATTAACTCTAATCGATTAAACTAACATCGATTAACTCCTTTGCATTAACTCTAATCGATTAAACTAACATCGATTAAGTCCTTTTACTTTAACTCTAATCGATTAAACTAACATCGATTAACTCCTTTGCATTAACTCTAATCGATTAAACTAACATCGATTAACTCCTTTTACTTTAACTCTAATCGATTAAACTAACATCGATTAACTCCTTTGCATTAACTCTAATCGATTAAACTAACATCGATTAACTCCTTTATTCTTCTCGAATAAACTATTCATTTATAAAGATTTACTTTTAGTAACAGTTCTTCACTTTACAAATGATTTCCCTTTTTATTTACTTTCGAAATATTTCCTTTTATAAAATCTGTTGATTTTATAAACTCCCTTTTTTTCAATATACATTGAAATAATTCTTTTTACATCCCAGGGTCTTTTATGATATTTAAAATATCGAATAACAATGATCAACATCATTCCAACACACATAATCCATAACAGATTATATAACACATCATATATCACAATATATGAAAACAGTAAAATAAATGTTGAGAAATCCAGTTGGATTCCTCCAACCTGTTTCCCTGCATCACAGATGTTAACCAATATAGATAACATCACTTTCAGTTCCATATGATATATTCTGTTAAACAGAATCAATATAGAAATTCACTAACTGACTAGCAGTTCAATCAAATAGTCAACACACAGTCAATCAACCAACATTTAACAGTTCTAAAAATACAACATGGAATTATAAACTGTTCAGAGTTAGTGAGATTTACTCACTTTGGCGTAAATCGTGAAATAACGATTATGAATGTTGCTTCGGTTCAGGCATTCTATTTTCCCATAAATTAAGACGAGTTCCAAATCATCTCGAATCAGTTCCATCGTTGCTTCCGTCCACATGATCCTGTCGGATCTTGTTTTTTCATTTAGGCCCAAACCCAAATCCCGTCCTCCTCCTTATTACCAGCATTGAAGAATTAAATCATGGCCATTTCCATCTTTGAAATACTCACGTCCCTCTCATCACATTCTCATCTTCCCTCTACCAACACGCACAAACTCATATACATTGCATACGTCTTCTCCACCATAGTGTATGCAGTTTCTCGAATCCGGGTTAACACCATTGCTATCTCTTCATTGTTTACACTGCCATTTCCAGGCTTTAAAAAATCACGGCCTTCTTCCTTAAACAAGACAAATATGCTCCTCCTCTCTCAATTTCATTTTAACAGTATCATTCTTCACTAGAAACCAAAACGGAAAATACCATTCCCATCCTTAATGAAAACACAGAACCAAAGTACTACCACTACCACCATTTAAGTCAACAAAACTCCTCCACGTTTTACACTCCTCAACTCCTTCGCTACACCACTCGACCTCAAACATCTTCCACCCCGTCTCCATTCATTCGAACGCACGCTGGAAACGTGTTTCATCCCTAAAAGCCACGCCCAGCAAAGGTCGAGCATTTTCATCACCTAACAACCCCAAAACGGGCCACCAGACTTCGCCTGGAACCACCGTGCTATCTCCGGAGGCAACCTCAGCCACAGTCGACTCCTCGCCTGACACAGCTCCCCGGTGACGACCCTCGATGCTGCTGCGAGTTGTGAACCCAACGACAATATTAGCTTCGAACCCCGTAAAATATATACGAGCTTGGAGCTCTGGCCATCCCGATTTCAAAGAACTAACCTTTTCGATTTTAGGATTTTTGTTTTTGAATTTATTTCATTTTTTCTAAGATCTCGCAAAATGTTGTTTTTGGAGGAATATCTGGCGGCGGAAGTATTTGACAGAGGAAAATGAGAATTAGGTTAGAAGAATGTATTGTATTTATAGGATGCAAGATTTTTAGCTATAAAGAAAACAAAAATACTTGGCTATTAAGTGACCATTCATTTGGTGAAGGCTTGGAAGACTATGCATGGACGACTACACACCAAAAAGGAATTGAATATTTTGATTATTTAATGGTTTTCTCTCAAGGCTTCGGTTGGAGCTTTCTGATCCAAGAAAACAAAATAAGAGATGGCTGCGTTATTTTATATAAGAGGGGATTTTAGTGTTAAGTTGTTATGAAAAATTTCGTCACGTACGAACTGATAACGACAGAACTAACAATACCATTATGACGAGCAATGTACCCAGATTTCAAAAATATAATAATATCGGTAGGTGAACTCATATTGTGAAACCCAAAAATGTTGATTACAGGGTGTAAAATACTCCAAATAAAAAGTTGCTTATTTAATTAATTAAAAATTACAGTAAAATTCTAAAAATTAAATTATCACAACGTCTCAAAGGGCTTGTCTAAATTCGACGCCAATATTTAATTATAATTAAATATATCGTCATGGTTTATAAACGATTCCATAGCGACTTTCTGAAATCATGATTTGGACATGAATCAAAATCTACCTGAGGAAATCCAGATTTTTCTCTTCCACTAGAAAGATATACTCCACTAGCTCCATACGTTTCTTGTTTCACAGAAATCCGGCTTAAAACGAATCTTGTACGTTCAGTTGAAGTTCGAATCGCCAATTTACGAACTGCAGTGCCATTTCGAGCTCGATATTAATTATATTATAACTCCTCGTTCAAACTGTCGTTTATATAATGTATTCGTTATTCTAATTCAGTTCTAAACTGAATTAAATATCACAGATGATCCAGTTCACACCATATTGCCATTTCAGCCAATTCTGAGTATTTCAGAATTAAATATATTATTTAATTATTATTTTAATTAAATATTCATCATTATTTAATTCTACGACCATTTAATTCACTAAACCACCATTTCAATAATTAAATAAATTAATTATAATACCTCTGCCAATGCGGGTCATTACACATCAGCACAATTCTATTGTTACGCAGCTCCTCACTATAACACTCTGTATATACGTCTCATATATATACAATCACTCAGTTTACATTTCAAGACACATAGACACTGATACACTAACACGTCTTCATATCGTCTTCATCTTCAATCTTCTGTTTTTACAACATCCTTCAGTCAGTCCAGTCTTCATACCTGTCATATACAGAAACATGCACATAGTATCTGGAACAGAAATAATTTCATATTCTAGAGGATATAATTTTTATTAAAAAAAATTTATTTTGCCTCGGTTTCTTGGTGTGTTTCTCATCATTTTTATGACTCGAACTGATTTTCATTCGACCGTGTCTTGATAGCTTGTGATATTCACAGTGATAACTGTAAATACCACAGGGCAGTCAGTGTATATACAAAATATTTCTGTGTAGGGATAGAGAAATCTTTTCTATTGGCTGCATATACACACGTGTATATATATACACGTGTGCACTGCCTTGCCAATATAGTGAGCAACTGAGCAGCAGCCACATGGACCAACTCGACTCAGTGCATTCATGAAAAACAACTCAATTTAAAAGTCAAACCAGCAAGTCCATGAGTCCAGCAACAAAGTCAACACATATAAAAGTATAAAGCAGAGTGATCGAGGCAGCTCAACGTGTGTGGTCGAGCATAAATACACATAGCCCAAGGGTCGAGCCATAGTCAAATGAAGTTAAGGCATAGGAAAGCTCAAACTCAATGGCCAACATGAAACAAAGACATGGTTCAATGGTACAAGCACCAACCACAAGCAAGTCTGCATGGGGCAAGTTTGCTAAGAAACTCAAATGGTTCAGCAGGAAATATTAAAGTTGAAAAGTCAAGGGACAACATGCATAGATGCCTCCATGTACACAACAGGTCATTTCTTTTGGGTGCATGGATGAGTGGTTCAAATACAAGTGGCACAAGTGTGCCTAAGGGTCAAGGCATGTTTTTAGATGATGCAGATCAGAAGTATACACATGTTCACAGTTCAACAAACAATTTAACTTCAGATTTTATATTCAAGCAAGGCTAGTAAAGTAGCATGGTCAAGTATGAAGCCTATAGTATTCAAGCATGTGCATGTGTAATGACCCGAAAATCCGGTCCAATTTGAGCTGACCAAATAACACAAGTCCAACCCCAATTTGCACTGGAAATTCAAGAAATTAATAGAAAGAAGATAGAGTGTTAGGATAGATAAGATAGAAACTTATAGAATAGACGAAGAAGAACATCATCATCAGAGTAACCACGAATCTCACAGCGGAACGAATAAAATATAACATAACTTTTGAAATACAAACAGTATATGTATACAATAATATTTCAGAGTACAACACTTACAACAACAGCGGAAGTAATAGCTATAGAATCTTGAAGCCTCCTGCTCCAAGCTCTCCAAGTGTATCTGCAAAATCCTGAACTACTTGACTACCCGTACAAATTTAGGCACCCAAGAGTTTAGGTAGAACAAAACAAAGTAAACTCCGGATCAGTCATGGGACTGGTATGAGTAAAACAGTTTAAAACAATTTGAACAAGTAAACGATATCTCATAAGACCACGCCGTATAACGGAACGGGTTTTTCCTTTATGAGAATCCAAACATCTTTATATCAAAAACCTTTTTGAAATTATAATAATGTCTATCAACCACAATATATTAATCATCTAGCAGAAATGCTTTCATCTCACGTTTTTACATATATAGTATACAATCAAAACCGCAAGCACGTATTGGGTAATGGATTTCCAACTATGACAAGGTATGGAACCACCTTCCGATCAGTGTACTCTAGGAACGATACACTGGAGTTCAACAAGAACATCTTGCAACTCAGCCACACATGACCGACCACTCATTTCGCTTGAGTGTATCGAATGTACATCACCAACGGTTGGGATCAACAACCGTTTCCCGTATATATATATGGGACAACATTGATAGATTAAAGAAGCAAATGAATATTCTTTAGATAGGTGATTATACACCCTACTTCGATGCGACCGACTTAGCCATGCTGCCTGCCCGATTTTTGTCATTTACCGGATGTTGAGGCCAGAGGTTACGACTACTTTTCATTCATTGATAACACGATCACTTTGAATGCCACATTATCAAATCCGTTAATCATTAATTGGTTTACATAAATATTCTGGATGTTATGCTAAGGGAATAAATCCATTGAAACCATATATATTTATACAGACCAACCCATTCGATCATTGGAAATATTCTGTCAGACATCCATCCATATACGTTCGTTCTGGGACTGAACGAAACCGAAGGCACTATTCAGTACATCCATCCTAGGCAATCTCTACCTAGGACTTATACAACATCCCTTGCACTTTACTCCGTCTTCAATTTTCTTTGGCATATTCGCAATGCTTATGCCAATACAGAGTGGTTCTTTGGATAAGAATCCAACCGGTCACTCCATATTAACAACGTAAATATGGTCAAACTTTGATAGTCGGTGATTTAACTATCAAATGAAAACATGTCGGTGTACAAACAACGATCTTATTCCCAAATGGAAATTCGATCGATCAATCATCAATCAACTTTATCTCTTTGAATTTAATTTATCATTAATCATTATTCGATTAACTCTAATTTGATTAACTCCCTTTTTTTTACTAACTCACTTCGATCATTTTAACTTATTAATCTCAATTTGATTATCTTAACTCGCTAATTCAATTTGATTATCTTAACTCGCTAATCCAATTTAATTATCTCCAATCAATCAACTCTAATTGATTAATTCAAATCGATTAAGTCCTTTCAATTCTATTTAACAAATAATTAATTCCTTTTATAACTCCATTTATTTCCTAAATGAATATTCCTTTATTACTTTACTTCTGTTCATTAGATCCTTATTATAAATTGGTAAGTGAATAAACTTCTTAGTGTTAATCCCGAAGGCCGAAACCAACATCAGATTAACACTTTGAAATTTACTCAACTCAATCAACATAGAACAAGTTCCAGTTACTCAAAAACCATACCCTATCCTCTTTAACACTTTTAACTCGATTCTATTTATTTTCTAATAAATATCTCCTTTATAAAATCCTTTGATTTT
The DNA here is from genome assembly GCA_030737875.1 of Allium sativum. Classification (NCBI taxonomy): domain Eukaryota; kingdom Viridiplantae; phylum Streptophyta; class Magnoliopsida; order Asparagales; family Amaryllidaceae; genus Allium; species Allium sativum. Next base: position 483,802,741 of record CM060924.1, read on the forward strand.
ATAAATATTTCATTTTCACTATACGTTTTGAATATTCCCTTTTTAACTTCCCAGTATTCATTTTGGTATTTAAAATACCGTATAACCATGATTACTATCAACCAAGTACACATAATCATCACAGATTATATAACACATCACATATCACAATATATGAAACAAAACAGTATTTTATATATTGAGGAACCTAGTTGGGTCCCTCCAACCTGTTCCCCTGCATCACAGATGTTAAACCATGTAATTAACATCAACTTCATTTCAGTATGAAATGTTCTGATAAGCAACATCAACATACATAATTTAAAATGGTATATATATATAATTTCAACCAACTGACTAGCAGTTCAATCCACCAATCTACACACAACAGTCAATCAATATCTAACAGTTCTAAAAGTTCGTTTTAAAAATATAACTGTTTAGAGTTGGTGAGTTTTACTCACATTGGACGATCATCGTTAATAACGATAACCATCTCTTGATTTGATTCGGACGGACAATTTATTTCGCCATAAATTGTAACGAGCTCAGAATTACTTCCAGTCGATTCCAGTGTGTAGTGTCCGTTCATACGATCGTAACGAACCTTTAGATTCCTGGCCCACAACCATTTCTATTTCCTTTGACCCGCTGCCGCTGTTATCCTTCTCCCCTTGCTAACGTGTTGAACCCGCACCATCTTCCTTCCCACATCAAAAATCAACGTACCAGATCCACTTCTTACCACTTTCGTTGACCCCACTTTGACTCCTCTCCTCTTCATTAAATATCAATCCGACTCCTCTTCTTACATTTTGCAAATCCACTCAGTGCCTCACTTCTCTCCTCAATACATGTGGACCCATATCCACTTCACGGCCTTCACAGGCAACAGCAAAAATCCAAACGTTCAGCTCCTATGTTCAAGTCCAAAGCCACTCCCCTTTTCAAAGTCCATACCCCTTTTGAAATCAATACGTTTTCACCTTCCAGCATGCTTCCTTCGAACAGACTACTTCTCTTCATTGTGTACTCCTCCTTTTAGCTGTTGATTTAACCAACCGCTCCTCTCCCATAGATATTGCTCCACTGCTCACCCCATCACAGACGCAAGCTCTTGTTTGAACACCACAGTATACTTCGAATGCTCCTTGGCCAGTCATACCATTCTATGACGTGTTGTCCTCCCCACCCACACAGAAATGAACTCCACCATGCATTAGTCCGACTCGTTCATCATCTACCTGCTGCGACTTGATAAACCGAGGCTCCTCCTTCAGTGAAACATCGACGACTTTCCTCATCAAAGCCACCGAAATCCTGCCACAAGCTTCTACTCCTCACGCTAGACCTCAATCCACCCCTTTAAACTTCCAAACAACCCCCGAATCTCGAATTTAAGCAAACCCTAACTAACGCTATATACCAATAGCGAATAAACCCATATCGAGTTTTCAATGAAACGCACACTAAGTTGAAGAGGAAAGATCGGTGAATCCGAAAATATAAATACCATAATTTATAGGATTTTAGTATGAATTTCTTCCTTGGTTTTTCTCTGAAATGGATTTCGCGTTTCAGAATAGAGATGGCGGCTGAAGAAAGTGATCGTGGACTTTAGGTTAGGTTATAAGGATTTTAGAAGGGTTAAGTGCTTTTATAGAGAAGATATTTTGGACCTTAAATATATTTTATTATATTTAAAACTTACACGTGAAGTCTCGCGAAAATATAACCTCATACAATATCTGTTTTTGACAAACAAAGTTATTCCTAGCATAGAAAAATATTTCGGACCCAACAGGACAGGTTTCGTCGAATTCCGACACCATTTGCAAAAATCCTTTAGAAAATATCGATGAAAAACACCGAGCATTAATTCCTTAAAATTACAGAAAAAATCCTAAAAATATGAGGCCTCGACTTTTCACTAGACCTTTTCCTAAGGTTTCGTATGAAACTTGTTTCGTTGAAATTTGAGTTCGTTTGACCAGTTAACCATTTAGTTTAGTTTGTTTTAAGTTAAAAACATAGCGTACCCTACTATGAAATATTCTGTTCACGTAGGGACTGTTATGGACAGAAACAAAAATACCATTGAAATGAGTGATGTGCTCTGGTCCCAAAAATGTAATAATACCGGTAAATGAACTCATATTGTGACACCCCAAAATGTTGATACAGGGTGCCAAATACTCCATATAAAAAGTTGCTTATTTAATTAATTAAAAATTACCATAAAATTCTAAAAATTAAATTATCACTATTTCCCAAAAGGACCTTGTCTATATTCAAACCCGATCTCTATTTATATCGAATAAACCGTTACGGTCGATAAACGATTCTATAGCGACTATTTTAATATTTGATTTGGACATATCTCAAAATCTACATGACGAAATCCCGATTTTTCTCTTTCACTAGAAAAATATAATTCACCAGCTCCGAACATTTCTTGTTTCACATAAATCCGACTTAAAACGGCTTCTGTATATCCAGTTGAAGTTCAAATCGCCAAATTACGAACTACAGCGCCATTTCAAGCTCGATTATAATTATAATATAAATTATACGTTCAAACGCTGTAAATGAAATATATTCGTTATTATATTTTAAATCTAAACGCTACCAAATCCCTTGCACTATCCAATTCAGACAATACTGACAATTCAACTATTTCTGACCATTTCGACATTATAATATATTATTATATTATAGTTATTAATTAAATATTCAATATTATTTAATTCAAATTATCGATATTTTCCTAAATCGATATTTTTAATAATTAAATAACTTAATTATTCTATCTCTAAAATACGGGTCATTACATTCTTCCCCACTTAAAATAATTTCGTCCTCGAAATTGCTAAGTTAGAGGACGACCCTATCTATTGGAATTCCTAAGATTTGTTTACCCCTTATTTCTGATTTCAACTGAACCAATTAATATCGACTAAAATATTTATTCATTTCGACTAACTAAAATTTTCAAAATTCTGAAAATTTTCTAACACTTTAAATTTTCGGAAAATTTCGCCATAACCTCCTTTGTACAGCCTTATCGGTACAACCACAACTCGCCTCTCTAGGCCTTCTCCAACTCAAAAGAAAATCAAACAGCCAAGCGGCTTGCCAAATCGGCTCATAAATCACCAAACTCATATGAAATATAAACTTGTACTTTTTGCCGGGTTTATAATTATATCACTTTGCACTTGTTACCAATATATGCATATACCAATGTTATACTAATCAAACTCCAAACAGTTTATATCCTCAAATCACTTCTCATTCTTAACTCGAGTTCCATTCTCGATTTTCAAAATTTTAACTCACCAATTCCTATACCATTCCAGATTATTCACTAATCAAATATAATTTTTATTTAACTTAGATCAAGTTAAATTTTAGTTTATTATTCACTTTTACCATCTCATTATGGAATTTAAATCCCTGGGTTTATTTCAAATCAATTTGAAATCATAATACCAATTCAAAACATTTGAATTTCTAAACCACTTGTTTTCTCAAAACAATTCAAAAACAAAATCTTTGGTAGTAATCCATCACTTAGCAACTCGAAAATGAACACTGATGATGTGGCCACACTCATCAGGGTTATTTTCCAGTTATAAAAGTGAGTTCAATACTATATCATTTTCAAAACAATTCTTAAACATTTCCCATTTTGAAACCATTTTAAAGTATCCTTCCAATGTTTGTAAACACATTTAAAATCTCCTAGGATTTTAAAATTCTCTTATATTATACTTATATGGATTCTCCTTGGTTTTTCTATAACTATTTCACGTTTTATAATCTTACTCGATTATAATAACAACAAATATATCAAATATATTATAATTCCAATATATATATTTTCCTTATATCAAAATATACTTCGGGTAAACTTATTTTTACTTACCCTCTTTTTAAAACATATCGTGTCGACCCATCGAATTCGAGTGTTTTGAAACCCCTATCGATATTGTTGTGCCCCACCATTGACCAGAATCCATAAACAACTCAACCAATAAATCTACTCAATATAAAACAAATTTTTATATCAAATAACAAATACGTTCACTCGTATATATACACTCAAACTCAATCTAGGGTATTACTAACCCCATCTCTACTAAGTCACGCCACAGAGCCAAGGTAATTCACTTAACTTAAGCTCTAATACCAACTGTAATGACCCGAAAATCCGGTCCAATTTGAGCTAAGCAAATAACACAAGTCTAACCCCAATTTGCACTGGAAATTCAAGAAATTAATAGAAAGAAGATAGAGGGTGAGGATAGAAAAGATAGAAACTTATAGAATTGAAGAAGAAGAACATCATCATTAGAGTAACCACGAATCTCACGGCGGAACGAATAAAATATAACATAACTTTTGAAATACAAACAGTGTATGTATACAATAATATTTCAGAGTACAACACTTATAACAACAGCGGAAGTAATAGCTATAGAATCTTGAAGCCTCCTGCTCCAATCTCTCCAAGTGTATCTGTAAAATCCTGAACTACTTGACTGTCCATACAAATTTAGGCACCAAGAGTTTAGGTAGAACAAAACAAAGTAAACTCCGGATCAGTCATGTGACTGGTATGAGTAAAATAGTTTAAAACAATTTGAACAAGTAAACGATATCTCATAAGACCACGCCGTATAACGGAACGGGTTTTTCCTTTATGAGAATCCAAACATCTTTATATCAAAAACATTTTTGATGTTATAATAATGTCTATCAACCACAATATGTTAATCATCTAGCAGAAACACTTTCATCTCACGTTTCTACATATATAGTACACAATCAAAACCGCAAGCACGTATTGGGTAATGGATTTCCAACTATGACAAGGTATGGAACCACCTTCCGATCAGTGTACTCTAGGAACGATACACTGGAGTTCAACAAGAACATCTTGCAACTCAGCCACACATGACCGACCACTCATTTCGCTTGAGTGTATCGAATGTACATCACCAACGGTTGGGATCAACAACCGTTCCCGTATATATATGGGACAACATTGATAGATTAAAGAAGCAAATGAATATTCTCTAGATAGGTGATTATACACCCTACTTCGGTGCGACCGACTTAGCCATGCTGCCTGCCCGATTTTTGTCATTTATCGGATGTTGAGGCCAGAGGTTACAACTACTTTTCATTCATTGATAACACGATCACTTTGAATGCCACTTTATCAAATCCGTTAATCATTAATTGGTTTACACAAATATTCTGGATGTTATGCTAAGGGAATAAATCCGTTGCAACCATATATATTTATACAGACCAACCCATTCGATCATTGGAAATATTCTGTCAGACATCCATCCATATATGTTCGTTCTGGGACTGAACGAAACCGAAGGCACTATTCAGTACATCCATCCTAGGCAATCTCTACCTAGGACTTATACAACAGCCCTTGCACTTTACTCCGTCTTCAATTTTCTTTGGCATATTCGCAACGCTTATGTCAATACAGAGTGGTTCTTTGGATAAGAATCCAACCGGTCTCTCCATATTAACAACGTAAATATTCTCAAACTTTGATAGTCAGTGATTTAACTATCAAATGAAAACATGTCGGTGTACAAACAACGATCTTATTTCCAAATGGAAATTCGATCGATCGATCATCAATCAACTTTATCTCTTTGAATTTAATTTATCATTAATCATTATTCGATTAACTCTAATTTGATTAACTCCCTTTTTGTTTACTAACCCACTTTGATCATTTTAACTTATTAATCTCAATTTGATTATCTTAACTCGCTAATTCAATTTGATTATCTTAACTCGCTAATTCAATTTGATTATCTCCAATCAATCAACTCTAATTGATTAATTCAAATCGATTAACTCCTTTCAATTCTATTTAACAAATAATTAATTCCTTTTATAACTCCATTTATTTCCTAAATAAATATTCCTTTATTACTTTACTTCTATTCATTAGTTCCTTATTATAAATTGGTAAGTGAATAAACTTCTTAGTGTTAATCCCGAAGGCCGAAACCAACATCAGATTAACACTTTGAAATTTACTCAACTCAATCAACGTAGAACAAGTTCCAATTACTCCAAAACCTTACCCTATCCTCTTTAACACTTTTAACTCGATTCTATTTATTTTCTAATAAATATCTCCTTTATAAAATCCTTTGATTTTATAAATATTTCATTTTCACTATACGTTTTGAAAATTCCCTTTTTAACTTCCCAGTATTCATTTTGGTATTTAAAATACCGTATAACCATGATTACTATCAACCAAGTACACATAATCATCACAGATTATATAACACATCACATATCACAATATATGAAACAAAACAGTATTTTATATATTGAGGAACCCAGTTGGGTCCCTCCAACCTGTTCCCCTGCATCACAGATGTTAAACCATGTAATTAACATCAACTTCATTTCAGTATGAAATGTTCTGATAAGCAACATCAACATACATATTTAAAATGGTATATATATATATATAATTTCAACTAACTGACTAGCAGTTCAATCCACCAATCTACACACAACAGTCAATCAATATCTAACAGTTCTAAAAGTACGTTATAAAAATATAACTGTTCAGAGTTCATGAGTTTTACTCACATTGGACGATCATCGTTAATAACGATAACCATCTCTTGATTTGATTCGTACGAACAATTTATTTCGCCATAAATTGTTACGAGCTCAGAATTACTTCCAGTCGGTTCCAGTGTGTAGTGTCCATTCATACGATCATAACGAACCTTTAGATTCCTAGCCCACAACCATTTCTATTTCCTTTGACCCAATACCGATGTTATCCTTCTCCCCTTGCTAACGTATTGAACCCACACCATCTTCCTTCCCACATCAAAAATCAACGTACCAGATCCACTTCTTACCACTTCCGTTGACCCCACTTTGACTCCTCTCCTCTTCATTAAATATCAATCCGACTCTTCTTCTTACATTTTGTAAATCCACTCAGTGCCTCACTTCTCTCCTCAATACATGTGGACCCATATCCACTTCACGGCCTTCACAGGTAACACAAAAAATCCAAACGTTCAGCTCCTATGTTCAAGTCCAAAGCCACTCCCCTTTTCAAAGTCCATACCCCTTTTGAAATCAATACGTTTTCACCTTCCAGCTTGCTTCCTTCGAACAGACTACTCCTCTTCATTGTGTACTCCACCTTTTAGTTGTTGATTTAACCAATCGCTCCTCTCCCATAGATATTGCTCCACTGCTCACCCCATCACAGACGCAAGCTCTTGTTTGAACACCACAGTATACTTCGAATGCTCCTTGGCCAGTCATACCATTCTATGACGTGTTGTCCTCCCCTCCCACACAGAAATGAACTCCACCATGCATTAGTCCGACTCGTTCATCATCTACCTGCTGCGACTTGATAAGCCGAGGCTCCTCCTTTAGTGAAACATCGACGGCTTTCCTCATCAAAGCCACCGAAATCCTGCCATAAGCCTCTACTCCTCACGCTAGACCTCAATCCACCCCTTTAAACTTCCGAACAACCCTCGAATCTCGAATTTAAGCAAACCCTAACTAACGCTGTATACCAACAACGAATAAACCCATATCGAGTTTTCAATGAAACACACACTAAGTTGAAGAGGAAAGATCGGTGAATCCGAAAATATAAATACCATTGTTTATAGGATTTTAGTATGAATTTCTTCCTTGGTTTTTCTCTGAAATGGATTTCGTGTTTCAGAATAGAGATGGCAGCTGAAGAAAGTGATCGTGGACTTTAGGTTAGGTTATAAGGATTTTAGAAAGGTTAAGTACTTTTATAGAGAAGATATTTTGGACCTTAAATATATTTTATTATATTTAAAACTTACACGTGAAGTCTCGCGAAGATATAACCTCATACGATATCTGTTTTTGACAAACTAAGTTATTCCTAGCATAGAAAAATATTCCGGACCCAACGGGACAGGTTTCGTCGAATTCCGACACCGTTTGCAAAAATCCTTTAGAAAATATCGATGAAAAACACCGAGCATTAATTCCTTAAAATTACAGAAAAAATCCTAAAAATATGAGACCTTGACTTTTCACTAGACCTCTTCCTAAGGTTTCGTATGAAACTTGTTTCGTTGAAATTTGAGTTCGTTTGACCAGTTAACCATTTAGTTTAGTTTGTTTTAAGTTAAAAACATAGCGTACCCTACTATGAAATATTCTGTTCACGTAGGGACTGTTATGGACAGAAACAAAAATACCATTGAAATGAGTGATGTGCTCTGGTCCCAAAAATGTAATAATACCGGTAAATGAACTCATATTGTGACACCCCAAAATGTTGATACAGGGTGCCAAATACTCCATATAAAAAGCTGCTTATTTAATTAATTAAAAATTACCATAAAATTCTAAAAATTAAATTATCGCTATTTCCCAAAAGGACCTTGTCTAAATTCAAACCCGATCTCTAGTTATATCGAATAAACCGTTACGGTCGATAAACGATTCTATGGCGACTATTTTAATATTTGATTTGGACATATCTCAAAATCTACATGACGAAATCCCGATTTTTCTCTTTCACTAGAAAAATATACTTCACCAGCTCCGAACGTTTCTTATTTCACATAAATCTGACTTAAAACGGCTTCTGCATATCCAGTTGAAGTTCAAATCGCCAAATTACGAACTGCAGCGTCATTTCGTGCTCGATTATAATTATAATATAAATTATACATTCAAACGCTGTAAATGAAATATATTCGTTATTATATTTCAAATCTAAACGCTACCAAATCCCTTACACTATCCAATTCAGACAATACTGACAATTCAACTATTTCTGACCATTTTGACAATATAATATATTATTATATTATAATTATTAATTAAATATTCAATATTATTTAATTCAAGTTATCGATATTTTCCTAAACTGATATTTTTAATAATTAAATAGCTTAATTATTCTATCTCTAAAATACGGATCATTACAGCATGGATGAAATCAACATGCATGTATACACTAGAATTGGGTCAAGACAGATTGGCAAAATGAAACTCATTTCAGCATGAACAAAATAGAAATGACAAGTGTAAACAAAAGCAGCCCAATCAAGTTCTACAAAGCTTCATTCAACATGTGTACAATATAATATATTCATAACAGCAAGCCAATGGTCGAGACTGTCTTGGAAATGATGCAGCATTGCAATGAGTTCATATTAGTTTTCAAGTTGAAGTGTACACAAGCATACATGATCAAAACAGTTTTCAAGATACAGCATGTCAACATAGTACGATATCAGATGGAAATGGTGAAGCAACATGTAACATAGGTACAGTTCAAAGGGAAGGATCAAACTGTGTACACAAACAATGCAGTGACACAAATCAGCATGGATATACAGTTTATATATTAGGTAAATAATTCAACTCGACATCAATGGATATCATGCAGGTTAACAATGCTGTCAAGGAATACATTTACGGGCAATAAAAACATATTTCTGTTTTTTTAAATGGCATTCAGGTTTGAAATTCTTTTCAAAAATTAATCAATCTGTATAAGGCAACAATGAATCATTGAATTTCCAGAGTTCAAACAAGGAGAAAGAAAATCTTTCTTGCTTTGACAATATCATAAGTGGCAAGGCTCCAAATAATTTATTGAAATAAGCAATCCAATTTTGGCATGCTTTAAACTGGTTTGGTATTGGTGAAATCATTTTTTTGGCAACCTTTATAAATTTTCCAGAAGTGAATTCATTTTATTTCAGGGTCAAATTGTTTTGAATAGTTTTCCATATTCATATAAATCTAATCAATGTTGAAAATCACACAGGGAAAATATTGAATTCAAAAGGGGCAAGTCTGTTTTTCCAGTTTGATCAAATCAATCAAGGCCGAAACCAACAAAATCACGGCAATAAGCAAAAGAGGAAACAAATACAAATCATGCCAAGACATCAATCAAAAATAAGAGAATTAGGATTATATATAATCCTATTTTAACACCCTATCATCATAGGCAATTGAAATCGAAAACACAAGCCAAATTTTTAAAGAGCATAAATCAATTCATGTCAGATTAAACTCACAGTTTCGATCAAGAGAAATCCCAAACCAATAAACAAAGCAGAAAGCGTTCGAGCATCAGAGAACTCCATTTAATCAAGCATTGAATCAATTTGGGAGGGTTTCTTTTAGAAAACCCTAGCGTTTTCAATCGCAGCCGTCATAATTTGTAACAACCCGTAAAATGCGAGCCAGTTTGAAATTTTTATTTTGGCCATTTTAGCGAATTTTGATTATTTAAAATGAATTATTTTAAATAATATCGACGTGAAATTTATTTTGAATATAATTCGAACGTATATATTATATACGTCGTCGTTAGAATATATAATAATTATATATAATTATAAAAGGAATAGAAAATGGCGCGGTAGTTCGAGAATTCGATTTCTAATTTCAAATGAATATACAGAATTCAATATAAGTCAGAATTGAACGAAACAAGAAATATTTGAATCTGTATAACTATATCTTTGTAACGAAGTTAACAAACTGAGATTTCATCTTAGAAATTAGAAATGATAAGATATGTCCAGTTTAAAATTAGAAATAGTCGCTGTGGAATTTATATATATTTTTATATATATAAGGCCCTTAAAAATAGCAATTTTGCAAACGACCTCAGATTTCGACGAAACCAGTTTTGTTGGGTCCGGGATGTGAAGTTATTGCTAGGTTTCAAATTTCATAATTTTTCGAATCAATATGTGAGCGTGGCAAAGGAAAACGCGTTTGACCAGTTTCAGTTGATTTTAATCGACTGGAAATTGGCCATTTTTCTAACGGCCTCAGAATTCGACGAAACTAGTTTTGTTAGGACCGTATCGTCAATACGAAGCTAGAAAATATTTTTCTGGAATTTTTCTAGTTAGTATGTGACCCCGGTAACTTGAAATGTGCGTTTAAAATTCAATATAATGATTTAAATGTAAATGCAGCAGAAACTGATCGAAAGGATCGAATCAGCTTGCGATACGTATCCCATTGTGTTCGGAATGGGGGTAAAACGCTATGGACGACAGGCGGTGGGCCTCGTTTTGAGGTCGAAAATAAAGGTTGCTTTATAAAGTAAAATTTAAAATAATTAAATAATAATAAATAAATAAAAAAAAATATCTCTCATCCCCTTTTAACCAGGCCCCCCCCGTAGTTTTTCCAATTGAGTTTTCGAAGAAAGAAAAAAAAAAAAAAAAAAAAAAGAAGATCGAATCGAGACGAAACCCCACCTCCGTTCATCCCATCACCGCGCCTCAGGCGCGGCCTCCACTCTCCTCCGCCTGCTTCTCCTCCGCGACCCCCTTCTTCTCCTTCCCCTGACCATCGCCCCCCCCCCCAAGAACGCGAAGACCGACGACATCGGTGGAACCCCCATCTCGCAACCGAACCTCCCCCCCCCCCCCCTGAAGCCCCTCAGCCGCCGACGATGCCGCCGGGCCTGGCCACCGCCCCCTTCGCTGGTATTTTTATTTTTACTTTTATTTTCTTATTTTATTTTAATTTAATTTCGTTCTCAGTAAAATACAGGAAAAAGGGGTTAAAAAGAAAAACTGAAATTTTTAAAGTATAAAAACTGATTTTATATAAAAGAAAAATTAAAACTGAATTTTATAAAAGGATTTAAACTGATTTAGTTTAAAGGGAAAAAAAAACTGATTTTTATGTTTTTAAAACTGATTTAGTTTTAAAAGTAAAAACTGACTTTATTAGATTTTTAAACTGATTTTTAAAAAGATATAAAAAACTGATTTTTAACAAAAGTAAAAACTGATTTTTAGGAAAAAGGTTTGAACTTTAAAAAATGAATTGAACTTTGAAATAAAAATTCGATTTTTATATATTGAACTTTGAAATAAAAATTCGATTTTTATATATTGAACTTTGAAATAAAAATTCGATTTTTATATATTGAACTTTGAAATAAAAATTCGATTTTTATATATTGAACTTTGAAATAAAAATTCGATTTTTATATATTGAACTTTGAAATAAAAATTCGATTTTTATATATTGAACTTTGAAATAAAAATTCGATTTTTATATATTGAACTTTGAACTAAAAATTCGATTTTTATATATTGAACTTTGAAATAAAAATTCGATTTTTATATATTGAACTTTGAAATAAAAATTCGATTTTTATATATTGAACTTTGAACTAAAAATTCGATTTTTATATATTGAACTTTGAACTAAAAATTCGATTTTTATATATTGAACTTTGAACTAAAAATTCGATTTTTATATATGGAACTTTGAAATAAAAATTCGATTTTTATATATTGAATAGCGAAGTAAAAATGGGATTTTTACATATGTAGTGAAAGCGGACAACGAAGGTGACAATAAGGCGAAACGACGAAGACTTCTGCAAAGGAAGAGCCGTGGAGCTAGGATAGCTATATGTGAGAATTTCTCACCTTTCTATTTCTTTTCTAGTTATATATATTTATACTAGGATGCAGACGGTGCTTAGTAGCACCCGACACAATCGTCCACAGACCATGGACTTGTTTGTTTGGCTGTTTGGTTATTGATTGTGATATTGGTTTGAATGTGGTTTGTGGTGTGAAAAATTGAATCGATAAATTGGTTAGGATTAGACGTGCGCCGTTATAAGGCGAAGGAGTAAGGCTAGGTTAGACTCTTACTCCAAATTTTGTGGTTTGCATAATGAAATTGATTTGATTGATGTGTGAATGGCGTGGGCCTTCACTAGTCCGGGGATAAGGCTAGGCCTCGTCCCGTTTCTAGTATCGTGCCGTTATGCCGCCGAAATTTTCTAAAATATGTTAGAAAAATAAAAATATCATTTTATTTAAAGAATGAACTGAAGAGAAATTCATATGTTGAAATAAAATGTTTTGTCTTTAAAAATATAAATTTTAACGTGAATGTGAATAAATAAAATATTCATTTGCAAACCAGATGGTTTGTTTATGTACACTTATTTGAAGGACATTGATTGGGTCGATAAATTTTACACATCGCCCAACTGCACAAATAAAATCTGTGTTTGATTGTTTGAAACCCTACACGGGTGTTGGGATGATATTTGACGTACACTAATCCCGATTGTTTAGTTGTGTGTCGATCGATTGATTGACAGACTGTTATAAGCGTTGAATATTTATATTTGATGCTTATACAGTGTAGAATGCACTTTGGATGATGGTTGATTATTCATCGTTGTTGAAATATGCATGTGTTGTAGAAAATCCATATAATTAACGTTATATGGTAATTGATTGGGCCTCATTCCAGTATTTGAAAAAGAAATATTTGAAAAAGAAATATTTGAAATAGAATATTTGAAAATAAAGGAATATATGAAGCCGTGTTGATTAGATTGACGCCATTTTGACGTGAACGATATTTATATCGATTTTAAAACGATTTCGAAATGAATTGAATTGAAAACGATTTCGAAATGGATTGAATTGAAAACGAATTCGAAATGAATTGAATTGAAAACGATTTCGAAATGAATTGAATTGAAAACGAATTCGAAATGAATTGAATTGAAAACGATTTCGAAATGAATTGAATTGAAAACGAATTCGAAATGAATTGAATTGAAAACGAATTCGAAATGAATTGAATTGAAAACGATTTCGAAATGAATTGAATTGAAAACGAATTCGAAATGAATTGAATTGAAAACGATTTCGAAATGAATTGAATTGAAAACGATTTCGAAATGAATTGAATTGAAAACGAATTCGAAATGAATTGAATTGAAAACAAATTCGAAATGAATTGAATTGAAAACGATTTCGAAATGAATTGAATTGAAAACGAATTCAAATTTGAATTGAAAGCGAAGTGAAATAAATTCAAATTGAATTGAAATTCGAATTGAATAGAAATGAATTTTAAAACGAATTTATAAAGATGAATTCAATTTTGATTTGAATTGAAATGGAAGTTGAAATTGCTTTTGAAACGAATTTAAAACTATTTATATAATTTGTTTTAAATAGTAATCGACGAAATATATATTATATATATTATATATATAATATAATGGCCTGAATAGAACGCGCCGCGCCGCGGCAGTTCGCGAATTTCGACCATTTATTTCAAACGGACATTACGGGAGATCCGACCGTCGGATTCTCCTAAAACCGGAACCGTTGGGTTCGTATCGAAAAGAGCTTTCTAACGAATATTAGAAATTTGAAATCTAACGGTTGGATTTGGAGATACGTCCAAATCAAATTCGAAAAAGGTCGCTGTAAGTGCAGTTCGATGACCATTGATGGAAATCGACTGTACGGGCCTTGATAAAATTATTAAAAATAGTAATAATTTGTGTAAAATCATAAGAAATGATTTAGAAAGAATTGGGATGAAAAACTCCATATTTGAAAAGATAAAAATGGATTTTTATCGAAATGAACTAGTTTTGAACTAGAGTTATAATTTTATTTATTTTTAAATAAATAAATTGAATTCGAAAAGGGTTTTAAAAATAACCAAAATTTCCAGTGATTGCATTGGAGTGGATTTGAATCGAAATTGTCTTCGGAATATTTCGATGTTGGAATTCGTGATTATACAAGTGTTGTTATGGAAATTTGAAAGATATATATTGATATCGTTATTTCCAATACGACATTTGTTAGTCGTAGAATTCGATATTGAATATAAGCCGATATATTTTCTATTCAGAGCCTTGTATTGAATATCGAATGTGATTTGGGTTTGTCGTGAATGGTGTCTTCACTAACACTGTTCTTGAACCCAGTTGAGAAAAGATTAAATCTTTTTATTTAGATTTAATGAAGTGTACCAATTAAATGATATTTAATTGGAATTGAATGGATATTGATTTTTGGGTTTATCGTGAACAGTGTTTTAAATAACACTTGTTCTTTAACCCGATAATTAATGGGATGTGACTTTGGGTTTATCGTGAACCGTGTTTTAAGTGACACTGATTCTTTAACCCAGTCACATATTAAAACTAAGTGGAGTTTTAATGAATCTTTAATTAGATTGAAAAGATCGAGAATGGAGTGTCACCAGTTTTGCTCCAGGCGATAGTTAAATCTTTAATTAGATTTGAACGTGAAATTTAGAAACTAACTGTCGGTTAGCTAAGTAGAATGGTTTTCTGGATATTGATCTGATGTTGGTTTCGGCCTTCGGGGTTAATATTTGGGGAATTATTCTCTTGATTAATTTACGGTTAATGACTAATGAGTTGGAATGAGGCGTATGTTGTGTTTGTGTAACACTTTTATAATATATACGCGAGTTATTCGGAAAGACCGGGTTTATCCCATTCTGAATAACTGATACGACGATAAGTCGAAGATGAAGACGATGGTCGAAGACCGGAGGTCTTCACGTCGTTTGGGTGATAACTGATGATCTTGATTGGGCTGTACACCCAAGAAGATGGAAACAGTTAGGGATCGTCCAGACGTACTTGGAGATCGATGGATATGCGGGGTACTAGGTGCCCCCGGTTTCGTTCAGACCCAGAACGGACTTGTAAATGGACTGTGTGTCTGACATCGGATTTCATTCTGTGTGACTGATATCGGTTGCATAGGATGGCTTGCCTGTGTGGCATGCTAAGATGCAAATGATCAAGGCTTCTGTTGAAAAGCAAAGTCTTGTGGTTGATGATCAAAGCACGGCCTTTGTGGCGTAGCTTTGTGTAACGTTTGATTCGCGAGTTTCACACCCGGTATGAATCAAAAACGGGAGACGGACCTCAGGGAGGGCATGCGTTTCTTTCTAGTTAGAAGTGGCGTCAGTGGTTTTACACGCCCTGACGAGTTTGACTTATGTGGTTGTTGCTGTTGCGAGGCGCCTCGGATTGATCGGTCGTTCTCGAACCGATGGAGTCATTCGTTGGCTCATTGACACCCCAAAGGGTGGGGAAACGCAGTGTTCAGGCATTTTAATCCACATCGGTGGACCGGCCCTGACGATCCAAGGGTCACTCGAGCTCTGATCCTGAGACACGGGCTAGAGCGTCTCGAATCGGTTGAGGACTATCTTTTGCCTCGGTTCATAGACGGAAATCCAATTTCCAAATACGTGACTTTGCGGTTTTATTTGTAAACCTATATATGGCGACATAGTGGCATGGGACGCTCATGTCGCCTATGATTGATACTTATGATTTGAAGTTGTTTTATACACTATGCACTTATAAGAGTATCAAATGATTTGTTTTAAACGTATCCAGCATTCTTTGGCTGTTATAAGGGAAAACCCTATCCCCCGGCTTGCGTTTGCATTGTGTGATAGGACCTGGGTCTTATAACAGCTTCATTTTTCTTTATTTAGCATTGCGCTGTTTGTTTTATGCACTGGTATTCTTGGGAGGAAACCCGTTCCGTGTTATACGGCGTGGTCCCTTGATTTACCTAATGATTTAAAATAAAAATTAATAACTGTTTTAGTTCTCACACCAGTCACATGACTGACCTGGAGTTTATTGTTTTAACCTAAACTCTGGGTGCCCTTATTTTGACACGGGCAGCTAGTAGTTTCGGTTTTGCAGATTTATATTCACAGGATCCTGGTTTACAGCTGGAACGATATCCGGAAAGCTTTGTATCCGTATATCTCCTTCTAGTTGTGTATTGTATTATTTTCCGCTGCGATGTATTTAAATGTAATTTAAATCTCTGATATTTCTGTGTAATATTCATTCATACTCTGTATATTCTTGTAATCTGGTGCATTGTTGTAATATACAGTGAAATGTTCTTCTGTATGCGTTCTGTTTTGTCGTGTTCTCAAACGATAGGGTGTTTCGAACGGTCTGGGTCGGTTTAGCGACTGGTTCGGACCGAGCGAAATTTCTTGCCGTCACAGTTGGTATCAGAGCTTTGGTTTACAAAGCTCAGAGAACAAGACACATTAGAACCATACGAAAGAATTCATCAGATATTGGATTAGTAATATCCAACGAGAATGACTCGTTAGAGATGGGATCAGTAGTATCCTAGAACGAGTGTGAAGAGTAAATTTTTAAAATAAAAGTGAAAACAAATTTTGTTTTGAAAATTTAAATCAATTATTCGTAGCTGGTTATTTATTTATATTGATGTGGACAATCCAGTATATATAGATTTTGCGTATACGTCTGATCCGCGTGTATTCGAAATTTTAATATATTGGATAGGTATAGAATCACACTCTAGTTGCCCGGACATGGTCCTGATGATGAAGTATACCATCACCAGCATTTATTTTCGAGTGACGAAAGTGTGATATCTATATATTTCCATTAGACTGGTGTGAGAACCAAAATTAGATAGGGCTTATTGTTGTGAATTGGCATCAAAAACATGATTTTTGTATATGTATCAAAGTTATCAATTTGAAACTCTAATTCACTAATTGATTGATGTTTGTGTTGTTTGGTTATTTGTTTGCTAATTTTTAGCCATTTAGCCTAGTTAAACCAAATATTGAATTATATTGAAAATTAGTCGCATTTGCTTGCATACATGTATATCTTTTGAACAGGTCATAGCAAGGAGGCTAGAGCCAGAGAATAAAATTTGTTTGCCCGACAAATAGGTACATGTTTACTACATAATTTCCTGTTTTGTTTCGGTGATGATGATTTTATGAGCCTATTGGCTAGCCGCTTGGCTTTTTCTTTTTCTTTTTGAGATCTGAAGGACCGGGGAAGCTATTTGAAATTCCCCGATGCTCCCATTGCAGGGGAGGTTATGGCGAAATTTTTCAAAAATTTAGGGTGTTAGCCAAATTTTTGAGATTTTAAAAATTCTCAGAAACTAAAGAGTTGGAGAATGGAAGCCTGATCGATCGTAGAGCTGAATAATCAAACCACTTTCGACTTTGTTCCTTTTCGGGGACGAAAAGTTTTAAGTGGGGGAGATTGTAACAACCCGTAAAATGCGAGCCAGTTTGAAATTTTTATTTTGGCCATTTTAGCGAATTTTGATTATTTAAAATGAATTATTTTAAATAATATCGACGTGAAATTTATTTTGAATATAATTCGAACGTATATATTATATACGTCGTCGTTAGAATATATAATAATTATATATAATTATAAAAGGAATAGAAAATGGCGCGGTAGTTCGAGAATTCGATTTCTAATTTCAAATGAATATACAGAATTCAATATAAGTCAGAATTGAACGAAACAAGAAATATTTGAATCTGTATAACTATATCTTTGTAACGAAGTTAACAAACTGAGATTTCATCTTAGAAATTAGAAATGATAAGATATGTCCAGTTTAAAATTAGAAATAGTCGCTGTGGAATTTATATATATTTTTATATATATAAGGCCCTTAAAAATAGCAATTTTGCAAACGACCTCAGATTTCGACGAAACCAGTTTTGTTGGGTCCGGGATGTGAAGTTATTGCTAGGTTTCAAATTTCATAATTTTTCGAATCAATATGTGAGCGTGGCAAAGGAAAACGCGTTTGACCAGTTTCAGTTGATTTTAATCGACTGGAAATTGGCCATTTTTCTAACGGCCTCAGAATTCGACGAAACTAGTTTTGTTAGGACCGTATCGTCAATACGAAGCTAGAAAATATTTTTCTGGAATTTTTCTAGTTAGTATGTGACCCCGGTAACTTGAAATGTGCGTTTAAAATTCAATATAATGATTTAAATGTAAATGCAGCAGAAACTGATCGAAAGGATCGAATCAGCTTGCGATACGTATCCCATTGTGTTCGGAATGGGGGTAAAACGCTATGGACGACAGGCGGTGGGCCTCGTTTTGAGGTCGAAAATAAAGGTTGCTTTATAAAGTAAAATTTAAAATAATTAAATAATAATAAATAAATAAAAAAAAATATCTCTCATCCCCTTTTAACCAGGCCCCCCCCGTAGTTTTTCCAATTGAGTTTTCGAAGAAAGAAAAAAAAAAAAAAAAAAAAAAGAAGATCGAATCGAGACGAAACCCCACCTCCGTTCATCCCATCACCGCGCCTCAGGCGCGGCCTCCACTCTCCTCCGCCTGCTTCTCCTCCGCGACCCCCTTCTTCTCCTTCCCCTGACCATCGCCCCCCCCCCAAGAACGCGAAGACCGACGACATCGGTGGAACCCCCATCTCGCAACCGAACCTCCCCCCCCCCCCCTGAAGCCCCTCAGCCGCCGACGATGCCGCCGGGCCTGGCCACCGCCCCCTTCGCTGGTATTTTTATTTTTACTTTTATTTTCTTATTTTATTTTAATTTAATTTCGTTCTCAGTAAAATACAGGAAAAAGGGGTTAAAAAGAAAAACTGAAATTTTTAAAGTATAAAAACTGATTTTATATAAAAGAAAAATTAAAACTGAATTTTATAAAAGGATTTAAACTGATTTAGTTTAAAGGGAAAAAAAAACTGATTTTTATGTTTTTAAAACTGATTTAGTTTTAAAAGTAAAAACTGACTTTATTAGATTTTTAAACTGATTTTTAAAAAGATATAAAAAACTGATTTTTAACAAAAGTAAAAACTGATTTTTAGGAAAAAGGTTTGAACTTTAAAAAATGAATTGAACTTTGAAATAAAAATTCGATTTTTATATATTGAACTTTGAAATAAAAATTCGATTTTTATATATTGAACTTTGAAATAAAAATTCGATTTTTATATATTGAACTTTGAAATAAAAATTCGATTTTTATATATTGAACTTTGAAATAAAAATTCGATTTTTATATATTGAACTTTGAAATAAAAATTCGATTTTTATATATTGAACTTTGAAATAAAAATTCGATTTTTATATATTGAACTTTGAACTAAAAATTCGATTTTTATATATTGAACTTTGAAATAAAAATTCGATTTTTATATATTGAACTTTGAAATAAAAATTCGATTTTTATATATTGAACTTTGAACTAAAAATTCGATTTTTATATATTGAACTTTGAACTAAAAATTCGATTTTTATATATTGAACTTTGAACTAAAAATTCGATTTTTATATATGGAACTTTGAAATAAAAATTCGATTTTTATATATTGAATAGCGAAGTAAAAATGGGATTTTTACATATGTAGTGAAAGCGGACAACGAAGGTGACAATAAGGCGAAACGACGAAGACTTCTGCAAAGGAAGAGCCGTGGAGCTAGGATAGCTATATGTGAGAATTTCTCACCTTTCTATTTCTTTTCTAGTTATATATATTTATACTAGGATGCAGACGGTGCTTAGTAGCACCCGACACAATCGTCCACAGACCATGGACTTGTTTGTTTGGCTGTTTGGTTATTGATTGTGATATTGGTTTGAATGTGGTTTGTGGTGTGAAAAATTGAATCGAAAATTGGTTAGGATTAGACGTGCGCCGTTATAAGGCGAAGGAGTAAGGCTAGGTTAGACTCTTACTCCAAATTTTGTGGTTTGCATAATGAAATTGATTTGATTGATGTGTGAATGGCGTGGGCCTTCACTAGTCCGGGGATAAGGCTAGGCCTCGTCCCGTTTCTAGTATCGTGCCGTTATGCCGCCGAAATTTTCTAAAATATGTTAGAAAAATAAAAATATCATTTTATTTAAAGAATGAACTGAAGAGAAATTCATATGTTGAAATAAAATGTTTTGTCTTTAAAAATATAAATTTTAACGTGAATGTGAATAAATAAAATATTCATTTGCAAACCAGATGGTTTGTTTATGTACACTTATTTGAAGGACATTGATTGGGTCGATAAATTTTACACATCGCCCAACTGCACAAATAAAATCTGTGTTTGATTGTTTGAAACCCTACACGGGTGTTGGGATGATATTTGACGTACACTAATCCCGATTGTTTAGTTGTGTGTCGATCGATTGATTGACAGACTGTTATAAGCGTTGAATATTTATATTTGATGCTTATACAGTGTAGAATGCACTTTGGATGATGGTTGATTATTCATCGTTGTTGAAATATGCATGTGTTGTAGAAAATCCATATAATTAACGTTATATGGTAATTGATTGGGCCTCATTCCAGTATTTGAAAAAGAAATATTTGAAAAAGAAATATTTGAAATAGAATATTTGAAAATAAAGGAATATATGAAGCCGTGTTGATTAGATTGACGCCATTTTGACGTGAACGATATTTATATCGATTTTAAAACGATTTCGAAATGAATTGAATTGAAAACGATTTCGAAATGGATTGAATTGAAAACGAATTCGAAATGAATTGAATTGAAAACGATTTCGAAATGAATTGAATTGAAAACGAATTCGAAATGAATTGAATTGAAAACGATTTCGAAATGAATTGAATTGAAAACGAATTCGAAATGAATTGAATTGAAAACGAATTCGAAATGAATTGAATTGAAAACGATTTCGAAATGAATTGAATTGAAAACGAATTCGAAATGAATTGAATTGAAAACGATTTCGAAATGAATTGAATTGAAAACGATTTCGAAATGAATTGAATTGAAAACGAATTCGAAATGAATTGAATTGAAAACAAATTCGAAATGAATTGAATTGAAAACGATTTCGAAATGAATTGAATTGAAAACGAATTCAAATTTGAATTGAAAGCGAAGTGAAATAAATTCAAATTGAATTGAAATTCGAATTGAATAGAAATGAATTTTAAAACGAATTTATAAAGATGAATTCAATTTTGATTTGAATTGAAATGGAAGTTGAAATTGCTTTTGAAACGAATTTAAAACTATTTATATAATTTGTTTTAAATAGTAATCGACGAAATATATATTATATATATTATATATATAATATAATGGCCTGAATAGAACGCGCCGCGCCGCGGCAGTTCGCGAATTTCGACCATTTATTTCAAACGGACATTACGGGAGATCCGACCGTCGGATTCTCCTAAAACCGGAACCGTTGGGTTCGTATCGAAAAGAGCTTTCTAACGAATATTAGAAATTTGAAATCTAACGGTTGGATTTGGAGATACGTCCAAATCAAATTCGAAAAAGGTCGCTGTAAGTGCAGTTCGATGACCATTGATGGAAATCGACTGTACGGGCCTTGATAAAATTATTAAAAATAGTAATAATTTGTGTAAAATCATAAGAAATGATTTAGAAAGAATTGGGATGAAAAACTCCATATTTGAAAAGATAAAAATGGATTTTTATCGAAATGAACTAGTTTTGAACTAGAGTTATAATTTTATTTATTTTTAAATAAATAAATTGAATTCGAAAAGGGTTTTAAAAATAACCAAAATTTCCAGTGATTGCATTGGAGTGGATTTGAATCGAAATTGTCTTCGGAATATTTCGATGTTGGAATTCGTGATTATACAAGTGTTGTTATGGAAATTTGAAAGATATATATTGATATCGTTATTTCCAATACGACATTTGTTAGTCGTAGAATTCGATATTGAATATAAGCCGATATATTTTCTATTCAGAGCCTTGTATTGAATATCGAATGTGATTTGGGTTTGTCGTGAATGGTGTCTTCACTAACACTGTTCTTGAACCCAGTTGAGAAAAGATTAAATCTTTTTATTTAGATTTAATGAAGTGTACCAATTAAATGATATTTAATTGGAATTGAATGGATATTGATTTTTGGGTTTATCGTGAACAGTGTTTTAAATAACACTTGTTCTTTAACCCGATAATTAATGGGATGTGACTTTGGGTTTATCGTGAACCGTGTTTTAAGTGACACTGATTCTTTAACCCAGTCACATATTAAAACTAAGTGGAGTTTTAATGAATCTTTAATTAGATTGAAAAGATCGAGAATGGAGTGTCACCAGTTTT
This sequence comes from Allium sativum, assembly GCA_030737875.1. Lineage (NCBI taxonomy): Eukaryota > Viridiplantae > Streptophyta > Magnoliopsida > Asparagales > Amaryllidaceae > Allium > Allium sativum. The sequence goes on from CM060924.1 coordinate 483,825,559, forward strand.
GCTCCAGGCGATAGTTAAATCTTTAATTAGATTTGAACGTGAAATTTAGAAACTAACTGTCGGTTAGCTAAGTAGAATGGTTTTCTGGATATTGATCTGATGTTGGTTTCGGCCTTCGGGGTTAATATTTGGGGAATTATTCTCTTGATTAATTTACGGTTAATGACTAATGAGTTGGAATGAGGCGTATGTTGTGTTTGTGTAACACTTTTATAATATATACGCGAGTTATTCGGAAAGACCGGGTTTATCCCATTCTGAATAACTGATACGACGATAAGTCGAAGATGAAGACGATGGTCGAAGACCGGAGGTCTTCACGTCGTTTGGGTGATAACTGATGATCTTGATTGGGCTGTACACCCAAGAAGATGGAAACAGTTAGGGATCGTCCAGACGTACTTGGAGATCGATGGATATGCGGGGTACTAGGTGCCCCCGGTTTCGTTCAGACCCAGAACGGACTTGTAAATGGACTGTGTGTCTGACATCGGATTTCATTCTGTGTGACTGATATCGGTTGCATAGGATGGCTTGCCTGTGTGGCATGCTAAGATGCAAATGATCAAGGCTTCTGTTGAAAAGCAAAGTCTTGTGGTTGATGATCAAAGCACGGCCTTTGTGGCGTAGCTTTGTGTAACGTTTGATTCGCGAGTTTCACACCCGGTATGAATCAAAAACGGGAGACGGACCTCAGGGAGGGCATGCGTTTCTTTCTAGTTAGAAGTGGCGTCAGTGGTTTTACACGCCCTGACGAGTTTGACTTATGTGGTTGTTGCTGTTGCGAGGCGCCTCGGATTGATCGGTCGTTCTCGAACCGATGGAGTCATTCGTTGGCTCATTGACACCCCAAAGGGTGGGGAAACGCAGTGTTCAGGCATTTTAATCCACATCGGTGGACCGGCCCTGACGATCCAAGGGTCACTCGAGCTCTGATCCTGAGACACGGGCTAGAGCGTCTCGAATCGGTTGAGGACTATCTTTTGCCTCGGTTCATAGACGGAAATCCAATTTCCAAATACGTGACTTTGCGGTTTTATTTGTAAACCTATATATGGCGACATAGTGGCATGGGACGCTCATGTCGCCTATGATTGATACTTATGATTTGAAGTTGTTTTATACACTATGCACTTATAAGAGTATCAAATGATTTGTTTTAAACGTATCCAGCATTCTTTGGCTGTTATAAGGGAAAACCCTATCCCCCGGCTTGCGTTTGCATTGTGTGATAGGACCTGGGTCTTATAACAGCTTCATTTTTCTTTATTTAGCATTGCGCTGTTTGTTTTATGCACTGGTATTCTTGGGAGGAAACCCGTTCCGTGTTATACGGCGTGGTCCCTTGATTTACCTTATGATTTAAAATAAAAATTAATAACTGTTTTAGTTCTCACACCAGTCACATGACTGACCTGGAGTTTATTGTTTTAACCTAAACTCTGGGTGCCCTTATTTTGACACGGGCAGCTAGTAGTTTCGGTTTTGCAGATTTATATTCACAGGATCCTGGTTTACAGCTGGAACGATATCCGGAAAGCTTTGTATCCGTATATCTCCTTCTAGTTGTGTATTGTATTATTTTCCGCTGCGATGTATTTAAATGTAATTTAAATCTCTGATATTTCTGTGTAATATTCATTCATACTCTGTATATTCTTGTAATCTGGTGCATTGTTGTAATATACAGTGAAATGTTCTTCTGTATGCGTTCTGTTTTGTCGTGTTCTCAAACGATAGGGTGTTTCGAACGGTCTGGGTCGGTTTAGCGACTGGTTCGGACCGAGCGAAATTTCTTGCCGTCACATAATTTTTCTAGAGCAAAGAGGGATCGGACAATAACATAAATGGTGGAACTCATTTGAAAAGGGCCGACCAAGTGTTCAAATGAAAAGGGGATGACCCCTTAGTTATATCCTAGGGTCTTTCTATTTTATTTTATCTTTTTTTTTAATTTGTTTTGTTTATCTGTAAAACAAACAATCAGTTCTAGAGTTTGTAAAATCTAGGGGGATTCAGTCAAGGAGTTGACTGATAGTTGTAGAGTCTGAAAAATCTAGGTTACCGGTTACGGGGTCGTAATCAGGGGAAATCTGATCGAGGGGATATCGGTCAGTCTGGGGTTTTAAGCGTAGGTTAGTACAGGAGCAGGTAGTGCAAGTTTACAGTGTCTGTAAGCGGGATCTGTTATTAACACCTAGTAGAAACCTTAGGAATGCAGCAGTAGGCAGGATTTTGCCAAAGCTGGGTATATCTTGTGTCATTTACTTTCTGCATTTCTGTTTCTGCTATATTCTATGATCTGTTCATTATTATATATCCCGTTAGATTTTTAATTCTATTAAAAACTGTGGTAAACCCTATTCACCCCCCTTAGGGTTAATCGAGATCCAACAATTTATTCTCTTGCTTAACACCCTTCTCGAAGACGTACGAGCTTAGAGGTTATATATTGGTGGAATCAGTGATATGGCATGGATTGACAATGTGACGTCCCGCCCTGCACCAGCCAACACTTCCCAAGAAATGCGCTATGCTAATGTTCAACCGATACGGATGGTCGTTAAAGGAAAAGGGTTTGAAACAACGAATCATCAAAGAACCTGTAGTATATCTCACAGAGCATGGAATAAAATATAATAGTAACATAACTTTGACATAAAACAGGCGAGACAGTGCATAAACTGAAAACTAAACCATCATAGTAGCGGAATCCAAAATACAGCTTATGATCCATACCATCATTATTACAACTTCAAAAGACTGTCTCTAAAGAAAAATAGAAAGGTACACTACTAATTCCCAAAGTAGTGACCATCAACAATACAGGGACAATATATGCAAATAGTACGTGGAAGCCTCATGCTTGTCTCCGGACAGCTACTCGTGCATACCACCTAACCTGTCTCTAGTCTGCTCATTTATGAACATCCATAGTAATAAAAAGAGACATAAAACTCTGGGTCAGACAAAATTCTAGTATGAGCCATAGCAGCAAAAACAAAACAATAATAGGTATAAATAATCATACCTGAATCTGGACCCGCAACCAAAGAGTTAGCTCAACAAGATATACAGTACTCTAATGTAACATAACATAAAGTGTAAGATGGGAGTGCATATGTCATGGTGATAACAAACATCAAACATAGCAATCATCCTCACATCTCTCATTCTGTGCATAAAGCATACGGTATCCACCACTTTGATCACCAAATCCTTTGCTACGACAACTTGCCCTTGGGGTCTTATTGATCCCATTGCGCTGGTCCATAGCCACTAATCCCTTGCTACGATCACCTTGCCCTTGGGAGTCCTAATGGTCCCATTGCACTGATCCATAGCCATGCTGCGATCACTTGCCCTTGGGAGTCTAATAATCCCATTGCGCTGATCCATAGCCAATAATCCGTCCCTCGGTGGTGAACTAAAGCTATAGATATCGATAACCACTTTGCGCACGTCCCGCGGCAAAGTCCAATCATGAAGTAAACTCGTTGGTTCCCATCTGGATCCTGAGTTCTAACTTCTCATTTGGACTACCTTTGCATCTCGGGTTTTGTTCTCCTCCTGTTCGTGGTTTAGTTTCCATTCAGTTCGTTCGTTGTCAAGGCTCGAAGACCTGCTCGTGACCCCCCTTGCATCGGCTCGCGGTTCGCGATCTTCCTTCCTGGATCGGCTCGTGATGATGCTCCCCTTGCGGCTCATGGTACACTATTCGAGTCCGGTTCATGGCATCATATGGTGTAGCGATTTGTGACTTGTAGTGGCTCGGTTCATGGCTCACTTGGATGGTCGGCTCATGGCATCATGGTCCACTCGTGGTTCGTGACTTCTTACTCCGGTTCGTGGCATCATGCTCGGTTCGTGATCCCCTAATGGTGGTGCTGGAGCGGCTCGTGAGCAACCTCCAGGCTAGCGGATCGTGGTCTCCATCTCGGCTCGTGGGGGGTGCTTCACGATCGGGGGTATGACCAATTTCCAACAACTTTTCCAGCGTGCTATTTATGCCATATAACTACGTTTTCGACCAATCTAACTTCACTAAGAAATCATAAAACATTTCCAACAGTAGTAGTAACATATAGGATCAACCATAAAGACAAAAACAACAATTTAACAAGTTAAAATGGATCAAACATACCCAAAACCCATGATTTCCCCCTTAATCCCTTTTATCATGTTTTAACTATATAATTAGAAAACATAATCCAAATTAACCCAAATTTCTACCAGAGGCATGAAATAATATTTAAGAATTTATGCGTATTTTTCCATATTTTTCTGAGTTATAATTTCGCTAATTATCACTAAGCACCCTTAATTAGCCGCAATTAGTGTAAATATATACTAATCACTCACCTTAGCCAATAATAACTTTCAGATATGAAACTCTAACTTATTTGGCATGGTTTCCAACGTATTCCAGCTGCTCTATTTCAATTTCAATGCTAATCCGCCTTAATTTGATATAGATTTGGCTAATATGTGATTAGAAAATGATTAAAAGGTGATTTATTAGTTGGAGGCCATTGCTAGGTTTGAAGAGATGATAAGTGGAAGCTGAAAAATGAATAAAACCGATTTCCCAAACTCTATCAGCCCTCCAAGAACCCTAATCCTGAAATGGGCTATGGGCTTAGCTGCTAATCACCCGGTTAAGCCCAATTATGCTGTTTTTTCATCTTCTAAACCTTATTTCAGCCATATCTCCAAATGATAAGTTCGTTTGATTAATGTGACAACTCTACGGAAAGGCAAAAAATCAGCCGAATCCAATGGAAGTGGTTTCAGGTCAAAACTCCTTACCAATCAAAAGTTAGGCAAAACGAGATTCGCTAGGGGTAAAACGGTCAAATAAAATTCGGAAAAAATCGTGAACATGGAAAATGACCCCAATAGTCGTTCCCCAAAGTTGCACGACCATACGACCTCGTATGAAAATAAAATAAATTTTCTACGATCCTTCAATACGTAGAATGCGGGTCGTTACAATCACCCCCCTTAAGAAATTTCGCCCCTGAAATTCCTTAACAAAAACATACATTGGTGGCCCGCATGCCTATCAACCATTTACAAACAATCAAACATACACAATAATACAACAAGCCTATCCTAGCATGCAGTTTACCAATAAGGGAATAATTATCTCGCAACTAAAATCTTACGAGGCAAAGAGTTCTGGATACAACTTCCTTATGCTCTCCTCTGTTTCCTAAGTACAGTCATTATCATTATCGCCCCACTGGACCTTGACTAGTTCCACCGTCTTTCTTCGAAGTTGTTTCGTATCGTGTCTGACAATACGAATCGTCCTGTGGCTCCCAGCTGCCTCAGATTCCATTTCGATATCATCCAACTGATCTGGTGAAATAGTCATATCAGAATCGTGCACAAATTTCCTTAACTAGGAAACATGAAATACGTTTTGAACTCCTGCTATCTTGTCAGGAAACCCAACTTTACACGCCAAATTCCCCACTTGCTCGAGGACTAGAAATGGACCAACAAGCCTTGGTGTTAGCTTACCTCTCTTACCAAATCGAATTACATTCTTTAATGGAGAAATCATGATGAATACCAAGTCGGCAATGGAGAATTTCATATCTCTTTGCCTTTAATCAGCATAACTTTTCTGCCTGTCTTGGGCAGCCTTCATTCGTTGTCGGATAACCTTTATCTTATCAGAAGTTTCTCTTGTTACATCTGATCCAAGCATAAATTTTTCACTGGTCTCCAACCAACATGATGGTGAGTTGCACGGCTTCCGTACAAAGCTTCAAATGGAGCCATACCAATACTGGACTGATAAATATTATTATACGCGAACTTAACAAAATGCAAATAGTCATCCTAAGATCCCCGGGAATCCAATATACAAGCTCTTAAGAGATCCTCTTACACACGATTCACCCTCTCTGTTTGACCGTTGATTTGGGGATGGTACACGCTACTGAGATGCAACTCTGACCCTAAAGCCTCCTGTAAGCTCTTCCAAAACTCACAAGTAAATAATGGATCTCGGTCACTCACAATAGGTATTCCATGAAATCTCACTATCTATTTCATATGCAGTTCCGCTAACTTAGCTGGCGTTCTATTCGACTTGACTGGTATAAACCTTGCACTCTTGGTCAATCGATCCACAATCATCCAAATACTATCATGACCCGATCTAGTCCTTGGTAAACCATCAATGAAATCCATTGAGACTTGTCCTCATTTCCATTCGGGAATTCCAACGGCTGTAACAAACCACTAGGCTTTTTATTCCTGGGTGTGTATGTATTTTAAATCATATGAAGCCAAGAACTCTAACCATCTCTGCTGATGAAAATTTAAATCTTTTTGAGATAAAAGATACTTTAATGACTTATGATCGGTAAACAACTCGAATCTTTCTCCCAAGAGATAATGTCTCCACATCTTCAACATGAATACGATCGCTGCCAATTCCAAATCATGGGCAGGATATCTTTTCTCATGTGGTTTCAGTTGCCGACTAGCATAAGCTACAACCCTACCTCCTTGCATCAGTACAACACCTAGTCCGTTACCACAAGCATCCGTGCTCACCGTCATTTCTTCGTATCCCTTAGGAATGACTAACACTGGTGCGCATGTTTACTTATCCTTTAGACTCTTGAATGATCCTCGCACCTTCCGTCCCAAACAAAAGCTTGATTCTTCTTAGTCAACAAAGTTAATTGTGTCGCTTTCTTGGAGAAGTCTTGGACAAACTTACGATAACATCAAACTAACCCCACGAAACTTCTTACGTCCGTTGCATTCTTGGGCGTAGTCCAATCTTGCACTGTAGCCACCTTCGCAGGATCCATGGCAATATCATTCTCTAAAACAACATGGCCCAAGAACCTCACTTCCCTCCCCAGAAGTGACATTTAGAAATTTTCGCTTTCAGTTGGTGTTTTCTCGGCACCATCACTGTCCTAAAATGTTCCTTGTGTTATTCCTCTATCCTCGAGTAAACCAAGATATCGTCCACAAACACAAGAATAAACTTTCTCAATTGATCTCTGAAAACCCTATTCATAAGATCCACAAAATATGTTGGTGCATTGGTCAACCCGAATGGCATGACCAACCACTCATAAAATGCAGACGGCGTCCGAAAGTCGTTTTAGGTACACTCTCAACTGCTACTCGGAGTTGATGAAATCCTGTCGCGACATCCAACTGGGAGAACACTCTTGCTCCACTTAACTGATCAAACAAATCATCTATCCATGGAAGAGGATACTTATTCTTCCTCATCACCTTGTTCAACTCGTGGTAGTCTGCACATAAACGAAGGGAACCATCGGCCTTAGTAGCAAATACAACTGGTGCTCCCCACTCGGAAAAACTTCTTCGGATAATTCCCATCTTCAAAAGATCGTTTACGTGCACCTCGAGCTCCCGTTGCTCCCTTGGCGCCATACGACGAAGAGGCATCACTATAGGTCTGACATCTTTTACTAAATCAATCTGAAACTCGATCTCTAGGTGTGGTGGAAGTCCGGTCACTTCCCCAAAGATGTCTGGATACTCGTTAGCAATACGAACATCTGACAACTCATCATGCAGGATGTCGAGGGAATTTAGGAAACTAGCCATCACCCCATCAATAGGTTGGAAACCAAACAGCACCCTCCGCCTATCATCCGCTCTATTGGTTACCGAACACTCCTCACAGTCTACCACCACCCCATATCTTTAGAGCCAATCGACTCCCAAAATAATGCCAAACCCAATAAAGCCCAAAACAAAGTAATCACAAGCAAACGTACATCCATGACTCGATAAGACCAAATAACGACAAATCATACTAAGGCTACTCGAACCACCGATCGGGTTCGTCACAACTAAAGGTCTATCGACAATCTCGGGTTCCAATCCCAACCTATCTACTAGGTCACTAGATATGAAGGAATGGGAAGCCCCGATATCAAACAATACTCGAACAGGAACATCATAAATAGAAAGCATACCTTGAATGGAGACACTTTTTCCTTTCTCCGCTGCAGTTGGGGCATTCGAAGAGGAAGGAACAATGCTGATAGCATATGCTTTCACAATCTGCTTCTCTTTAGGGGGTTATGGACATTTATCCTTGTGATGTCCCTCTTGGCCACAATTGAAGCACTTACTGTCCGCTGGCTTTGCTGGAAAATCTTTGGCATAGTGGCCTTTCTTTCCTTAGCTATAACACTCAACATCTTTCTTCTTCTTCTTCTGACCATCCTTAGATTGGTTCTGTTTCCTCTTATTCTGCGAATTATTCTTACCTCCACTGCTTGCCTATGGCTTTGGCTCTCCTGCAGATGTAACAGAAACCTCGGTTTTCGACTTAGGGTAAAGGATCTCAGATCTTAATGCCTTTCCCACAATCGGCTCAAAGGTCTCATCGATGTGGTTTATAAGTCTTTACCCCAAGTACTCATCTAAGCCAGTTATGAACTTCTCGTTCTTCTTCTCGGCGGTATCGATAAGAGATAATCCGTACTTCGATAAGGTATCGAACTCAGCAATATGTTCCGAGACTGCCCTACCATTCTGCTTAAGCTCCAAAAATTTCCTAAACAATTCTGATTTCTAAGCAGTTGGGATAAACTTATCACTGAATCGGGTCTTAAACTGATTCCAAGTAACTTAATCCTCAGGAGTAACTGCTTTAATAGCATTTCACCAATTCATAGCCCGTCCTTGAAGTTAACGCGATGCTAGCTTTCTCTTCATTGTGTCATTGATTCCCAAATCCTCGAAGATGAACTGATAACTATCAAGCCAATCTTGAACATCCGTAGCCGATTCCATTCCATGGAACAGCTTCCCACCAAGGCTAGTATAATCCTTGTTAAGCTTGGCGAAATCGCCTGTAGGCGCCTGCACTACTGCACCACCACCATTAGTAGCATTAGGAACTGCTCCTTGAACATCCCTAAGCATCTCTCTCATGAATGCAGCAAACATCATCCTCATATCAGGGACATTCCTATTATTGGTCCCTGAACCCGTACTCCTCGTATATCGGCTCATCGTTCAGTCTGTAAAGAGAAAATGATTAACCATCTTCTTAGTGGTGTCAGTGTAGTGCGTCTTCATCCTAGGTATACTACTAGTGTATATATATATAGCTTTTGAAAACCAAAATATCACAAATACGCGCTCGTATATACGTATACTATCTCTCCCTGATATCTTCCCTTAAGTTAACTACGCAACCTAGGCTCTAATACCAAGTATGATGACCTGCCCCGCACCAGCCGACACTTCCTAAGAAATGCGTTGTGCCAATGTCCAACCCCAGCACGGGACAATCGTCAAAGGAAAAGGGTTTGAAATGATGAATCATCAAAGAGCCTGTAGTACATCTCACAACGCATGGAATAAAATATAATAGTAACATAACTTTGACATAAAATAGGTGAGACAGTGCATAAGCTGAAAACTAAACCATCATAGCAGCAGAATCCAAAATACAGCTTATGATTCAAACCATCATTATTACAACTTCAAAATACTGTCTCTAAAGCAAAATAAAAAGGTACACTACTAATGCCCAAAGCAGTGACCATCAACAACACAGGGAGAATATATGTAAATAGTACGTGGAAGCCTCCTGCTCATCTCCGGACAGCTACTCGTGCATACCACCTAACCTGTCTCTATCTCCTTGTTTAGGAGCACCCAGAGTAATAAGAAGAGACATAAAACTCTGGTCAGACAAAAGTCTGGTATGAGTGATAACAAAAAAAAATAACAGATATAAATAATCATACCAGAACATGGACTTGCAACCAAAAAGAGTTAGCACAATAAGATGTACTGTACTCTAAGGTAACACTAACATAAAGTGTAAGATGGGAGTGCACATGTCATGGTGATAACAAACATAATACATAGCAGTCATCCTCACATCTCTCACACAGTGCGTAAAGCATACGATATCCACCACTTTGATCCCCAAATCCTTTGCTAAGACCACTTGCCCTTGGGGTTTTAATGACCCCATTGCGATGGTCCAAAGCCACTAATCCCTTGCTACGATCACCTTGCCCTTGGGAGTCCTAATGGTCCTATTGCACTCATCCATAGCCATGCTATGATCACTTGCCTTTACGAGTCTTAATGACCCCATTGCGCTGATCCATAGCCACTAATCCGTCTCCCAGTGGTGAACTAAAGATATAGATATCGTTAACCCCTTTACACACGTCCCGTAGCAAAGATTAATCATGAAGTTAACTCATTGGTTCCCATCTGGATCCTGAGTTCTAACTTCTCATTTGGACTACCTTTGCATCTCGGGTTTTCATCTCCTCCCGTTCGTGGTTTTGTTTCCATTCAGTTAGTTCGCTGTCTAGGCTTGAAGACCGGCTCATGATCCCCCTTGCATTGGCTCGCGGTTCGCGAATCTCCCTTCCTGGACTGGCTCGTGATGATGCTCCCTTGTGGCTCGTGGTACACTACTCGAGTTCGGTTCGTGGCATTGTATGGTGGAGCAATTCATGACTTGCAGTGGCTCGGTTCGTGGGTCACTTGGACGGTCGGCTCATGGCATCATGGTCCACTCGTGGTTCGTGACTTCCTACTCCGGTTTGTGGCATTATGCTCGGTTCATGATCCCCTGATGGTGGTGCTGGAGCGTCTCGTGTGCAACCGCCAGGCGATTGGCTCGTGGTCTCCATCTCGGCTTATGGGGGTGCTTCACGATTGGGGGTATGACCAATTTCCAGCAACTTTTCCAGCGTGCTGTTTATGCCATATAACTGCGTTTTCGACCAATCTAACTTTACTAAGCAATCATAAAACATTTCAAACAGTAGTAGTAACATATAGGATCAACCATAAACACAAAAACAACAATTTAACAAGTTAAAATGGATCAAACATACCCAAAACCCATGATTTTCCCCTTAATCCCATTTATCGTGTTTTAACTATATGATTAGCAAACATAATCCAAATTAACCCAAATTTCTACCAGAGGTATGAAATAATATTTAAGAATTTATTCCTATTTTTCCATATTTTTCTGAGTTATAATTTCGCTAATTATCACTAAGCACCCCTAATTAGCCATAATTAGTGTAAAAATATGCTAATCACTCACCTTGGCCAATAATAAATTTCAGATCTGGAACTCTAACTGATTTGGCATGGTTTCCGATGCATTCCAGTAGCTCTATCTCGATTTCTATGCTTGTGCGCCTTAATTTTATGTAGATTTTGCTTATATTGATTAGAAAATGATTAAAAGGTGATTTGGGAGTTGGAGGCCATTGCTAGGTTTGAAGAGATGATAAGTGGCGGCCGAAAAATGAATAAAACTGATTTCTCAAACCCTATCAGCCCTGGCATAACCCTAATCCTGAAATGGGTTATGGGCTTGACTGCTAATCACCCAGTTAATCCCAATTATGTTGTTTTTTCATCTTCTAAACCTTATTCCAGCCATATCTCCCAAATGGTAAGTCCGTTTGATTAATGTGACCACTCTACGGAAAGGTAAACCATCATCTGAATCCAATGAAAGTGGTTTTAGGTCAAAATTCCTTACCAATCAAAAGATATAGGCAAAACAAGACTCGCTAGGGGTAAAATGGTCATTTAAAATTCAGAAAAAATCGTGAACATGAGAAATGACTGCAATAGTCGTTCCCCAAAGTTACACGACTATATGTCCTCGTATGAAAATAAAATAAATATTCTATGACCCTCCGATATGTAGAATGCAGGTCGTTACACTCTCCCCACTTAAGAAATTTCGCCCCCGAAATTCCTTAACCAAAACATACATTGGTGGCCCGCATGCCTATTAACCATTTACAAACAATCAAACATACACGATAATACAACAAGCCTATCCTAGCATGCGGTTTACCAACAAGGGAATAATTATCTCGCGATTAAAATCTTACGAGGAAAAGAATTCTGGATACGACTTCCTTATGCTCTCCTCTGCTTCCCAATTATAGTCATTCTCATTATTGCCCCACTGGACCTTGACTAGTCCCACCGGCTTTCTTCGAAGTTGTTTCATATCATGTCTAACAATACAAATCGTCCTGTGGCTCCTAATCACCTCAGATTCCACTTCGAAATCATCCAACTGATCTAGTGAAATAGTTATATCAGAATCGTGCACAAACTTTCTTAACTAGAAACATGAAATACGTTGTGAACTCCTGCCATCTTGTCTGGCAACCCAACTTTACACGCCAAATCCCCACTTGCTCGAGGACTGGAAATGGACCAACGCACCTTGGTGTTAGCTTACCTCTCTTACCAAATCGAATTACATTCTTTAATGGAGAAATCTTGACAAATACCAAGTTGGCAACAGAGAATTTCAAATGTCTTCGCCTTTTATTAGCATCATTCTTCTGCTTGTCTTGGGCATCCTTCATTCGTTGTTGGATAACCTTTATCTTATCTGAAGTTTCTCTTATTACATCTGGCCAAGCACAAATTTCTCACCGGTCTCCAACCAACATGATGGTGAGTTGCACGGTCTTCCGTACAAAGCTTCAAATGGAGCCATACCAATACTGGACTGATAACTATTATTATAAGCGAACTCAACTAAATGCAAATGGTCATCCCATGATCCCCTGAAATTCAACATACAAGCTCTCAAGAGATCCTCTAATACACGATTCACCCTCTCTGTTTGACCATCGTTTTGAGGATGGTACGCGGTACTGAGATGTAACTCTGACCCTAAAGCCTCATGTAAGCTCTTCCAAAACTCACTAGTAAATAATGGATCTCGGTCACTCACAATACCTATATGTACTCTATGAAATCCCACTACCCATTTCACATATAGTTCCGCTAACTTAGCTGCCATTCTATTCTACTTGACTGGTATAAACCTTGCACCCTTGGTCAATCGATCCACAATCACCCAAATACTATCATGACCCGATCTAGTCCCTGGTAAACCATCAATGAAATCCATTGAGACTTGTTCTCATTTCCATTCGGGAATTCCCAGTGGTTGTAACAAACCACTAGGCTTTTTTTTCTCGGCTTTAACTAACTGGCAATTCATGCACTTGGAAATAAACTTCCCAACGTCTCTCTTCATCCCTTCCCGGTAGTAGATCTGCTTCATGTCTCGATACATTTGGTTACCACCGGGATGTATAGTCAGTCTCAAGTGATGACACACTCTGAGTATTTCATCTCTCAATCCATTAACATTGGGTACAGCTAGCCTCCCGTTCTTTCGAAGCCATCCTTCTCAATCAAGACCATACTTGTTCATTTCCTTACCATCTATACCCATCTCTACTTTGAAGATGATTTCCAATAGATTAGGATCGTCCTTCTGGCTGGAGTCGATCCGATCAATCAAAGTCGGTCCGGTCGTCAAACTTGCTAACATCTCTGGATTCAATTCGCACTTAGGTCTGAAGTCATATCCTGTGATATATTCCAATTGCTTCCATTCAAGAAACATATCCCCTAAACGGGCATGTCTCCTACTCAATGTATCAGCTACCGCATTGCCCTTCCCGGGTGTGCATGCGATATTGAAATCATATGAAGCCAAGAACTCTAACCATCTCTGCTGACAAAGATTTAAATCTTTTTGAGAGAAAAGATACTTTAATGACTTATAATCGGTAAACAACTCCAATCTTTCTCCCAAGAGATAATGTCTCCGCATCTTTAACGCGAATACGATCGCTGCCAATTCCAAATCATGGGTAGGATATCTTTTTTCGTGCGATTTCATTTGCTGACTAACATAAGCTACAATCCTACCTCCTTGCATCAGTACATCACCTAGTCTGGTACCACAGGCATCCATGTACACCGCCATTTCTCTGTTCCCCTTAGGAATGACTAACACTGGTGTGCATGTTAACTTTCCCTTTAGACTCTTGAATGAATCCTCGCACCTTCTGTCCCAAACAAAAGCTTGATTCTTCTTAGTCAACTGAGTTAACGATGCCGCTGTCTTGGAGAAGTCTTGGATAAACTTACGATAATATCCAGCTAACCTCAAGAAACTTCTTACGTCCATTGCATTCTTAGGCATAGTCCAATATTGCACCGTAGCCACCTTCGCAGGATCCACGACAATACCGTTATCTGAAACAACATGGCCCAAGAACCTCACTTCCCTCCTCCAGAAGTGACACTTAGAAAATTTCGCTTTCAGTTGGTGTTTCCTTAACACCATCACTGTCCTCTAATGTTCCTTGTGTTCTTCCTCTGTCGTCGAGTATACCAAGATATTGTCCACGAACAAAAGAACAAACTTTTTTAATTGATCTCTGAAAACCCTATTCATAAGATCCACAAAATATGCTGGTGCATTGGTCAACTCGAATGGCATAGCCAACTACCCATAAAATCCAGACGACGTCCGAAATATCGTTTTAGGTAAACTCTCAACTGCTACTCGGAGCTGATGAAATCCTGTCGCGAGATCCAACTGGGAGAACACTCTTGCTCCACTTAACTGATCAAACAAATCATCTATCTGTGGAAGAGGATACTTATTATTCCTCGTCATCTTATTCAACTCGCGGTAGTCTATACATAAACCAAGGGAACCATCTGCCTTAGTAGCAAATACAACTGGTGTTTCCCACTCGGAAAACCTCTTCGGATAAATCTCTTCTTCAAAAGATCGCTTACTTACACCCCGAGCTCCCGCTGCTCCCTTGGTGCCATACGGCGAAGAGGCATCACTATAGGTCTGGCATCTTTCACTAAATCAATCTGAAACTCGATCTCTCTGTGTAGTGGAAGTCCGGTCACTTCCTCGAAGATGTCCAGATACTCGCCAGCAATAGGCACATCTAACAACTCATCATGCGGATGTCGAGGGAATTTAGAAATTAGCCATCACCCTATCATCAGGTAAGCAACCAAACAGTACCCTCCGCCCATCATCCGCTCTAACGGTCACCGAAGACCGCTAACAATCTACCACCACCCCATAACATTGGAGCCAATCGACTCCCAATATAATGCCAAACCCAGTAAAGCCCAAATAAAGTAATCACAAGCAAACATATATCCATGACTCGATAAGACCAAATTACGACAAATCATACTAAGGCTAGTCGAACCACCGATCAGGTTCGTCACAACTAAAGGTCTATCGACAATATCGGGTTCCAATCCCAACCTCTCTACCAGGTTACTAGATATGAAGGAATGGGAAACCCCGATATCAAACAATACTTGAACAAGAACATCATAAATAGAAAGCATACCTTGAATGATGACACTTTTTGCTTTCTCCACCGCATTTGGGGTAATCAACGAGGAAGGAACAACGTTGATAGCACATTCTTTCACATTCTGCTTCTCTTTAGGGGGTTGTGGACATTTATCCTTGTGATGTCCCTCATGGCTGCAATTAAGGCACTTCCCGTCCGCTGGTTTTGCTCGACAATATTTGGCATAGTGGCCCTTCTTGCCTCAGTTATAACACTCAACATCTTTCTTCTTCTTCTTCTTCTTCTGACCATCCTTAGCTTGGTTCTGTTTCCTCTTATTCTATGAATTATTCTTACCTCCACCGCTTCCCTGCGGCTTTGGCTTCCCTGCAGATGTAACTGCAACCTCGGTTTTTGACTTAGGGTAAAGGCTCTCAGATCTCAATGCCTTTCCCACAATCGACTTGAAGGTCTCATCGATGTGGTTTATTAGTCTTTCCCCTAAGTACTCATCTAAGACGGTTATGAACTTCTCGTTCTTCTTCTCGGCGGTATCGATAAGAGATAATCCATAATTCGATAGGGTATCAAACTCAGCAATATATTCCGAGACTGCCCTACCATTCTGCTTAAGCTCCAAAAATTCCTAAACAATTCATAGCCCTTCCTTGAAGTTAACACAATGCTATCTTTCTCTTCATTGCATCATCGATTCCCAAATCCTCTAAGATGCGCTCACAACTATCAAGCCAATCTTAAACATCCGTAGCCGATTCCGTTCCATGGAACAACTTCCCACCAAGGCTAGTATAATCCTTGTTAAGCTTGGCGAAATCGGCTCTAGGCGCCTGCACTACTGCACCACCACCATTAGCAGCATTAGGAACTGCTCCTTGAACATCCCTAAGCATCTCTCTCATGAAGGTAGTAAACATCGTCCTCATATCAGGGACATTCCTATTATTGGCCCCTGAACCCATACTCCTCGTATATCGGCTCATCGTTCAATCTGTAAAGAGAAAACGATTCACCATCTTCTTAGTGGTGTCAGTGTAGTGCGACTTCATCCTAGGTATACTAATAGTATATATATATAGCGTTTGAAAACCAAAATATCACAAATATGCGCTCTCATATACATATACTATCTCTCCCTGATGTCTTCCACTAGGTTAACTACGCAACCTAGGCTCTGATACCAAGTGTGACGGCCCGCCCCGCACCATCCGACACTTCCTAAGAAATGCGATGTACCAATATCCAACTAGCACGGGACGGTCGTCAAAGGAAAAGGGTTTGAAACGATGAATCATCAAAGAACCTGTAGTATATCTCACAACGCATGGAATAAAATATAATAGTAACATTATTTTGACATAAAACACGCGAGACAGTGCATAAGCTGAAAACTAAACCATCATAGCAGCAGAATCCAAAATACAGCTTATGATCCAAACCATCATTATTAAACTTCAAAATACTGTCTCTAAAGCAAGATAGAAAGGTACACTACTAATGTCCAAAGCAGTGTCCTTCAACAACATAGGGAGAATATATGTAAATAGTACGTGAAAGCCTCCTGCTCATCTCCAGACAGCTTTTCATGCATATCAACTAACTTGTCTCTAGTCTACTCATTCAGGAGCACCTAGAGTAATAAGAAGAGACATAAAACTCTGAGAAGACAAAAGTCTGGTATGAGCGATAGAAGCAAAACAAAACAATAACAGGTATAAATAATCATACTTGAACCTAGACCTGCAATCAAAGAGTTAACCCAACAAGATATACAATACCCTAAGGTAGCACTAACATAAAGTGTAAGATGGGAGAGCACATGTCATGGTGATAACAATTATCAAACATAGCAATCATCCTCACATCTCTCACATAGTGCGTAAAACATACGATATCCACCACTTTGATCACCAAATCCTTTGCTATGACCACTTGCCCTTGGGGTCTTAATGACCCCATTGCGCTGGTCCATAGACGCTAATCCCTTTCTACGATCACCTTGCTCTTGGGGTCTTAATGACCCCATTGCGCTGGTCTATAGCCACTAATCCCTTGCTATGATCACCTTGCCCTTGGGAGACCTAATGGTCCCATTGCACTGATCCATAGCCATGCAATGATCACTTGACCTTGGGAGTCTTAATGATCCCATTATGCTGATCCATAGCCCTAATCTGTCTCTCAGTGGTGAACTAAAGCTATAGATATCGATAACCCCTTTGCATACGTCCCGCAACAAAGTAAAATCATGAAGTTAACTCATTGGTTCCCATCTAGATCCTGAGTTCTAACTTCTCATTTGGACTACCTTTGCATCTCGGGTTTTGGTCTCCTCCCGTTCGTGGTTTAGTTTCCATTTAGTTCATTCGCTGTCCAGGCTCGAAGACCGGCTCGTGATCCCCCTTGCATCGGCTCGCGGTTCGCGAATCTCCCTTCCTGGATCGGCTCATGATGATGCTCCCCTTGTGGCTCGTGGTACACTACTTGAGTCCGGTTCGTGGCATCGTATGGTGGAGCGATTCGTGACTTGCAGTGGCTCGGTTCGTGGCTCACTTAGACGGTCGGCTCATGGCATCATGGTCCACTCGTGGTTCGTGACTTCCTACTCCGGTTCGTGGCATCATGCTCGGTTCGTGATCCCCTGATGGTGGTGCTAGAGCGGCTCGTGAGCAACCTCCAGGTGATCGGCTCGTGGTCTCCATCTCGGCTCGTGGGGGGTGCTTCACGATCTGGGGTATGACCAATTTCCTACAACTTTTCCAACGAGCTATTTACGCTATACAATGGCGTTTTTGACTAATCTAACTTTACTAAGCAATCATAAAACTTTTCAAATAGTAGTAGTAACATATAGGATCAACCATAAACACCAAACCAACAATTAACAAGTTAAAATGAATCAAACATACCCAAAACCCATGATTTTCCCCTTAATCCCTTTTATCATGTTTAACTATACGATTAATAAACCTAATAAATTTCTATCAGAGGCATGAAATAATATTTTAGAATTTATGAATATTTTTCCATATTTTTTTGAGTTATAATTTCGCTAATTGTCACTAGTCACCCCTAATTAGCCGTAATTAGTGTAAAAATATGCTAATCACTCACCTTAGCCACAAATAAATTTAAGATATGAAAAATCTAACTATTTTGGCATGGTTTCCAATGCATTCCAGTAGCTCTATCTCAATTTCTATATCCTTAATTTGTTGTAGATTTGGCTAATATGTGATTAGAAAATGATTAAAAGGTGATTTGGGAGTTGGAGGCCATTGCTAGGTTTAAAGAGATGATAAGTGGCGGCTGGAAAATGAACAAAACATGTTTCCCAAGCCCTATCATCACCCAATAACCCTAATCCTGAAATGGATTATGGGTTTAGCTATTAATCACCCTGTTAAGCCCAATTATGTTGTTTTTTCATCTTCTAAACCTTATTTCAGCCATATCTCCCAAAAGGTTAGTCCGTTTGATTAATGTGACTACTCTACGAAAAGCTAAACCATCATCTGAATCCAATGGAAGTGGTTTTAGGTCAAAACTCCTTACTAATGAAAAGTTATAGGAGAAACAAGATTCGCCAGGGGTGAAACGATCATTTAAAATTCGGCAAAAATCGTGAACACGGGAAATGACCCCAATAGTCGTTCCCCAAAGTTACACGATCATATGACCTCGTATGAAAATAAAATAAATATTCTACGATCCTCCTATACATAGAATGCAGGTCGTTATAGACAATGTGACATGCTGAGATGCATGGATCAAAGCTTTTGTTGAAAAGCAGGGCTTTGTGGTTGATGATCAAAGCACAACTTTATGTAGCGCAGCTTTGTGTATAGCGTTAATTCGTGAGCCTCACACCCCGATGTGAACTAGAAATGGGAGAGGACCGCAGGGAGGACATGCGTTTCTTTCTAGCTAGGAGTGTTGTCATGGTATGGAGCCCAGACATTTTACTTATATGGATGATAGATAGCGAGGTACCTCGGATATGGCCAACTATAAGGCCTTGGATGATCGACATACTGACCAGATTTTATGCCCCATAGGGTAGGGAAATGTATTGTTCAGGAACTACTAATCCGCAAACGTTAGGTGTGGACCGACCCTGCCGCTCCAGATGCACTTGCGGGTGAATCCTGAGGCACGGGCTAGAGTCTCAAATCGGAAAGGACGATCCCTTGCCTTGGTTCCTAGATGGAATCTAATTTCCAATACGCGATTTTTGATTTTAGTTGTAAACCTTCATAGCGACATAATAGGATGTGGTACTATGCTGTCTATGATTGATACATTTATATTTGAAGTTGATTTCTTCACTATGCACTAATAATAATAAAAGATAAATTTCGCGTACCAAGCATATTTGGCCATTATAAGATAAAATATTGTCCTCTAGTTTGTGTATGCATTGCTGATGGGGTCTTAGTCTTATATTGGCCTCATTTTTCAGAAAGCATTGCGTTGTTTATTTTTAAATTGGTATTCATGTAGAGGAAACCTGTTCCATGTTATACGGCATGGTCCCTTGATTTACCCAACTTTGAAATAAAGTTCATAACTGTTTTAGTTCTCACACCAGTCCCATGATTGACTCGGAGTTTATTGTTTCCACCCAAACTCTGGGTGCCCATATTTTCCACATGGGCAGCTTGTAGATTTGGTTTTCGTAGATATTTCTTTTCGTATGATCCTGGATTACGGCTGGAGCTATATTCAGAATGCTTTGTATCCGTGTATTTCTTTCAGTTGTGGTAGTTGATGATTTTTTGCTGCACATTATATTCATGTAATTTATTTCCGCTGTTTTGTAATTTAAATCTCTGATATTTTCCGCTGCATATTATTTATTTGAACTCTGATATCTTGAACTCTGATGTAAATTGTTGTAATAGTAATGAAATGTTCTGTTGTTCTGTGTTCTGATGCGTCGTGTATCAAAGCAATCCACCTTCCTGTTCGGTTTAGGCTGCCCGGGAAGTCTGGGTCGCTACAGAGAAACCTTTAGGGGTCGTTACCAATCCCTATAGAGGGTTCAAACTGGTATCAATACTCAGAACTTTAGAATTGAAAGTTGTCCACTATTTCGACCATAACTTGAGCTTAGAGTATTAGAATGACAAACCGTCAGTTGGTGATGAAAGCTAGTAGAAAATGCCATCTTGCATAGAAATTTAAACCTCTAAGCATAAACTCCAACGGGTCAGTATCGATCCTTGTTGAGGGTTCTGATTGGCATAGATACTCAGAACTTCAGAATCTAAAGTTTTCCAATATTTTGACCATAACTTAAGCTCAGAGTATTAGAATGTGAAACCTTCAGTTAGAAGTGAAAGCTAATAAAAAATAAATGTCATCTACCAACCCCTAAGGAGAAACATCTAAGGGTCGGTACCAATTCCTATTGAGAGTTCAGATTGGTACTGACTCTCAAAACTTCAAAATCGCAAGTTGTCCAATATTTCGATCATAACTTGAGCTCAGAGTATCAGAATGATGAGCCGTCAATTGAAGGTGAAAATTAATAGAAATGACATCTACCATGATCTAAATCCCTTGGAAACTATCCTTAGGGACTGATACAGATCCCCAAAATACTAATCCCCTGAATACCTATCCCCGAAGACGTAGGAAATTATCACCGATCTTTGAACCATCCATGAGTTATATCGATCCCTAAAGACTTGGGGAGTAATACCAATCCTGCCTGACATTTGACCAAGAAAATACCGATCCCCGGACACATAGCCAAAAATTCAATTTTCTGAAAACTCTGCAACTTCAACCAAATTCGAGTGAGTTTGTCCATCTTTTCTTAAGTCCGTACCTAAGTCCTGAGCACTTCAATAGCTAGAAATCCAAAGCATAACTCCTTGTAAAAAGTTAGGTCAACATTTCCCCCTTAAGATATGTCTTTCTGTAGAAGACATGTTATATAGTCTAGAAATCCGTGAATCCAAAAGTCAGAATCCGACAAAAGTCCAAATAGAAATATAATAATCGAAAACTAAGAATCCAGAAAGTCAGGATCGAAATACGAAGACTAATAAAATCCCACGATCACTCTTGATTGTATTATAACAGAAGACTAGGTCTAGAATATTCGAAATCCGCGGCATCATCAGGCATAACCTGAGCAAGTATAATCCATACCTACAGAAAAACCTACTGAATCATTTTGCTAAGCGATAGAACAACCCAAATCCAATGGAGCATAGTCCATACTCGAGCCTTGACCGAGAGATCTTGCCAAGTTATGAAAAGACGGCTCGGCTCTTCCTAAGCATAATCCATACTAGGGGACCAATGTAACAGTTTTATACTCGAATAACATAGTCCATACCTACCAAGTCACTAAAGTTTAAAAATCCAATTTCCGATTCCATACTTCATAACTATAATCCATACAAGAGAAGTAATTTTATTAAAGTCCCAAAATTTCTAATTTATTACCAAAACCAAAAGAAAGCTTAACTATCTATAGTCGGGCATAGAGCACGCCTAGAGCTCACATCTTAATCCCGTACGTGAGTGACTCGACATAGCTATTTTCGAATACAAACTTAATAACTAGAAGGAAAATGGTTTATCGTCCGCAAAGAGCATGCCTAGGAATATCGCTAGATTTCGTACATGGGTAGGTAGATGTAACGACCCAGCGGTTTTCGGCCTCGAAAATCGACATAAATACCCTTTACCGTACTCATGCCGATCCTCCAACACCGAAAACACTGGTCGTTTATAGAAAGAAATTAGAGGGTGAGATAAGAGAGAAAGAATATTAGAATAGAAGAAGGAGAAGTACAACACAGAGTCTTACATCGCAGCGGAACAAAATATAATACAGAAATAAATCTTTATTGAAAGCTTTTGAAATTACTTACAAGATCAGAGTACAACATACATCTGGACAGTTCTAATAATTTGTCCTCATACACACAGCGGAATATCATTGGTCTGAACATCTTCAGCTCGTCTCTGGACTTCTCAGTACCTGATAACCTGAACCTGTACACCTCGGTCTAACCCGAGTATTTACAAAACACCGGGTCAGTCTGGTGGACCAGAGTGAGAAAAACTCGCACAGCATTAAGGTATCACACAACTTGATTTAAAGTTAAAAATCCTTTCGAAAGAAAAGGATAATCGTAAGACCGATCCATACATAAACACGGATGGTTTTTACCTTACGATAACCCAAAACAGTTTTGAAATCAATATCTTTTCTGATATTATCATAGTGTCTATATACAAGTAAATATCAATCTAGTGGAACGCTTGCATCTCACGTTCCACGTATATATATATAAACAAAATCGCGGGCACTTATTGGAAATTGGATTTCCGACCTTGACAAGTTATGGGACCACCTGCCGCTCGTGTATCTCTAGAGGCGAATACACTGGGTTCAACAAGAACGTCTTGCAACCCGGCCCTCACATGACCGACCACTCATTTCACTTGAGTGTATCGAATGTATACCACCAACGGTTGGACTCAAACCACCGTTCCCGAATGGGCAGAATCGATAGATTTAGAAACAAGAGGAATTTCTCTAGATAGGTGATCATACACCCTAATGGGAGCGACCCACATAGCCATACTGCCTGCCCGATTTTTGTCATCTCCCGGTTGTGAGGCTTGAGGTTAAAATCTCTTGAACACCTGGCCACAATTCACTTTGAATGCGACATCATCAGATCCGCCAGGTATCACTGAATACTGATTTCCACAAAAATACTCTGAGCGTTAAGCTAAAGAAGGTGTACGGCCTTCTTTGCCACCAACAGAGATACGTTTGTAGAACATCAATATACGTGGCCCCTTTGGAAATACTCTGCCAGACACTCGTCCATACAAGTCATCCAGGAACAGGATGAACCGAAGGTACCCTCCATACAAGTCTGCCAGACACTCGTCCATATAAGTGTTTTAAATTGAATTTGAATTTCTGTATAATTTTCTTCTGATTTTTCTAAGAGTTTCGAACTGTTTCCTATTACGGTATTATTTCTAATGGTTCTAGGAATGGATGAAATACCACCGCTTGTACACGTATTTATAGGGGTGGTTTGGTTTAGATAAAATTAACGTCCATCAAAGTCTAGTTTAGATAGATTCAGCTACTAAGTTTTTAGGCCATTGGGTTTTCCTTTCCCTCTTCAGATTGATTTATACCGGTGATGGGAATTAATAGCTGCGTGAGGATCTTAACAGAGATTTGGGTGATTTTTTTCTTTTTTATAATTGGATTGGCAGTCCTATTTATCTGTTTCAAATGGGACATCACATGAGTGTAGATCATGTTAGGTTTGTGAGCTATGAGTTGTCAATTTATTCAAAGATTTTGAAACCTGTATATTAGATTTGATTTCCCTTTTTAAATATAAGTAAACAGTGAATTTGTATCACAGATTCGCTGTACATACATGTGCATTTACTGTATTTGTATATAACCGTTCCTTTTCTTTGCTGTTGAGATTTGATATAGAACCCTAGCTGTATAGCTATGTATTCAAATCAGAGATTTTGGGACAGTAATATGGATTTTCTGTTGAGTTTTACCATATGGAAACAATGAATTTTGTAATGAATTTCACTGTATATGGATGTGCAGTTCTGCCATGGAAGAAAATACATGGATTTGTGCAATCCATTTCGGTCTTCTTTCCAACTCATTCTTCAAGTGCATTGTTTATGTTTGTTAATTATTAGTGCACTCTTATTCAATCGATTAACACATGTATTATTCAATGATACATAATACACATGTGTCATTAAAATATATTTCCCAAATCATGTGATTGTTTTCGAACACAACAGGTATATTTGTTTATCATGGGTGATTATATGAATACATAGCTATATGTGAATGTATACATAGCTATATGGTGGCTATTCTCAAACAGTGTTAAATATATATCAGTGCTATTTGGCGGGTTATTTTTTTTAACAACTAGGGTATTACATGTGATTGCTTTATCACGTGTATTGATTGAACATGCAATTTCTATTAATATAAGAATAGTGCCAGTTGAACCAACAAAATCATATAAACAATCACCCATATACAATGATGTTCGAAAACAAACCCCACTTTTCATTATTTAAACACATATAAATCTAGTTGTTTTTGTTGGCTTGGTAAACCTTAAAATATCATAGTTAAACAATGATTACACATGTATTGATCCACTGTTTATAATATCCATGTATGAAAACAATGATATATATACATATATATCTATATATATTTATCTATTTTTATTTATACTGATAGGGTTTTTTCTGTTTTCTTTCTTCTTTCGCAGATCAAAAGAGATCGCAGATCAAAAGAGATCTAGACGGATTTGCTGATTCTTGAAAGAACAAAGGGCCGCTGATGTTACAAATTGCATCCTTTTTGTATTATTTTGATGATTGAAAGTACTTAGAATCATTTTAGGTTATTGAGTCTACAAGTATTCAAATCAAAGATCTGTACTGTGGATTTTGTTCAGATTTCTAATTGTATGAAAACAGTGTAACTGAAATGAAATCTTACTGTATGTATTCGTTATTTAAATCGGCTGTACAGATTGATGTGAAGAATATATACATATATTGTTTTCTTAGCTGTTCTTTTTACTGTTGTTGAGTTTTGATGTTCTGAGAATTTTTTTCTTCTTTGTAGGTTTGATGTACAGATATATATATATATATATATATATATATATGCTTTACGGTTTCTTCATCTGTGCATGTGACTTTACAGTTGAGTTCACTGTTCTAGATTTGGTATATTTTAAACATGGTATGGTGGCACATCCTAACCTTCCAGCTACATTATATACCACACTTGGGTTCGGCATATTTTCAATACATAGATCACTCATTATTATAAATGAAATAATCTTACTTACCCTAAATTAAACTTATATTAGGCCTAATGTAAATTCGATTAGGTATATCCAAACAATTAGTCACATATAAGACCGCTCGGTCGGGCATGTTGTAACTTGGGTACTTTATCAGTTGGCATCTATGTACAGGTTTAGGCACAGAAAACAGGTTTTATTTGTAAAGGATTTAGCACTTTTAAATGATGGTTAAGCAAACGTGAAGATGATTTGGCACACGCGATATCCTCTTTCCACTGTTCAACGTCTTCTAGCGCTAGTTTCCATTTGTATTGTCGAACCAAAGGAAAACGCTGCTGTATATGCCAACACATACATATATATTCAGGGGATTATTTATAAATCTAATATAATATTTGTTATAACATAAATTAAATTCAACTGCTAATTTTAACAATAAAATAATATCATTGTATTATTTAAAACAACAGGTTTCAATTTCTAGTCAGTATGGAACTCAAAACTCACATTAGAAATTCTGGTTTTAAATATTATTCCATTCACATAAAATCGTTTAATATTAATAAATAAATTCGATTAAAAATCCCTTATATTTCCAATATAATATATAAGCAAATTTAAATATTCTAATTAAATGGCCGAAAATCTGGGACGTTACATTCTTCCCCCCTTAAAATAATTTCGTCCTCGAAATTGCAAAGTAGGAAGAATATCCCGAACCATATTATTTTAAAATTATTACTTTCGCTTTAAAATCAAAATAAATCTCGAACTCTAAAAATTTTCTATAACTTTGTCAGCACCTTCTCCGCATGGCTTGATCGGTATGACTACCACTGCCACTTTGGGCCTCAACTACTTTAAAAATCCAAATGGCAATCCACTTTATTTGAATCCCAATTTATTTATCCAATAAATTTTTAATTCCCAATTTATTTGAATTCGTTCAATTTGAGTTCATTCCTAAATTGATTTTTCTTAACTAGATTTAGTTTTATTTCCATACCCGATTCAATTGAAGAACTGATTTTCTAATCAGTTCAATTTTATTTCAAAATTCAAATTTGATTTTAAATCAAATCAATCAGAACAAACAAACACATCACTATAATATAGGAAATTAATTTCCTTTTTCTATATAAAAATATATCTTGAGTAAAATTATTTCATTTACCCTTTTTTATAAAACAATATTGTATCCATTTACTAGTTCAACGCTTCTCAACACTTGAACCACTCAAATAACACAATACAAAACCTTTGTATATAAAATCTTACAAATACGCTCTCATATATATACACTCAAACTCAATCTAGGGTGTTACTAACCCCATCTCTATTGAGTCACACCACAGAGCCAAGGTTACTACTCAACCAACAGCTCTGATACCACTGTAACGACCCAACGGTTTTCGGCCTCGAAAATCGACATAAATACCCTTTACCGTACTCATGCCGATCCTCCAACACCGAAAACACTGGTCGTTTATGGAAAGAAATTAGAGGGTGAGATAAGAGAGAAAGAATATTAGAATAGAAGAAGGAGAAGTACAACACAGAGTCTTACATCGCAGCGGAACAAAATATAATACAGAAATAAATCTTTATTGAAAGCTTTTGAAATTACTTACAAGATCAGAGTACAACATACATCTGGACAGTTATAATAATCTGTCCTCATACACACAGCGGAATATCATTGGTCTGAACATCTTCAGCTCGTCTCTGGACTTCTCAGTACCTGATAACCTGAACCTGTACACCTCGGTCTAACCCGAGTATTTACAAAACACCGGGTCAGTCTGGTGGACCAGAGTGAGAAAAACTCGCACAGCATTAAGGTATCACACAACTTGATTTAAAGTTAAAAATCCTTTCGAAAGAAAAGGATAATCGTAAGACCGATCCATACATAAACACGGATGGTTTTTACCTTACGATAACCCAAAACAGTTTTGAAATCAATATCTTTTCTGATATTATCATAGTGTCTATATACAAGTGAATATCAATCTAGTGGAACGCTTGCATCTCATGTTCCACGTATATATATATAAACAAAATCGCGGGCACTTATTGGAAATTGGATTTCCGACCTTGACAAGGTATGGGACCACCTGCCGCTCGTGTATCTCTAGAGGCGAATACACTGGGTTCAACAAGAACGTCTTGCAACCCGGCCCTCACATGACCGACCACTCATTTCACTTGAGTGTATCGAATGTATACCACCAACGGTTGGACTCAAACCACCGTTCCCGAATGGGCAGAATCGATAGATTTAGAAACAAAAGGAATTTCTCTAGATAGGTGATCATACACCCTAATGGGAGCGACCCACATAGCCATGCTGCCTGCCCGATTTTTGTCATCTCCCGGTTGTGAGGCTTGAGGTTAAAATCTCTTGAACACCTGGCCACAATTCACTTTGAATGCGACATCGTCAGATCTGCCAGGTATCACTGAATACTGATTTCCACAAAAATACTCTGAGCGTTAAGCTAAAGAAGGTGTAAGGCCTTCTTTGCCACCAACAGAGATATGTTTGTAGAACATCAATATACGTGGCCCCTTTGGAAATACTCTGCCAGACACTCGTCCATACAAGTCATCCAGGAACAGGATGAACCGAAGGTACCCTCCTACTGCATCCAATATAGGAATCACCCCATGGATCAGTAGCGAGTAGTCCTTGCATTCCACAGATTCCAACCACGACAGAACCCCAGTATATCTCCGGGTCGAATCAGAGATTGTAAGTGGTTCTTCCGCTTTATGAAGATCTGTGGTCTTTACATGCTCCATCTCGATCGTCACTTGATCTCTTCTCTACATTCGTATTTGTTAGTCAGAATGGTTTTCGAATATTCATTCGATCCCGGTCTTTCCATACCAACAATCGTAAAAGTCAGACTTGATAGTCGGTTATTTAACTATCAAGTAAACATCCATAAAATCACAAAAATAGATACGCTGGTCTGGTACTCAGCATCACTTGGCTTTCTTAATAAAAATTCATTGCCCAATCTCCTTTTTAATTCTGTTACTAGGAAAATATAAACTCATATCATTTCCTTTACTTTGGAAATCTTACCACGCACTCTTGACATTACCAACTGGTATCATCCTTGGATAATCCCGCAGTCGTTCAAGTTGGGGTATTTTAATTACCTCTCAGACCTTGACCAACAACGTTCTTATCTTCAGATGAATACGAGTTGTAATTCAAACACCCTATATTTATTACCTCAATTTCTATTTCCAACATCGTTTACTAAGCTCTAATCAAAACCCTTTTTACCAATTTCCTTTTCTCTCTGGAAACCCCCTTTTTTTAAATCCATTGATTTAACTCAATACTATTATTGAGTAGTTTCAATTTAAAACGACGTTTAAATTCATATTCCTTTTATAAACCTTGTTTATAAATTTAATATAACCCTTTTCATCTCCCTTAACTCAAAACGTTAAGTAAAACCCTTCGTTAAATCCTCTTATTTGCTTCGTTATAAAACTCGAGTTAAAACTCGTCCTTAGCCTCCTTTCAACACTCGACCATTTCATTTCAAATTGGGTTACTTAAGGGTATTTCATTACCATACCAAACCATTTATTTCAACATTTATCATTCAAATAAACCAACTCTTTTATTTACTAGAATGAATAATAAATTCCCTTTTTAAACCTTTACTAAGATTTACCGACCATTTATTAAATCCTTTCACTACTCTAAGGCTAATCAAGTTAAACTGGTCGACACAAAATATGGTTGTTCTTTTAACCAACTCTATTTAACCCCTTTCTTTAAATTAATTAAAAGATAATTAATTTAAGTAACTTTATTTAATCATTCACGATTAAACACTTAACTGCCAGGTTAATTCCTGCTTTATAATTCTTATCGACATAAGAAAATTTATTTTATAAAAACCATTTCATAATTTCTATATAAACTTTAAATAAATAAATAATTAAATATTTAGTTCCAATTTTTAAATACCCTTTCCAGGCAATATCTTTCAAAAATCTATTTTCGTTAAAAAATGCATTTATAACTCAAATGTCATTGATCCACTGCCGATAAACCATATTTCATAAATCGATTGATTTATAAGCCAGGCGATGCCAATTACCCAACCTATATCAGCATAATGTTGAAAAATATTTCAACAGTCAATAATAACCAATCATTTCTTTTTATTTGACTGATAAGTCTTATATCGATCATCAATCAATCAACAATCAATTCAAACCATTCAAACAAATTTCAAACAATTTCAATCACGTTTACAAACGTGACCAATCCGGGGAATTTACTCTATTCAGGTCAAATCATAACGATTGGTGTCTTACTGAAATTAAATGACCGTTTAATTTCAGAAATTCAATCAACGATATATATATTACTAGCAAACAGACAATCACTAGCAATCAGAACATGCAAATTAAAAACCCAATTTATATAAAATATAAATGGGAAGAGCTGAGTGAGTTTAACTCACCTGGATTTAAATCCGTTGATCAACATTTTGTTTTTAGTCGAATTAAACTGACGTTTAATTCGAATAGAAATTCCAGTTACTTCAGATCCGGACTAGACCTGCTCCATCTCGAAGTTCTCGTCTCCACGGTCCCAACGCAACTGACCGCGCTTGAATCTGATAACGTATGTTTGAGAAATCATCCAATCAAGTTATATAAATAATTAAATAAAACGTAGATTTTATATTTGAATTTAGACGGGCTTTACCTTACATCGCTCGGCCCAAAGATCCACTACCCGGTTCCCCTTTTTAAAACCCTCATCTGTAACCCTTATTCTCCATTTATCAGCCGCCTCTCTCAAATTACTCAAGGCCAAAATCTTAAATCCCTAAGCCCCCTTTCTGTCTCCACCGATCGAAGCTCAGCAACGTCGCAACGGTTTCAACGATCAACCCCCACTTCAATCCATCAACAACCCAAGACGAGGCTTCCACTTGAAGAATTTCCGAGCCCACATCCCTCGGTTTGAACGAAGACATCAGTAAATCAATTGGAACCCATACCGTTTTGAAGCGCTGACGCAGATAAGTGTTTTAAATTGAATTTGAATTTCTGTATAATTTTCTTCTGATTTTTCTGAGAGTTTCGAACTGTTTCCTATTACGGTATTGTTTCTAATGGTTCTAGGAATGGATGAAATACCACCGCTTGTACACGTATTTATAGGGGTGGTTTGGTTTAGATAAAATTAATGTCCATCAAAGTCTAGTTTAGATAGATTCACCTACTAAGTTTTTAGGCCATTGGGTTTTCCTTTCCCTCTTCAGATTGATTTATACCGGTGATGGGAATTAATAGCTGCGTGAGGATCTTAACAGAGATTTGGGTGATTTTTTTCTTTTTTATAATTGGATTGGCAGTCCTATTTATCTGTTTCAAATGGGACATCACATGAGTGTAGATAATGTTAGGTTTGTGAGCTATGAGTTGTCAATTTATTCAGAGATTTTGAAACCTGTATATTAGATTTGATTTCCATTTTTAAATATAAGTAAACAGTGAATTTGTATCACAGATTCGCTGTACATACATGTGCATTTACTGTATTTGTATATAACTGTTCCTTTTCTTAGCTGTTGAGATTTGATATAGAACCCTAGCTGTATAGCTATGTATTCAAATCAGAGATTTTGGGACAGTAATATGGATTTTCTGTTGAGTTTTACCATATGGAAACAATGAATTTTGTAATGAATTTCACTGTATATGGATGTGCAGTTCTGCCATGGAAGAAAATACATGGATTTGTGCAATCCATTTCGGTCTTCTTTCCAACTCATTCTTCAAGTGCATTGTTTATGTGTGTTAATTATTAGTGCACTCTTATTCAATCGATTAACACATGTATTATTCAATGATACATAATACACATGTGTCATTAAAATATATTTCCCAAATCATGTGATTGTTTTCGAACACAACAGGTATATTTGTTTATCATGGGTGATTATATGAATACATAGCTATATGTGAATGTATACATAGCTATATAGTGGCTATTCTCAAACAGTGTTAAATATATATCAGTGCTATTTGGCGGGTTATTTTTTTTAACAACTAGGGTATTACATGTGATTGCTTTATCACGTGTATTGATTGAACATGCAATTTCTATTAATATAAGAATAGTGCCAGTTGAACCAACAAAATCATATAAACAATCACCCATATACAATGATGTTCGAAAACAAACCCCACTTTTCATTATTTAAACACATATAAATCTAGTTGTTTTTGTTGGCTTGTTAAACCTTAAAATATCATAGTTAAACAATGATTACACATGTATTGATCCACTGTTTATAATATCCATGTATGAAAACAATGATATATATACATATATATATATATTTATCTATTTTTATTTATACTGACAGGGTTTTTTCTGTTTTCTTTCTTCTTTCGCAGATCAAAAGAGATCGCAGATCAAAAGAGATCTAGACGGATTTGCCGATTCTTGAAAGAACAAAGGGCCGCTGATGTTACAAATTGCATCCTTTTTGTATTATTTTGATGATTGAAAGTACTTAGAATCATTTTAGGTTATTGAGTCTACGAGTATTCAAATCAAAGATCTGTACTGTGGATTTTGTTCAGATTTCTAATTGTATGAAAACAGTTTAACTGAAATGAAATCTTACTGTATGTATTAGTTGTTTAAATCGGCTGTACAGATTGATGTGAAGAATATATACATATATTGTTTTCTTAGCTGTTCTTTTTACTGTTGTTGAGTTTTGATGTTCTGAGAATTTTTTTCTTCTTTGTAGGTTTGATGTACAGATATATATATATATGTATATATATATATATATATATATATGTTTTACGGTTTCTTCATCTGTGCATGTGACTTTACAGTTGAGTTCACTGTTCTAGATTTGGTATATTTTAAACATGGTATGGTGGCACATCCTAACCTTCCAGCTACATTATATACCACACTTGGGTTCGGCATATTTTCAATACATAGATCACTCATTATTATAACTGAAATAATCTTACTTACCCTAAATTAAACTTATATTAGGCCTAATGTAAATTCGATTAGGTATATCCAAACAATTAGTCACATATAAGACCGCTCGGTCGGGCATGTTGTAACTTGGGTACTTTATCAGTTGGCATCTATGTACAGGTTTAGGCACAGAAAACAGGTTTTATTTGTAAAGGATTTAGCACTTTTAAATGATGGTTAAGCAAACGTGAAGATGATTTGGCACACGCGATATCCTCTTTCCACTGTTCAACGTCTTCTAGCGCTAGTTTCCATTTGTATTGTCGAACCAAAGGAAAACGCTGCTGTATATGCCAACACATACATATATATTCAGGGGATTATTTATAAATCTAATATAATATTTGTTATAACATAAATTAAATTCAACTGCTAATTTTAACAATAAAATAATATCATTGTATTATTTAAAACAACAGGTTTCAATTCCTAGTCAGTATGGAACTCAAAACTCACATTAGAAATTCTGGTTTTAAATATTATTCCATTCACATAAAATCGTTTAATATTAATAAATAAATTCGATTAAAAATCGCTTATATTTCCAATATAATATATAAGCAAATTTAAATATTCTAATTAAATGGCCGAAAATCTGGGACGTTACAGTAGACTTAGCCATCCAAAATCAAAAAACTAGATTACAAAGAGCCAACATACAAAAGAGAAAATCAAAGTGCCAAAAGGCAAAAGTTGAAAAGCTAAAGAGATAAATCCAAAAAGGCAAAATTCAGGAAACCAAGACCCGAAAGTCAAGAATCGAAATAGTTCAGAAATCCAAGTTAATTAATAAAGATTCCCCGCGAGCTAGGTCTTAGCAAATTCCTATTCCAAGTTATAGTATGAAGTTATGCTTGCTCCGCTACTTTAGTCTGATTCCAACATACTATGCCAGTAACAACCTGAAAGTTTTCCGATAATTAATTTAGTTACTTAATTAGATTCCCAAATTGAAATTTTCACAAACGATGCAATTTGACCATGAAACTTGCACCATTGCACTTGGGATGGAATTCTGATCAACTTTCATGTTTGGAACTTCGAGAACAGAGTTCGTATGAAAAAGTTACGGATGAAATATGAAACAAGCAAAAAATTAATATATAAGAATTTATAATTAATAAATACCATTTATCACCTGCCATCACTAGGTAGTTTCGACCAAATTTATAAATAAGAACCTATAATTAATAAATATCATTTATCACCTGCCATCACTGGGCAGTTTCGACCTAGAGCGGTCGACCTAGGCAGTCGACCGAGGGTCAACCCTTCTGGTCGAAAACTGCCAGTGACGACTAGGTTTTCAAGGGTATTTTATATTATATATTTTATATAAACGGACGAATCTTTATATATTTTAATCTAACAGTTTCAGGTTGTTTCCACGCCTATAAATAAAGGGCTAGACCCCTATCCTCTTATTTATATTTTTGGAGGAAACATCGAAGCTCTGCCATTTCCAATCCTCCAATTTCTTCTAAAACATAAATTATGAACATATACAAATCATATTAACAAAAATTGGAGAAATTAGGTTCAAATCTATGAAAAAGATGTAGTTCTTCGCTTTGGTTATTTATATTATTCAATTTCCTTCTTTTTTTCCTATTCTTCTTTCAGACCAACAAATCTAAATCTTTGTTTGTAAATCCCCTTTGGAAATAAATTGTAGATATGCAGGATTTGGGAATTCTAAGCCTTAAAGTTTTGTCACATTCCGATTTCGATGGCTTTACTAGTACAAAATATGCCTGTTGCTTCGCCTCATTTGCTTCAGTTGTCTTATAACTGATGCAGATAGTGTTATTTGCATTGATTTTTGCGGAACTGATCCAAATACATAGAAGCACAAAATAATATATGTATCGGCTTTCCTCATAACTGATGCGAATAGCGTTATTAGAATCGATTCCTCAGGATCAAATGCAAATGCACCGAAGCAAACAATATTATCTGCATCGGCTCCTGAGGAACTGATGCAAAGGTAGTGAAGCAAGTAGTATTATTTGCATCGGTTGTCCTTACAACCAATGAATGTAGCGTCACTTGCATCGGTTTACATCGACTCAAGAGAAAGCGATACAAATGCATCGCAACAAAAAATCAAAGAAATTGCTGAGTATTTTAATTGAAGCAAATACGCATAGCAATAATCATAAATACTCGTTTATATATGTCATTATTTATAATTTATTATAATTAACGATCATTAGTAAAAAATTATAATAGAATGATGATTCTTTACTTGATAATTTATTATAGTTAGTTATTATTATTAGTAATTATAGTTAATATTTACTAATTAAAGTAATTATTTAACTAATTAATAATCAATACTTAATAATTAGTATTTAACAATTAATATTTAATTAATGAGTAATATTTAATAATCAAAAAGTCATGTTTAATAATTTATGATTATTATTTATAATAAAATTTGATTATTAATGATTAATAAGTAATATTAATAATTTTTATAGAATGAGTAATATTTAATAATTAAAAATTCTCGTTCAACAACACCATTAAATAATTAATTGTTAATAATTGATTTTTTTTAATAAATACTATTAAGTAATTTGGTAGTTTTTAAACAAGTAAGTATGAATTAACAAGTAATATTTAATTACTAACTATTATAAATTATCAATAATTTTTATTTAATAAGATTAATTAATAACTAATCTAATAATAGTTAAACTTTAGTCTAGAATGGATGAATAACCCTCAGTTTAAGATAAATAGGCACCTTTTGTTTGATAAATTTTTAATTAAAATTAGAAATAATTGAGCTTGTTTATTAGGATTAATAAGTATTTTAATTCCGATAGAATTTTCATTTGTTATTGATTCTTGACTTATGTATGATTATAATAGTAGTTTTTCTTGTTTATCTTATAGTATTTTTTTATATACACATATACGTGGGTGTGTGTGTGTATATATATATTGCACATATATATAGACATATATATATATATATATATGTGATGTTTGCTTACCTTTTTTTAGTTTTTCTTCTTCAGGTTACAGGTAATAGATGTATGTTGGAGAGCTTATTGGAGAGAAGAATTGGAGAGCTTGTTATTTCATTGTGTTATTACGTTCTTATGTATTTCAGTTGTATTTTGTTTTTGGAGAGACTATGGTTTTGTATAGGAGTAGATATACTTCACTATCGGGTGGTGGCCTTGCCGGAACTCGATTTTGAAGTATGATGGGCAGTGGTTTATCCGGAGCTCATCTGTCTACCTTCCTATACAATTAGTTATAGTCAGAGATGGTTATGTACTTTAGGTTACCTGCCAGGCATGTTGGCAGATATTGTGGACTATATGTTTCTTTATATATATATATATATATATGTGTGTGTGTGTGTGTGTGTGTGTGTGTGCTCTCTTCTTTCTAGAAGATCACACATTTTTTTTCAGAAAAAAATTAAATAATTAATATTTGATGGTTAATATCGAATAATTAATAGTAAATATTTAATATTCAACATATTTTTTTTTCAGAATAATTTATATTTAATATTTAATAAGTAATATTCAGTCATTTATATTTTATAATTTGATAGTTTATATTTAAATTTTAAATTTTTATTTAATATGCAACATTAATATTTGATAGTTTATATTAAATAATTCAGGAAAATGGGATGGAGAAAGTTTTCTTTTATTTTTTTAGGCCTAGGGACGCGACTCTTTTTTTCATTTGAAGGACGCGGTGTTTAAGTTTTTGTTCAAAGGAAAAATAGTCAGGAAGATTCAAATTTTTATTACTTTTTTCTAAACTTCATTGCTGATCTTATTCAACCTACTTTCTCAGTTCAAGACGGCGCGTTATTTTATTTTTTTGATTCGGTTTTTCCATTGTCGCTCGATCTTTGTCTTCTTTTTTTTACTGTAGATCTTCATTAGTGATTTCGATCTTCATCAAACAATTTTGCTAAATTCAGGTATGTTGCTTTTGTTTCTTTCGATTATTTTTATTTTTCGTTTCATATATTTGTTGTCGATTAATAATCACATTTTTTTCATCTAGGTTATATGACAATTTCTTCTTCCAATTATCAATCTCGAATTTGGATTTATATAAATGGAAAAGTAAGATTTTAATGTTTATTTTTATATTTCTTCACCTATGTTTATTGCTTCATAGTTTTATTGAATTCGATCATTCCAGTGTATATTATTTGTGGTTTTGTTAATTTAAGCTATGTTTGTATAGCATTCTTTACTGTAGTATTCATGTTTAGTTTTAACCTTGCCCTGAAATGTTCATTTATCATATGTTTTTTATTAATTTATTCTTGTTTAATTCAGTAGTAAATTGGATTTTATTTTTTTATGCTATGTTAATTTAGCATTTGTTGTTACTGTTTTGTTCATTACAGTATTTTAATTGGATTTATTTTATCTGCATTTCTGATACTATCAATAAAGAAGCAAATAGTGTGTTAGTTATTTTTGAACATATTGAGAACTGTTATTTAACTCGACTTACCATAGGTTCTTCCTTATTTGGTGTTAAGAGTGAAATCTATGATGTTTGTCCACAACATAATTGGCTTTCTATTGAGATATCTTATGTTCTTGAGAATAAGAATATAATTATAGACACTGATTCAGACTTGCTTAGCATTTTGCGTTTTCTAATTTTTAAGAAAAGTCAATATTTTAAGTTTACGGTCAAGGAGAATGTTGGTGCTATGGAAGCTGATATTGGTGGCTGTGGTTTGGGTTCTACAAGTGTACAAAACACCTCAATTGGTAGTAATTCTGGAACTAATTGTGAGTCACATGCTAATTCACCACATTATTTGAAAGATATGTAGAAGAAAGTTTCTCAGAAAAATATTGTGGATTTTCTTGGTTTTTGTTTTAATGGAGATGAGGATTTTAGGGAGTTTTTAATGGCGTATCAAATAAAGAATGGTTATGTTTAATTTTTGTTAGAAACTCTCCAGATATAATTTCTGTTAATTGCTCTTGGATTAAGGATGGTTGTAAGTTTTATCTTAATGCTTCATCAGATCCGGGCATACTCTCTCGGTTTTTTATTAGAACCTACAATTTTGATCATTCGTGTGGAACGGGTCTTACGGGTGTCAATAAAGTTATTATTTCAAGTAGATTTGTTAAATCTTTAACTGTGGATCAAATTCGAGATGCTCCTATGAGGAAACCAAAGGATATTATGAAGGAATTTAGAAGAGAGTATAATTTCAATCTTTCATACTATTATGCGTATAGCGGAAAACAATTGGCATTGAAAAAGATATATGGGGATGATGCAATTTCATATAATGATTTAGGTTGGTATTTGGAGGCATTGAAAAGGTATAATCTTGTAGTTATGTGTCTGTGGATGTTGATTCGTCAACCAATCAGTTTGAGAGAGTTTGTATTGCTTTTGGTGCTTGCTTGCTTGGTTTTAAACACTATCGACCATTAATATTTTTGGATGCTGCTCATTTGAAGGGAAGACCTGGAGTTTTGTTAGCAGCTAATTCTAAAAATGCTAACCAAGGTATGTGTTTCATTTTACTTTTGTTTTCTTTTTCTTGGTTATTTTGGTAGTTATGATATATGAAACTATTATTGTTCTACACGTCACTAAATTTTAATGCAACAATGCTTACACTAGATTTGTTTGCTTTATTTATTACTGCTTCTATTGGAAGTGTTTGTAGTATTAATATTTGGACAGTAAGGTACTAAAAAACTGATATATAATATATGATATATTCATATATCATTTTGAGTCTAATTCAATTGTGGTTGTCATACATTACTATCATTTAATTCAAGTTTTGATGCTTACTGTGGTTCATGTATCTTTGTATTGAGAAGTCATTAATTATTATTTTTGCAGGTTGCCTTCCTCTTGCTATGGATATTATTTCACATGAAATCGAATCTAACTGGTCTTGGTTTTTGTCCCTTTTGAAAGAAATGCTAAATGAAGACCGTTCTCTAGTTTTTGTATCTGATCGTCATTGGGGTCTCATTTTAGATGTTCCTAAAATATTTCCTTCTTCATATCATAGCTACTGTTTGCTTTACATGGGAAAAAAAATTGTATTGTTGTGAAGGCAACTAAAGGTGATTCTTCTGTTGTAGAGTTATTCAAATTTTGTGCTAGAGCTTATAATATGTATGATTTTGAGTGATATCTTTCTAAATTTAAGGAGATCGGGGGTTTGGCTGCAGAAAATTTTCTATAAGATAAACCTTTTGATCACTGGGCAGATTGGTTCTTTCAAGGAAAGCGGTATGGTGAATATTCTTCAAATGTTGCAGAACGCTTCAACTCTTCGATTTTGGAAGATAGAGTAATGCTTATAACTTCTTGTTTGGACTGTATTTGAGTGAAAGTTATGGTGCAAATGGCTAGGCGAAGGGAGGAATGTCGTTTATGGACGATGACTCTTTGCCCTGTTATGGAGGAACACTTGTCTAAGTTAGTAGATGATGGCTTCAGTTGGGATGTTTACAGCCTTCAAACTTTGTGTTTGAAGTAAAATCCCTAAGTATTATATCGTTGATCTCAAAAATCATTTATGTAGCTATAATCAATGGAGAGTTACATGTTTTCCATATGCACATGCAATCAGGTGCATTAATAAGTCCAGGTTATTAGTTTATGACTTTGTGAAGGAATATTGTACTGTTTGCGCTTTCAGTTCTTCGTATGCTTATGCTATCAATCCAATTCCGTATTTTGATAAGCCAGTTATTATTGAAAATGATGTTTTGATTAGGCCTCCTAAAACATGTTCGTGGTGCAGGAAGACCATCTACAAAGAGACGTGGTGGATCTGGATATTTTCAAAATAAAAGAAATAGATGTAGTTATTGTAATGAAGTTGGCCGCAATAAAAGGTACAGTCTTGCTTGTTTTAAAGTTAAAAAAAGTTATTTGTTACTATAACGGATTACTATAAAAGGTACAGAGTTTCTATTCACCGTAATGATATTGGAATGTCATAGTAGAATTTTATTTTCACATATTGCTAGTTTTACATAGCATTTCAATATAAACTATTGTGACCGCATCAGAAATACAAAAAAAGCATTTAAATTCACGTGACAATTACATTTGCATATACTCCCAGTAGTTCATACAATGAAAACAGACAATTAAAACTTCAATACATCAGTTACAATCCCATTTGAGAAGTTCATACAAGCAAATTAAAATCTTTATAAAATTTGTAAGACTATCTATCATTAGTTGTTATCAGCAACAACTTTACTCATCGTCATGCTTAATGTTTGTCTGGTGACCAACTGTATTCCCTGTCATTTAGTACATCAAAAACAACTGCAACTCTTAGCATTCTTATAGTCTCTTTTGTGTAACTCTCCAGCAATTTAGCCCTGTCAATTTTTTTCATGTTTGCCATCACGATGAAACCACAATCAAATCTGTATCAAATGTAGAGATATTGGTTAATATTACAATATAAACTAATGCTAAATTAAGTTAGCATTCTTTACTTCAGAACTGTCATTTTGCAT
Organism: Allium sativum; assembly: GCA_030737875.1. Classification (NCBI taxonomy): domain Eukaryota; kingdom Viridiplantae; phylum Streptophyta; class Magnoliopsida; order Asparagales; family Amaryllidaceae; genus Allium; species Allium sativum. Next base: position 483,865,229 of record CM060924.1, read on the forward strand.
GTTTATTTATTCCAGTACAATTAAAAACTACAAATGATATTTTGACTATCAGTTTGCATTTTTAGTTTAGTATGTATGCTAGTGTAAACAATCATTTGGATTTTGATAAATGTATATGCACTAAAAAAGTATAGTGATAGTTCGAACTGTCATTACCAATTTTATGCTCATGGTATTTTCCGGTTGAATGTTTAGCTATAATTTTGATTATCACGCATAGTCAGCTGTAGTTTTCAAAATAAAAATAATAATTGGATAAACATACACTATCATCCCATATTCTCGTATGATGCATATACATCAAATGATATACTGAATTATCATTCAATAACTGTACATATAATTAGTCTACTGGTTATTAAATATTGATATTCTACTTTCATCTACTGTCTATCATTGCATCCTAACACATACAGTTAATAAATTGAGAATAAAGAAATTACTTACGAATCAAAATCTTGTGGTGGACTTTTAGGCTGCTTTACTATTGGTTTGTTGAATTTCTTGTTCATTATACCTTCTTTTACCCACGCATCCTTGAACAGCCACTCAATCATTTTTTCTGCGATATATATATATATATGTTGACTTTTACTTGTAAAGTTTTATGAAAAATTAGACTTCTCTTACAGTGATGATAGCTTGGTTGTAGCTGGGGTTTGATGTCCTTATTGATCTGGTTTTAGATTTTGTTAGGTCATAATGACTCCACTGCATTGTTTCATGATTTAGTACCAACAAGTTCCAATGGTTTCTGAAATGTAGAGGGAAGAAAATTTTATCGGAAAGCTCATCTTTGACAATCTTTTGTATTATTGGCATGACTGTGTCGTTGATCACCGTTTTTCTAATCATTTGTTATAGCATTATGCATTTCATATCTATACTATATTATAATTACTGAGTTAGAAATGGAGGCCGCATGAGCATTTTGCCAATTTAAAGCTGAACGGTCGCGTATTCCTAATTCCCCTTATGTTGTTCCCTTTACCCTTTCGCCTTTATCAGAGGTCGTGTATTCCTAATGAGCACTGTTATTAACACTCCAAATATTGTCAAAGGGGGTCAAATTTAAAAAACAGTCCAATCATAAAAAGAATGTTAGGGGGAGTCACGTACTTAATTTTTTATATTCTCTTTTTACCCTGGTAATTACATCAGTTACCATTCCGAATCTTAATCAATTTCAAATGCAAAAAAAAAAATCCCTAAATTATATGCAAAAAAAAAAAGATCGTCTAGGGAGAAATAATGGTGCAAATGAAGAACGTGAAACAAATGAGATTATGATGATCTAACATATGAGAAATGAAATTATTTAAAAAAAGAGATCGACAAATGAGAACTGCAACCGTATAAAAACGATCGACAAATGAGATTATTGATAATTTGGTATAAAAATATGATGCAGATCGACTAATACACCATATTTTTTTAATTAACAACTAAAAAAATGATTATTGTAAAGAAGGATAATTTGGTAAAATAAAATTTATTTGTTAAGGGGGTGCTATTTGCGTTGATTCTCCCCTTAACAAATTCCTTTTTCCTTTTAAATTGACCTTCCTTAACAATACTTGGATTTTCAATAGCAATCCCCTTCCTAATTCCCCTTATGTTGTTCCTTTTACCCCTTTCCTCTTTACCAGAAATTAGAATTGCGACTTAAACGTTATTCTCTATCCTTAAATCGTAGTTATTCCATGATTTTGGATCGCCACCAAAATCATGGTTTTTCCCTGATTTTCAAATCCAGATCTAAGTAGAGCAAGTGGATCTGCCTTATTGCTACCCATGATTGGCTGTCGACATCCGTCACAGTGACTGCTATCGCCATCGGGTATAACGTTGATCTTCCTGCATACAACTTTTGCTTTTGATTTTTGTTTGATTTCTGGATATTGCTCTCATGTTACATGTAACGAACTGGGATTTTCGACTCCGAAAATCAAAACAAAACCACCATGTTGACTATTTAGACATCGGAAATACCTGATCATTAAGAGAAAGAAGTTAGATGGTGAGAATAGATTAGATAGAAAATTAGGATAGAAGAAGAAGATCACCACAGAACTGCATCAAAGTAATACGAATCTCACAACAGAACGAATAAAATATAATATATAACATAACTTTGAAATAAAAAAGTGTATATATATATAACAATATCAGAGTACAACACTTACACACAGGGGAAATAACATTAGCTATAAAATCCTAAAGCCTCCTGCTTCAAGCTCCTCCAAGTATATCTGTAAAGACCTGAACTACTTGACTACCCGTACAAATTTGGGCACCCAAGAGTTTAGGGAAAACAAAACAAAATAACTCTGGGACCTGAACTACTCTAACAGAACGCTTGCATCTCACGTTCCACATATATAGTATACAAATCAAAATCGCGGGCACTTGTTGAAGATTTGATTCCGACTATGACAAGGTATAGGACCACCTGCCGATAGTGTATCTTTAGAGGAAAATACACTGGGTTCAACAAGAACGTATTGCAACCTGGCCCACACATGACCGACCAATCATTTTGCTTGAGTGTATCTAATGTATATCACCAACGGTTAGGAGCTACCCACTGTTTCCCGAAAAGAGACAACATCGATAATAGATAAAAAAATAAAATGGATTTTCTCTAGATAGCTGATATACACCCTAATGGGAGCGACCCACCTAGCCAAGCTGCCTGCCCGATTTTTGTAATTTCCCAGTTGATGAGGCTTGAGGTCAAAACGTATCTTTTGGAACATCTGACCATCCTTCGCTTTGAATGCCACATCGTCATACCCGCCAAAACACACATTGATTTCCCAAAAATACCACGAGTATAGAGCTAAGAGAAACGAATTCCTCTGCCACCAAATGTAAGTACGTTTGAAGAGATCAACTTACGCGATCCGTTAGATATACTCTTTCAGACATTCGTCCATTCACGTTTATCCTGGGACTGGACAAACCAAAGGCACTATTCTATAAACAGGATAGCGCTTGCATAACTCCGTCTTCAATTACCTTCATCATATTTTATCGCAACGCTAACGTCCATATAAAGTGGTTTTCAGATAATGATTCTGATCCCGGTCTCTCCGTATTAACGATGGAAAAATGGTTAAAAACTTCGATAGTTGGTGATTTAACTATCAAAGAAAAATAGGTGTACAATCAACGATCTTATTTCCAGATATAAATTCGATCGATCAATCATCAAACATGTAAGAACCCGTAACTTCCCCGCGAAGGAAAGCACGTATACTTTGAGAACAGGACAAAATAGAACGCAGACGGAAAAACATTTCATTGTTATTACAACAATTCCATCAGATACAAGAATATACAGAGTAGAAATGAATAAATTACATTCGATAAATATCAGAGATTACGTTTAAATACATCGCAGCGGAAAATATACAAAACACAACTGAAAGTGATACACGAATACAGAGCTTTCCGAGCATCGTTCCAGCTGTAAACCAGGACCCTGTGAATATAAATCTGCAAAACCAAAACTACTAGCTGCCCGTGTGGAAAATAGGGGCACCCAGAGTTTAGGTTAAAACAATAAACTCCAGGTCAGTCATGGGACTGGTGTGAGAACTAAAACAGTTATTATTCTTTATTTTAAATTCGGTAAATCAAGGGACCACGCCGTATAACACGGAACGGGTTTCCTCCCAAGAATACCAGTGCATAAAACAAACAGCGCAACGCTAAATAAAGAAAAATGAAGCTGTTATAAGACCCAGGTCCCATCACACAATGCGACGCAAGCCGGAGGATAGGGTTTTTACCTTATAACAGCCAAAGCATGCTTGATACGTTTTAAACACATTATTTGATACTATTATAGGTGTATAGTGTCAAAACAATTCAATCATAAATATAAATCATAGACGGCATGAGTGCCCCATCCCACTATGTCGCCATACTAGGCTCTACAAATAAAGACGAAATACACGTATTGGAAATTGGATTTCCGTCATGAGTCGAGGCAAGGGGCAAGCTCCTCTCCGCGTTCGAGACACTCTAGCAATGCCTCAGGACCCCACTCTGATCCTTTGGAACCTCCAAGGCCGGTCCTCTCTTACTTTTGAGGATTAGTTATTCCTGAACACACGTTTCCCGGTCCTTACAGACCTATATCCGAGGCGCCTCGTATCTAACAACCACACAGGTGAAAAGTATATAAATGTCAGGGCTGGTAGGTCACTGACACCACCCTAGCTAGAAAGAAACGTCGTGCTCTCCCAGCGGTCCGTCTCCCGTTTTTGACTCATACCGAGGTGTGAGGCTCGCGAATTCACGTTATACACAAAGCTACGCCACACAGGCCGTGCTTTGATCATCAACCACAAGACTTTGCTTTTCAACAGAAGCCTTGATCATTTGCCACTTACGCACGCCACACTGGCAGTTCACTCCATGCGACTGATGTCCATCGATATACAACCTCTGAGCTCGTACGTCTCAGAGAAGGGCGTTAAGCAAGAGAATAAATTCTCCGCCGCCAAACAGATGTATATTTAATAGAGATCAATCAACACAGAATAAAATCCAATGTCAGACACACAATCCAATTACAAGTTCGTTCTGGGTCTGAACGAAACCGGAGGCACTTTCCTCGCATATCCATCCATCTCTAGGTACGTCTGGACGATCACCAACTGTTTCCCTCATCCTGGGTGTACAGCCCAATCAAGATCATCAGTAATCACCCAAACGATGTGAAGACTTCCGGTCTTCAACCACCGTCTTCATCTTTGACATCTCGTCGAAACGGTTATTCAGAATGGGTATAAACCCGGCCTTTCTGAATAACCCATGTATATAATAAACGAATGTTACACAAACACAACAAACGCCCCATTCCAATTCAGAATATTCTTTTATTCACAAAATCACATTCTTAGGGAAAGGTTCCCATTAATTTTATCAAAGATAAATTCTTCTAAATTTATTCTTTAATCTTCCTTTGGATATCATCTCAAACTAGTCGGGATTAGCGAACCACACCGAAGTAATTATTTATTTTATTTCCCAATCCCAACCTATATATCCCATGGAGCAAAACTGGTGATACTCCATATCTAACACCACGGTGTTATCGGTAAAATTAATTACCATTTCACGTTCAAATCTAATTAAAGATTTAACTATCGCTTTGGAGCAAAACTGGTGGTACTCCATTCTCGATCACCTTTCAAATTTGATAATTTAAATTATCAATTCACATTTTAATCTAATTAAAGATTTCTTAAAACTCCACTTAGTTTAATTTTCTCAAAAATCAATATTCTGTCTTTAACTGGGTTAAAGAACCAATGTCATCTAAAACACGATTCACGACAAACTAAATCATATTTGATATTAAATACAAGGCTCTGAATAGAAAATATATCGGCTTATATTCAATATCAAATTCTGAAACCAACAAATATCGTATTGGAAATAACGATATATAATATATCTTTCAAATTCCCAAAACAATATCTATATGGTCACGAAATCCAACATCGAAATATTCCGAAGATAATTTTGATTCAACTCCAGTCCAATTCACGTATTTGAAATTATCGATTATTTTCAAAATCACTTTCAAATTCAATTTATTTATTTCAAAAATAAATTGATTTTAATTCTAGTTCAAAACTAGTTCATTTCGATAAAAATCTATTTTTACCATCTAATGTGGAATTTTCCAGCCCAATTCTTTCCAATTCACATATTATAATTTTACACAAATTATAGATATTTTTGATAATTTTATCAAGGCCCGTACAGTCGATTTCCAACAACGGCCATCGAACTGCACTTACAGCGACCTTTTTCGAATTTGATTTGGACATAATTCCAAATCCAACCGTTAGATTTCAAATTTCTAACATTTATTGGAAAGCTCTTTTCGATACGAACCCAACGGTTCCGGTTTTAGGAGAATCCGACGGTCGGATCTCCCGCAATGTCCGTTTGAAATAAATGGTCGAAATTCACGAACTGCCGCGGCGCGGCGCGTTCTATTCAGGCCATTATATTATATATATAATATATATAATATAAATTTCGTCGATTTCTATTTAAAACGAATTTTATAAATCGTTTTAAATTCGTTTCTGAAACAATTCAACTTCTATATTCAATTCAAATCAAAATTGAATTCTTCTTTATAAATCCGTTTTAAAATTCATTTCTATTCAATTCAAATTTTAATTCAATTTGAATTCATTTCAATTCACTTTCAATTCAATTTCAATTCAATTTGAATTCGTTTTCAATTCAATTCATTTCTATTTTATTTGAATTCAAATTCACTTTCTATTCAATTCGAATCGAATTCATTTTCTATTTTATTCGAATTCAAATTCACTTTCTATTCAATTCGAATCGAATTCATTTCAAATTGATTTAATAAAATTTCCATTTTAATTTTAATCTAATTCAATTTGAATTTCCTTTCAAAATATTAAATTTTGAAATCACTTTTCAATATTCATTATAAAACGAATAAAATCGATATAAACATCGTTCGCGTCAAAATAACGCATCTCTAATCAACACGGCTTTATATTTTCAATACTTCTTTATTCTATCCAACTAATGAATATTTATCCCATTCAACACATGAATCTATATTTCTTCCAACACACGACTAATCTCAACACATGAGTACTGTCAACACATCACTATTTTTGTTAAGTAAAATATTTTATAAAACTATGATATCTATCGTTTGATTTTCAGTTAGACTTCTACTGGGAAGTAGTTCTAATTTTAAATATGATAAAGATGTAAATTTTTATTATATAAAATATTTCCCTCAACACATGAACATCGTCAACACATGATATTTTTATATTCAACACATGAATTTTCTTTTATAATATTCATTATTTTCCCGATTGGAATGAGGCCCAATCAATCACCATATAATGTTAATTATATGGATTCCATACAACACATGTATATAATAGCTTTGAAAAATAATCAACCATCAACCAAAGTGCACCACACAACTGCATAAGCACCAAATATAAATAATCGACGCTTACACAGTCTGTCGACCAATCGATCGACAATAATTAAATAATTGGGATTAGTGTACGCCCAATATCATCCCAACACCCATGTGGGGTTTCAAATCAACAAACACACATTTTTGTTTGTGCAGTTGGGCGATGTGTAAAATTTATCAACCCAATCAATATCAGTCAAATCAGTGTAAATAAACAAATCGGCCGATTTGTTTATAAATATTTATTTATTCACTTTCACGTTAAAAATTATATTTTTAACGTCAAAAATATTTATTTCAACACTTGAATTTCTATTCAGTTCATTTACACAATAAAAAATGATATTTTTATTTTTCTAACATATTTTAGAAAATTTCGGCGGCATAACGGCACGATACTAGAAACGGGACGAGGCCTCGCCTTATCCCCGGTCTAGTGAAGGCCCACGCCATTCACACATCAATCAAATCCATTCCATTTCACCAAACCATTCAATTCAAACCCAACAAACTAACCAACTACTCAACCAAACAATTTAACAAACAAGCCATCCATGGTCTGTGGATGACGGGTGTCGGGTGCTACTAAGCACCGTCTGCATCCTAGTATATATATATATAACTAAAAAAAAAGAAATTTGAAGAGTGAGAAGTTCTCACCGATAGCTATCCAATCATCTTGACTCTTCTTTTATAGAAATCTTCTTCATTCTCGCCTTTTATCACCTTCGTTGCCCGTAGTCACTATATACATAAAAATCACATTTTTATATTTTGATGTCTTTAAAATAAAAATCACATTTTTATTTGTTCGTTTTCAATTTAAAATCATATTTTTATAATCACTTCATATATTTAAAAATCGAATTTTTACTATGCTATTCAATATATAAAAATCATATTTCCTTACCGCTAATATATAGATAAAAAAAATTCTATTTTTAACGCTATTCTCTATATAAAGATTTCGCCTTTTCAAAAATATAGATTTCATCATTATAAAAATCATCACTTTACCTCAACGTATATAAAATAAAAATCAGATTTTTATTTCGCTACATATACAAAGATGATATTTTTATATTCTCTATCCTATAAAGATTATATTTTTAATACTTTAAAAATATAAAAATCTTATTTAATATTTTAAAAATATAAAAATCATATTTTTTAATATTTCTATATAGTAAAGATTATATTTTTATACTTCACCTAAAATAAAAATCATATTTTTATCCTTTCAAAAACTTGATCTTTACATTTTTCAGAACAAAGCATAGTTATATTTTCAAAAACAAACAATGGTATTTTCAAAAACAAACAATGATAATTTCTATTTAAAAAAAAAGAAACATTCTAATTTCTATTTAGAAACAAGGTATATTTTTCTATTTTTAGATTTAAAAACAATGCTAATTTCATTAATAAAATTAACAACTAAATTAGCTAAGGTAGTTAGTTTAATTACCCTCTTCTTCATCCGTCTGTAACTCATTCCAGGCCTTCACGAGCTATGCTCCAACTTAGGGTTGCAAACGGTCATCACCACACTCGCCTAGAGACAGATCGGAAGCCACGCCACCAGTGGCCTTGGGGCGCGCTAGCATCGCCTGAAGCACGGCGAAGTTCGGCGAGGCTGAGGGAGGGGTTGCGGTTTCTGAGTCGAGGTGGAAAGGGCTGCGGTTTTTGATAGAAGAAAGGGGGAAAAGGGAGAGCGGGGGTCGGGGTGAGTGGAGGGGGTGGTGGCGCCGTACGCGGCGGTTCTCCGGTGAGGTAGTCGACGTCAGTGGAAGGAGTGAAGAGGGGAGGGGCTGAGGGTTTTGGGGCTCGCGCTACACAGCTCGCGCAAGAGGAGAGGTGATCGACTGGAGGGCGACTACAAGCGGCAGAGGGTGGTGATCGGTTACGGAGTGGCGGCGGGTCATCGTTGGCCAGACGCGATTCAGGGCTCCGCCCTTTTTTTTTTTAATTTTTTTTATCAGTGGTCCACGAGAGAATAGGGGAGGAGAGAGAGAGGTAAGGGAGGGGTTTTATTTATTATTTAATTAATTTAAATTTTGAATTCTCTAACGTACCCTTCCCATACGAACTCGAAATCGAACCTGCCGACTGTCGTCCCTAGCGTTTTACCCCCATTTCGAACACAATGGGATATGTATCGCAAGCTGATTTGTTCGTCTCAATCAGTTTCCATTGAATTTACATTTAAATCACTATTGAATTTTATACGTACATTTCAAATTACCGGGGTCACATACGAACTTTGAAAATTCCAGAAAAATATTTTCTAGCTTCATATTGACGATACGGTCCTAACAAAACTAGTTTCGTCGAATTCTGAGACCGTTGGAAAAATGGCCATTTTCCAGTTGATTAAAATCAACTAAAACTGGTCAAACGCGTTTTCCTTTGCCACGCTCACATATTGATTCGAAAAATTATGAAATTTGGAATCTAGCAATAATTTGACATCCCGGACCCAACTAAAGTGGTTTCGTCGAAATCCGAGGTCATTTGCAAAATGTCCATTTTTAAGGGCCTGAATTCCATAGCGACTATTCAGAATTTCAACTGGACGTATCTTTTGATTCCCGCTATGAAATCTTGATCTGTCGGATTCGTTGGAAAGATATTCACAATTAGATTCCATTATTTTTGGTTTCACTAAAATCCGAATTGTTTTGCACCCGGTACATTCAATTGAAGTTTGAAATCGAATTATCGAACTACCGCGCCATTTTCAATTCTATTTATAATTATATATAAATATTTATATATTCTAACGACGACGTATATAAATATTTACGTCGAATTCTATTCAAAATAAATTTCTCGTCGATATTATTTAAAATAATCCATTTTAAATATTCAAAATTCGCTAAAATAGCCAAAATAAAAATTTTAAACTGGCCCAGATTTTCCGGGTTATTACAATCTCCCCCACTTAAAACTTTTCGTCCCCGAAAAGGAACAAAGTCGAAAGTGGTTTGATTAATCAACTCTACGTTCGATCTGGCTTCCATTCTCCAACTTTTCAGTTTCTGAGAATTTTCTAAAATTTCAAAAATTTGGCTAACACCCTAAATTTTCGAAAAATTTCGCCATAACCTCCCCTGCAATGGGAGCATCGGGGAATTTCAAATAGCTTCCCCGGTCCTTCAGATCTCAAAAAGAAAAAGAAAAAGCCAAGCGGCTAGCCAATAGGCTCACAAAATCATCATCACCCAAACAAAACAGGAAATTATGTAGTAAACATGTACCTATTTGTCGGGCAAACAAATTTTATTCTCTGCTCTAGCCTCCTTGCTATGACCTGTTCAATGTAAGTATATGTATATGCAAGCAAATGCGACCAATTTTCAATACAATTCAATATTCGGTTCAATAAGGCTAAATGGTTCAAAATTATCAAACAATCAATCAAACAATACAAACATCAATCAATTAGTGGATTAGAGTTTCAAATTCATAATTTTTGATATATATATTGAAAATCTTGTTTTTGATGCCAATTCACAACAATGTGTTCTAGCTATATAAGTTTTGGTTCTCACACCAGTCTAATGGAAATATATAGAAATCACACCTTCGAAACACGAATATAAATACTGATGATGTGGCCACATCACCAGAATTATCCCCGGGTGTATAGAATGTGATTCTATATCTATCCAGTATATTAAAACTTCGAATATACGTTCATGACGCGTATACGCGAAATCTTTATATACTCGATTGTCCATATTCAAAATAAATAAATATTCAAATACGTATAAAACGATTTAAATTTCAAAACAAAATTGTTTTCATTCGAAAAATATACTCTTCACACTCGTTCTAGGATACTACTGATCCTATCTCTAACGAGTCATTCTAATTGGATATTGCTAATCCAATATCTGATGAATTCTTTCGTATGGTTCTAATGTGTCTTGTTCTCGAGCTCTGTAAACCAAAGCTCTGATACCAACTGTAAGAACCCGTAACTTCCCCGCGAAGGAAAGCACGAATACTTTGAGAACAGGACAAAATAGAACGCAGACGGAAGAACATTTCATTGTTATTACAACAATTCCATCAGATACAAGAATATACAGAGTAGAAATGAATAAATTACATTCGATAAATATCAGAGATTACGTTTAAATACATCGCAGCGGAAAATATACAAAACACAACTGAAAGTGATACACGGATACAGAGCTTTCCGAGCATCGTTCCAGCTGTAAACCAGGACCCTGTGAATATAAATCTGCAAAACCAAAACTACTAGCTGCCCGTGTGGAAAATAGGGGCACCCAGAGTTTAGGTTAAAACAATAAACTCCAGGTCAGTCATGGGACTGGTGTGAGAACTAAAACAGTTATTATTCTTTATTTTAAATTCGGTAAATCAAGGGACCACGCTGTATAACACGGAACGGGTTTCCTCCCAAGAATACCAGTGCATAAAACAAACAGCGCAATGCTAAATAAAGAAAAATGAAGCTGTTATAAGACCCAGGTCCCATCACACAATGCAACGCAAGCCGGAGGATAGGGTTTTTACCTTATAACAGCCAAAGCATGCTTGATACGTTTAAAACACATTATTTGATACTATTATAGGTGTATAGTGTCAAAACAATTCAATCATAAATATAAATCATAGACGGCATGAGTGCCCCATCCCACTATGTCGCCATACTAGGCTCTACAAATAAAGCCGAAATACACGTATTGGAAATTGGATTTCCGTCATGAGTCGAGGCAAGGGGCAAGCTCCTCTCCGCGTTCGAGACACTCTAGCAATGCCTCAGGACCCCACTCTGATCCTTTGGAACCTCCAAGGTCGGTCCTCTCTTACTTTTGAGGATTAGTTATTCCTGAACACATGTTTTCCGGTCCTTACAGACCTATATCCGAGGCGCCTCGTATCCAACAACCACACAGGTGAAAAGTATATAAATGTCAGGGCTGGTAGGTCACTGACACCACCCTAGCTAGAAAGAAACGTCGTGCTCTCCCAGCGGTCCGTCTCCCGTTATTGACTCATACCGAGGTGTGAGGCTCGCGAATTCACGTTATACACAAAGCTACGCCACACAGGCCGTGCTTTGATCATCAACCACAAGACTTTGCTTTTCAACAGAAGCCTTGATCATTTGCCACTTACGCACGCCACACTGGCAATTCACTCCATGCGACTGATGTCCATCGATATACAACCTCTGAGCTCGTACGTCTCAGAGAAGGGCGTTAAGCAAGAGAATAAATTCTCCACCGCCAAACAGATGTATATTTAATAGAGATCAATCAACACAGAATAAAATCCAATGTCAGACACACAATCCATTTACAAGTTCGTTCTGGGTCTGAACGAAACCGGAGGCACTTTCCTCGCATATCCATCCATCTCCAGGTACGTCTGGACGATCACCAACTGTTTCCCTCATCCTGGGTGTACAGCCCAATCAAGATCATCAGTAATCACCCAAACGATGTGAAGACTTCCGGTCATCAACCACCGTCTTCATCTTCGACATCTCGTCGAATCGGTTATTCAGAATGGGTATAAACCCGGCCTTTCTGAATAACCCACGTATATAATAAACGAATGTTACACAAACACAACAAACGCCCCATTCCAATTCAGAATATTCTTTTATTCACAAAATCACATTCTTAGGGAAAGGTTCCCATTAATTTTATCAAAGATAAATTCTTCTAAATTTATTCTTTAATCTTCCTTTGGATATCATCTCAAACTAGTCGGGATTAGCGAACCACACCGAAGTAATTATTTATTTTATTTCCCAATCCCAACCTATATATCCCATGGAGCAAAACTGGTGATACTCCATATCTAACACCACGGTGTTATCGGTAAAATTAATTACCATTTCACGTTCAAATCTAATTAAAGATTTAACTATCGCTTTGGAGCAAAACTGGTGGTACTCCATTCTCGATCACCTTTCAAATTTGATAATTTAAATTATCAATTCACATTTTAATCTAATTAAAGATTTCTTAAAACTCCACTTAGTTTTAATTTTCTCAAAAATCAATATTCTGTCTTTAACTGGGTTAAAGAACCAATGTCATCTAAAACACGATTCACGACAAACTAAATCATATTTGATATTAAATACAAGGCTCTGAATAGAAAATATATCGGCTTATATTCAATATCAAATTCTGAAACCAACAAATATCGTACTGGAAATAACGATATATAATATATCTTTCAAATTCCCAAAACAATATCTGTATGGTCACGAAATCCAACATCGAAATATTCCGAAGATAATTTCGATTCAACTCCAGTCCAATTCACGTATTGGAAATTATCGATTATTTTCAAAATCACTTTCAAATTCAATTTATTTATTTCAAAAATAAATTGATTTTAATTCTAGTTCAAAACTAGTTCATTTCGATAAAAATCTATTTTTACCTTCTAATGTGGAATTTTCCAGCCCAATTCTTTCCAATTCACATATTATAATTTTACACAAATTATAGATATTTTTGATAATTTTATCAAGGCCCGTACAGTCGATTTCCAACAACGGCCATCGAACTGCACTTACAGCGACCTTTTTCGAATTTGATTTGGACATAATTCCAAATCCAACCGTTAGATTTCAAATTTCTAACATTTATTGGAAAGCTCTTTTCGATACGAACCCAACGGTTCCGGTTTTAGGAGAATCCGACGGTCGGATCTCCCGCAATGTCCGTTTGAAATAAATGGTCGAAATTCACGAACTGCGGCGGCGCGGCGCGTTCTATTCAGGCCATTATATTATATATATAATATATATAATATAAATTTCGTCGATTTCTATTTAAAACGAATTTTATAAATCGTTTTAAATTCGTTTCTGAAACAATTCAACTTCTATATTCAATTCAAATCAAAATTGAATTCTTCTTTATAAATCCGTTTTAAAATTCATTTCTATTCAATTCAAATTTTAATTCAATTTGAATTCATTTCAATTCACTTTCAATTCAATTTCAATTCAATTTGAATTCGTTTTCAATTCAATTCATTTCTATTTTATTCGAATTCAAATTCACTTTCTATTCAATTCGAATCGAATTCATTTTCTATTTTATTCGAATTCAAATTCACTTTCTATTCAATTCGAATCGAATTCATTTCAAATTGATTTAATAAAATTTCCATTTTAATTTTAATCTAATTCAATTTGAATTTCCTTTCAAAATATTAAATTTTGAAATCACTTTTCAATATTCATTATAAAACGAATAAAATCGATATAAACATCGTTCGCATCAAAATAACGCATCTCTAATCAACACGGCTTTATATTTTCAATACTTCTTTATTCTATCCAACTAATGAATATTTATCCCATTCAACACATGAATCTATATTTCTTCCAACACACGACTAATCTCAACACATGAGTACTGTCAACACATCACTATTTTTGTTAAGTAAAATATTTTATAAAACTATGGTATCTATCGTTTGATTTTCAGTTAGACTTCTACTGGGAAGTAGTTCTAATTTTAAATATGATAAAGATGTAAATTTTTATTATATAAAATATTTCCCTCAACACATGAACATCGTCAACACATGACTATTTTTATATTCAACACATGAATTTTCTTTTATAATATTCATTATTTTCCCGATTGGAATGAGGCTCAATCAATCACCATATAATGTTAATTATATGGATTCCATACAACACATGTATATAATAGCTTTGAAAAATAATCAACCATCAACCAAAGTGCACCACACAACTGCATAAGCACCAAATATAAATAATCGACGCTTACACAGTCTGTCGACCAATCGATCGACAATAATTAAGTAATTGGGATTAGTGTACGCCAAATATCATCCCAACACCCGTGTGGGGTTTCAAATCAACAAACACACATTTTTGTTTGAGCAGTTGGGCGATGTGTAAAATTTATCAACCCAATCAATATCAGTCAAATCAGTGTAAATAAACAAATCGGCCGATTTATTTATAAATATTTATTTATTCACTTTCACGTTAAAAATTATATTTTTAACGTCAAAAATATTTATTTCAACACTTGAATTTCTATTCAGTTCATTTACACAATAAAAAATGATATTTTTATTTTTCTAACATATTTTAGAAAATTTCGGCTGCATAACGGCACGATACTAGAAACGGGACGAGGCCTCGCCTTATCCCCGGTCTAGTGAAGGCCCACGCCATTCACACAGCAATCAAATCCATTCCATTTCACCAAACCATTCAATTCAAACCCAACAAACTAACCAACTACTCAACCCAACAATTTAACAAACAAGCCATCCATGGTCTATGGATGACGGGTGTCGGGTGCTACTAAGCACCGTCTGCATCCTAGTATATATATATATATATATAACTAGAAAAAAAGAAATTTGAAGAGTGAGAAGTTCTCACCGATAGCTATCCAATCATCTTGACTCTTCTTTTATAGAAATCTTCTTCATTCTCGCCTTTTATCACCTTCGTTGCCCGTAGTCACTATATAAATAAAAATCACATTTTTATATTTTGATGTCTTTAAAATAAAAATCACATTTTTATTTGTTCGTTTTCAATTTAAAATCATATTTTTATAATCACTTTATATATTTAAAAATCGAATTTTTACTATGCTATTCAATATATAAAAATCATATTTCCTTACCGCTAATATATAGATAAAAAAAATTCTATTTTTAACGCTATTCTCTATATAAAGATTTCGCCTTTTCAAAAATATAGATTTCATCATTATAAAAATCATCACTTTACCTCAACGTATATAAAATAAAAATCAGATTTTTATTTCGCTACATATACAAAGATGATATTTTTATATTCTCTATCCTATAAAGATTATATTTTTAATACTTTAAAAATATAAAAATCTTATTTAATATTTTAAAAATATAAAAATCATATTTTTTAATATTTCTATATAGTAAAGATTATATTTTTATACTTCACCTAAAATAAAAATCATATTTTTATCCTTTCAAAAACTTGATCTTTACATTTTTCAGAACAAAGCATAGTTATATTTTCAAAAACAAACAATGGTATTTTCAAAAACAAACAATGATAATTTCTATTTAAAAAAAAAGAAACATTCTAATTTCTATTTAGAAACAAGGTATATTTTTCTATTTTTAGATTTAAAAACAATGCTAATTTCATTAATAAAATTAACAACTAAATTAGCTAAGGTAGTTAGTTTAATTACCCTCTTCTTCATCCGTCTGTAACTCATTCCAGGCCTTCACGAGCTATGCTCCACTTAGGGTTGCAAACGGTCATCACCACACTCGCCTAGAGACAGATCGGAAGCCACGCCACCAGTGGTCTTGGGGCACGCTAGCATCGCCTGAAGCACGGCGAAGTTCGGCGAGGCTGAGGGAGGGGTTGCGGTTTCTGAGTCGAGGTGGAAAGGGCTGCGGTTTTTGATAGAAGAAAGGGGGAAAAGGGAGAGCGGGGGTCGGGGTGATTGGAGGGGGTGGTGGCGCCGTACGCGGCGGTTCTCCGGTGAGGTAGTCGACGTCAGTGGAAGGAGTGAAGAGGGGAGGGGCTGAGGGTTTTGGGGCTCGCGCTACACAGCTCGCGCAAGAGGAGAGGTGATCGACTGGGGGGCGACTGCAAGCGGCGGAGGGTGGTGATCGGGGACGGAGTGGCGGCGGGTCATCGTTGGCCAGACGCGATTCAGGGCTCCGCCCTTTTTTTTTTTTTTTTTTTTTTATATTTTAATTTTTTTTATCAGTGGTCCACGAGAGAATAGGGGAGGAGAGAGAGAGGTAAGGGAGGGGTTTTATTTATTATTTAATTAATTTAAATTTTGAATTCTCTAACGTACCCTTCCCATACGAATTCGAAATCGAACCTGCCGACTGTCGTCCCTAGCGTTTTACCCCCATTTCGAACACAATGGGATATGTATCGCAAGCTGATTTGTTCGTCTCAATCAGTTTCCGTTGAATTTACATTTAAATCACTATATTGAATTTTATACGTACATTTCAAATTACCGGGGTCACATACGAACTTTAAAAATTCCAGAAAAATATTTTCTTGCTTCATATTGACGATACGGTCCTAACAAAACTAGTTTCGTCGAATTCTGAGACCGTTGGAAAAATGGCCATTTTCCAGTCGATTAAAATCAACTGAAACTGGTCAAACGCGTTTTCCTTTTCCACGCTCACATATTGATTCGAAAAATTATGAAAATTGGAATCTAGCAATAATTTGACATCCCGGACCCAACTAAAGTGGTTTCGTCGAAATCCGAGGTCATTTGCAAAATGTCCATTTTTAAGGGCCTGAATTCCATAGCGACTATTCAGAATTTCAACTGGACGTATCTTTTGATTCCCGCTATGAAATCTTGATCTGTCGGATTCGTTGGAAAGATATTCACAATTAGATTCCATTATTTTTGGTTTCACTAAAATCCGGATTGTTTTGCACCCGGTACATTCAATTGAAGTTTGAAATCGAATTATCGAACTACCGCGTCATTTTCAATTCTATTTATAATTATATATAAATATTTATATATTCTAACGACGACGTATATAAATATTTACGTCGAATTCTATTCAAAATAAATTTCTTGTCGATATTATTTAAAATAATCCATTTTAAATATTCAAAATTCGCTAAAATAGCCAAAATAAAAATTTTAAACTGGCCCAGATTTTCTGGGTTATTACAAAACAACACTTATCTCTTTTAATTAAATTAATCATTTCCCATTTCTATATAACCAACATTTCTTATTTTCTAAATTTAGGAAATATAAGTCATCAATCATTGGAAAACATTTCCATCTCTGTTTCACGTATCACTGTCATTCCAATATTCTTTCTCATCAACATTTCATTTTCTATGATTAGAAGATATCTATGATTATATTTGGAAAATGTTTCCAAAATTTATTCAATTGATTTAAACAGATGTTTAAATAAAACATCACTAAGCCAATTTAAACCATTACACTCATTACTAAATTCACTTAATCAACCTTCACTATCGAACCTTAACCATTTCTTAGTTAAAGACGAAGCCAATCAAGTTGGGGTATAACTACCTCTCAGACCTTAACTGAACAACATTTCTAACTTCGAAATAGACAAGGTTCACCTTTCAAATCTTTAACAAACTTCCTTGCAAAACTCTCGGATTCTATTTACGTATCAACTTCTTATTTGAAAACATTTATTATAACTATAGCGTTATAATCCCTACTTCTGAAATATCTAACTTCAAAGTATAACTTTTATTCCTTAATTTAATTAAATAAATAAACCACTAATTTATTAATAAATATGTAAATCTTGATAAAAAATGGAAAGTAAATATTACTTTCCCGAATTCGATATAATCAAATTCAATGTATAATTCTCTTTTTCGAATAATCTCTATTCAATAACTCCTTTTTGAATAAACTATATTCGGTAACCCTTTCTTTGAATAACTATATTCGATAACTCCTTCTACGAATAACTATATTCGATAATCTCTCTTCGATTGATTTGCATTCGATTAACTCTCTTCGAATGATTTACATTCGATTAATCTCCTTTTGAATAAACTATATTCTATTAACTCCTTTAATTTTATTCGAATAAACTATTTCGAATAACTCCTTTGGATTAACTCGGTTTGATTAACTCATTTTGACTAGCTCAACACGATTAACTCAATTTGATTAACTTACTTGATTAACTCAACTTATTTAACTCCTATCTAATAACTAATATACGATTAATTTATGTTTGAATAACTATGTCTGTTTTAACTTTATTTCGAATGGCTAATATTCGATTTAACTCCATTCGCTTGACTCTAGATCGCAGCGATCACAATGGTTAAGCCTGATTCTCTCAGGAAAACTTCTGACCGTCGTAGGCTATCTGCAGCTCTGCGAATTATGCTTGTAGTCGTACGAAATGGCAACACATCCTAAATAACTATGTTTGACTAACTCTATTTCAAATAACTATATTCGATCGACTCTAACTGAAAAACTAATATTCAATTAATCCTAATTCGATTAACTATGTTCAATTAACTCTACCTAGTTAACTCTAACTGATTAACTCTAACTGGTTAACTCTAACTGATTAACTCTTAATTGATTAACTCCTTTGATTAACTCAACGTTTATTCAGTTTCAAATATCGATGTTGAAATCGATTCTTACTTCTCTATATAAGTCCTGACTTATATATTCTATTTATCCAATGATAAACATTTTATTTAATTTATAAAATATTATTTATAAATTTATCTTCTCAATCTATCGGTTAGAATATATTCTATTTAAAATCTTTTCTTTAAATCCATATCATGTTATACTCGTGTGCGAAGCACGGGTCTAAACCTTTCAAATGTAAAATTTTCCTTTTATACAATTCTAGTCACTTTTCAAGTATTTCCTTTTATAATCTATTTATTTACCAATAAATCCATTTTTCATAATTCTATTTATTTATAAAATATTTTCTTTTTATAAAATCTATTGATTTTCTAAGTAATTCCTTTTATAATCTAATTATTCATTTTTTTATTTGTTTTACAAATATTCCTTCCTTCTATTCTATTTATTTTTCAAATAAATATTCGCTTTCAATTCTATTTGTAAATGGTTTACAGATATTTCTTTTTCAATTCTATTTGTAAATATTTTTCCAAATATTTCCCTTTAATCCTATCTATTTGATTTACGAATAAATATTCCTTTTTAATCTATTTATTTTCTAAATAAATAGTTTTCTTTTTATAAAATCTTTGATTTTATAAATATTTCTTCCTCAATATAACATTAAAAATTTCCTTTTTTACTTTCCAGTATTCCTTTTGGTATTCAACGTACCATATAACAATGATCGGTATCATTCAACCATACAAAATCAACAACAGATTTCATATCACATCATATAACACAATATATAAAAAAAAGTAAAATAAATGTTGAGGAACCCAGTTGGGTTCCTCCGACCTATTTCCCTGCATCCACAGATGTTAATCACATAAATAACACGAATATGAAATATACTGATAAACAGAATTAATATTAGAATAACGATTTATATATATATATCGTTATCTATATTTTCAACCAATTAACTAGCAATTCAATCAAACAGCCAACACACAGCAAACAACCATCATTTATAGATTCAAAAAAATATTTGATAAAAATATAAATTGAGCAGTGTTAGTGAGATTTACTCACATTGGACGGTTATCGTTAAATAACGATAATCGGTCATTGATTTGATTCAGGCGTTTAATTCCACCATAAATCCAAACGAGCTCCAATTCACTCCTGGTCAATTCCAATGTGTAGCGTCCGTCCATAAGATCCTAAGGGATCCAGTTTCATCAGATTCCGATCACATACAAATAAGATATTTATTCTACAAGTTTATAAGCAATTTAAAGTTATTAACTTAATTAAATAATTTAAAAATAACCCTTGGTTACTCCTTAAACGTCATTACCGCGTTAATCGCACTGCTCATCACATTCTCACCCGACTGTTTCCTGTATACACCACCATTTCCATTCAACACTTCGAGCCCATTTCTCCTTCATCTTATCATCGATCTCCACACGGTTGACCCCATGATGATCCTCTCCAAATTCTCCTCCTCCCAATACCCAAACCGCATAGCTCGACGCCACCATCAAAAATCTGTCGAACATCCTCTCAACACTTTGATCGACATATATAATTTTATACAAAGCCCAAAAATTGACAACTTCATCTATTCTCCATCCTGAATCCAAATATCAACTCAAAGATCCAAATCCCTAAACAAAATTCGTGAATTCGCGAGCCCTAGGGTTACTGTTACCTACATCGGTTCCAGGAAGGTTGGTCGAACATGGCAAAGAATATATAAAAATTAAGAGGAGGATGAGAGGGTTTCAAAAATATGGGTTTTAGGATTTATTACATTTTCTTTTGATTGTTTGGATTTTCTAAAATCCATGAATTTGCCGTGGAAGTTATTCTTGGCGGCGGAATTTCTTAGTCGACCAAAAAGGAAAACTGATTAGGGTTAAAGGGTATAGTAGGGTATTTATAGTGTAAGTAAAATATTTTTTTATTCAATTATTTTATTTCTTTTTATTCGAACGCTCTTTGTATATGTTGTTTAAAAATCCCTGTGATCACATAAAATACCCAAAAATCACGGAAATGGACATGCAGCTACAGTTTGACATTGCGGACCCAATGTAACAACCCGTATTTTCAATAACCTGTTATAACATAAATCGAGGCAGAATTTAATTCTAAAATCTGAATCAAGGGAAACGGGCTATGCCATTGCGTTCGTCTCGGAAAAATACGCGAAATAGAGTCCGAGTTTTCGAAAATCAAAGTCCGTATGACCCGATTAAGGCCCAACGAAGTTTTCAGAAAATTCCAAAGCAAAAACAGATTTCAAATTCAAGTTTGAAATTGAAAATTTGGGCCAGTTTGGGCCAGGCGGGAGAATTCCCGCCAGAACACCCAAGTCGACAGCCCTGTTGACTTGGGAGTCGACTTGGTTGGACCCAAGTCGACAGCCCTGTCGACTTGGCTGTCGACTTGGTCCAGCCGGGCTGTTTAGCCTAGTGCACCATTTTGAGATTGTGTTGAGCTTGGGGGCCAGATTCGGTTTTAAGGGCTGAGATTGCAACTAGGGTTTAATCCTATGGCCTAAAACACTTGCCTAATCTATAAATAAGTCCCTAACCTAGCCCTAAATCATCATTAATCTATCCTACAACTAAACTATGGCAAAATCAATCCTCTCATGGCCTCCACTCTCTTCATAAAATTCCTAAATAAATTTCTAAGTGATTTTCCATGCATACAAGTGTTTTCAAACTTGTATGAGCATCATTAGCTTGCATTCAAGTCAAGTTTCTATATTTGCATCATAAAGGAAGAGTTTTGATCATTTTGGCTCAAGGGTTTTGCTTGCCTTTTGGGTTTAATTGATTTCATAAGGGCTTTGTCATATTTTTGTGACTTCTTAAGCATTGTAAGCCCTATTCTACTTTCATACTTAAACTCTAAAGTTAAATGTATGATATGCAAGTTTATCATGTTGTGATATGCAAGTTTATATGCAAGTTTATCATGTTGTTATATGCAAGTTTATATGCAAGTTTATCATGTTGTTATATGCAAGTTTATATGCAAGTTTATCATGTTGTGATATGCAAGTTTATATGCAAGTTTATCATGTTGTGATATGCAAGTTTATATGCAAGTATGCCAAGTTATGTTATGCAAGTTTGGGTTGAACATTTTGTTCATGCTATTATGTTATGCAAGCTTATCTTGGGTTTATGAACATAAAGCTTCAAGCTTTATGCCAAAGGTTACATTTTGGCAACATGTAAGTTATCATATCTCTTATGATAACTTGCATGTGAGGCTAGATGCGAACTTATGGCCATTTTAGATGTCATTTAGCACCATGTATCACCAATATGCTAAGTTTGGTTTTATGCATGCTTTTGAGGCCTAAAAATGTAATATGCAAGGGTATGAACACATGAACATTTCATATGCCACCATGTTGAACTTGTGGCTTCAATACCTTTATGTCATGATTATGCCAAGTTCCCTCTTTCTATCCTTTATGCGCTGTTGCGATATGTAAGCGATGGGATTGCGTTTGGGGTTGGGTAAACTTAAAAGACATAAAAACATAAGCTTGGGAATTTACCTATTAAGTTAGGTCTACCCATTGGGAATTTACCTATTAAGTTAGGTCTACCCAATTGCTTGAAAATTTGTAACATGTTTTGGAAACATGATGGACATGACACTTAGAAAAGATAAGTGTGACCAACTCGAGGTTGGGTCGAGTTTGTAGCGTAAACGTACCCGGAACCGACCGGCTTAACTAGTTGCTACAAACAATAGGACCCAATGTGAGAAGTTGGCCATGTTGTACCTTGAACCCGAGGTTAGACCAAGTTGTGGTGTAAAGCTACCCGGAACCGACCGGCTTAACTAGTAACCACAACAAGGTCTAATGTGAGAGGTTAAGGCGCATTAAATTAATTAATGCCTCGTGATTAGGGTCAAGTCATGGTCCACTTAATACTTAACCAATTTGGGCTTGGTAGATTAATCAGGGTTAAGTCGTGAACTCATCGTTACACTTAACCAAGTTAATCCATGATTAGCAAGAGGGTTAAACCGTACTTAACCCACTATAAAATCCTAGCAATGGGGGCCCACTCCGCAGTAATCCCCAAAAATTGGTATCATTAAGGCCCTAGGGACTAGGCTAGGGAGGGGGCACGATTACTGGGCTGGAGGTAAGCGACCAAATAAACGACGGCCGGGTGGTACGCCGATGTAGTTCCGGACGGACTATGGTCGTGCACGTAGTCCGTATTTGGAGAAGTCACCCATGGGTACCAGTAGATCGAGACTGTGCACTCATGTTTATGGTGTCCAGGGGTTGGCACCCTAGGGCTTGATACACTCGAAGGGTGGACCCGACACAGTTCGACTACAATTATGTTTGGGCCGTATTGACACCAACACGTGACGAGTTAGGCTTAGGGAGCCGATCGACTAGACCGTTTGGTTGGACCTTGTATTAGGGTCATTTCATGTTATTGGGCCAAAGCTTGGGCCAAGGGATCAATATTTGTTTATTCCAGTCATGTTAGTTTGCTAGTACACCTGTGGTGCAAAACCTTAATCCTGATTATGCGATGACACCTTTATCTACCTTGTTAGTTAATCATCATGCCAGTATGTAGTTATCCTTATGATCATACCTGCTGCTCATGCCAGTTAACTTTATCAGTTTACATTGATTGTAGTAGGGCTTACTCAGTCTTTTTGACTGACCTGTTTTCTTTCGCCTCTTTTCTTCCGTTCCCCCCCCCCAAAGTTCTCAGGGAGGGAATATTGGAGCTTAGCTTGGATTTTCTGACCGCTTGCTTGAGAGATTTAGCTCATGTACGGTTTGACATGAAGCTAGCTATGGCTATCACTTCTTTTGGGGATTAGTTCTTATGTATTTCAGTTTTTCAGTTGATGTTGTTTTATCTAGACTTGTTTATTTGGAAAGTTGACATTATGGTGTACCAGACTGGTTTTGAAATGGTTTGAAATCTTCCACTGTTTTATCTATGTTATTTACTCTGTTTACATATATACATATGTTCTTGTTCTGCCTTGATATATCATTATGCATGTTTACCTGATTCAAACGCCCCTCCAAAGTCAGAGTGCTTGCGAGAGCCACCCTGGCGGAGGTGGGGTGTTACATTTGGTATCAGAGCATATGGTTTACGAGAAGGAACAAAAAGGTTTTTAAAACTTTTGGAAAACTATTTTCAAAACCAAGTATAAAGTATTTTCCAAAGAAAAGTCTAGTTTATTTTAAAGGCTATTCCCCAAAAAGCCATTAGCAAAATTCCTTCGTTTTTCTCCATTCTGAATCTGTCTTTTTCTTCGTTTTCAGTATGGCCGATAACTTTGCTATTCCGGAGGGAGTGCACGTACCTGTTTGGTATAGGAGACTTTTGGAGGCTAGGGCGACCGAAGCCGGCCCCGCAGATGTTCCTCCTCCTCCTCCGGTAGTTAATGTTCCTCCTCCTTCTGTCGCTGAGGTTCCTCTTCCTCCTCCCCCTCAGCATCCTCAAGCTGACTTCGCAAAGACTTGCAAAGATTTCAAAGCAATGGGTGGAAAGAACTTTCAAGGCACTGAGACTTTTGTAGAGGCCAGAAATTGGTTGAAAGATACCGAGGATTTGGTTGCTATCTTTGGGATAGACGATCAGAGGAAGGTCTTGTTGGCGGTTTGGCTTATGAAGGATGAAGCCGCTTATTGGTGGGAAGTCACCAATGGTACTAGGCCCGTTGAGACTTGGGCCGATTTCAGGGCAAGGTTCGTGCTTAAGTTTCTATCTTCTGCTGAGGAGAATCTGCAAATGGAGAGGTTCATAACTTTGAAACAAGGAGATATGTCTGTCAAAGAATATGTGAACAAGTTCAATCAGTTAGCTCGTTTTGGCTTGGATATGGTGAATACTCCTCAGAAGAAGGCTCTTCGTTTTGCTAGAGGATTGAATGAGCCGTTGCAGGGATTGGCTATGTCACATATTCCCCATGGGGCCACGTTTGAGAGTTTGGTTGATATGGCGTTACTTCAGGGAGATGTCAAGAAAGAGACCAAGATGAATGATACTCAAGCCAAGAAGACTGATTCCCAGGGAAAAGGAAATCAGGGTAATCCAAGTGGTCAAAGCAGTCAAGGCAATCAGAACAAGAACAAGGGTCAAGGCAACAAGGGGAACAACAACAAGGGCAAGAACAACAAGGAGAAGTGCCATTATTGCGGTTCAGTTGGGCATCTTATTAAGGATTGTAAGAAGAGGAAAAGGAAGAATGGTGAATGCTTTTTCTGCGGTAAGACTGGACATTTCAGTAGGGATTGCCCGAAGAAGCAAGGGCAAGGCCAGGGTCAGACTCAGCGTGTTGGACCTTCAGGAGGGCAAGTTCATGCTCTCAATGTCGCTCCAGTTCCCGATCGAGGTAGTATTTCTTTTGAGAGCCTTGTATATATTTCTGATTTTCCAGTTCGTACCTTGTTTGATTCTGGTGCATCGCATAGCTTTATCTCATCTGATCTTGTTGATATTTGCACCTTAGTACTAGCTTGGTAGATGATCCCGTTTGTGTCTCAAATCCTATTGGGGGTTCCGCCCATTTGTCTATGATATGTGGGGATTTGAGGATCTCTATACTGAGTGTAGAGTTCTTGTGCAGTGCTTATGTTCTTGGTTTCAGGGGATACGGATTGATATTGGGCATGGATTGGCTGTCCAAATATGGAGCCATTCTTGATTGTGAGCATAGGGTTGTGAGGCTCGTAACTCGCCTCGGAAACACCCTAGAGATTTCTTGTGATCCGAGAGGTCCCGTCATGTTGTGCTATCTGGAATCACTTGACTCGTCAGTGGAAACTCTTCAGTCTGTGAGAGTGGTTCGAGAGTATCCGGATGTTTTTGATGAAGTTAGGGGGTTGCCCCCTAAGCGAGAGATTGATTTCCGCATTTATCTGGTGGATAATGCAAAGCCGGTTTCTTTGCCCGTTCGGCACATGGCTCCGCGTGAAAGACGGGAGCTAAGTAAGCAAGTGAAGGAGTTGCTTGAGAAGAACTTCATTAGACGAAGTATATCTGAATGGGGAGCGCCTGTGGTGTTTGCTACCAAGGCAGATGGTTCTCTCCGACTTTGTGTTGACTATCGAGAGTTGAATAAGCTGACTAAGAAGAACAGACACCCGTTACCGAGGATTGATGATCTCTTTGACCAGCTTGTCGGTGCTTCTGTTTTCTCTCAGCTTGATCTTGCTACGGGATTCCATCAGCTCAGGGTAGCTGAAGATAGTATAGACAAGACTGCGTTCAGAACGCCAGATGGATTCTTCGAATGGCTTGTCATGCCGTTCGGCTTGACTAATGCACCCGCATATTTCATGGACTTGATGAGTAGGGTGTTCAGGGAGTTCTTGAACAAGTTTGTCGTGGTCTTCGTAGATGATATTCTGATCTTCTCTAAGGATGAGGAAGAGCACGCAAGGCATCTCATGGAGGTGATGGATACGCTTAGAGCGCATCAGTTGAAGGCCAAGTTCTCCAAGTGTCACTTTTGGAGAAGGGAAGTTAGATTCCTTGGGCATATAGTATCTAAGCAAGGCTTAGCGGTGGATCCCGCTAAGGTAGTTGCAGTTCAGGATTGGAAGACTCCAAGGAATGCAACCGAAGTAAGAAGTTTTCTAGGTCTTGCGGGTTTTTACCGGAAGTTCATCAAGGACTTCGCGAAGATTTCTGCTCCTCTCACTAAATTGACGAAGAAGAATTTAGTTTTTGCTTGGAGCATAGAATGCGAGCTTGCTTTTCAGAAGCTCAAGAGAGCTCTTACATCAGCACCTGTTCTAGCTTTGCCCAATGGAGGGAAGTTATTTACAGTATACACCGTTGCATGTGGCACGGGGTTAGGAGCTGTTCTGATGCAAGAAGGAAGGGTGATATGCTTTGGCGGTAGACAACTCAAAGTGCATGAGAAGAATTATCCCACTCATGACTTAGAGTTGGCAGCAATAGTATATGCACTCAAGGCTTGGCGCCATTATCTTCTGGGAGAAAGATTTGAGCTTTATACCGATCACAAGTCATTGAAGTATCTCTTTTCTCAGAAGGATCTGAATCTGAGGCAACAAAGATGGATGGAATTCTTGGCGTCCTATGATTTTGAGATAGCTTATACCCCTGGCAAGGGGAAATGTGGTAGCAGATGCATTGAGTAGAAGAAGGTTGACCCTAAGTCCTCTATTCGTTGAGATGAAGAATTTAGAGTATGTGGCAACCTTTGATTTCTCTTTGGCGGTTGAGTCGATGACCGGTTCTTTAGCATCTCTGGAACTCAGACCTACCCTTCTTGATCAAGTTGGGGCTTCGCAGAGAGAAGACCCTCAGATAGTTGAGATTATGGATAAGCTGATTAGAGGAGAGACGTCTAGTCATCTCGCTCGATATTCTATTGATGATAAGGGTTGGCTGAGGAGAGACAGAAGGTTATGTGTTCCAATGGTAGAAGATCTAGTAAGAAGAGTTCTTGAGGAAGCGCATCGCTCTAAGTTGACTATACATCCAGGCGGAGATAAGATGTATAAAGATATGAAGCGCATTTTCTTTTGGCCTGGGATGAAGAAGGATGTGGCAGAGTTTGTCTCTAGATGTATCATTTGCCAGCAAGTTAAGGCCGAGTCAAAGAAGCCCGGTGGGCTATTGCATCCTCTAGACGTTCCACTATGGAAGTGGGAGAGTATTTCCATGGATTTTATCGATGGGCTACCAAGGTCGAGGAAAGGGAATACGAGCATTTGGGTTATTGTGGACAGACTTACGAAGAGTGCTCATTTCATTCCGGTGAAGAGCAAGAGGACCGCATCTTGGCTAGCGTCTGTATATCTTCGTGAGATTGTGAGACTACATGGAGTCCCTTTCAGTATAGTCAGTGACCGTGACCCAATCTTTACAAGTCAATTCTGGAATAGCTTGCAAGAAGCCATGGGCACGAGGTTGAATCTAAGTACTGCTTATCACCCACAGACGGACGGTCAAACCGAAAGGGTGAATAGGGTACTCGAGGATCTGTTGAGGCTTTGTATTCTGGATTTTGGTGGTACTTGGGAAGACCATCTTCCTCTTGTTGAGTTTGCATATAATAACAGTTATCAGGCAAGCATAGGGATGGCACCATTTGAAGCTTTATATGGGAGGCCGTGCAAGTCGCCTACATGTTGGTGGGAGACTACAGATAAGCTTATACTTGGGCCTGATCTGATCAGAGATACATCCGAGAAGATCGAGTTGATTCGGAGACGGATGAAAGCGGCCCAAGACCGACAGAAATCCTATGCTGATAAGCGAAGAACAGATTTGGAGTTTGATGTTGGGGATATGGTTTTTGTGAAGGTTTCTCCTTTGCGGAATGTGGTCCGATTTGGAGCCGTTGGGAAGTTAGCACCAAGGTTTGTTGGACCATTCCCTATTATAGAGAGGATCGGGCAGATGGCTTATAGAGTGGAGTTGCCCGAGAAGCTTGCCGGAGTACACGATGTTTTTCATGTCTCGCATCTCCGGAAGTGTTTACATGAATCATCAGAGGTTGTTGAGCCGAGTGTTCTGAAAGATGTGGAAGTGGAGAAAGAGGCTACCTTGAGGAGAGCTCTGATTCGTATCTTGGGGACGGAGACCAAGAAGCTAAGGAATCGAGAGGTCAAGTTGGTAAAGGTTCAATGGGGTGAAGCCGAAGAAGACGCAACTTGGGAAACCGAGGAGAAGATGCGTGGGCTTTATCCATTCCTTTTTGAGGGTACACTCTCAATCTCTTTTCTTTGTTAGCATATCTTTCTCTTTGCTATCCATGTTTATCTAGTTTATCGTGTTAATCTTGTCTTGAGAACCATAGGTAGAAACCCTTTGGATGAAACATGTGTTTGAAACATGTTATGCTTGATGGTTGCAAGTGGTTGCAAGTGTTTGCAAGTGGTTACTCGTGGATGCATTATACACGTTAGGCACTAGATCGGCTCACACACTCCTCATATTGCATATGCATGAGTGTTTATGCTTATTCATGGATGAAAATTTTTGTGTTATCACATGGATGTTGCATATGGATGTATGTGATGTGCACACATATAGATGTTATACATTATGTTAGGAATTGCATACATATGGATTCATTTCACTAACATAATTTGCATTGATGATATTTGCATTAGATAAGTACATATACACACACCTTTGCATATGTTCATACAACATTTAGAATCTTGTAAGGACAGTGATTGCTCGTGGATGATGTTTTGAGTAGATGGATGTTGGATGGTAGGATACGTCCTTCCTAACTTGAAGATTTCGGGGACGAAATCCTTTAAGGAGGGGAGAATGTAACAACCCGTATTTTCAATAACCTGTTATAACATAAATCGAGGAAGAATTTAATTCTAAAATCTGAATCAAGGGAAACGGGCTATGCCATTGCGTTCGTCTCGGAAAAATACGCGAAATAGAGTCCGAGTTTTCGAAAATCAGAGTCCATATGACCCGATTAAGGCCCAACGAAGTTTTCAGAAAATTCCAAAGCAAAAACAGATTTCAAATTCAAGTTTGAAATTGAAAATTTGGGCCAGTTTGGGCCAGGCGGGAGAATTCCCGCCAGAACACCCAAGTCGACAGCCCTGTCGACTTGGGAGTCGACTTGGTTGGACCCAAGTCGACAGCCCTGTAGACTTGGCTGTCGACTTGGTCCAGCCGGGCTGTTTAGCCTGGTGCACCATTTTGAGATTGTGTTGAGCTTGGGGGCCAGATTCGGTTTTAAGGGCTGAGATTGCAACTAGGGTTTAATCCTATGGCCTAAAACACTTGCCTAATCTATAAATAAGGCCCTAACCTAGCCCTAAATCATCATTAATCTATCCTACAACTAAACTATGGCAAAATCAATCCTCTCATGGCCTCCACTCTCTTCATAAAATTCCTAAATAAATTTCTAAGTGATTTTCCATGCATACAAGTGTTTTCAAACTTGTATGAGCATCATTAGCTTGCATTCAAGTCAAGTTTCTATATTTGCATCATAAAGGAAGAGTTTTGATCATTTTGGCTCAAGGGTTTTGCTTGCATTTTGGGTTTAATTGATTTCATAAGGGCTTTGTCATATTTTTGTGACTTCTTAAGCATTGTAAGCCCTATTCTACTTTCATACTTAAACTCTAAAGTTAAATGTATGATATGCAAGTTTATCATGTTGTGATATGCAAGTTTATATGCAAGTTTATCATGTTGTTATATGCAAGTTTATCATGTTGTTATATGCAAGTTTATATGCAAGTTTATCATGTTGTGATATGCAAGTTTTTATGCAAGTTTATCATGTTGTGATATGCAAGTTTATATGCAAGTATGCCAAGTTATGTTATGCAAGTTTGGGTTGAACATTTTGTTCATGCTATTATGTTATGCAAGCTTATCTTGGGTTTATGAACATAAAGCTTCAAGCTTTATGCCAAAGGTTGCATTTTGGCAACATGTAAGTTATCATATCTCTTATGATAACTTGCATGTGAGGCTAGATGCGAACTTATGGCCATTTCTACATGTCATTTAGCACCATGTATCACCAATATGCTAAGTTTGGTTTTATGCATGCTTTTGAGGCCTAAAAATGTAATATGCAAGGGTATGAACACATGAACATTTCATATGCCACCATGTTAAACTTGTGGCTTCAATACCTTTATGTCATGATTATGCCAAGTTCCCTCTTTCTATCCTTTATGCGCTATTGCGATATGTAAGCGATGGGATTGCGTTTGGGGTTGGGTAAACTTAAAAGACATAAAAACATAAGCTTGGGAATTTACCTATTAAGTTAGGTCTACCCATTGGGAATTTACCTATTAAGTTAGGTCTACCCAATTGCTTGAAAATTTGTAACATGTTTTGGAAACATGATGGACATGACACTTAGAAAAGATAAGTGTGACCAACTCGAGGTTGGGTCGAGTTTGTAGCGTAAACCTACCCGGAACCGACCGGCTTAACTAGTTGCTACAAACAATAGGACCCAATGTGAGAAGTTGGCCATGTTGTACCTTGAACCCGAGGTTAGACCAAGTTGTGGTGTAAAGCTACCCGGAACCGACCGGCTTAACTAGTAACCACAACAAGGTCTAATGTGAGAGGTTAAGGCGCATTAAATTAATTAATGCCTCGTGATTAGGGTCAAGTCATGGTCCACTTAATACTTAACCAATTTGGGCTTGGTAGATTAATCAGGGTTAAGTCGTGAACTCATCGTTACACTTAACCAAGTTAATCCATGATTAGCAAGAGGGTTAAACCGTACTTAACCCACTAGAAAATCCTAGCAATGGGGGCCCACTCCGCAGTAATCCCCAAAAATTGGTATCATTAAGGCCCTAGGGACTAGGCTAGGGAGGGGGCACGATTACTGGGCTGGAGGTAAGCGACCAAATAAACGACGGCCGGGTGGTACGCCGATGTAGTTCCGGACGGACTATGGTCGTGCACGTAGTCCGTATTTGGAGAAGTCACCCATGGGTACCAGTAGATCGAGACTGTGCACTCATGTTTATGGTGTCCAGGGGTTGGCACCCTAGGGCTTGATACACCCGAAGGGTGGACCCGGCACAGTTCGACTACAATTATGTTTGGGCCGTATTGACACCAACACGTGACGAGTTAGGCTTAGGGAGCCGATCGACTAGACCGTTTGGTTGGACCTTGTATTAGGGTCATTTCATGTTATTGGGCCAAAGCTTGGGCCAAGGGATCAATATTTGTTTATTCCAGTCATGTTAGTTTGCTAGTACACCTGTGGTGCAAAACCTTAATCCTGATTATGCGATGACACCTTTATCTACCTTGTTAGTTAATCATCATGCCAGTATGTAGTTATCCTTATGATCATACCTGCTGCTCATGCCAGTTAACTTTATCAGTTTACATTGATTGTAGTAGGGCTTACTCAGTCTTTTTGACTGACCTGTTTTCTTTCGCCTCTTTTCTTCCGTTCCCCCCTCCCAGGTTCTCAGGGAGGGAATATTGGAGCTTAGCTTGGATTTTCTGACCGCTTGCTTGAGAGATTTAGCTCATGTACGGTTTGACATGAAGCTAGCTATGGCTATCACTTCTTTTGGGGATTAGTACTTATGTATTTCAGTTTTTCAGTTGATGTTGTTTTATCTAGACTTGTTTATTTAGAAAGTTGACATTATGTTGTACCAGACTGGTTTTGAAATGGTTTGAAATCTTCCGCTGTTTTATCTATGTTATTTACTCTGTTTACATATATACATATGTTCTTGTTCTGCCTTGATATATCATTATGCATGTTTACCTGATTCAAACGCCCCTCCAAAGTCAGAGTGCTTGCGAGAGCCACCCTGGCGGAGGTGGGGAGTTACACCCAACGAAACTGGTTTCGTCGAATTCCGACTCCGTTTGCTCAAACAGCGTATTTTTAACCGTCAAAATACTGACTGTTTTTCACATTAAAATCCCGTACGGCCACATACTGATTTCAAAAATCACGGAAATTGAAATCTAGCAATAATTTAATATTGCGGATCCAACAAAATAAGTTTCATCGAAAACAGAGGTCGTTTTCAAAACTTGCTATTTTTAAAGCTCTAAATACCCATTTAAATATATTAATATATTTAAAAACAATTAAATTTAATATTTAAAAATAAATATTATTGTATGTATTCACAATAGAATATCATACAGCTCCTCTGGGATTTATAACTTGATATTTCCAATTTTCCAGTTATATCGATACTCAATTTATGTTGAAAAATCCTTTTATAATATATATATATATATATATATATATATATATATATATATATTTCAAAGGAATTCCATAGCGATTTTTCTAAAATTTGATTTGGATATATACCAAAATCTACACACTGAAATCCTGATTTTTCTCTTCCATTAGAAAAATATACTTCACCAGCTCCATACGCTTCTTGTTTCATAGAAATCCGATTTAAAACAAATCCTGTACATTCAGTTAAAGTTCAAATCGCCAAATTACGAACTGCAGCGCCATTTCGAGCTCGATTTTAATTATAATATAATTATACGTTCAACTGTCGTTAAAATAATATATTTGTTATTCTAATTCAGTTTTAAACTGAATTAAATATCACAGATGATCTAATTCACACTATTTTGTGAATTCCACTATTTCTGACTATTTCAAAAATTAAATATATTATTATATTATTTATTTTAATTAAGTATTCAATATTATTTAATTCTGGTCATTTTAAATAACCAAACCATTATTTAAATAATTAAATAAATTATTTATATACCGCAAAAATACAGGTCGTTACATTCTTTCCCCCTTAAAATAATTTCGTCCTCAAAATTGCTAAGGTAGAGAACAAACCCTATTGACTAGGTTAAAAATTATTTGTTTACTCTTTTAACTTCAGTTTTAACTGAATTAATTGATTTTAATTAAATTATTAATTTATTTCGATTAACCAAAAATTTCAAAAATTCTGAAAATTTTCTAACAATCTAAATTTCCGGAAAATTTCGCCAGCACCTCCTTTGTACCGGTCAATAGTTCAAACCCCAACTAGTCTCTCTAGGCCTTCCCCAATCAAAAAGAAAATCAAACAGCCAACCGGCTAGCCAAATCGGCCCATAAATCACCAAATCCATAAAAATAAACGTGTACCTTTTTGTCGGGTATATCATTAAATCCTTTCCATCTGCTACCCTGTCGGTATATACACATGCATTCCCAAACAAAATTCCAAGTTTATTCTCAAAACCAAATCATTCACATATCCAAACCAAATTCCATTTCAAACCAAAGTTCCATTCTTGATTCCAACACCTAACTCATCAATCCAATACCATTTCAGATTCCTATCTCACAATTCAAAATGATTCCACTTGATATATTATATTCCAGTTCAATTTCCAGTTAATTGGTTTCAATTCAATTCATATTTTCTTTCACATTTTTTTTTAATTTGTTTTTAATTCATACTATCTTCTTAGGGGTTTTAAACAGTTTAGTTTTTCTAAAATAAATTATTCCCTTTCGGGATTCAAAACAACTTCCTTTTCCCAAAATAATTCGAAAACAAAATCTTTGGTAATAATCCGTCACTTACAACTCGAAAATGAACACTGACGATGTGGCCATCATTATCAGAGTAATTTCCCAGCTATCGAAGCGAGTTCAATACTATATCACTTATCAAAACCATATTTAAACACCTTCATTTTGAAATCTTTTTCAAATTATCATTCACGATGCTTGTAAAACAATTTTAAAATCTCCCAGGATCTTAAAATTCTCATATAGTTAATCCACATCCATTTATAAACACTTATTTAATTTTCCAAGGTTTTAATTTCAATTCTGATTTTATTTTCAGATTAAGTTAATCTGCTTTTATATTATACGAGCTCTAATTGGTTATTGATATAACCATTTCAATTATAATCAACCAACACATCCAATATATTATAATACTCCAAATATTAATCATTAAAATATAATTTGGGTAAAAAATTCCCATTTACCCTTTTTCAAAACATACTATGTCGGTTTATCGTATTCAAGTGTTTGGTAATCCCTATCGATACAGTGGACCAAACTGATCGACCAGAATTCACAAACTACCCAACCAATAAATCTCCACAATATAAAACATTTTCATATCAAATAACAAATACGTTCACTCGTATATAAACAGTCAACTCAATCTAGGGCATTACTAACCCCATCTCTACTAAGTCACGCCACAGAGCCAAGGTAATCACTTAACCTTCAGCTCTGATACCACTGCAACGAACTGGGATTTTCGACTCCGAAAATCAACACAAAACCACCATGTTGACTATTCAAACATCGGAAATACCTGATCATTAAGAGAAAGAAGTTAGTGGGTGAGAATAAATAAGATAGAAAATTAGAATAGAAGAAGAAGATCACCACAGAACAGCATCAGAGTAATACGAATCTCACAATGGAACGAATAAAATATAATATAAAACATAACTTCGAAATAAAACTGTATATATATATATAGAATAACATTATCAGAGTACAACACTTACACACAGCAGAAATAACAATAGCTGTATAATCTTGAAGCCTCCTGCTTCAAGGTCCTCAAGTATATCTGTAAAGACCTAAACTACTTGACTGCGCGTACAAATTTGGGCACCGAAGAGTTTAGGGAAAACAAAACAAAATAAACTCTGGGTCAGTCATGGGACTGGTGTGAGTAAACTCAAATCATTTTGTTTAACTTTCAATATCCTTTTCAAAAGATAACTTAATCATAAGACCGATCCACACATAAACACGGAGAATTTTTACCTTATGATAACCCAAAACAGTTTTGGAAATCAATACTTCTCTGATATTATAATAATATCTAATCACAAGTAATTAACAATCTAGCAGAACGCTTGCATCTCACGTTCCATATATATAGTATACAAAATCAAAATCGCGGGCTCTTATTAGAGATTGGATTCCGACTATGACAAGGTATAGGATCACCTGCCGATAGTGTATCTTTAGAGGCAAATACACTGGGTTCAACAAGAACGTCTTGCAACCGGGCCCACACATGACCGACCACTCATTTCGCTTGAGTGTATCAAATGTATATCACGAACGGTTGGGAGCTACCCACCGTTTCCTGAAAAGGGACAGCATCGATAATAGATAAAAGAATGAAATGGATTTTCTCTAGATAGGTGATATACACCCTAATGGGAGCGACCCACCTAGCCATGCTGCCTGCCCGATTTTTGTCATTTCCCAGTTGATGAGGCTTGAGGTCAAAACGTATCTTTTGGAACATCTGACCACCCTTCGCTTTGAATGCCACATTGTCATACCCGCCAAATCACACATTGATTTCCCCAAAAATACAACGAGTATAGAGCTAAGAGAAA
Source organism: Allium sativum (assembly GCA_030737875.1). Lineage (NCBI taxonomy): Eukaryota > Viridiplantae > Streptophyta > Magnoliopsida > Asparagales > Amaryllidaceae > Allium > Allium sativum. The sequence goes on from CM060924.1 coordinate 483,901,345, forward strand.
CAAATTCTTCCGCCACCAAATGTAAGTACGTTTGAAGAGATCAACTTACGCGATCCGTTAGATATACTCTGTCAGCCATTCGTCCATTCACGTTTGTCCTGGGACTGGACAAACCGAAGGCACTATTCTGTAAACAGGATAGCCCTTGCATAACTCCGTCTTCAATTACCTTCATCATATTTGATCGCAACGCTAACTTCCATACAGAGTGATTTTCAAATAATGATTCTGATCCCGGTCTCTCCGTATTGACGACGGAAAAATGGTCAAAAACTTCGATAGTCGGTGATTTAACTATCAAAAAAAAATAGGTGTACAACCAACGATCTTATTTCCAGATAGAAATTCGATCGATCAATCATCAACCAACACTTACCTCTTTTAATTAAATTAATCATTTATTTATTCATTTCCCATTTCTATAAACTCAACATTTCTTATTTTCTAAATTTAGGAAATATACGTCATCATTCATTGCAAAACATTTCCATCTCTATTTCACGTATCACTGTCATTCCAGTATACTTTCTCATTAACATTTCATTTTCTATGATTAGAAAATAACTATGATTATATTTGGAAAATGTTTCCAAAATTTATTCATTTGATTTAAAAAGATGTTTAAATAAAACATCACTAAGCCAATTTAAACCATTACACTCATTACTAAATTCACTTAATCAACCTTCACTATCGAACCTTAACCATTTCTTAGTTAAAGACGAAGCCAATCAAGTTGGGGTATAACTACCTCTCAGACCTTAACTTAACAACATTTCTAACTTCGAAATAGACAAGGTTCACCTTTCAAATCTTTAACAAACTTCCTTGCAAAACTCTCGGATTCTATTTACGAATCAACTTCTTATTTGAAAACATTTATTATAACTATAGCGTTATAATCCCTACTTCTGAAATATCTAACTTCAAAGTATAACTTTTATTCCTTAATTTAATTAAATAACTAAACCACTAATTTATTAATAAATATGTAAATCTTGATAAAAAATGGAAAGTAAATATTACTTTCCCGAATTCGATATAATAAAATTCAATGTATAATTCTCTTTTTCGAATAATCTCTATTCGATAACTCCTTTTTGAATAAACTATATTCGATAACCCTTTCTTTGAATAACTAAATTCGATAACTCCTTCTTCGAATAACTATATTCGATAATCTCTCTTCGATTGATTTACATTCGATTAACTCTCTTCAAATGATTTACATTCGATTAACCTCCTTTTGAATAAACTATATTCGATTAACTCCTTTAATTTTATTCGAATAAACTATTTCTAATAACTCCTTTGGATTAACTCATTTGGATTAACTCGGTTTGATTAACTCATTTTGACTAGCTCAACTCGATTAACTCAATTTGATTAACTTACTTGATTAACTCAACTTATTTAACTCCTATCTAATAACTAATATACGATTAATTTATGTTTGAATAACTATGTTTGTTTTAACTTTATTTCGAATGGCTAATATTCGATTTAACTCCATTCACTTGACTATAGATCGCAGCGATCACAATAGTTACGCCTGATTCCCTCAGGAAAACATCCGACCGCCGTAGGTTATCTGCAGCTCTGCGAATTACGCTAGCAGTCGTATGAAATGGCAACACATCCTAAATAACTATGTTTGACTAACTCTATCTCAAATAACTATATTCGATCAACTCTAATTGAATAACTAATATTCAATTAATCCTAATTCGATTAACTATGTTTAATTAACTCTATCTGATTAACTCTAACTGATTAACTCTAACTGGTTAACTCTAACTGATTAACTCTTAATTGATTAACTCCTTTGATTAACTCTACGTTTATTCAGTTTCAAATATCGATGTTGAAATTGATTCTTACTTCTCTATATAAGTCCTGACTTATATATTCTATTTATTCAACGATAAACATTTTATTTAATTTATAAAATATTATTTATAAATTCATCTTCTCAATCTATCAGTTAGACTAGATTCTATTTAAAATCTTTGCTTTAAATCCATATCATGTTATACCCGCGTGCGAAGCACGGGTCTAAACCTTTCAAATGTAAAATTTTCCTTTTATACAATTCTAGTCACTTTTCAAGTATTTCCTTTTATAATCTGTTTATTAACCAAATAAATCCCTTTTTCATAATTCTATTTATTTATAAAATATTTTCTTTTTATAAAATCTATTGATTTTCTAAGTAATTCCTTTTATAATCTAATTATTCCTTTTTTTATTTGTTTTACAAGTGTTCCTTCCTTCTATTCTATCTATTTTTCAAATAAATATTCCCTTTCAGTTCTATTTGTAAATGTTTTACAAATATTTCTTTTTCAATTCTATTTGTAAATATTTTTCCAAATATTTCCCTTCAATCCTATCTATTTGATTTACAAATAAATATTCCTTTTTAATCTATTTATTTTCTAAATAAATAGTTTTCTTTTTATAAAATCTTTGACTTTATAAATATTTCTTCCTCAATATAACATTGAATAATTCCATTTTAACATTCCAGTATTCCTTATGGTATTCAACGTACCATATAACAATGATCGGTATCATTCAACCATAAAAAATCAACAATAGATTTCATATCACATTATATAACACAATATATAAAAAAACAATAAAATTAATGTTGAGGAACCCAGTTGGGTTCCTCCGACCTATTTCCCTGCATCCACATATGTTAATCACAAAAATAACACGAATATGAAATATACTGATAAACAGAATTAATATTCGATTAACGATTAATATATATATATATATATATATATCGTTATCTATATATTCAACCAATTAACTAGCAATTTAACCAAATAGCCAACACACAGCAAACAACCATCATTTATAGATTCAAGAAAATATTTTATAAAAATATAAATTGAGCAGAGTTAGTGAGATTTACTCACATTGGACGGTTATCGTTAAAGAATGATAATTGGTCATTGATTTGATTCAGGCGTTTAATTCCACCATAAATCCAAACGAGCTCCAATTCACTCCCGGTAAGTTCCAATATGTAGCGTCCGTCCATATGATCCTAACGGATCCAGTTTCATCAGATTCCGATCACATACGAATAAGATATTTATTCTACAAGTTTATAAGCAATTCAAAGTTATTAACTAAATTAAATAATTTAAAAATAACCCTTAATTACTCCTTAAACGTCATCACCACGTTAATCGCTCTGCTCATCACATTCTCCCTCGACGGTTTCCTGTATACACCACCATTTCCATTCAACACTTCGAGCCCATTTTCCCCTTCCTCTTATCATCAATCTCCACACAGTTGACACCATGATGATCCTCTTCAAAATCTCCTCCTCCCAGTACCCATACTACATAGCTCTACGCGACCATCAAAAATCCGTCAAACATCCTCTCAACACTTCGATCGACATATTTTTTTTAATAAAAAGCCCAAAAATTCACAACTTCATCTATTCTCCATCCTGAATCCAAATATCAACTCAAAGATCCAAATCCCTAAACAAAATTCGTGAATTCGCGAGCCCTAGGGTTACTATTACCTGCGTCGGTTCCAGGAAGGTTGGTCGAACTTGGCAAAGAATAAATAAAAATTAAGAAGAGGATGAGAGGGTTTCAAAAATATGGGTTTTAGGATTTATTACATTTTCTTTTGATTGTTTGGATTTTCTAAAATCCATGGATTTGCTGTGGAAGTTATTCCTGGCGGCGGAATTTCTTAGTTGACCAAAATGGAAAACTGATTAGGGTTAAAGGGTATGGGAGGGTATTTATAGTGTAAGTAAAATATTTCTTTATTTGATTATTTTATTTCTTCTTATTTGAACTATGCTTATATATGTTGTTTAAAAATCCCTGTGATCACATAAAATACCCAAAAATCACGGAAATGGACATGGAGCTACAGTTTGACATTGCGGACCCAACGAAAATGGTTTCGTCGAATTCTGACTCCGTTTGCTCACACAGCGTGTTTTTAACCGTCAAAATAATGACTGTTTTTCACATTAAAACCCCGTACGGCCACACACTGACTTCAAAAATCACGGAAATTGAAATCTAGCAATAATTTAATATTGTGGATCCAACAAAATTAGTTTTGTCGAAAAAAGAGGTCATTTGCAAAACTGGCTATTTTTAAAGCTCTAAATACCCATTTAAATATATAAATATATTTAAAAACAATTAAATTTAATATTTAAAAATAAATATTATCGTATATATTCAATGTAATGACCCGCATTGGCAGAGGTATTATGATTAATTTATTTAAGTATATCAATGGTGGTATAGTGAATTTAATGGTCGTGGAATTTAATTATGATGAATATTTAATTAAAATAATAAATTAAATAATATATTTAATTCTGAATGGTCGAAATGACGATATGGTGCGAACCGGATCATCTGTGATATTTAATTCAGCTTGGAATTGAATTTGAATAACGAATATATTCAATCGTCGACAGTTGAACGTTTAGTTTATAATATAATATAAGCGAGCTCGAAATGGCGCTGCAGTTCATAATTTGGCGATTCGAACTTCAACTGAATGTACAGGATTCGTTTTAAGCCAGATTTCTGTGAAGCAAGAAACGTGTGGAGCTGGTGAAGTATATCTTTCTAGTGGAAGAGAAAAATCGGGATTTCGTCGGGTAGATTTTGAGATATGTCCAAATCAAATTTCAGAATAGTCGCTATAAAATCGTTTATCGGCCATAACGGTTATTTCAAAATAACTAGATATCGGGTGTGAATTCAGACAAGGTTCTTTTGGGACATAGTGATAATTTAATTTTTAGAATTTTATTGTAATATTTAATTAATTAAATAAGCAACTTTTTATTTGGAGTGTTTGGCACCCTGTAATCAACAATTTGAGGTTTCAAAATATGAGTCAATCTACCGGTATTATTATATTTTTGAAATCATGGTACCTTACTCATCACCATGGTGTTTTCATTTCTGACTGTAGCTGCCGTACGTAAGCGGAATGGAGCAAATTGAAGTTCATAACTTTTAAAACAAATATATATTACAACCATTTCAGCTTGCGAGATAAACAAAGGTTTGGTGGTCACCTATCACCATACGCTCACGTAGAGCCACCCAAAATGAAGATCAACACCCGGACACAAAGGAAACACGTACTCTATATATACATGTATATAAATACCCCCACTTTCAATGCCTTAAGACCTAATTTGCATTCTTCAGCAAACTAGAAAATCAAAGGAGCCGCCACAAAAAAATCGTTCCTCAAACTAAAATTTCACCGGTCTTCATAAATCAAAACAAATCAAAGGAAATTTGTAAAAATCATTTCATGAATATATTGGGAAACGTTGAAAGATCCTCTTTAGCCCGATATAGGTTTGGCAGTGTTCCAACATACTCTGTTCGATGGAAAATACTTTCAGCGCCTAGGGTTTGGGAAAAAGCTGGAGTTTTGGAGTAGCAATTCGGTGTCTGGAGTTTGTATTTCGGTTGAGGGCAGAAAGTAGCATGGGTTTGCAAACTTTGGGTGGAACCAACACATAAAAGTGTCGATCATGGTATGAGCGGCACACGAGTTTCCTGGATGTCGAAATGATCATGTTGTGTTCGAGTTCTGCAAACTGGTAAGAGACGGAAAGAGCAGGGAAAGGAGAGTTGGGTGGTATTTGTATTTTTGAAATTTAATGAAGTAAAAGAGGATCGATGAGAAGAGACAGAAGGCGGAAATGGTGAGGAAGGAGTTCGGTTCCTGTTTTGAACTGGAAGGAGAAGAGTTTAAAAGGGTCGTTAAGATTAATTAAGTAGTTAAATTAAGTGTGGTAATTTCCCCTTGAATTTAACGAGAAAGGAAAAGGAGGAATTGTGAGAAGAACTTGCGGTCATGAGGTGGTACAGGGAGGCGTTGTGATGTAGAAGATAAGGGGCAACAGTAAACGTAGTAATTAGTGTAAATGATAGGTAGTGGTGCAAATTAGAGGAGGATTTAGGTGACTTCGGTTTATGTGTTTATTTTGTGAAGTGAAAAAGGGGTGAAAACGTTTTGTAGAAGGAGATGTTCTTGCTGTGTTGAGGACATGGTTCAGAACAAAGGAGTATACAAAGACTTGGTGGATGAGTTCATGAAGAAGCTGATGATGTGAACAAAATTGAAGGAAGAGCAATGCTTCATTGAAGACGCAGTTGGACTAGAATGAAACAGTTTAGTTTTTCAATGAAAGTATATAAATACATATAATATGAATGGAGTGGAACAGTTTGTATAACAACGTGGTGAAGTCCGAAGAGTCAAGTTCATATCGGGTACTGTTCAACCGAAGTAACTAGGATATGGGCATTCCTAATAGAGACTGATAGCACATTAGAGAAAGGAATCAGTCGACAGCCTCATAAAAAGAAAAGTAAATAGCATGGGACCGAACCGAAGACGCTGGGACCGTACTGACGAGATCAACATTCTGGAACTGACGGGGCGTATATTGGAGCTCATCTCAATTTATAGTGAAATAAATTGTCCGTCTAAATCAATGGCAATTATCGTTATTAAAGTTGATAGTCCAATGTGAGTAAATCTCACCAACTCTGAACAGTTTATAATTTCATGTTGTATTTTTAGAACTGTTAGATATTGGCTGATTGACTGTGTGTTGACTGTTTGATTTAACTGCTAGTCAGTTAGTTAAATTTCTATATTGATTCTGTTTAACAGAATGTATCATATAGAACTGAAAGTGATGTTATCTATATTGTTTAACATCTGTGATGCAGGGAAACAGGTTGGAGGAATCCAACTGGATTCCTCAACATTTATTTTACTGTTTTCATATATTGTGATATATGATGTGTTCTATAATCTGTTATGGATTATGGGTGTTGGAATGATGTTGATCATTTTTATTCGGTATTGTAAATATCATAAAAGACCCTGGGATGCAAAAAGAATTTATTTCAATGTATATTGAAATAAAGGGAGTTTATAAAATCAACAGATTTTGTAAAAGGAAATATTTCGAAAGTAAATAAAAAGGGAAATCATTTGTAAAGTGAAGAACTGCTACTTAAAGTAAATCTTTATAAATGAATAGTTTATTCGAAAAGAGTAAAAGGAGTTAATCAATGTTAGCTAATCGATTAGAGTAAAGTAAAAGAAGTTAATCGATGTTAGTTAATCGATTAGAGTAAAGTAAAAGAAGTTAATCAATGTTAGTTAATCGATTAGAGTAAAGTAAAAGAAGTCAATCGATGTCAGTTTAGTCGATTAGAGTTAAAGTTAAAAGAAGTTAATCGATGTTAGTTAATCGATTAGAGTAAAGTAAAAGAAGTTAATCGATGTTAGTTAATCGATTAGAGTAAAGTAAAAGAAGTCAATCGATGTCAGTTTAGTCGATTAGAGTTAAAGTTAAAAGAAGTTAATCGATGTTAGTTAATCGATTAGAGTAAAGTAAAAGAAGTTAATCGATGTTAGTTAATCGATTAGAGTAAAGTAAAAGAAGTCAATCGATGTCAGTTTAGTCGATTAGAGTTAAAGTTAAAAGAAGTTAATCGATGTTAGTTAATCGATTAGAGTAAAGTAAAAGAAGTTAATCGATGTTAGTTAATCGATTAGAGTAAAGTAAAAGAAGTTAATCGATGTCAGTTTAGTCGATTAGGGTTAAAGTTAAAAGAAGTTAATCGATGTTAGTTAATCGATTAGAGTAAAGTAAAAGAAGTTAATCGATGTTAGTTAATCGATTAGAAATAAAGGTATAAAGGAGCTAATCGATGTTAGTTTAATCAATTAGAGATAGAAGCAAATGAGTTAATCGAATATAGTTATTCGAATAGAAGCAAAAGAGTTAATCGAATATAGTTATTCGAATAGAAAGTAAAAGGAGTTAATCGAATATAGTTTATTCGAAGAAAGTAAAAGGAGTTATCGAATATAGCTTATTCGAAAGGAGTTAAGTGAAATGAGTAAATCAATAGCGTTAGTCAAATAGAGTTAATCCAATAGTGTTAGTCGAATAGAGATAAGCAAAAGAGTCAATCGAATATAGCTATTCGAAAGAGGGTTAAGTAAGGAAGTTAGTAAAGAAATATAAAGTGAACATTGTCTATTTCAAAGTTAGAAATGATGTTCAGTTAAGGTATGAGAGGTAGTTCTACCTCCACTTGATTGGCTTCGTTTTTAACTAAGGAATAGTTAATGTTCGGCAGTAAAGGAAATGGTTTGAGTTGGCATCGCGATGGCTTGTTTAAACATCTGTCTAAGTCCAATGAAGAAGCTTTGGAAATGTTTTCCAAAGAAGAAACCAGAAATGTTTTCCAATAAAGGAAACGAGAAATGGAAATGTTTTCCATTGTTAATAACGTATATTTTCTAAATTTAGAAAATAAAAATGTTGAATATAGAGAAACAGGAGATGAAAAATGAACTAAGGATATAAATGTTAAATGATGTTTGATCGATATAATTTCCATTTGGAAATAATATCGTTGTTTGCACACTTGTTTTTATTCGATAGTTAATTCACAGACTATCGAAGTTTTGACCATTTTAACGTTGTTAATATGGAGAGACCAGTTGGATTATTATCCAAAGAACCACTCTGTATTCGCATAAGCGTTGCGAATCATATATGCCAAAGGAAAGTGAAGACGGAGTTATGCAAGGGCTATCCTGTTTACAGAATAGTGCCTTCGGTTCATCCTGTTCCTGGATGACTTGTATGGACGGATGTCTGACAGAGTATTTCTAGACGATCACGTATATTGATTTCTCCAACTGTACCAAGAGTGGAAGCGAAGAAGGAAACTTCTTTTAGCTAACACATAATGTATGGTTGAGGACGTCAAATCGGTGATTTGATGGATTTGATGATGTGGCATTCAAAGTGAATCTGATGTGATGTTAAAGCGTAGCTTCTAGCCTCATCATCCGGTAAATGACAAAAATCGGGCAGGCAGCATGGCTAAGTCGGTCGCACCGAAGTAGGGTGTATAATCACCTGATCTAGAGTTTCATTTGCTTCTAAAAATCTATTGTTGATGCTGTCCCATTCGGGAAACGGTTGCTGATCCCAACCGTTGGTGATATACATTCGATACGCTCAAGCGAAATGAGTGGTCGGTCATGTGTGGCCGGGTTGCAAGATGCTCTTGTTGAACCCAGTGTATTCCTCTCTAGAGGTACACGAGCGATAGGTGGTTCCATACCTTGTCATAGTTGGAAATCCATTACCCAATACATGCTTGCGGTTTTGATTGTATACTATATATGTAGAACGTGAGATGAAAGCGTTTCTGCTAGATGATTATATATATACTATGGTTGATAGACATTATTATAATATCAAAAGGTTTTTGATATAAAGATATTTTGGATTCTCATAAAGGAAAAACCCGTTCCGTTATGCGGCGTGGTCTTATGAGATATCGTTTACTTGTTCGAACTGTTTTTAAACTGTTTTACTCACACCAGTCCCATGACTGACCCGGAGTTTATTTTGTTATCTTCCCTAAACTCTTGGGTGCCTAAATTTGTACGGGCAGTCAAGTAGTCGGGATTTTATAGATATAGTTGAAGAGCTGGAGCAGGAGGCTTCAGGATCATATAGCTATAGTTATTTCCGCTGTGTTGTAAGTGTTGTACTTTGATAATGATGTATATTCAAATACAGATGTATATTTCAAAGTTATGTTACATATATTATATGTTATTCGTTCCGCTGTGAGATTTGTGTTACTCTGATGTTGTGTTCTTCTTCTTCTTCTATTCTAATTTTCTATCTTATCTTTCCTCACCCTCTAATTTCTTTCACTAATTACCAGGATTTTTCGACGTTTTGGTTATCGACATCGTGCTTATGTCGATAACCAAAGTCGCTAAAAATTCGGGTCGTTACATTCACAATAGAATATCATACAGCTCCACTGGGATTTATAACTTGATATTTCCAATTTTCCAGTTGTATCGATATTCAATTTATATTGAAAAATCCTTTTATTATATATATATATATATATGTATGTATGTATGTATGTATGTATATAAACTTCAAAGGAATTCCATAGCGATTTTTTCTAAAATTTGATTTGGACATATATCAAAATCTACACAATGAAATCCAGATTTTTCTCTTCCATTAGAAAAATATACTTCATTAGCTCCATACGTTTCTTATTTCATAGAAATCCGATTTAAAACGAATCTTGTACATTCAGTTGAAGTTCAAAGCGCCAATTACGAACTACCGCGCCGTTTCGAGCTCGATTTTAATTATAATATAATCATACGTTCAACTGTCGTTAAAATAATATGTTTGTTATTCTAATTCAATTTTAAACTGAATTAAATATCACAGATGATCAAATTCACACTATTTTGTGAATTCCACTATTTCTGACTATTTCAGAAATTAAATATATTATTATATTTTTTATTTTAATTAAGTATTCAGTATTATTTAATTCTGGTCATTTTAAATAACCAAACCATTATTTAAATAATTAAATAAATTATTTATATACCGTAAAAATACAGGTCGTTACATTACAAATAAATTTTGGTCGACTCTTCTTTCGATTCTTCTATAACTAGGTTTCTGACTGCTATCGGCCGCTATAACGTCGATCTTCCTACATAAAACTTTTGCCTTTGATTTTATTTTGCTTTTTTGGCTTTCGTATTACGATTAAAATTTGATTGATTCCAACTTTGTGTTCTTTTATATCTAGGTTTCAATTATAATGGATATGAAAGGTGCATATGTCCTTGCAATATGATTTGTTTTAGCGATTTATGTCGATGAGTTCCTATCAACTCCTAAATGTTTTTCCATCGTTGATGTATCTTTTTTTATTATTTACTTGAATAACTATTTAACACTTTTATGAAATGTAAAGAAATTGGTTCTGGTCTTCTGTGATTTTAGGATTTTAATCTTATTTCGTAAATAGTCATTAATTTATTTTAATAAGAATGTATATCTTATCTTTAATTGCAAAATAGAAACAAATAATAGCACTAATACTTTATTTTCTACCTTTTTTGTTCCATTGTTCACATACATTGTAATGTTATTTGTTTTCAGAGGTAAGCATGTTTATCTTTTTTTTTTACATATATAACATAATCGTTTCTTTGTTCTGTTTAATTTATACATCTTCTAAAATTTTACACCTTATACATTTTCATATTTATTACAATTGTTTTTGTGCTATGTTTAATTTTTTTTACTACCCATTGCATTGGTTGATAGTGCAAGAAAGCATCAACAGTTTGAGTGGAAAATAAGTCAACATCACATGGAATCCAAACAAGTTAAGGAGTATTTTTACTTTTGCAATTGTAGTTTTTTAACTAATGAATCTTCATTTGAAACTCCTAGCTTGGAGTCATATTGAATACAATTTTTAAAATTCAAAATTTTAAAGAAAGTGTTGAAACAACAATAACAAAAATGTCCGATCTAAATAACTACCCATACAAATATATTTGCATGCATCTTCAAATTTTAGGTTTATTTAAGATAAAAGAGCAATCCTGTTATAGGTACATAAATTTTCTGCTCATTTGAACCTATGCCTTCATCCAGAGCATTCATATGTTTTAACAATTATGTGTCATTTTCAAAATGATTAAGTAGTGTTTTGTTTGCAAAATTTGGTCGCTTTATAATTTCATTTGCAAATATTATTTATGTTAAGTTGTCAATCTCATTTTTGTTTTTGGTGAGTTTAAAAGTTACTACTGTAACAAATATCACTCAAAATATTTTCAGGACGGGAACAAAATGATTAATAATTTTATTTAGCTCATGCTTAAATGCTCAGTTTGCTTTAACTATTGATCTATACTGTACAACAAATGAATTCGACATCCTTCAAAAAAAGGACTTCAGTGTCTTCTTCATCTTTAAGCTAGGTTTTCTTAACTTATTTTTACTTTCATCACGAAATTTGTAGGCATATTTCTTCATTATTTGTTATAGCCATATCTTCAATTTAAACGAAGGCTTTTTAGTACTTTTTAACCATTTTGCTTCAACTATGAATAAATATAACACATTAAAATGTATAATGTGAACTAAGTGATGTTATCCCCATTCAAATTTGTTACATAATTATTACATTCAATCATTTTCTTCTACCATTTCTGATAGTTAATGTTCACATTGCTTATATATATTAATTTATTTAATCCATTAACTAAATATATGATCCATTTTTATTTTTTTGTCAATTATTGTTCCGGTTAACCCTCTTTGTAATATGCTTCAGATTACCATGAATCCATTGATATATATATATATATATTCATTTATTTGATTCCAATCCCCCTGATTGAAAAATTAGTTACTTATAGAGTGATGAACTGTTCTTGAGTTGGTATCATTGAATGATCAAATGAACTATACATATAATATATCGTGTAATATAAAAATAGAGTTGATAATTAAGTAATATGCTTTGGCCCTACTCATACATTTATGTTTTTGCATAAAAGAAATTTAATTACATAAATTGCATTTCAGATCATAAATACATGTAATGAACATCTATTATTTGTTAAACCATTATTTTGTAGTCTCTGTTTTGTTAAATTTGGTGATACAAAATCACAAATTGATTGGAATAAATTTACAAAGAATGTAAAGTAAATATTTTTATAATGGGAATGCATTGATTGCATTTGATGAGGTGGTAGAGAAATAAATAAAGGGATTAATTTCTTCCATCTATGCTAAAGAAACGTATTGATTTACTTCCTATGTTTGCACATTTGTTGTTATGGTAATTTGCCTCCATTATATTATTACCATATGCTGGTAATTTAATTGATGACTCACATAGATTTGCACTGGCTATATATTGAGGGGTATACTTTAGTGTAAACCCATCCTGGCATGGAGTCAGTGATCCCCAATGGTGTCTCTTCTTGTTAAACCTGATTGAGGTTCGGATATGTAAACTCTTATTTTGTAATCCCTTGTAATACTCTCATGTGGAATAAAATCTCTCTCTGTTGGACTGGACGTACACTATCTCGAGAATGGTGGAACCAGTATAAACATTATATCTCTTTGTTTCTCCGCTATAGTTATTTACTATTTTGTTGATGTAATAGAATAATTGCTATCAGATTAGATTGGTGTTCAATTGGAAAATCTAGTTCCTATTTATTGCGCTTCCGCATATGCACACAAAAATCATAACAGTTTGGTATCAGAGCGAGGCGATTTGTTTTAAATTGTGCATCAATTATTTCTACAAAAGTTGGTAGATTCAGTGATGATTATGCTATTACTATTTTGGAGAAAAGGAGACTTTGGTGGAGGAGATTATGTCGAAACTGAAGAGCATTCCAATCTGGGAACTTTGATGTGATATGGAGTTTATTGTGAAGAAGCCCTCTAATATGGATGACGGAAGATGGAAGAAGACAAAGAAGAAGGCGAGTGATGGTTGAAGAACCTAGTCCACAGCAAGGTGGAGAGGTTAATATGGTCACTGCTTATGGTTCTATGGTGGAGGATCATGGTATCGACAAGGGTCTAGATGTTAATGATGCTCGAGGGATCCCGGAGATGAAGAGATCATGTCAAACAGAAGACGGATGTCGAGTTTTGAAATTCACAAAGACGATGAAGATCTTGTGGTATAGCAAGCATTTTTTTAGACCGTTGGTTGATGCACGGTGCAACTCAGGTTGTAGATGCATCTTTTGCAGGCAGTGGGTTGTGTTTGTAATTGAGGTATGGTCGTAGTCCTTTCAAATCGACTGGGTGTATCTCGTTGCCCTGAAATAGAGGTTAGTTTTAATTGAGAGAATAAATTTTTGGTCTTGGTGGTGTTGAGATTACTTTGGAATCTGCCTTTTTTTATTTTGGATATTTGCAACATTTTGTTGGCGGGTGGGGATGTAGTCTGAGCTCGTTAACAATTGTGTGATGGGGGGGTGGCTTTGCTGGAACCCATTTGATAAATATTCATTTTTTGGTGTATCTCGTTGTGAGATTTTGATTGAAGGTGGAGTTCTATTGAAGAGTTTTTTGATGAGAAGAGAATTTGGCTCAAGGTGGGGCGCTGGAGATATGTGATTTTGCATCAAGGTGGAGTGTTAAATTTGTTGGTACAAAATCACAAATTGATTGGAAAAATTTGCAAAGAATGGAAAGTAAATATTTTTATGGGTGCGTTTTTTACAGGTCCCTATTAAGTTTCAAAATATAAAAAAAACCGGTGATAAAAATAATATAGAATGCATCCTTATTTTTGAATTTCCGCTAAAAAAATTTCAGATCTACCCTTACACACCTAAAAAACTATCCAACAACTGTTTGTCCTCATTTACTCAGTCTATCGCTCCTAATATCTCGCTCAAACCTAATCCTACAATTCTGGAAAACCGTCGATCACTCCAACAGCGATTTTTTTATTTTTATTTTTTGATTTTTACGAAAAACTAGACAATTATATACATATATTACGTAAAATTGCATACATTTATACAACTAAGTGGAATAATTGCATCCATATATTAATATTATGCAGAAAATAAATTATTAGTTTTGCGCAACAATGAAGTAGACGTGCATACATTAATATAATACAGAAATAAATAATTACTTGAATGTAGGGACTATAATTTTTTTTATTAAGATTTGATTTTTACGAAAAACTAGACAATTAGATACAAATATTAATTAAAATTGCATACATTTGAAAAATCAAGTGTGTACGACTTATGCAGGATCTATAATATGGCTATGCGGAATGTGATAACAATATATATATATATATATATATATATATATCACAGATAACTTTAAATGCAGTAAAGTAAAGTAAAATAGATTAACGACACCAGGATTTTATACTGGTTCGGACCTCCCGTCCTACGTCCAGTCCCGAAGCTCCTCTTCGGAATTTCAACTAAGCAATATCCTCGCTTCACCCGGAGGAACAGGTTCACAACACTACTTGATTTGCGAGCTACAAGCTTACCCACTTGATTTCACGGGCTACAAGCTTACCCACTTGATTTCACGGGCTACAAGCTTACCCACAAGACGATTACAAGAGTTTGACCTTGAATGTGTTCTTTCTTCAACACTGATTAGTCAATGATTGAGTACACCCTTCCTATAATCTTATCCTCAAATATAATATGATGTTTGCAAAGATTAGGAAGTGGATTATCGTTTTGAATCACAAGTGTATAAAATATGCTTGGAGATTCAAACGATAATATAGTGATTTTGAGTGCTTTTGAATGCTAAGAATAATGCAATATAGATCAGAGAATGGAGAGAAGATTCGGTAATTTGAATGAATGAAAATCGATGTATTTATAATAATCGAGAAGATGCAATTGTTGGTGAAAAGTTGCTCTCAAAAGAAGTGATTATTCTTGAGAAGAAATGGATGTAACTCTTCAAGAAAGAAGATGACTTTTCACAAAATTTCAAAAAGCTGTTGACCTATAAAAATTTATAGGTCGACATGTTTTTAGCCGTTGTAATTTAAAAACCTGTTGACCTATAAAAAAGTATAGGTCGACCTCTTTTCGACCGTTATATTTTGAAAACCTGTTGACCTATAAAAAAGTGTAGGTCGACATGTTTTTGATGATATGCATAAAAAAAGGTTTTATAAGTAATTTTTGAAAGCCAAAAAGAAGTATGATTATTTGAGGATAGATTTTAACATTTATGACTCTAAATAATCAACTTCTAACCTATGAAGGCATCTCGTCTTCTTTTTGTCGATGTAGAAGCTTCTTCTTGTCATAAATCAAAATAATTCGTGAAGCTTTGACTCAACATTCTCCCCCTTTTTGATTGATGACAACATGGATTAAAATAGTTATCTCTCCTTGTATATATGCTCCCCCTGTATATAAGCTCCCCCTAAATTATATATAATCTGCACAACAGTCGTTAGTAATATTTTCTCCCCCTTTGTCATCGACAAAAAGGGTGTCCAGAAGAATTGCATAAGGCTAGTACCATAATACAAGAATAAGTAAATTGTTCGACATATTACAAACCAAACCAAGCACACCAGAAGTACTAGATAGTGGCATAATTACATACACCAGTCATAATTAAGTTTTTGAAGATAAAGAGATAAAAACGTAAAGACTATTGTGGTGGCCAGTCCGAATCACTATCTTCTTCTTCGTCTTTGTCTCCTTCCTCCTCTTGTTCTTTATTGTTTCCGTCATCATCGTCCTTCTCAACATCGTCATGAGCTCCTTCTTCAATATGCGACATTCCACAACCATGATTATGTTGGGTACTTGCTCCAGAACTAGTACCTTCTTCCGACGAGGACCATGTAAAAGTAGGAGGCATAGGACGTTTTCCGGGATCTTGTGCAAGTGTTGCTGAAGTTGAGGCACAGGAGATTGCTTCCCAAATTGTTCCGAAGAAAGACTTTAATTTGTTGAACCGCTTATCAAGTTTAGTGTCCAAGCGGTCAAGCTTATTATCGGTTCGTTTCAGTCTTGCTTCGAGTAAAAATTGATTACGTGCAATTTGCTCAAGAGTTTCTTTAGTTGAAGAAGTAGGTGGTGGAATTGTAACGTCTTCAGGCCTTTGCCTAGGGATTTGTGAAGAAGAAGTCTCCGGAGGACCTAGTTCGACATATTGCTCAAAAGGAATAATGGTAAAACACGGATCGGGTAGCTTCATCTTCTTTTTAGACGCTTTATCAATACATTTTGGTATTGAAATTTTGGACACGGGGGATCTTATTCCACAGTCCATGAGGCAACGCATAATATACTCGTTATAAAACAGATGTGGCCTAGAGCGTTTGTTCACCATTGAAATTTCGTCAAAAATCATCTCAACCCAATTTACCTTGATATTCCCAAAGATAGCGTACAATGCCTTAAAGTTTTCTCTGTAAACAACATCAAAATTTCCAGTCCTTGGAAGTAGAGAATGCATGATACAAAGATGAAGAATTCTAGCCGAGGGTCTCAAATTGACTCCTTTGGTACTTGACTTATGGTCTTCAATGAATAAGTGACTATGTTTATCACGAATATGAATAGGGCAGAAATCAGTAGTGAATTGTATACCATCAGTGTGAGATCGAAGAATTTCTGCCATTCTATCTTTAGAAAGAAAAATGTGTTGTCCACATATCACTAACCATAAGCAATCTTCTGAGTTTTGGGGTTTAAATTTCTCTAAGTTGAGATTAGCGTAGAATAGCTTTATCAAAATGTGACTAATCTCAACATTGTTGTATTCAAAAGAAAGAAGAGATTCAATACCTGCTCGGTTTGATATCTCTTGAACTTCGTAGTAGACAAAATCAGAGAAATTGATGAAAGATCCATGGTGAATTGTATAGTCTTTCATTTTGTTCCACCTTTTCACCGCTAGTGGATCCATAAGCCATTGTTTGATTTGAGAATCAATGGGTTGGATTGGTGTTTGAGAGGATGAAGTTTTTGATTTCTTTTGCTTAGGAGCCATTTTAGAGTTTAGAGAAATTGAAATTCCTTTTGAGGGTAGGATTGAGAGAATTAGGAGTAAGAATAAATAAGATTTTAACGAAAGGTTGTGAGGATTTAAAAAGTGAATCGACGTGTCTAACGGAAGGGGAACATCAATTTCTGAAAACGGTCGACAGGGTTAAGTGAAGCGGTCGACAGATAAAGGTTCTGAAAAAAAAATGAATACAATTTTGTATTTGGCCGGTCGACAAGAAATAAAGTGCGGTCGACAGATTAAAGTTCTGGAAAAAAATGGTAAAGACCATTTATAATGAGACCGGTCGACAGGGTATTGCGTGGAGGTCGACAGGAAATAGTTAAATTATAAGGCTTAAATTGCCTAGACCGGTCGACAGCGTAAAGAATGGCCGGTCGACAGGTTAATTTTCTGTTTGAAAATTAAAAACGTATTTAACCTTGACCGGTCGACAGAGAAGAAAAAGGGCGGTCGACAGGTTAATTTTCTGGTTGAAAATTAAAAACAAAAAGAACCTGATCGGTCGACAGCATATTACTAGGCGGTCGACAGGTGCTGAAAATTTTTGTTTTCCTGGTTTGTTGAGATGAATAGAACAAAAAAAACAGATTTTATTCAAAACAATATGAATTAAAAAAAAACAAATGCATGAAGAACAAATACAAATTTATTTTCAGAAAATTTAAACGATATAAACGAAAAAATTATCTCCTTGGTTCCCAAGGATTCTTTGGTTCCCAAGGATTGTATTTTCCACTTTCCTCTTTTCTTAAGTGGGACCTGCAAAAAATAAAGTTAAGTCCATGGTAACCACTTTTTATAGGGTCCTAAGAGTTAGGTCTTAGGAGTCCAAACCCATACGGGTCCGGTATCCCCTTTATACAAATAATTTGGATTATAATGCACAGTATTCAAAAAAATTTGAATGTACTTGTTCCTAATCAAACTATTATTTGTTTTAGGAACCCATATTTTTATAGATTTGACATTCTTCTTTTGAGATTTCACAATCGGTTTTGGTTTGGAATATAATAAACTAAGATTTTTCTTAGCTTCAGTTTCTTGAACTTTCTTATTTTTTCTTTTTCTTTTACCAAGATGTTTCTTGATAACTTGTTTCTTATATCCCAATCCTTGCTTGTTTGTAGCTGATTGTGAACTCTCAATAATTTTTGTCAAATTTTCTCGACCTTTGTTAAAGTTAGAAACATTTTTAGAAATGTCATCTAACTTTGTTTGTAAACTAGCATTTTCAAGGTCTAGAGATTTTACTTTAGCTTTAAGCTCATAATTCTCAGCAGTAAGAGTGTCATTTTTCTCTTTTTGAATTTCAATTTCTTGACTCAAAAGAGATAGTTGAGAATTATTATTAGATGATGATTCTTGAGCCTTTTCAAGTTCCTCCTCTAATATTTTCTTTTCATCTTTTAACATATCTCGTTCTAATTCTGATCTATTCAACATTACCTTGACTTCTTTTAATTGATGTTTTGTATCTTTAAATTTAATCATTAATTTATCATAAATATCAAGCATATCCTCAAGAGTAGGAATTTGTACCTCATCCTCTGTTGCCATAAAACATACATTTGCTTTTTCAGTGTCTGAGTCACTTTCGTTATCAGATGAAGATGAGTCTGAATCATCCCATGTTACTGAGAATGCTTTTTTCTTTGATTTGTCCTTCTTGAATTTTTTGGATTTCTTCTTTTTATCCGGACAATCTTTTTGCATATGTCCCTTTTTGTGACAATTGAAGAATTCCATATTTGAAGATGATGGTTTATTTGATCCAAACTTCTTTTTGTTGTATCAACTAGCTTTTCTTTGCTTCAAGAACTTCTTAAAACCTTTTGCAATAAGTGCTAAGTCTTCATCTTCAAAATCTGAAATGTCTTCATCTTTTTCGGCATGAAAAGCGACATTTTTCTTTTCTTCTTTTTGTTCTCTTCTAGCCTGTAAATTTGCTTCATAGGACATTAGATTTCCTATCAATTCATCTGGCTTCATGGTAGAAAGATCATTAGCTTCTTCTATGGCTAATACTTTTCCTTCCCATTCATTAGTCAGTGAATGTAGGATTGTTGAAACTACATCAAAGTCAGAATATTTTTGTCCTAACCCAATAAGAGCATGATGAATAGTTTGAAACCTTGAATACATCTCATTGATTGTTTCATTTGGCTTCATTTTGAAATTTTGGAATTGGCTTTTCAAAAAGCTATTTTTGCTTGTTTAACCTTGTTAGTACCTTCATGAGTGGTTTTTAGCGTTTGCCAAATTTGATAAGCAGTGGTACAGATACTAACACGGTTATACTCATTTTGGTCTAATGCACAAAACAACATATTTATTACTTTTGCATTTACTGCTGCTGCTGTTTTCTCAGCAGGAGTCCATTCTGCATACTCAGTAGTTGGATTAACTATTTCTTTCTGAGTAGCATTCCAAGCATCATAACTTGTTGATTGCATATAGAAAGTCATACGTGTTGCCCAATAACTATAGTTTAGGCCATTAAAGAAAGGAGGTCTTTGTGTTGATTGACCTTCAGCGTAAGTGTTAGTGCTGGTGCTTGCGTTATTTGCCATATTACTAGAATATATCAAATAACTGTGTTATGGTTATATGATAACTGCGCTCTGATACCAATTGAAAAGTCCGAGTGTGTACGACTTGTGCAGGATCTATAATATGGCTATGCGGAATGTATGTGATAACTTAAGCTATTCAATAGTTATGCGAATAAGTATTCGCAAACAATATATATATCACAAATAACTATAAATGCAGTAAAGTAAAGTAAAGTAGAGTAACGACACCAGGATTTTTATACTTGTTCGGACCTCCCGTCCTACGTCCAGTCCCGAAGCTCCTCTTCGGAATTTCAACTAAGCAATATCCTCGCTTCATCCGGAGGAACAGGTTCACAACACTACTTGATTTGCGGGCTACAAGTTTACCCACTTGATTTAACGGGCTACAAGCTTACCCACTTGATTTCATGGGCTACAAGCTTACCCACTTGATTTCACGGGCTACAAGCTTACCCACAAGACGATTACAAGAGTTTGACCTTGAATGTGTTCTTTCTTCAACACTGATTAGTCAATGATTGAGTACACCCTTCCTATAATCTTATCCTCAAATATAATATGATGTTTGCAAAGATTAGGAAGTGGATTATCGTTTTGAATCACAAGTGTATAAAATATGCTTGGAGATTCAAACGATAATATAATGATTTTGAGTGCTTTTGAATGCTAAGAATAATGCAATATAGATCAGAGAATGGAGAGAAGATTCGGTAATTTGAATGAATGAAAATCGATGTATTTATAATAATCGAGAAGATGCAATTGTTGGTGAAAAGTTGCTCTCAAAAGAAGTGATTATTCTTGAGAAGAAATGGATGTAACTCTTCAAGAAAGAAGATGACTTTTCACAAAATTTCAAAAAGCTGTTGACCTATAAAAATTTATAGGTCGACATGTTTTTAGCCGTTGTAATTTAAAAACCTGTTGACCTATAAAAAAGTATAGGTCGACCTCTTTTCGACCGTTATATTTTGAAAACCTGTTGACCTATAAAAAAGTGTAGGTCGACATGTTTTTGATGATATGCATAAAAAAAGGTTTTATAAGTAATTTTTGAAAGCCAAAAAGAAGTATGATTATTTGAGGATAGATTTTAACATTTATGACTCTAAATAATCAACTTCTAACCTATGAAGGCATCTCGTCTTCTTTTTGTCGATGTAGAAGCTTCTTCTTGTCATAAATCAAAATAATCCGTGAAGCTTTGACTCAACAACATTTATGCAAAAAGGTGAAATAATTGCATACATATACAGAACTGTACTGCATAATTGCTGAAAGAAAAGACAAAAAAGTAAATACATATAATTATAACAAGATGCATATATATATATATATATATATATATGCAAATAACATGAATATGTGCATACTTACATGAAATTTTCATAACATTTACATGTACTACATCAAAAAATTAGTACAAACCACATTTACATGTACTACATCAAAAATTTCAGAACATTTACAAAGCAGAGATGATGGTCTTTTAAAGAACAAATAATTTTGTTAAGACCCAGCTTATTGCACAAACCACATCTAGTAGTCTCTGTAGAAACAACTGCAGATTTCAATCATTCGGAAAAGGATGGAGGACCAAGCTTCAACAACACCACTACACCAATATCCGCCGAAACACTGTTATCAAAAATAGAAAATCAACATTAATAAGCTTAATGTGCAGTAACCTAAATTACAAAAACTGCTTCAGAATAATATAAATACATGCGTACAATTAAGCAAAAAACAATAATTTCTGAATATTTATATGCAAGTATTCCAGATATATGCATAGAAATATGAATATATTTGTAAAATAATATGTTTTTCTATTTGTTTGATAAAAAATTGCATACATATATGCATATATTAAGAATAAATGCATACTTGTCTGCAACTTAAATGTAATAAAACCTGCTGCGCCAATTAAATGTAAAAAATCAAAAGGATATTTTACATTGCTTGCTGGAATACAGAGTAAAAGCCAGATCTTGAAACAAATTGATTATAGAAATACTTAAATTCCAAATCTATCAAATTTGTAATTCAGACACAGTCCACTTGCTCAAGCATTTCTTCACCTTAATAACCATACTAACACCATAATCAATCCACGATTTACAAAATCCTATTTTCCTGATCTTTATCACATTAATAAGCTTAATGCGTACAATCCAGCAAAAAACAATAATTTCTGAATATTTATATGCAAGTATTCCAGATATATGCACAAAAATATGAATATATTTGTATAATAATATGTTTTTCTGTTTGTTTGGTAAAAAATTGCATACATATATGCATATATTAAGAATAAATGCATACTTGTCCGCAACTTTTTATCAGAAGTTCAGCAAAATTCCACGAGTTTTAACAATGGTTTCGTGAAGTTATGTTTTTTACAAGTCCTTGTCATATGAAAAATCGTATTTTTATGCTAATAAAAACCTAATATTTATCCTGCAAGTAAAATTAGAAAGAATAGAAAAAAAAACTCACAATGGTTTGCCGTGGACGGTTTGAGAGGCCACCGACCTCCAGTGCTTGACGCCGATGCCTGTCCTGACAAGCTGAGGAGGAAAAATGACGCCGCTGTCTGCACCGATGCCTGACGCCGTTGGAGATACGTCGAAGCTGCCGAGATTTGTGGAAGCCGCCTGGAATGATGTCGCTGCCTGGTTGATGCCGTGAGATAATTGATGCGTTTCTTGAGATGAGGAAGATGTTGTAGATGAGGAAGATGATGTAGATGAGGTTGCTGAGATGAGGAAGATGCTGTGAGTAGCAGTAGAGGACGAGAGTTGCTGAGATGAGTGAAAGATGGAGCCGCCACCGCCATGGATTTGAAAATTTTGTTTTTGTAGAAAATAAAACCCTAATACGTAACATATAGTGAAAAACACACCGTTAAAATCGAATGAGGGCATTTCCGAAAAAAAAAGCTGCGTTTTAAAAATAGGGATGAAATTTATATGTTTCAAAAGGGGAGGATGTGAGCCTAATTAACTTTAGTTTTAAGGATGTGAGACTAATTTTCACTATTTTTATAATGGGAATGCATTGATTGCATTTGATGAGGTGGTAGAGAAATAAACGAAGGGATTAATTTCTTCCATCTATGCTAAAGAAACAGATTGATTTACTTCCTATGTTTGCACATTTGTTGTTATGGTAATTTGCCTCCATTACATTATTACCATATGTTGGTAATTTAATTGATGACTCACATAGATTTGTACTGGCTATACATTGAGGGGTAGAATTTAGTGTAAACCCATCCTGGCCTGGAGCCAGTAATCCTCAATGGTGTCTCTTCTTGTTAAACCTGATTGAGGTTTGGATATGTAAACTCTTATTTAGTAATCTCTTGTAATTCCTTCATGTGGAATAAAATCTCTCTTTGTTGGACTAGATGTACACTATCTCGAGAATAGTGGAACCAGTATAAATATTATGTCTCTTTGTTTCTCTGCAATAGTTATTTACTATTTTGTTGATGTAATAGAATAATTGCTATCAGATTAGATTGATCTTCAATTGGAAAATCTAGATCCTATTTATTGCTCTTCCGCATATGCACACAAAAATCATAACATGTTTAATGTGTCAAATTATTTTGAATATGCAAATGTTTGAATCTATCTTTTTACATTAATTATTTTTGCATAAACAGTCAAAATTTAAAGTCTCCAATGAAATAGTGCATGTAAGGAAAGTGCTAGAAATCTATTATTTGTTTAATCATGATATTAGCTTTGCAAGAAAAATTGCGTAATAAAATAGGAGATAATAACTATATTGGTGTAATATTTAAAATATCAATGCATTTCTAAATTTACAGATTCTTTAATTTTACCTTTGGCATTTTGCATCAATGTTTTTAGGCTAAACAGTCAAAATTTAAAGCTTCTGATGAAGTAATGCATCTAATTAAACTGCAAGAATATTATTTGCCCTTACAAATAATGTGATATGATAACAAATCTAACTTCCGACTGATATGTCTAAAAATTTGGCATTGTTTGTTCACAACAACATTATTTGCTTCATTTCTAAAAGGAATTTGACATTTTAATGAATTTTCTTATTACAGTTGCTTTATAGCATTAAACTACAACAATTAGTATCCTTGCTTTTGCATTCTGTCTTGTTATATGTCCTGCTTTATGATTTTATTTACCATAAAATATTGGGAGTTGTTGATATGCACAAGTGAGTAGCAAAAATAAATATCTAAAGTTTCATTACCCGCTCAATACATTAAGTCACATTCCTGTACTGTTTTGTCCTAATAAAAATAAGCATGGCCACTTTGATCCCTATTCCAATGTGCGAATACACCAATATTACTACCATAATTTTTTAACTTCATAAATTTTTGTCAATACATGTTATTATGCACGCATGACTGTCAATCTTTATGCAAAATAATGCTTTGATATTTTAGCTTAAATACTAACTAAATGACATCAACTGATACTTTATTGACCATCAAATTTTGGCTACCTCATTTGTTTTATAGTTTTATATCAATATGGGAATTTCAATGGGATTTTTTTGTATTATTTTAGCTTTAACTCGAACTAAAAAGAAAAATTTAGTTCGGCGGTTTTTTTTAATGCATACGGAAAAGTGAGAAGTAGTGGAGTTTTGTTGGCTTTGGGCGAGTGAGTTTTTTTTTCATTTACTTAGCCAAATGCAATAAAAAGGGTTTAATTGTTATCCAAATCGTTTTATATTTTATTTATTCTCTAAGATTAATTTCTTGCACCTCTCTATGTAACATTAAGGGTTGTGATTCTTTTAGTAATACCTTTTCTAACATTTGTTAATTTTACACCAGAATTTAATACTAAACACTAAACTTTGTGATGTAATTTGACATTTCTAACAGATAGCGGTAAACCATTTTTTAATTTACTACAAACAAATTTTTTTAACATTTCGAACATGCAAATTTTTCTTTGAAATATTAAAATATTTTTTCTTTAACTTCTCATTGAACATTTGACCTCCTTATTAGCAAACAAAAATTTAACAATTTTCCTATTTTATTATTATTCCAAGAAAATGGAGGATTTTATATTTGGCCTAAGCAAACACTTTCAAATTTTACCAAAAAGGATTTCTTGGGGATTACAATCTTTCTTGGTTTTACGATTCTTTTTTAATATTCTATTTGCGATTTGATGAAATTAGGAGTCTTGATTTATTATCCATATTTTATATTGCTTTTAAATGTTTTGCAACATTTTTGATAAAAAGTGAAGTACATTGGAAAACTAAAGATACCTTATATTTTATTTAAAAAAAAATTCGGTGTGTTGCAATGGCATTTTTTTTTGTTTGTTTATATTTTTCAAAACTTTAACCAAAATATTGAATCATCCTGACTGATTATTGTTTAGGTGGTTGTTATTTGAAATTTATGTAATTATTATACAGTTTTTCAAAGCAAATTGATTTTTGGTTCTGACTCAATCTTCTATATGGCTGCTATCAAAATTGTAACTATAACCATTCGTTCAACTGTCTATTTTCAAACTGAATGTACATCTTTCATAAGTACAACGAAAAAATAACCCATATTGATATATATGAAAAAGTCATTGATTTACCAATTTTTTGGTTGTTGTTGGTACTAATATTCAATGTTTTGAACTGCAAAAGGCATACGTGAGGTGTTTTCGGGTCCATAAGGCGAGGCGTAAGCCTTGAAGCATTGAGGCATAAGTCTTTCAGGTAAAAGAAAAGCGCTATACATATACTTAATTTTTAATATGGAGTAACATTAAGCGTCAAATAGTAAGTAAAAACCATAAATCATCAAAGCAATTCAAACAAAATACAATCATCGTTGCACATTTAATATAAATTGCAAAAGATCAAATGATATTTTCCTTCGGTGCATATGATCACAAAATCCATAGAGTATTTTTTTTGAATTTGTAGAATTCGGTAAATCTTTGATCCACTTCCATGCAATATCACGTTTGCTCATTTTAAATTAAGTTAGCCAACAATAGAAATGAGGTGGATACCAAGTGCCAAAGACTCTCGTACTCAAGCGCGAGAGGACTTTCCAGGTCAGTCTCCCATCCCAGTACTATTCTCATGGCTTTCCGGACTCTGGGGGTAGTCGATTAGTGCGCACAGCCTTTCCCTCACATATGTGAAGAGGCTAAGACTCGAACCTGCGCGCTCCAGATTACCAGCCGAGTAACCTTACCGTTGCGTCAGGCGCACCTCAATGACGAAATAATTACAATGGCTTTTCAATAAAAAAAAGACAGTAAAAAAAAGATAAAAAAGGTCTCCTAAACCATAGTTTTTTTTTTTTTTTACTTTTTTTGCTTTTTTACGCCTCAGTTGGTTGAGGCTTAAGCCTTAGAGGTAAAACGCTTCTTGAGATGCGCCTCAAGGCGTTTTCTCCAACGCCTCACCTCGAGGCACGCCTCAGGCGCGTTTTTTAATACACTGCTGATATTCAATGTACCCTCTTATATAGTGCTCCAATGTATTTTTTGTAAATATTATACAATGAAGTAGATTCGTTGTAAAAAAAAAAAGCAAAGAATTGGACAATAGGCACCCAGCAGTAACATATTTTGTATTTCTTTTACTCTACCTTAATTTATCTCCTATGTATGTAAGGATTATATTTATAGTTTCTATTATGATTTTGATGATGATAATGAGGAATTCTAATCCACCATTAAAATTATTTTACATGGATTCTTTTAAAACGTTAATTGATCGATAGACAGTCGGACACTGAAAAATATTGGTTTTCTTATATATTTTTTTCTCAAGCTAATTTTAGTCACATATGTTAAAGAGCATGTTATAATGCATATTTCGTAAAATAATATTAGTACCTTAGGTTCTTTGTAAAATCAAGCTGCAATAATTCAGCAACCAAATTATATAAATATGCACATGAAAAAAACTGACTTACATAGCCATGTTTCTTGCTTCTATTCTACCATGAAATTTTCTAAGATTTTATTTTCTTACCATAAATTTTTCATTTCAGCTCTTTTTCGCATACCAATTCACAAATCACAAATTTGACAACAGTATTTGTTATATTTTTGTTACTATTTTTGATGATGATAATGGAGATATCCAATGCACCACATTGATTCAATTAGAGATATTTAAGTTGATGTAGATTGCTTTAACCGGATTTTTTTGAAAGAACAAATAAATTTTGAGGTAAATTACTTGACATCAACTTTTCTATGTAATACAAAGATCATATGGAGTTACAGTGTTTTTAAAATAACTTTGGGAATTTTTCCTACATACGAAAATTAATGTTAGGATAAATTTTCACGTTGAGCCAAGGGTGGCTAAAAACCTCTTCATATTGTCCGTTCACCGATGCTTTGTCGGATTATTATAATTGAAACAAATAAGAAAGTTTATTATCCATATTTGTTCATTTGGTATTGGTCCATTGCATTATAATTGACCATTTGAGATGTTGCAATTTAATGGTTGTTTCACTCCAATGCATGAAATTCCACAAAGAAAAATATAACTGAAAGGGTACAAGAGATACTGTAAACTAACATGGTTTATTTAAATATATCCTAATAGCTAAACTTTATATTCTTCCTACAAATTATATTCAAACAACTCTAATTTTATGGGAGTTGATTTTCATTTTTAATGCAGGGAATTGTAGGGAGTTCATATTACACAATAGTGAATAATATCTTTTTTTCAACTTAACTGTGCTAGCCATGAAAAATACGAATATAAAGTATCTCAAAATACTTTGTTCTGTATGTAATATGTTTCCAATCCCACTTACATGATTTGCAAAAATGTATGCATGTTTTCAACAAATATATGTAATATGTTAGACAATGCGAATTCTCTAATGTATGCCAAGGCATGAATTATCTTATACATTAATGTCTGTAGTGAAGTTTACAAGCGTTTATGGTTATATTCAATGATTGTTTCTACTTCTACCACTGGTGGGTGAAAAATGTTTGCAACAATGAGTAGAAAGCTGGTAATTGTGCTTTCAAGAAAAAATTAATGAAGGGATATGCATCACCATATAAAGCAGGCATTTCACTGCCTCCTTTTTAAATATTTTTCAAATTTGGAGAGTGCTTTAACACGCGTTGCATTTTGATAAGTTTGATATGAAAAAGGAAACTCACAAAAGCTATAAAGCATTACCAAATATTTTTTGCACCTGATTTGAAGAACAAAATTTTCATTACATTTGATTAATTGGCTTAATGACTTAGTTATTTCTGTCCAAGTTCACAAATATTTTTCTAATAGTGCTATTGCATTATTTGGAGGCCATTTTCTTCATAATAAGAAATGCTTAGCATATTAAATTTGTGATTCATTGACATTGCAAGGAATTTCTATTGAATACTTGAAAGTATGAACATATTCTATGCTTTCTTCGAATTATGGTTGTGACAATGTAATATTTTAGACTGAACCTAGGGTCGTTCATTCATTAATTCAATGCAGAATGGAAGACAAAATATTGTGTGTTTCTTAATATGGGAGTTGTCTTTATTTTTATTTGCTACTTCGACTTAAGTTTCTTTTCTATATCATTTGAATTTATATATTGAGAAAATCATGTACATGATATAGATTTAACTATGAAAAGAAAATCATGTATTTTAAAATGGACACATGTTGTCAGGTGCTAGATAAATTTTATAATCTGAGTGATGGGGAAAGGTTTAAATAAATGCTAAATGGTATGAAGTAACAATAATAGTTTGCAATTTTTTGGTTTCATTTTTATAATTCAAAAATTTGTGTTATGTTTTCTTTCGCTAATTAGATATGTATCCTAAGGAAACTAAGGATGACGATACATCTACCATTTGAAAATTTTAACTTTTTCCGCTAATCGGATATGTATCCTAAGGGAACTTAGGATGACAAAGTATCTTCCATTTGAATTTTTTTACTTTAAGCTTGAACATTCACTACTCAGAGATGTATTCCGATCACTTATATGTCATGCCACTACTAAATATCAGGATAATAATATCTTATCTCATGTTTGTGAGATCTCTCTCTCTCTCTCTTTATATATATACATATATATATATGTATATGTATATGTATATGTATGTATGTATGTATATATGTATATGTATATCCTGATTTGTGATGAAAACAGTATGGATCTATTTTTACATTTAAGTGCATTTAACTTTTACTATTAGTGACTATTCCAGAAAGTATATAGTGAAAATATGGATTAAAATTTGATAAATTATTCCTTTGTCATTATTCATCGACATATGTGTGAGATCCAAAAATATGATTTAGAGTTTAACAGGTCATATTTTGCTCCATCAAGACAAATGGATCAAATCAGTTCAACTCGCATGTTAACTCAATACATTCTTAGTGGTAATTCAATTAAACCAATCTTCAGTAGTTACAAACCATCAAGACGAGCGGAGATAATTTGGGTACTTATTTTAATTTAGCATTTATATTTTATTTCATTTTCTAAAACAACCACCCTTCTTTCCCTTCGTTCGTCCGCAGTTGTTTGCAACTATTTAGTGCAAATTTTCATTTATGTCGAGGTGCTACGTTGGCATTGTATATTTATTTGGCCCAATCATCTATTATATTTAAGGTATGCATCTGAAGTTATGTTCAATAGAAAAACTATCACCTATCACTGCCAAAATATAGTCTCTTGGGTATGCTGTGAACATTGCCTTTTATTTGCACTACACTGGGAATGTTTAGACCACTCCTCCATATGGTTCAATAATACAACTATTTTATGTTCTTTAGGATATCCCTTATCACCTTGATAGAGATAACTTTCCCTTCATAGTAGACCCAACAATCAAAAATGCCATGGGCTTAAAACATTGTGCAAAGTAAGATGTTTTTAGTAGATCTGTATGTCATTTAATGTTATTTTGTCATTTACTGAACATTGTACGAATGACTGCAAAAGTTGGAAAAATTATTTTCTAATGTCGCGTGTTATTAGGAGTGCATAAACAACTTAGAGATTTAAATAGGTTGCAGCCACTAATGCAATACTTTCAGGTGCTAAAACTCTTTGAGGACTATACCTATTGAGACAGTCTCAAGCAATGGGTGAAATTTGTAATGAAGTAAGCATTTGCATTCAAAAATAACCTTTGACATAATTCCATCATTTATGCATGAGAATGTCTAAAGTACAAACCCCTATACAAACCTTCACATTCTTTGTGTGCTAACGTTCAAAAATGTTATTTGGGAATATCATGCACTATATTACCATCAAAGAATATTAGTTTGCAAAGAATGCATTATATTTATAAGTAACATTTCACCAAAACAGATAAAGTCCATTATTGTCTTTCTCTTTTTTTATCAATGTCGCTTTCACTTAAAATGTTAGTCATTTTAAGTCTGAGACAGATAGAAGAGATGAATATTTAGAATGGGAAGTTACTGCCTTACAGAGGATAAATTTTATCAGTATAAAATAAATGGTACATATCTATGCTCTTTATATGTTGTTTTTGGGTAAAATTCATTGTTTTACTTATTTTTCTCCATTGTTTCTAGGTAGGCTTTGTTTATATTTTGCAACAACATACGCTTGCTTTATGCTGCAAATCCTGGGGTTAGCGGCAATATTATTGTTCTTCGTCTTGCATTTCTTTTTGTATTAAGTTATCATGAAACTTCACACATATTTTGATTTTGTGCAAGCTTATTCACAAAAGGTGAAGATGCTTTTTAATGCAATGTTATTTCGATATTCTTGACATGTGCGAAGAATGACAAGTAACCCAATCGTTAAAAGAGATCATAAGGACTGGAAATGGAAGCAGTAACAATTACATTAGTTCAAAGTTTTACAAAACCAAGAGCTGCTTATACAAAACATAAATTTCTAATTTCAAAATCCAATTAGTTCAGGTGGATTTGGTAGTGTAAAGAGTGCCTTCAGGGGGAAAAAAAATGTAATCGCCGTTGTCCTGTTATCCTTTAATATTCATTGCCTTTTATGTTGC
Organism: Allium sativum; assembly: GCA_030737875.1. Classification (NCBI taxonomy): domain Eukaryota; kingdom Viridiplantae; phylum Streptophyta; class Magnoliopsida; order Asparagales; family Amaryllidaceae; genus Allium; species Allium sativum. The sequence goes on from CM060924.1 coordinate 483,932,466, forward strand.
CCATGCTTATCCTTTTATGTTATGCCAGCAATTATTGGGTTATCAATTAGTACGGTGATTTCATAAAAGTTAATTTTACTTTTGTTTCACAGTCTCAAAACTTCAGCCAACGGTATTAACATCCGTGGTTATGAATTTACTTTTGCAAGCCACGAATTTATCCTAGAACCGAATCATAATTGATGCATACTTCTTGAGTGTTCTTGTGTTATATGAAACCCATTTGCATAACTGTTGCGAACTCAGAGTAAAATAACCCTTGGACAAACAAAGGTTATACAGTTATCTATGTCTTGTTTAATATATTTTGAACATACAAGACTAAAATGTATGTTTTATGCAAGATGGATTTGTATTTACAATCAATGTGAATACTACTTAAATATAGTAGAAAGAAATGTACCCGTATTTGTTTGCATTGTATATGTTGTTGCGGGATTTAACATAATATATAATAGCTGCTTTCATACTATGTATACTAATAAATTTACCATCTATAGGACATATTTTCATACAATATTCAGTTTTTACTCTTAAGGCATTTTACAATGCAGGTTTTCCTTTAAAAATATAATTTGTATGTCGCTGTATAAATTTTCTTAGTGATATTTGTTGCTCTTCTTCCTTTGGATGTTAATATGTATTACTGAAAAATAGAGGTTAACAATTTTTAGTTTAACTTCTGCGAACATCATGTGGCAATCACTTCTTGCCAAATAAATTGTAGTAGTTTTTTTAACTTTATCTGAATTTTAGTTGTCTTTGATTTTTCATCCCTTTCAACATTTGTACCATGTTTACCAATCACTATTGCATACCCTTTTGCTACATACCCATTATTTTGTTTTTCCATAAATATGGTAAATGTTAATACTTTGAACAGGGTTCCTTTGCTTAAATTACAAAACCATCATTTTGGTTTTATAACGTCCTTTTACTTATCAGGCCTAAAATCTTAATAAATACCCATATGCACCATATTATAATTTTAGGTTTTACATATATAGTTATTTATATCTACATTTTTTGTGATTTTTGCTCGATTTTTTAAATTTTCAGAAAAAAGCGCTAACAGACACCACAACTTTATCTGATCAACTATCATCGGAAGCATTACCTGAAATCTTTAAAACATTACTAGAACTAATGTTATATTTGTTGTTTTTAATTAATTGTCATGGATATTGTATTTATACATGATAAATTCTGTAAGGACCGTTGATTGAATCGTTTGCAGATGACTTAAATATACTATGGGACATTGTAAGTGGCAGAGTGACCTTGCTATCACAATCCGGTGAGGTCCAGCCCTTAGTTGTACATATAACATTTTTAAAAAAAATAAAAGAAAAAAAAAGTATTTATACATGACACCGTTACATTATACAAAACTTCTTAAAATCCACCAACATAAACATGCTTCTGTTGGGCTAACAGTTATATTTATCAATTATATACATTTGAAGTTGTAATTGTTCAAAACTCTTTTAGTTATTCTATATCTCATTTTCACTTTGGTTGCTAAATTATTACTTAACTATATGTTTATATGCTTATCATTTATTTTATTTGATTATTATAATAATGTGGTCTCTTCCGTGCTATAAACACTTTAATTTAACAAGCTCTTTATAACTCATTTCCTTTTTAATGTTGTAACATCTATAAACATTTCTATAACGAATGATATAATATCTCACCCTATCTTTTTTTTAAAAAAAAAACCTTCGTCTCTCTTTATTTTTTAATTTTTTTACTTTATGAAGTCAAATACATCGATGTCATTTTTAATCTTTTCGATAGTTGTTATTCATGTAGCACTTTCTTTCAGTTGTAAACGTAAATATAAATTAAACTACATTATTTTTATCATACCCGGGTGGTGATAGCTATCTGCTTGAGTTTTAGAGTACTTTTAAATTACATACTAAAAGTTAGTACAAGTCATATTTTGGTTTTAGGAGGATGTGCTCTATGAGTTTTGATTTAATGATTAAACATTTATGAAATACGAGAATAATAGGTTTTTCCTATTGCCACTTGAAATTAAAAGTGCTATATATTTTTAAATAAAAATCAACAATAAATGCCTCAAAAAGTTAATTTTGAACAGTGAATTCAAGTGTTGTTACCGTGATTTCTATATAACCCGACATTGCCTTTACAAGGTAGAAGGTTTCAATTAACCTTAGAAATTAGCATGTAATATATTGCTTCTCTTAAAAATTCCATTTGTTATGATTCTCCATGCAGCATTTTCTAAATGACAAATTTCTACTATTTTATTTCTTTGCTTTTTTCCTTGCCTGTTTAAAATGTAAAACCCATACTTATCAAATGTTAATTTCTTCTTCAAATTTTATGACATTGATTAAGCTATTTTCCTAGCATTTACTGATTAAGAATTAGTAATATTATGAAGTTTATTATGGTAATGTAAACCTTAGGGGCTTCCATTAATTTCAATAACTCTGTGTAGTTTTTTCTAATAACCCTCTCTTTCTACGGTTGGATTTAGTTGTAATCAACGATTTCTTGAATACCCGTGTGCAAAGCATGGGTTCACACTTGTATATACTAACAATATTGCTCAAAATCTATGAAAAGATGAATGCTATGTTTACCAATCATTATCTCAGTTTATACACTATAATACTCTCTTTTTTATTGTCAAAATTCTAGTTTGATATATACCTGACCGTCGCTAAGCCCATCATAAAGAACATCCTCTATCATTGATTTCACTATAGTTATTCTTCCTTGGTTTCCTTCGTCTTTGTGATATGCTATAGTGCTGCAATTGATTATCAACATTTTATAAGTCTGTTTTTATTCAAAGCTTACAATGTTACAAATATAAAGAAAGAAAACAAGTTACAAATCTTACTTCTCATTTTCCTTGAATTTGAAGGAAGTGATAATTTTGTTGTTGTTGTTCTTTAGTCAATAATTTCAGGATAGGGCTTTTTGTGATATATTTGCTTTTGTAACCTTTTCTTGTTGGCGAATATCTATCAATATCAATCATCTCTTTATTTTCAGGTGCTTCAGATTCAGTTTTAGTTTCCTCTTCATAATCAGTTCGTTCATTTTTCTTCTTCTTTTTCTTGTTCAGTTTGGTCACTTTCTTTAGTTTCTTCAGCTTCTTCAACCTCTTCAGCTTCTTCAACCTCTTCATCTTTTTCACGCTACATATCTTCTTCAACTTCGTCATTTTCATCTTCAACGGCTTCTTTATCTTCTTCAACTTTTTTATTCTAATTTTCTTCTACTTTTGTTTTCTTCTTGTTATATTTTTTTTCTTTGATTTATTTTGTATTGGGATTCCGAATCAAATTTACTAATTCGTTTGTGGTTTTTAACCCTTTGAACTAAAGATCTGGGTTTTTTCATTGTTTTTGCATTCTCGGTTAGGAGTTCCTTTTTTTCCTTTGAAGTTTTGTGTTTATCCTCTTGTTTTTTTACAGTTTCGAGGGCTACACCATTTGTTGTGTCTTTTTTTTCTTTCCTTGCTGCATCATCAGCATTTGATGTGTTACATTAAGATTAAATGTTGGTGGTTCTACTTCTTGTATTTGTTTTGATACCAACATTGTTACTTTCTTTCTTAGCTCTACCACAAAGGCTTCAACATCCCTTCTTTTCTGCTATTCAATTTCAAATTCTTCTTCTTTCTTCTTTATTTTCTATTCCAAATCCTTGTTATACTGCTGCAAAGACTCTACTTGTTTGTTCAGTGTCTCTTCCAGATTATCTGTTGATTGTATATCCATATTTTCATTGGTTTCAATCTGAAGATGTTTATGTTGGGGCCTTTCTTCAAGAAGAGCTTTTTCACCTTCTGATATGTTTCTCAATTCAACAAAAATCTGTATAATAACATATATATAAATGACTTAGTAACACCTAATAAATTAACTAATACTATGTGTGATTATCGTTCTCCATTTGATGCTATATCTAACTATCATTCTTCAGAAATAAGTACATTTAATTTTTTTCTGCATTAACAATAAATGTAACTATCATTTAAACTATGAATATATTATAATAACATGACTACTGTCAATATATTATATGTATCTATTTTGTTTATGTGTTAAAATATACCTTTTCGTTATCCATATTTGCCAAAATATTTCTTGATACAACCTTCTTTAAGCTTGAAATATTCCATCTTTCAAATCTTGGCAATGTTGAATAGTAGTTTGGCAACGGGATATCAAACTGACATGCTCGCATAGAAAAAACTGAAAATAAAATTTTATTTGTTAAAATATATAATATGTATAATTTAATTTATAAAAATAAATGCATGAATATAAAGTTAAAATGATGTACTTACCATTGGAAGCATGGAACAACCCGACACGTTCTTGGCTTTGTTTTAAAAGCCGTCAAAGATCTAATCAAAGAATAATGGATTGAAACTGGCCAAGATATTAAAACTGGCCAAGTTAAAAAGAAGGTGATCATTGCAAGAATTAAGATTAGTTTCGGAAAATCGGTTTCATTTTAAGTTTTTTTGTTTCTAGCATATTATTTATTTTAGAAATTGTAAGGTATTTGGTGATGTAACGACCCGTATTTTCTGCCTATTTATTTGGATTATTTAAATTATTTTAATTATTTAAAATATTGGTTTTAATTTAAATAATTGAATTTAACGATTTATTTGGAATATATTATTTAAATAAATAATAAAATAATATTTTATTTCTTGAATATGGGGAATATGTTGAATTTGTTGTATAACGTGTATCAGCTAAATATAGAGGGTCAATATTGTCTGTATTGAAAATATCGACAATATCGTTTATTTAATGACCGTTAAGCGTATAGTTTATAATTTAATTAAATAACGAGCTGCAACGGCGCGGCAGTTCGAAAATTTGAGTTTTGAACTTCGATTGGCCATACGTGTTTCAAAATAAGTCGGATTTCCTCGAAACAAGAAACGTTCGAATCTGTTTGACGATATCTTTCTAGTGGCAGAGAAAAATCCAGTTTTCATCGCGTATATTTTATTTTATGTCCAAATCAAAATTTGAAAAGGTCGTCATGGAATTTCCTTTATATATTATATCATTATTTATATAAATAAAGGGGTTTTTAAATTTTTATAATATCGATTTGGCTTCAAACTCAACCCGGGCTATTTTATCTTGGTAATATACGATATTCTGGTCAGGTATGGCCAATTTCAATATTTTAATAATATTATATTAAGGAATTTTTAAATTGGTTTATTTTCTTTGAATTGGGCAGTTATAAAAGGGCCTTTATTCAAGCGACCTCAGTTTTCAACGAAACAAATTTTATTGGGACCGCAGCAGTAAATTATTGCTAGGTTTCAAGTTGCGTGTCAACTGGGGTTAATTTGTGAGCGTGGCAAAATAAAATACAAATAAAAACGACCATTTAGATGTGAACGAGGGCCATTCGGGAAAACGAACTCGGAATTCGACGAAACAAGTTTCATTAGGACCGTATCGTCAAATTATGCTATGCCGTCCAATCGCATCACGAATGAGGTTCGTATGTGAGCGCAGTAGCGAATAAACAACGTTCGAAAACGCGATAGGTACAAAATAAAATATCGTTAGCCAACGTCGCTCGTCATGTCGACTTAAAATATATTTTTCCCACCTTATATAAACCCTCTCCATCAACATTTCCAGCCAAACACCTATTTCCATTTTGCAATTTTACAAAAAAGTCCTTAAACACAAAATCATTTGTTTCTTCCAATCCGTGATGAATTCGAGGGGGGTTCCAAAGTGAAAGTGGTAGATCGGGGTGTTGTCTAGCTACTGAGAAAAGTTGGGGGTGATCGGGCGACTGTGGTGGCCGGAATTCGCGATGAATAGCGAAGAAAAGTATTCGTTTTTAGCCTAAATTACAAGGATTTGGTTGATTTGAGGGAACGGGACCTTGGGGTTTTTGTAGAGGAGAGTTTCAGCTTCGATTTGGCACTGGTCTCAGGTCTTATAGTTGCCGATGGTCGGAGAATTTGGTAGATGAACGGAGGTGAAGGTTTTTGGGTATCTTCAAAAATTAATGATCGAGTTTGGTTGAAATTCCGGCGCTGGGGGGTTTATTGGCGGTTGGTGCCTGAGGGTAGGTCGTAGAGGGGTGCACGGCGGTCTGAACGGTGGTGGTGACGGACATTCTAGTGGTGCAAGGTGATAGCAGTCCGATTGGTTACGGTTTCCGGTCGAGGCAGTTTTCACGGCGGTGGAGGGCTCCTAGAGGTGGGGGACTGATGGCGGATGGGGCTCACGGTGGTGGGGTTCTGGCGGAGTGCCCAGGTTGGCGACGTGATCACTGGAGGAGGAGTGGCGGTCACAAGTTGAGATCGTGGTTTCTGGCGTCGGGTTTTCACGTTGGGAACATCGGGTTTGAGAAGAGCCAAAAGGAGGAAACCACGTTTGTTTTAATCCATGATGACGTGGTAGAAATGACGCTAGTCAAGGTAAATGATTGATTTAATTAATTAATTAAATGATTAAATAGTTTGTTAATTAATCATTGAACATATATAAGCTTAAAATCGTGATAACTTTCTCATACATTAATGAAATCTGACGAAACTGGATCCGTTGGGATCGTAGGGACGAGACCTAGACGATGGCACTGACTAGGCTCCGATCTGAAGCGGTTGAAAATTCAGCTAATTTTGAACGTCCGTTCCAGATTAAATGCAACAAACGCGTCCACCGTCAACAGAAATGAACTGGTGAGTTTATTCTCACACCTTCTGGAATTCTATGATGTGGTGAATTCATATTAAAATATAATCTACCTTTAAAAAAATAAATTGGTTGATTGGTTGCCGTTGACTGTTATGGTTGATTTGATGCTGTTATTTAGATTTAATCGATCATATGGAATTTATTTCATATATTATCATGGAATGTTATAACGAGCTGTGATGCAGAGAAGAACAGGTTGGAGGGATCCGACTGGATTCCTCAAATATTATATGTTGTTTGTTTGTTTTATAATGTTGATATTTGAACTGGTTGAACCCCATATGATAATAAAACCTGTTTGAGCATGATGGTTGAACCTGTGTTGTGTTTAAAATCAACCGACATTGTTGATTTGGTAATTGGCAGTGAATGGCCTAAAATGTGTTGTTTTAGACGTCGGTTTTACCATTCGGTGAAACGACGCAGTTTTAAAGTTATAAATTATTTTATAACTAAATTGAAGCTTTCCAGTTATTTTATTTAAGTAATTAAATAAGAAGTTTATAAATATATATATTTTAATCGAGATTATAAAAGAGAGTATTTAAAATGTTGATGTAAATTAAATCGTATGAGGTACACGAGTTCTAAAAGTGGAAAGCCAAAGAAACTACCTACATGTGGGTAAATTGGGATAATTGTTTTTTTAAAATAATTAAATAGTGAGTTTATAATTGATTAAGCTATCTAATTAATTTAAAAAGGGGAAATGACAAATGATAATCAGTTAACTGCTAAGTGAGGTGTACGGTCGATGAAAAATCAACCGTCTTTAGTTGAAATTAATAATTGAAGTAATTTGATTTAAATATTTTGAATATTGGTTAAAGTTCAACGAATGGTGTTAAATAAACAGTTAATCTTCGACTAACTATAAATTAAGAAAATTCTTGAAATATGAAGTTGATTCTATTTAGTGAGCTTTCAAAAGTGATAATTACACTATTTTTAGTCAGTAGTAAAGTTAATAACTATATTTTGATATAGTTAATATTAAAGTCAAATTGTTGTTTTAATTAAATGATGACATTAAACATTAAAGAATTGAAGTGAGTGAAACGTTGTAATTTGACTAAGATTTTCAAAACGTAAAAGGAAAAATCCATACCATTGGGTTGTGTTAAATTTTGGGAAATGGAATTTGAAATTTAAAACCCAAGTAATGAGGTCTTATTATAAAGGAAGGTAGTAAGCGGATTTTAGTTGTAAACCCAAGATTAAGTGGTTATAAGAAATGCTCGAATAAATGGAAAAGGATTAGTGGATGCGGGATTTCATTAAAATCAAAAGGTTATAAGCGAAATTTTGATTTAAGTAAAAAGTGGTATTATTAGTAAAGACTTACTTAATTAAGCAAATTAAGTAAAGAGATTTATCGAATGAGGATTTCAAATGTAAGAAATGGTTTTGTAAAACCAGGTTTGAAATCGAAATGGTAAATAAGATTTTGGTGAAATGGTTAAGTTACAAACTGGTATTTATTCTGAGAGAAGAACGTTGTCGATCAAGGTCTGAGAGGTAAATAAATTGTAACGACCCGGAAATCCGTACCAATTTGAGCTGACTAATATCGTACACATTCAACTCAAAGTGTACAAAAATTCAGACCATTAATAGAAAGAAATTAGAGGATGAGATAGAAAAGATAGAACTAATAGAAAAGAAGAAGAAGAAGAAGAAGAAGAATAACACAGCTGAACATAATCAGAGTAAACACGAGTCTCAAAACGGAAATAATCTCTAAATACAAACGGTGAAGTCTTCTGCTTTTAGCTCCTCCAAATGTATCTGTAAAAGCCTGAAACACTTGACTGCCCATACAAATTTGGGCACCCAAGAGTTTAGGGAAAACAAACAAAATAAACTCTGGGTCAGTCATGGGACCGGTGTGAGTAAATTCCAATCATACGGTTTAACTTTGAAAATCCTTTTGAAACAAAAGGATAATAGTAAGACCAACCCACACATAAACATTTACGGTTTTTACCTTACTATAACCCAAAATATTTTGATATCAAAATCCAGTGATATTATAATAATGTCTAATCAAGTAAATAACCAAATAGTAGAACGCTTGCATCTCACGCTCTAAATACATAGTATAAAATAAAAAACTGCAGGGTGCTTATTGGAGATTGGATTCCAACTATGACAAGGTACGGGACCACCTGCCGATAGTGTATCTCTAGAGGGGAATACACTGGGTTCAACACGAACGTCTTGCAACCCGGCCCACACATGACTGACCACTCATTTCGCTCGAGTGTATCGAATGTATATCACTAACGGTTGGGCTCAAACCACTGTTTCCCGAAAAGGGACAACATCGAAATAGATTAAAGAAGTAAAAGGAATTTCTCTAGATAGGTGATTACACACCCTAATGGGAGCGACCCACATAGCCATGCTGCCTGCCCGATTTTTGTCATTTCCTGGTTGTGGAGCTTGAGGCTACGTCTATCTTTTAGAACATATGGTCACCATACACTTTGAATGCCACATCGTCAAACCCACCAAATCACTAGTTGATCTTCCCAAAAATATTACGAGTATAAAAGCTAAGAGAAACGAATTTCTCCACCACCAGACGTAATATCTTGAAAAATCGTCTTATGTGACCGTTAGGAATACTCTGTCAGACATTCGTCCATACAAGTTGTCCTGGGACTGGACAAACAGGAAACACCATTCTGGAATAGGACAACCCTTGCATTTCACTCCATCTTCAATTGTCTTCAGCATAATCAAATTCGCAGCACTTAGACCTATACGGAGTGGTCTCAGATAATATATCCAACCGGTCTCTCCGTATTGACAACAGGGTTAAAACACTTCGATAGTCGGTTATTTAACTATCGAAGTAAAACAAACATTCATTCAAATATACAACTAAACATCACACAACCACAAGCACTTTTTATTTAACATTTATTTTCCCGTTTCCCATATCTTCCCAGATTCTAGAAAATATACGTTATCAATGTTCGAAAACATTTCCATTTTTACCACGTTCCTTATTTCTGCACTTTAGAAATTTACATATTTAAACATTTGGAAAAACTCTTTCAAAAACCCCCTAATTCTAAACTTCTCGTTAATCGAATCATTTTAGTTTAACTCAAATTTTCTCAAGGAAATACCTATTTTCAAACCGTTTACTTTCTCATCGTTATACACTTTCCAATATAGATATCATTTCCCAATAAGAATCTAGACTCGTTTTACAAATCCTAATTCAAATATAACCTTATTCCAAAACATAGGATTTTAAACATTACGCTTTATTTCATAAATGTCTTTCAAAATCAATTACTTGTTTTAATATACTTAAAACAAGTCGTCACCTTTAAGCCTAATAAAAGTTCAATTTCTGTTATTTAAAAGTACTAAAAAAAATGGATTTTCCCTTTTAAGATCGAATACTTTTCTAATATGTTTCACGGTATTTTAAATACCAGTTTATTTCATGGCTAATGTTATGAACATCTCTAACAAACAACAATCAATAATGGATTATATAATGTAATCTAAAAAAAGAACAATATAATTGTTGAGGAATCCAGTTGGATTCCTCCAACACTGGATTCCTCTAACCTGTTTCCCTGCATCCACAGATGTTAGTTAACACAAATAATAAAAATTTCATATAGATATGGGATATTAAAATAAATCGGATCAATATTTAACCAATGTTATAACGGTATCTATAATTACGATCAATTTATAAGAAAATCATCCAAACAACCATCACACAACATTCAATCATTATTTATCACTATTAAAATCTAATTATAATATTTAAAACAGAACAGAGTCAGTGAATTTGCTCACCTTTGCGCGTTAACCGTTAAATAACGATTTGCATCCGTCGATTAAACCAGGCGTTTTATTCCGCTATAATTATAACGTTCTTCAGACTAGTTCTGTTGCGTAAACTGTGTTCGTATGATTCCAACGCGACCGACTGCTTGTCAATCAATATTCTTCGTCTGTGTCCCACTGCATTCGTATGAAATTCTCCTCTTGTATTCCTGCTCGAAACCATGAACTAAACTGCACCTCTTCTTTTTATTATTGGTAACAACTTCTTTTCTCTCTTCATAAAATATTTCTTTTATTTTTATTTATCGATTTGGGCTTCAGCCCAACACTATCCCAATCATTCGCTATCCCCACTTTGTAGCTTATCTCCTTGTAATAAGAATGCCAATCACTAGGCAGATGTTCGCAAGCCAGATGAAAGATTGTCCCCAAATTAAAATACAATGTACCCCATTTATAAGACGAACAAAATTCTCCAGCAAAGTAGAATTCAATGTGTTCAAAGAGCTTTCATTCCTTATTTAAAACTCTCAGTCTTCCTAACTTAGAGCCTCCGTTAATTCCATTCGCCACTCTCTCTTAGATGCTCCCTTTACCTCACACACGTCCACTATGCAGCAAGCGATGCAGTCCATTTCAACAGTCCTCATGCCTTGCCGGACCAACGTCTTTCTCATGCCAGATCCAAGTACCGTTGCTTTATCTTACAGTGGCATACTTCATGCGAACTACCTCATGTTTTGTTGCTTCCCATGTAATGCATGCCTCGTTACTTTCACCCTAAACCAATCCCTTAAAACAACAGTACTTCCCCTCCTGTACTCCTTTCTTTCCAAAAATTTGCTACAGACTACACTTTAAATCATGCTCCCTCGTCCTTTTCTATCCTCAACAAAACTGACGTTCCACTTCCACCATTTTATGTGACATCACCACTTTGATCACTTGTCAAACCCATATGTTTGCTGCTGTGAACTGAAGTACGCCCACTACTTTATCAAATACCCACCCATGTTCATCTTCAGCTGTTACATCCACCTTCAACGTTTTGGGTCTTAAGGTGCTTTACTAACTGGCCTAAACGTGTCCACATACACCCTGCGCCTTCTTGCTAATCCACATCTAACACCGTACCCACCACTCAGATGTCGACGTGAAGACCTTTACACGAGCTCATCAAACACTGTTTCCTACGAACGAACTAGCAGCTTCTGACTAACCGCAACCGTTTAGTAATTCCCTTTCTCCTTTCTTCGTTGGCCAACTTTGAAGTACTCCATTGCAAACTCTTCATTTACGACCCTGGTAGCTACCTTCTACCTCTCTCCGTCATGCTTGCGTGCACAGTTATTGACGGGAAAAATTTTTGTTTTGATTTTTGAACCGTAGGAAAACTCACAACATTGTTTTTCTGAACCAGGAAATGAACGAATTTTTGTGTGTATTTATAAAGGAGAGGAAGTAGGATAAGATCAAAGTCTTTATCCTAGACCGTGCGAGATTTACAGCTACCTGGGGATGAAGTTATAGGACTGTAGATTTGAAAACTCACGGCAGCCTTGATTTTGATTGTTTTAGGCTACTTAGGTTAACTGTTTGATTAGAAAACACAGAGGGGTGCGTTAGTACATTAACAATATCTACTCTAAGTCTTAGGTGTATGGTTCACATTAATTATGAAAAGAAGAGACGGACGAAGCTTATCCCGTAAGGAATGCAAATATATAATGTATTGCGTCTGATATTTCTCTTTAAGTATTTTTCCTTTGTCTTGTATGACTTATTTACTATGGGTACAGCTTAATACTATATTCATACAATGATTTTCTTAATGTAGCATATACAAGTAATGTCACCATATCGCATACATGTCATTCATTTATGTAAAATAGTATTGGGTATGGTTTAGTTTGCTTCAACAAAAAGCAATAGATAGAAAAGAATACGCAACGATATTTATTTATACATATGTTTTTGTCATATATTAGATATTTATTAAGGGTTTCTGTTACACAAAATTACTTTCATGTTTGAGCCGCTACGGACAGAAATAAGAATACATCGTGTCCAGCAAGGAGCCACGATCCCAAAAATATAATAATATCGATAGGTTAACTTATATTTTGAAACTCCAAAATATCGATATAGGGTGCAAAATACTCCAAATGAAAAGTTGCGTATTTAATTAATTAAAAATTACAGTAAAATTCTAAAAATTAAATTATCACTACGCCTCAAAAGAACCTTGTCTAGATTTGAAACCGATATCTAGTTATATCGAATAAACCGTTACGGTCGATAAACGTTTCTATAACGACTATTCGAAAATTTGATTTGGACATAACTCGCAATCTATAACACAAAATATTTATTTTTCACTTCCATTATAAAGATACCCAACAGATTCCAACGTTTCTTGTTTCCCAGAAATCCAACTTATAACGGGTCCTGTACACTCAGTTGAAGTTCAGAACGTTAAATTACGAACTACCGCGATATAACGGGCTCGATTATATTTAATATATATTTTTATACGTTCAACTTCATTTTAATTAATATATAAACCCACTTATGTTACAAATTCAATATTTAAACTGATTAAATATCCAAATACAAACTGATAAAAATGTGGGACATTACATTCCTTTCCCCTTAAAATAATTTCGTCCTCGAAATTGCTAAGGTAGGAAAAATGCTACAATCTCTATTATAAACAGGTTAAAAATCTTTTATTTAATTCCTTAAATTCAGTTTGCAACAGAACCGATTAATCTTAATTAAAAATTAATTCCTTCTTATTAACAAATACTTCCAAAATTTCTGAAAATTTCCTAACAGCTTAATTTTTTTGGAGAATTTCGCCAGCATCTCCCCTGCACGGCTCAGTCGGTACTACCATAACTTGCCACTCTAGGCCTTCTCCAATCCAAAAGAAAATAAACAGCCAAGTGGCTTGCCAAATATCTCAAAATTCTCATATCCAAATTTAACATAAACTTGTACCTTTTTGTCGAGCATTCAACTTTATCTCTTGCTACCAATTCAGCCTATACTCCAGAATTCCAGTTGATCTCCACTCAGTTTACCTTCAATTTCCATCAATTCGCTTTTACGAGCCAAATTTCATTTCAATCTCCAATTCCAAATGATCATCAAACAATCCAATTCCATAACCCAACTTGGTTCCAATCCAATATCTCATTTAACAAATTCTCTTACTTCACCAAGTTTAATTCTATTCCAATACGATTTCCACTTACTTGGTTTCAATCTGACTCCAGTTTTATTCAACTTAGTTAAATTTTTATTTATTTACTTCATAAGTAAACTTTAAATTTCAGAATTCAAATTCCTGGGATTTTTTTCAAATCAGTCTGAAATAATATATATTTACATATAATAATAGAAATTCAAAACATTTGAATTTTCGAACAACTTATTCCAAAGAAAAATCTTTGGTAGTAATCCGTCACTTAGAAACTCGAAAATGAACCCCAATGATGGCACGCACATCGTCGGAATTATTTTCCAGTGATCGAAGTGAGTTCAATACTATATTACTTTCAAAACTTATTTTTAAACACTTCCATTTCAAAATGCTTGGAAAACAATTTCAAATCTCCCAGGCTTTTAAATTTCCATATATTTTATCCAAACACTCTTTTCCAAGTTTTCATAGTTTATTTCAATTCTGGTTTAAATTCAGATTTATTCTATCTAATTTTATACAAATTATAATTGGTTATTTATAACCATTTCACTTTATAATCTTATTTGATTATAATAATATGCAACACAACCATATACATTCTAATAATCTCAAAATTTATACTTCTTTTTATATCAAAATATATTTAGGAAAAATTATTTATTTACCTTTCTTCAAAACAATACTGTGTCGAATTACTCTGTTCAAGAGTTTAGAAACACCTATTGATACAGTTTGCAATCTAGTATCGACCCAAATTCATAAACCACTCGCCAAACCAACCAACACAATATAAAATAGTTTTTATATTAATTTACAAATACGCGCTCATATAGATACACATCCTACTCAATCTAGGGTATTACTAACCCCATCTCTATTGAGTTACGCCACAGAGCCAAGGTAATCACTTAACCTTATGCTCTGATACCACTGTAACGACCCGAAAATCCATACCAATTTGAGTTGACTAATATCGTACACATTCAACTCAAAGTGCACGAAAATTCACATCATTAATAGAAAGAAATTAGAGGATGAGATAGAAAAGATAGAAATAATAGAATAGAAGAAGAAGAAGAATAACACAGTTGAACATAATCAGAGTAAACACAAATTTCACAGTGGAACGAATAAAATATATTATATAACATAACTTTGAAATACAAAACTATATTGTATATACATACCATTATCAGAGTACAATACATCATATCACAGCGGAAATAATCTATAAATACTAACGGTGAAGCCTTCTGCTTTTAGCTCCCCTAAATGTATCTGTAAAAGCCTGAAACACTTGACTGTCTGTACAAATTTGGGCACCCAAGAGTTTAGGGAAAACAAACAAATAAACTCTGGGTCAGTCATGGGACTGGTGTAAATTCCAACCCTATGGTTTAACTTTGAAAATCCTTTTGAAACAAAAGGATAATAGTAAGACCAACCCACACATAAACATGGACGGTTTTTACCTTACTATAACCCAAAATATTTTGATATCAAAATCCAGTGATATTATAATAATGTCTAATCAAGTAAATAACCAAATAGTAGAACGCTTGCATCTCACGCTCTACATACATAATACAAAATCAAAGACTGTAGGGCGCTTATTGGAGATTGGATTCCAACTATGACAAGGTATGCGACCACCTGCCGATAGTGTATCTCTAGAGGGGAATACACTGGGTTCAACAAGAACGTCTTGCTAACCGACCCACACATGACCGAGCACTCATTTCACTTGAGTGTATCGAATGTATATCACCAACGTTTGGGCTCAAACCACCGTTTCCCGAAAAGGGACAGCATCGAAATAGATTAAAGAAGTAAAGGGAATTTCTCTAGATAGGTGATTACACACCCTAATGAGAGCAACCCACATAGCCATGCTGCCTGCCCGATTTTTATCATTTCCTGGTTGTGAAGCTTGAGGATACATCTATCTTTTAGAAAATTTGGCCACCATACACTTTGAATGCCACATCGTCAAGCCCACCAAATCACTAGTTGATCTTCCCAAAAATATTACGGGTATAAAAGCTAAGAGAAATGAATTTCTCCACCACTAGACGTAATATCTTGAAAAGATCATCTTATGTGACCGTTAGGAATACTCTGTCAAACATTTGTCCATACAAGTTGTCCTGGGACTGGACAAACAGAAAAAACCATTCTGGAACAGGACAACCCTTGCATTTCACTCCATCTTCAATTGTCTTCAGCATAATCAAATTCGCAGCGCTTATGCCTATACGGAGTGGTCTCAGATAATATATCCAACCGGTCTCTCCGTATTGACAACGAGGGTTAAAACACTTCGATAGTCGGTTATTTAACTATCGAAGTAAAACAAACATTCATTCAAATATACAACTAAACATCACACAACCACAGGCACTTTTTATTTAACATTTATTTTCCCGTTTCCCATATCTTCCCAGATTCTAGAAAATATACGTTATCAATGTTCGAAAACATTTCCATTTTTACCACGTTCCTTATTTCTGCACTTTAGAAATTTACATATTTAAATATTTGGAAAAACTCTTTCAAAAACCCCCTAATTCTAAACTTCTCGTTAATCGAATCATTTTAGTTTAACTCAAATTTTCTCAAGGAAATACCTATTTTCAAACCATTTACTTTCTCATCGTTATACACTTTCCAATATAGATATCATTTCCCAATAAGAATCTAGACTCGTTTTACTAATCCTAATTTAAATATAACCTTATTCCAAAACATAAACATTACACTTTATTTCATAAATGTCTTTCAAAATCAATTACTTGTTTTAATATATTTAAAACAAGTTGTCGCCTTCTAGCCTAATAAATGTTCAATTTCTGTTATTTAGAAGTACTAAAAAAATGGATTTTCCCTTTTAACATCGAATACTTTTCTAATATGTTTCACGGTATTTTAAATACCAGTTTATTTCATGGCTAATGTTATGAACATCTCTAACACACAACAATCAACAATGGATCATATAATGTAATCTATAAAAAGAACAATATAATTGTTGAGGAATCCAACCTATTTCCCAGCATCTACAGATGTTAGTCAACACGAATAATAAAAATTTCAAGTCGATATGGGATATTAAAATAAACAGGATCGATATTTAACCAATGTTATAACGGTATCTATAATTACGATCAATTTATAAGCTAATCATCCAAACAACCATCACACAACATTCAATCATTATTTATCACTATTAAAATCTAATTATAATATTTAAAATAAAACAAAGTCAGTGAATTTACTCACCTTTGCGCGTTAACCGTTAAATAACGATTTGCATCCGTCGATTAAACCAGGCGTTTTATTCCGCTATAATTATAACGTGCTTCAGATCATTTCAGACCAGTTCTGTTGCGTAAACTATGTTCGTATGATTCCAACGCGACCGACTGCTTGTTAATCAATATTCTTCATCCGTGTCCCACTGCATTCGTATGAAATTCTCCTCTTGTATTCCTACTCGAAACCATGAACTAAACTGCACCTCTCCTTTTTATTATTGGTAACAACTTCTTTTCTCTCTTCATAAAATATTTCTTTTCTTTTTATTTATCGATTTGGGCTTCAGCCCAACACTATCCCAATCATTCGCTATCCCCACTTTGTAGCTTTTCTCCTTGTAACAAGAATGCCAATCACTAGGCAGATGTTCGCAAGCCAGATGAAAGGCTGTCCCTAAATTAAATACAACGTACCCCATTTATAAGACGAACAGAATTCTCCAGCAAAGTTGAATTCAATGTGTTCAAAGAGCTTTGGTTCCTTATTTTAAACTCTCGGTCTTCCTAACTTAGAGCCTCCATTAATGCCATTTCCCACTCTCTCTTAGATGCTCCCTTTAACTCACACACGTCAAATATGCAGGCAAGCGATGCAGTCCATTTCAACAGTCCCCATGCCTTGCCGGAACAACGTCCTTCTCATGCCAGATCCAAATACTGTTGCTTCATCTTACAGTGGCATACTTCATGCGAACTACCTCATGTTTTGCCGCTCCCCATGTAATGCATGCCTCGTCACTTTCACCCTAAACCAATCCCTTAAAACAACAGTACTCCCCCTCTTGTACTCCTTTCTTTCCAAAAACTTACTACAGACTACACTTTAAATCATGCTCCCTCATCCTTTTCTATCCTCAACAAAACTGACGTTCCACTTCCACCATTTTATGTGACATCACCACTTTGATCACTTGTCAAACCCATATGTTTGCTGCTGTGAACTGAAGTATGCCCACTACTTTATCAAATACCCACCCATGTTCATCTTCAGTTGTTACATCCACCTTCAACGTTTTGGGTCTCAAGTTGCTTTACTAACCGGCCTAAACGTGTCCACAAACACCCTGCGCCTTCCTGCTAATCCACATCTAACACCGTACCCACCACTCAGACGTCGACGCGAAGACCTTTACACGAGCTCATCAAACCCAGTTTCCTACGAACAAACTAGCAGCTTCTGACCAACCGCAACCGTTCAGTAATTCCCTTTCTCCTTTCTTCGTTAGCCAATTTTGAAGTAATCCATTGCAACCTCTTCATTTATGACCCTGGTAGCTACCTTCTACCTCTCTCCGTCATGCTTGCATGCACAGTTATTGATGGGAAACATTTTTGTTTTGATTTTTGAACCGTAGGAAAACTCACAGCATTGTTTTTCTGAACCAGGAAATGAACGAATTTCTGTGTGTATTTATAAAAGAGGGGAAGTAGGATAAGATCAAAGTCTTTATCCTAGACTGTGCGAGCTTTACAACTACCTAAATTGAGGCTTGGGGATAAAATTATAGGACTGTAGATTTGAAAACTCACGGCAGTCTTGATTTTGATTGTTTTAGGCTACTTAGGTTAACTGTTTGATTAGAAAACACAAAGGGGATCGTTAGTACATTAACAATATCTACTCTAAGTCTAAGGTGTATGGTTCGCATTAATTATGAAAAGAAGAGACGGACGAAGCTTATCTCAGAAGGAATGCAAATATATAATGTATTGCGTCTGATATTTCTCTTTAAGTATTTTTCCTTTGTCTTGTATGACTTATTTACTATGGGTACAACTCAGTACCATATTCATACAATGATTTTCTTAATGTAGCATATACAAGTAATGTCACCATATCGCATCATGTCATTCATTTATGTAAAATAGTATTGGGTATGGTTTAGTTTGCTTCAACAAAAACAATAGATAGAAAAGAATACGCAACGATATCTATTTATGCATATGTTTTTTTCATATATTAGATACTTATTAAGGGTTTCTGCAAAATTACTTTCATGTTCGAGCCGATACGGACAGAATATAGTCGTGTCCAATAAGGAGCTACGATCCCAAAAATATAATAATATCGATAGGTTAACTCATATTTTGAAACTCCAAAATATCGATATAGGGTGCAAAATATTCCAAATAAAAAGTTGCGTATTTAATTAATTAAAAATTACAGTAAAATTGTAACGACCCGGGAAAAAGCGACCTTGGTTATCCGATATATAACACCTATCGAACAATCAAAAGTCGAAATTACCGGATAGTCCAAGAAAGAAATTAGAGGGTGAGGATAGATAAGATAGAAAATTAGAACAGAAGAAGAAGAACACAACAACATCAGAGTAACACGAATCTCACAGCGGAACGAATAAAATATAATAGACAACATATCTTGAAATCAAAGTAGTATATGTATATCATACCATTATCAGAGTACAACACTATCATCACAGCGGAATAATCAATAGCTAGAAAAATCTTGAAGCCTCCTTCTCCAAGCTCTTCAAGCATACCTGTAAATCCTGACTACTTGACTGCCCATACAAATTTGGGCACCCAAGAGTTTAGGGAAAACAAAACAAAATAAAACTCTGGGTCAGTCATGGGACTGGTGTGAGTAAATTCCAATCATTTGGTTTAACTTTTCAAAATCCTTTTCAAAAGAAAAGATAATCGTAAGACCAATCCACTCATAAATACGGATGGCTTTTACCTTACGATAACCCAAAACACTTTGGAAATCATATATTATCTGATATTATAATAATGTCTAATCACAAGTAATTAAAATCTAGTAGAACGCTTGCATCTCACGCTCTACATATATAGTATACAAATCAAACTCGCGGGCACTTATTGGAAATTGGATTCCGACTTTAACGAGGTATGGGACCACCTGCCGATAGTGTATCTCTAGAGGCGAATACACTGGGTTCAACAAGAACATCTTGCAACCCGGCCCTCACATGACCGACCACTCATTTCGCTTGAGTGTATCGAATGTATATCACCAACGGTTGGGATCAGCAACCGTCTCCCGAATGGGGCAGCATCGATAGATTTAAGAAACAATTGGAATTTCTCTGGATAGGTGATTATACATCCTAATGGGCGCGACCCACATAGCCATGCTGCCTGCCCGATTTTTGTCATTTCCCGGTTGATGAGGCTTGAGGTCATAGCGTATCTTTTGACAGATCACACCTCCATTACTTTGAATGCCACATCGTCATACCCACCAAATCACAAATTGATTTCCCCAAAAATACAACGGGTATACAGCTAAGAGAAACGAATTCCTCCGCCACCAAACGTAAGTACGTTTGAAGAGATCAACTTACGCGATCCTTTGAATATACTCTGTCAGACATTCGTCCATTCACGTTTGTCCTGGGACTGGACAAACTGAAGGCACTATTCTGTAAATAGGATAGCCCTTGCATAACTCCATCTTCAATATATTCAGCATACTTGATTCGCAACGCTTATGCTAATACGGAGTGGTTCTCTGGATAATAATCCAACCGGTCTCTCCATATTAACAACGTTAAAATGGTCAAAACTTTGATAGTCGGTGATTTAACTATCAATTAAAAACATGTCGGTGTGCAAACAACGATATTATTTCCAGATGGAAATTCTATCGATCAATCATCATTCATCATCAAATTATCATAAATTTACCCTTTTCCTTATTCTTGTTTTCCTATATTTCTTATTTACTATATTTAGAAAATATACGTTATTAACAATGGAAAACAATTCCATTTCTCATTTTCTATATTCAGAAAACATTTCTGATTTTCATTTGGAAGACATTTCCAAATCTCCTTCATTGGGTTTAAACTGATGTTTGAATAAACATCGCTATGCCAACACCAACCATTTCGCTCATTAACTAAATTCACTTAACCCCTTTCACTCTCGAACCTTATCCACTTCTTAGTTAAAAACGAAGTCAATCAAGTTAGGGTATAATTACCTCTCAGACCTTAACTGAACAACATTTCTAACTTCGAAATAGACAAAGTTCAAACATTACTCTTTAAGAAACTTCCTTGCGAACTCTCGGATTCTATTTATGAATCCACTTCCTTTACTGAATCATTTGATTATAACTGTAAATGTTATAATTCCATGCTTTCAAAATATGTTAACTTAAATATATTTCCATATCTTAATTTGGATAAATAAACAACCAACTACTTTATTAACAGATAATTAAAACTTGATTTGAAATGGAAAGTAAACATTACTTCCCTTGATTCGATATAATCGAATTTCCATGTATGATTCACTCTCGAATAATCACTATCCGATAATTCTCTTTCGAATAAACTATATTCGATTCCCCTGTTCGAATAACTAATATTCGATAATCCTTTTCTTCGAATAACTAATATTCGAAAAATCTCACTTCGAATAAACCATATTCGATAATTCTCTCCTTCGAATAACTATATTCGATTTAACACACTTCGAACGAACTATATTCGATTACTCTTCTCGAATAAACTATATTCGATAACTCTACTTCGAATAGGTGATATTCGATTAATTCCTTTTTTGACTAACCCTACTTAATTTACTAATACTCGACTAACTCGACTTAATTAACTTCTATTGATTAATTACTATTTGATTTAACACCATTTGCTTGACTCTAGATCACAGCGATCACAATGGTTACGCCTGATTCCCTCAGGAAACATCCGACCGTTGTAGGCTATATGCAGCCCTACGAATTACGCTAGCAGTCGTGCTAAATGGAAATTCATCCTTAAATAACTTTGTCTATTTTTAACTCTATCTCGAATAATTAGATTCGATCAATTCTAATTGAATAACTAATATTCAATTAACCCTTATTCGATTACTATATTTGAATAACTCTAGTTCGATTTGACTCAAAACGATTAACTCTAATTGATTAACTCTAACTGATTAATTCTAACTGAATAACTCTAACTGGATAACTCTAACTGAATAACTCTAACTGGTTAACTCTAACTAACTAACTCTAACTGTTTAACTTTACGATTTAACTCTGACAGTTTAACTTCAACGGTTTAACTCTAACAGTTTAACTCCAACTGTTTAACTCTAACAGTTTAACTCCAACTGTTTAACTCTAACAGTTTAACTCCAACGGTTTAACTCTAGTTGATTAACTCTTTTGAATTAATCCCTTTGACTTTTCTCTTTTGAATTATTCCTTTGGAATAATTCCTTTGAATTACTTCCCTTGAATAGATTCTTTTTCTATTCGTTTACTCAACAAATAACTATTCTCTTTTCACTTCTATTTATTTAACAAATAAATATTCCCTTTAACTTTTCTATTTATTCAACAAATAAATATTTCTTTTAACTTTTCTATTTATTTAACAAATAAGTACTTCTGTCAACTTTTCTTTATTCCCTACATGAATATTCCCTTTTCAATTCCATTTGTAAATACTTTTACGAATGTTTCCCTTTTTATTTCTATTTGTAATCGTTTCACAAATATTTCCCTTCTATTTGATTTCACCAATATTTTCCCTTCTATTTGATTTCACCAATATTTTCCTTTCTATTTGATTTCACCTATATTTGTTTTTTTTTACAAATGCTTTGATTCTATAATCATTTTCTCTCATGAAATTCTCTTCCTTTTATATATAAAATCTATTGATTTTATATAAATAATTTATTTTCAAAATAAACTTTGAAAATCCCTTTTCACTTTCTAGTATCACTTATGGTATAAAAATACCAAATCAAAAGGTTCAATCATCATCCAAACACACAGGTTCAACAACAGATGATATAACACATCATATATCAGAATATATGAAAAACGGTAAATAAATGTTGAGGAATCCAGTTGGATTCCTCCGACCTGTTTCCCTGCATCCACAGATGTTACACAATATAATTCACATCAATTTCATTTCAATATGAGGTATTCTGATAAACAAAATCAACATCGGTTAACGATATATATAACTATATCGGTATTTTCAATCAATTGACTAGCAGTTCAACCAAACAATCAACACTCAGCAATTCAACCAATAATTATCAGTTCTAAAAATACTTTATAAAAATATAAAGTGCTCAGAGTTAGTGAGATTTACTCACCTTGGACGGTTTATCGTTGAATAACGATAATCGGTCATTGATTTGGTTCAGACATTAAATTTCACCATAAATCCAAACGAGCTCCAATCCACTTGCGGTCAGTTCCATTGCGTAGTGCTCGTCCATACGATACCAACGGATACTGTTTCGTTAAATTTCGTTAATGTATGCAAAAGTTATGCTATTTACAATATTTACCTAATTTAAATGAATATATATTTAAATTATTTTTATCTTAATTAATTTCTAATTGCGTTATTAGCCAAATTACCTTCCCTGCCCTTCTAAAAAATCATACTTTCCCATCTCTAGCCATATCCAAATTTTTTTAAAATTGAAAAACCATTTTAATATTAATTTAATTTAATTTTAAAATAAAATATTTAAAAATATTCATTTAATTATAACTTAAAATTTTTAACCCGGATCAAAAATCTGCTTCCACTCATTTTAAAGTATTTTCCGATAAGAATCCAACGGTCCTTGTTTCGTGGAAATCCGACTTGTTTTGAAAAAGTTATAAGCTTTTAAAGTTTATGGTTAAAAATTACGAAAATGCCCCTGGTCTGTTTTAAATTCAAATTAAATTCAAATTAAATTTTAAATTTAAATTTAAATTAATCATCCCATCCGTCGGATCAGTTAGGGATAGCCAGGGAGAGCAGGAAACTATATTTTCCAAACTCAAGCCTTAGACACTATCATCTCTGTCACCCTTAGAATGTTCTGATATTTATTTTTACAAATTCTATTTTAATATATATATATATATATATATATTACACAAATAAATAAATAAATATTATTTAAAAACTTACCCCGCGAAGCCCAAGCCTCTGCCTAAGAGTCCCTAGCTCCCCGTCTTGCCCTCCTTTCTCCCTTTCTTACATTTTCCCTATTTCCTAATATTTTATTATTATTTCTGCCATTGCCAAAGCTTGAAAGAGGAGGAGGAGGAGTGAGTTTAAAATGAAAGGGGAGGCTATTTATAGCCGAAGGAGTCACATGGATTGCTGAGGTGGCGCGAATCCAACGGTCGAAAATGGATGGCTAGGATTAATCCTTAAATTAATTAAATTATAAATAAATTTAATAATTTATGAATAGTAAAGTGTGTTTTCTCAAACCTATTCGGACGTTAATTTGACTTACTTATTGATACCTTATCCAAAATCTTTTTCAACCATGTTGTTCAATTTTTCTTGCTCTTCAATAATATATAAAAATATTTAAATTTTGAATTCATTTGAACTTTCAAATAATTTAAATTCAAATTCAAAATAGTGTTTTGTGTTAGTTTCAACACCTTCCGGTCTCATGTTGGAGTATCAAACGATAACGGTTTTCAGATATTCTTCCACCATCTGGTCCGGTTTTTAACGTACTTCAATCCTATGTATTCAAATCAAAAATCGGAGTTTGTTTAGATTTTCAAATAATTTATTTAAATTTTGTTTCCTTAATAACTTTCTATATCCGTTATAGGATTTTCCCAGATTTCATATATAACTAATATCCTATGTTTAGAATTTTCCTGGATAGGTCTCAGGTTCCAATTTTGTCGTTAGCATTAGCAAATTCCAATTACCGTCAAAATTTAGTTCAAATTTTGGCCTTTTATTTTCCCTTTTCCACATACGGATGCCATTTTTGACGTAACTTGGTTGGTTATCTAATTTCATCATTTCGGATTTAATGAAACTGATTTCATCGAAATCCGAGTTCGTTAGCTACTACTTCCTTTGTAAACATACTATTTTTAATTAAAAATTTATCCTTTTATACTGCCAGTTCACATTATATTGCAGATCCACTAAATTTCTACCATTTCGGAATAAAATAAAATATTCAAAATTATTGAAATTAAACCATTTAAACTTCCAAAACAATAAAAAAACATTTTTAAATAATAACTAAATGGTCAAAAAAATCTGGGCCGTTACATTCTTTCCCCCTTAAAATAATTTCGTCCTCGAAATTGCTAAGGTAGAAAAATGAACTTTATAACTAGGTTAAAATTATTTATTTACTCCGGTTTCACTAAACCAATTAATTCTAATTAATTTATTAATTTATTTCTATAAACGAAAATTTCAAAAATTCTGAAAATTTTCTAACATTCGAAATTTCTGAAAAATTTCGCCAGCATCTCCTTTGTACTGGTCAATAGCTCAAACTCCAACTCGCCTCTCTAGGCCTTCTTCAACCCAAAAGAAAATCAAACAGCCAAGTGGCTTGCCAA
Organism: Allium sativum; assembly: GCA_030737875.1. Classification (NCBI taxonomy): domain Eukaryota; kingdom Viridiplantae; phylum Streptophyta; class Magnoliopsida; order Asparagales; family Amaryllidaceae; genus Allium; species Allium sativum. The sequence continues at coordinate 483,957,927 of CM060924.1, forward strand.
ACAGGCTCATAAATCTCATCCAACTCATATGAATATGTACGTGTACCTTTTTGTCGGCATTCAATTCTGCTATCAATTTAGCATATACCACTATCATCCCAATCACTTTTATCTTCAACACGACCATCCGCTTATAACCAAGCCAAATTTCAATCAAACTGCAATTCCAATCTCAATTCAAATTTCTTGCTCGACCATCCATTTCTATCCCAGATAATCTCTAATTCAGTCCAATTCTACTTGATACCATTTTATTTCAATTCAACTCAATTTCCACTGAACTGGCTTCAACTCAATTTCAAATTTGCTTTCACAAATTTCTATTTAATTTGTGTTTATTTCAAACAATCTTACCTGGGAGTTTCAAATAGCTTTGCCTTTTCCAAAAATCAAATATCCCTTTGGAATATCAAAACAACTTGGTTTCTCAAAACAATTCAAAAACAAAATCTTTGGTAGTAATCTGTCACTTACAAACTCGAAAATGAACACCGATGATGTCTGGATCAACATCGGAATTTATTTTCCAGCTATCGAAGTGAGTTCAATACTATGTCACTTTCAAAACCATTTCTAAACACTTTCATTTTGAAATTCATTTCAAAATATCCCTTTTTAATGCTTGTAACAAATTTAAAATCTCCCAGGATTTTAAAATTCACATATATTCAATTTAATTCCATTTACAACGCTTATTCAAATTTTAGCAATTTTAATTCCAATTCTGAACTTAAATTCAGATTTAATTCATCTGATTTCATATATTTCACTTATATGAATTTTGATTTTTTTATTTACATAACAATTCCACATTTTATAATCTTATTCGATTATAATCACAACCAACACATTCAATATACTATAATAATTTCAAATATCTATACTTTGCTTATATCAAAATATAATTTGGGTAAAATTATTTCATTCACCCTTTTTCAAAACATACTGTGTCGGTTCATCGTATTCAAGCGTTTAGAAACCCCTATCGATACAGTGGATCAAACTGATCGACCAGAATTCATAAACAACTCAACCAATAAATCTCCACAATATAAAATCATTTTATATCAAATAACAAATACGTTCACTCGTATATATACACTCAAACTCAGTCTAGGGTATTACTAACCCCATCTCTACTGAATCACGCCACAGAGCCAAGGTAATACTTAACCTTCAACTCTGATACAAACTGTAACGACCCGGGAAAAAGCGACCTTGGTTATCCGATATATAACACCTATCGAACAATCAAAAGTCGAAATTACCGGATAGTCCAAGAAAGAAATTAGAGGGTGAGGATAGATAAGATAGAAAATTAGAACAGAAGAAGAAGAACACAACAACATCAGAGTAACACGAATCTCACAGCGGAACGAATAAAATATAATAGACAACATATCTTGAAATCAAAGTAGTACATGTATATCATACCATTATCAGAGTACAACACTTTCATCACAGCGGAATAATCAATAGCTAGAAAAATCATGAAGCCTCCTGCTCCAAGCTCTTCAAGCATACCTGTAAATCCTGACTACTTGACTTCCCATACAAATTTGGGCACCCAAGAGTTTAGGGAAAACAAAACAAAATAAAACTCTGGGTCAGTCATGGGACTGGTGTGAGTAAACTCCAATCATTTGGTTTAACTTTTCAAAATCCTTTTCAAAAGAAAAGATAATCGTAAGACCAATGCACTCATAAATACGGATGGCTTTTACCTTACGATAACCCAAAACACTTTGGAAATCATATATTATCTGATATTATAATAATGTCTAATCACAAGTAATTAAAATCTAGTAGAACGCTTGCATCTCATGCTCTACATATATAGTATACAAATCAAACTCGCGGGCACTTATTGGAAATTGGATTCCGACTTTGACGAGGTATGGGACCACCTGCCGATAGTGTATCTCTAGAGGCGAATACACTGGGTTCAACAAGAACATCTTGCAACCCGGCCCTCACATGACCGACCACTCATTTCGCTTGAGTGTATCGAATGTATATCACCAACGGTTGGGATCAGCAACCGTCTCCCGAATGGGGCAGCATCGATAGATTTAAGAAACAATTGGAATTTCTCTAGATAGGTGATTATACATCCTAATGGGCGCGACCCACATAGCCATGCTGCCTTCCCGATTTTTGTCATTTCCCGGTTGATGAGGCTTGAGGTCATAGCGTATCTTTTGACAGATCACACCTCCATTACTTTGAATGCCACATCGTCATACCCGCCAAATCACAAATTAATTTCCCCAAAAATACAACGGGTATACAGCTAAGAGAAACGAATTCCTCCGCCACCAAACGTAAGTACGTTTGAAGAGATCAACTTACGCGATCCTTTGAATATACTCTGTCAGACATTCGTCCATTCACGTTTGTCCTGAGACTGGACAAACCGAAGGCACTATTCTGTAAATAGGATAGCCCTTGCATAACTCCGTCTTCAATATATTCAGCATACTTGATTCGCAACGCTTATGCTAATACGGAGTGGTTCTCTGGATAATAATCCAACCGGTCTCTCCATATTAACAACGTTAAAATGGTCAAAACTTTGATAGTCGGTGATTTAACTATCAATTAAAAACATGTCGGTGTGCAAATAACGATATTATTTCCAGATGGAAATTTTATCGATCAATCATCATTCATCATCAAATTATCATAAATTTACCCTTTTTCTTATTCTTGTTTTCCTATATTTCTTATTTACTATATTTAGAAAATATACGTTATTAACAATGGAAAACAATTCCATTTCTCATTTTCTATATTCAGAAAACATTTCTGATTTTCATTTGGAAGACATTTCCAAATCTCCTTCATTGGGTTTAAACTGATGTTTGAATAAACATCGCTATGCCAACACCAACCATTTCGCTCATTAACTAAATTCACTTAACCCCTTTCACTCTCGAACCTTATCCACTTCTTAGTTAAAAACGAAGTCAATCAAGTTGGGGTATAATTACCTCTCAGACCTTAACTGAACAACATTTCTAACTTCGAAATAGACAAAGTTCAAACATTACTCTTTAAGAAACTTCCTTGCGAACTCTCGGATTCTATTTATGAATCCACTTCCTTTACTGAATCATTTGATTATAACTGTAAATGTTATAATTCCATGCTTTCAAAATATGTTAACTTAAATATATTTCCATATCTTAATTTGGATAAATAAACAACCAACTACTTTATTAACAGATAATTAAAACTTGATTTGAAATGGAAAGTAAACATTACTTCCCTTGATTCGATATAATCGAATTTCCATATATGATTCACTCTCGAATAATCACTATCCGATAATTCTCTTTCGAATAAACTATATTCGATTCCCCTGTTCGAATAACTAATATTCGATAATCCTTTTCTTCGAATAACTAATATTCGAAAAATCTCACTTCGAATAAACCATATTCGATAATTCTCTCCTAAGAATAACTATATTCGATTTAACACACTTCGAACGAACTATATTCGATTACTCTTCTCGAATAAACTATATTCGATAACTCTACTTCGAATAGGTGATATTCGATTAATTCCTTTTTTGACTAACCCTACTTAATTTACTAATACTCGACTAACTCGACTTAATTAACTTCTATTGATTAATTACTATTTGATTTAACACCATTTGCTTGACTCTAGATCGCAGCGATCACAATGGTTACGCCTGATTCCCTCAGGAAACATCCGACCGCCGTTGGCTATATTCAGCCCTGCGAATTACGCTAGCAGTCGTGGTAAATGGAAATTCATCCTTAAATAACTTTGTCTATTTTTAACTCTATCTCGAATAATTAGATTCGATCAATTCTAATTGAATAACTAATATTCAATTAACCCTTATTCGATTACTATATTTGAATAACTCTAGTTCGATTTGACTCAAAACGATTAACTCTAATTGATTAACTCTAACTGATTAATTCTAACTGAATAACTCTAACTGGATAACTCTAACTGAATAACTCTAACTGGTTAACTCTAACTAACTAACTCTAACTGTTTAACTTTACTGTTTAACTCTGACAGTTTAACTTCAACGGTTTAACTCTAACAGTTTAACTCCAACTGTTTAACTCTAACAGTTTAACTCCAACTGTTTAACTCTAACAGTTTAACTCCAACTGTTTAACTCTAACAGTTTAACTCCAACGGTTTAACTCTAGTTGATTAACTCTTTTGAATTAATCCCTTCGACTTTTCTCTTTTGAATAATTCCTTTGGAATAATTCCTTTGAATTACTTCCCTTGAATAGATTCATTTTCTATTCGTTTACTCAACAAATAACTATTCTCTTTTCGCTTCTATTTATTTAACAAATAAATATTCCCTTTAACTTTTCTATTTATTCAACAAATAAATATTTCTTTTAACTTTTCTATTTATTTAACAAATAAGTACTTCTGTCAACTTTTCTTTATTCCCTACATGAATATTCCCTTTTCAATTCCATTTGTAAATACTTTTACGAATGTTTCCCTTTTTATTTCTATTTGTAATCGTTTCACAAATATTTCCCTTCTATTTGATTTCACCAATATTTTCCTTTCTATTTGATTTCACCAATATTTGTTTTTTTTACAAATGCTTTGATTCTATAATCATTTTCTCTCATGAAATTCTCTTCCTTTTATATATAAAATCTATTGATTTTATATAAATAATTTATTTTCAAAATAAACTTTGAAAATCCCTTTTCACTTTCTAGTATCACTTATGGTATAAAAATACCAAATCAAAAGGTTCAATCATCATCCAAACACGCAGGTTCAACAACAGATGATATAACACATCATATATCAGAATATATGAAAAATGGTAAATAAATGTTGAGGAATCCAGTTGGATTCCTCCGACCTGTTTCCCTGCATCCACAGATGTTACACAATATAATTCACATCAATTTCATTTCAATATGAGGTATTCTGATAAACAAAATCAACATCAGTTAACGATATATATAACTATATCGGTATTTTCAATCAATTGACTAGCAGTTCAACCAAACAATCAACACTCAGCAATTCAACCAATAATTATCAGTTCTAAAAATACTTTATAAAAATATAAAGTGCTCAAAGTTAGTGAGATTTACTCACCTTGGACGGTTTATCGTTGAATAACGATAATCGGTCATTGATTTGGTTCAGACGTTAAATTTCACCATAAATCCAAACGAGCTCCAATCCACTTGCGGTCAGTTCCATTGTGTAGTGCTCGTCCATACGATCCCAACGGATCCTGTTTCGTTAAATTTCGTTAATGTATGCAAAAGTTATGCTATTTACAATATTTACCTAATTTAAATGAATATATATTTAATTAAATTAATTAAATTATTTTTATCTTAATTAATTTCTAATTGCGTTATTAGCCAAATTACCTTCCCTGCCCTTCTAAAAAATCATACTTTCCCATCTCTAGCCATATCCAAATTTTTTTAAAATTGAAAAACCGTTTTAATATTAATTTAATTTAATTTTCAAATAAAATATTTAAAAATATTCATTTAATTATAACTTAAAATTTTTAACCCGGATCAAAAATCTGCTTCCACTCATTTTAAAGTATTTTCCGATAAGAATCCAACGGTCCTTGTTTCGTGGAAATCCGACTTGTTTTGAAAAAGTTATAAGCTTTTAAAGTTTATGGTTAAAAATTACGAAAATGCCCCTGGTCTGTTTTAAATTCAAATTAAATTCAAATTAAATTTTAAATTTAAATTAATCATCCCATCCGTCGGATCAGTTAGGGATAGCCAGGGAGAGCAGGAAACTATATTTTCCAAACTCAAGCCTTAGACACTATCCTCTCTGTCACCCTTAGAATGTTCTGATATTTATTTTTACAAATTCTATTTTAATTATAATATATATATATATATATATATATATATATATTACACAAATAAATAAATATTATTTAAAAACTTACCCCGCGAAGCCCAAGCCTCTGCCTAAGAGTCCCTAGCTCCCCGTCTTGCCCTCCTTTCTCCCTTTCTTCCATTTTCCCTATTTCCTAATATTTTATTATTATTTCTGCCATTGCCAAAACTTGAAAGAGGAGGAGGAGGAGTGAGTTTAAAATGAAAGGGGGAGGGCTATTTATAGCCGAAGGAGTCACATGGATTGCTGAGGTGGCGCGAATCCAACGGTCGAAAATGGATGGCTAGGATTAATCCTTAAATTAATTAAATTATAAATAAATTTAATAATTTATGAATAGTAAAGTGTGTTTTCTCAACCTTATTCGGACGTTAATTTGACTTACTTATTGATACCTTATCCAAAATCTTTTTCAACCATGTTGTTCAATTTTTCTTGCTCTTCAATAGTATATAAAAATATTTAAATTTTGAATTCGTTTGAACTTTCAAATAATTTAAATTCAAATTCAAAATAGTGTTTTGTGTTAGTTTCAACACCTTCCGGTCTCATGTTGGAGTATCAAACGATAACGGTTTTCAGAAATTCTTCCACCATCTGGTCTGGTTTTTAACGTACTTCAATCCTATGTATTCAAATCAAAAATCGGAGTTTGTTTAGATTTTCAAATAATTTATTTAAATTTTGTTTCCTTAATAACTTTCTATATCCGTTATAGGATTTTCCCAGATTTCATATATAGCTAATATCCTATGTTTAGAATTTTCCTGGATAGGTCTCAGGTTCCAATTTTGTCGTTAGCATTAGCAAATTCCAATTACCGTCAAAATTTAGTTCAAATTTTGGCCTTTTATTTTCCCTTTTCCACATACGGATGCCATTTTTGACGTAACTTGGTTGGTTATCTAATTTCATCATTTCGGATTTAATGAAACTGATTTCATCGAAATCCGAGTCCGTTAGCTACTACTTCCTTTGTAAACATACTATTTTTAATTAAAAATTTATCCTTTTATACTGCCAGTTCAAATTATATTGCAGATCCACTAAATTTCTACCATTTCGGAATAAAATAAAATATTCAAAATTATTGAAATTAAACCATTTAAACTTCCAAAACAATAAAAAAACATTTTTAAATAATAACTAAATGGTCAAAAAAATCTGGGCCGTTACAAAAATTCTAAAATTAAATTATCACTACGCCTCAAAAGAACCTTGTCTAGATTTGAAACCGATATCTAGTTATATAGAATAAACCGTTACGGTCGATAAACGATTCTATAACGACTATTCGAAAATTTGATTTGGGCATAACTCGCAATATATAACGCGAAATCTTGGTTTTTCACTTCCATTAGAAAGATACAGTTCAACAGATTCCAACGTTTCTTGTTTCGCAGAAATCCGACTTATAACGGGTCCTGTACACTCAATTGAAGTTCAGAACGTTAAATTACGAACTGCCGTGATATTACGGGCTCGATTATATTTAATATATATTTTTATACATTCAATTTCGTTTTAATTAATATATAAACCCACTTATGTTACGAATTCAATATTTAAACTGATTAAATATCCAAATACAAACTAATAAAAATGAAGGACATTACATAAATACCCCAACTTGAGGGGCTTCATTATTGTCGAGGAATGGTATTAGTTTGAAACGAGTGAAAAGGTGGTGAATTTAGTGTGGTAGTCCATACAGGATGTAATGAATGTAAGTGCATGATTTTGAATTATAAAATACTGCTACGATAGTGGTTTTAATAAATATGAAAGTTTGGTTTTAAATTATATGAGTCGACCTTTGCTTTAACCAAATTAGAATTGGTAATTGGGTTATACCATTAAGTAAAATATATGTATATCGAGATGCTAAATAAGGAAGAAAAAGGGAAAAGGGTTTAAAGAAATATATCGATATTTCCAAAGGGAATGGAAAGTGGGGTATATACTTATATATGCTCGAAAGTATTTAAAATAGTTTTATTATAATCGAGACTAAATATAAGGTTTAAATATATTGAAGAATAAGAAGTTGATTAACCATTTTGGTAAAAATATTTTAAAGAGGCCAAGTAATGCCAAGTACCGAATCAGCAAGATCATTTATGAGCACCTTTGTTATTTGATAGTTAAATCACCGACTATCAAAACCTGGCCAATACAATTGTTGGTATGGAAAGACCGGGATCGAATTTATATTCGAAAACCATCCCGACCAACAAATACATGAAGACGTCGATTGAAGACGGAGCAAGTGAAGACCATGGATCTTCATAAGCGGAAGGACTACATGTCGAATTTATCTGGCTTGCAACCAGAGTTCTTTGATTTGTGATTCTGTCGTGGTTAAAATCCACGGATTTGCAAGGACTGCTCGCTACTGATCCATGGGGTGATTCCTATATGAGACGCAGTAGGAGAGTACCTTCGGTTCATCCTGTTCCTAGATGACTTGTATGGACGAATGTCTGACAAAGTATTTCCAAAGGAATTACATGAGTTGATTTCTCCAAACATACTATAGTTGATGGCAGAGAAATGGTTATTCTCTAGCCAAATAAACTAGAGTATTTCTGTGGACGTCAATCAGTGTGATCTGGCGGATCTGACAATGTGGCATTCAAAGTGAATGATGACCAGATGTTTTAAAGTTAAGTTCTGGCCTCAAGCCTCATCAACCGGGAAATGACAAAAATCGGGCAGGCAGCATGGCTATGTGGGTCACTCCCATTAGGGTGTATGATCACCTATCTAGAGAAATTCCATTTGCTTCTTTAATCTATATTTCGATGCTGTCCCTTTTCGGGAGGCGGTTGCTGATCCTTATCGTCGGTGATATACATTCGATACACTCAAGCGAAATGAGTGGTCGGTCATGTGAGGGCCTAGTTGTAAGACGTTCTTGTTGAACCCAGTGTATTCACCTCTAGAGATACACGTTTGGAAGGTGGTCCCATACCTTGTCAAGGTTGGAATCCAATATCCAATAAGCGCCCGCGGTTTTGATTTGTATACTATATATGTGGAGCGTGAGATGCAAGTGTTCCGCTAGATTCTAAATTACTTGTATTTAGACACTATGATAATATCCGAACAAAGTATGATTTCAAAAACGTTTTGGGTTATAGTAAGGTAAAAACCGTGCGTGTTTATGTGTGCGCTGGCATTACTATTATCCTTTGATTTCAGAAAGAATTTTCCAAAGTTAAACAAGTGTGTGTTCTGTGAATTTATCACTGATAGTATTCCAGACCGACCCGGTGTATTTTGCTTTGCTTCAAATGTTCTCGGGTCAGACCGAGTGTATTTACAGGTTATATTCGCTTGGAGTTTCAAGAGCTAGAAGCAGGTGGCCTCACCGCTAGTTATATACAGATATTTTTCCACTGTGACTGATATATGTTGTACTCTGATGATTGGTATGTATATACAATTCTTTTGTATAAAGAGATTTGTTATTATATTTTATTCGTTCCGCTGTGAGATTCTGATGTGTGGTTCTTCTTCTTTCTTCTATTCTAATATTTCTTCCTTTCTTTTCTCACCCTCTAACTTCTTTCTATTGACAATCCATTGTTTTCGATGCTTGAATAATCGACATGGTGATTTTATGTCAATTTTCGGGGTCGAAAATTCTTGGGTCGTTACAGGTGATGTGCTCTACGGCACCAAAATTTCTTAAAACAAAGTCTTTACAATTTTCAGGAAGAACATGCAAACTCATTTTAGGTACTGGAAGCAAGTTAATTCCACACATAGGTAATCCAAAAAGAATTGAAATATCCTCTAGTTTGAATTTTAGGAAAACATTCCCAATTTTGAAAGCTTGTTCCTCAATAGAAAATGTTTCTACTATCTAAGGTTGTAGATGATTTAGTGAAAGCCGAAATCATTAAAATTTGTTTGAAAAAGACATGAACAAACTTTTCAAATGGGGTTTGGTTTAAAAAATTAAATTGATTTGCGCGATCATCACCTATTTGGATAATTTTGTGGAATTTTTTATCATAGGCAGCAAGCTACAATGATATTGAGTTTTGTCTTGAGATGCCTTTTTTTGCTTTTTTTGTTGTTGTTTCCTTTGATTTCTTTATTCCTTTCCCTGTTGATTCCTACAAATTATTTTTCTAAATGAATCAATCTATATATAATTAACTTTAATGCTATTTACATCTATCATTAGTAAACAAGTATATGATATGTGAAACTATCATTTCCAATGTCATGCATATATCATTAGTAAACAATAATACGATATATGAAACTATCATTCCAAATGTTATTTGCATCTATCATTAGTACCCAAGTATATGATATATGAAACTATCATTACAAATGTCAATTTCATTTATCATTAGAACCTTATATGATAAATGAAACTTCCATTCCAAATGTCATTTACATCTATCAATAACACCCAAGTATAAGAAAAGTGAAACTATCAGTTCAATTCAGTTACAACTATCATTAATATCCAAGTAAGAACGTGTAAAAAAGAGAGTAATACTGTACAAAATGAGATAATGATTGGTAAATATAGCATTCATATTTTCATAGATTTTGAGCAGTATTCTTAGTATATATATATAAAATGAATAGGGGCTAGAAGTAGCATCACTATATGTTAAATACCTATAAATGTATAAGATCGGAGAATGATAATTAAAACTAGCATTAATAGTTTTTTAGTGAATTTGTGTGTAGGATGATATAATGATAGTTAAAACTTGCATTCAGACTTCCAAATTGAATGTAAATGTATTGAATAATAGAATGAGAGTTAAAAGTAGTATTAGTATTAGTATTTATTGAGTGCATGTAAGTATATTGAATATCCAAGAAGCTAGTTTAAACTATTATTTACATTATTCAGTATAGTAAACAAGTAAATGATAGTGAAAACTAGAATTAAAAACCCTGGTTTAAAAATGTAGAAAAAATAATTATTCAATAAAACTTCATTTCTTTGGTTAAACAGTTGATTGACTGGTTTTAATACAATCAAGAAATGTACCAGCATAATTATTACTTCACTACAATCATGATGGTAAGTATAAGCCTTTAATTATAAATGCTTAAAAAAACTCTGTTCTAATGCATATGAATATGCATAATTCTATAACAAATGATCAGAAAAAATGATCAGTGACATAGTCATGCCAACAATACAAAAGATTGTCAAAGATGAGCTTTCCGAAAAAAATTTCTGCCTTTTGTATTTCGGAAACCATTGGATCTTGCTGGTACTAAATTATGAAACAATGCAGTGGAGTCATTACTACTCTACAAAATCTAAAACCAAATCAACAAGGACATCAAACCCCAGCTACAACCAAGCCATCATCACTGAAAGAGAAGTCTAATTTTTTAAAAAACTCTACAAGTAAAATCAACACTAACCTTTTTTTTTTTTTGCAGAAAAAATTGATTGAGTGGCTGTTCAAGGATGCGTGGGTAAAAGAAGGTATAATAAACAAGAAATTCAACAAACCAATAGTGCAGCAGCCTAAATGTTCACCACAAGATTCTGATTCATAAGTAACTTCTTTTATTCTCAATTTATTAACTGTAATTATACATAGTTTTTGAATGGGTGTGGAGAAGGGAAGTTCACAATGATTATTGCAAGGAGTCAGGCAGTTTTAGAGGCAAAGTATGATAGAGGAAGTTTGGGTTGGGAATGAAGGAGATGGAGTAGTGATTATTGTGTTTTTGCTGAACTAGGGGCAGCTGAATGTTTTACATACCACAAAATTATGATCAAAATATCAAATGTTATCTATGCAGATGAAATTGACTGAACAGTTAGAAACTTAAAAAATAAGTGGTTTGGTTAGCATAAGTTAATAACAAATATATGGCTTGACTGAAGGTCAGAACTTGCATTCAGACTTGTGGTTCACTTTAGCTTCCATTTCATATCATCTGTGTACAGGATGATAGACGTACAAAACCTTAATGAAAATGTACTTTAGCATATGTTTTATGTTACTCTAAATATAATACTAACCTAATATACCATAGTTTTATTGCTATAAACAAGATTTCTACCGTCCAATGCTAAATTAATCTACCATTTTATATAACATTTCTGCTTTTTTTCCCCAATTAACCAATACGAAATTTAAAACTGCAGCTGTAAATACTATATACATTAAATTTAAGCATATGTGTCAAAATTTATATAAATATTTTTGTATCTTTTCTTATTTTCCTTTCTCCAATTCAGTTGTCTTTTTTCCCTTTGTAGCTGCTAGTGACAACTTTGTCGAAACAACCTGATTTTCAGTTTCCATCATTTATCATTACACAATAACAAACATCAAACAATGTGACATATTCAACTATAACTACGTAATGTTATATTTGTCTATCATTTTTTTCAAAGCTGGATTTACTTATCAATCCATAACTATCCATCTAAATTTTGTAGATCATTTTCCAAACATTGAATGATATGTTTGTGTATCATTTCTCATTCCCCATAGAGAACACAACAAAACAATTTGACATATTCAACTAAACTTTTGCCATGCTATGTTGGTTTATCATTTTTTTAATGCTATGTTTACTTATCATTCTACAACTATGCATATAATATTTCTGCATGATTCATGCAACTAATAAGATGATATATTGAACTATCAATTTAAGATCATTATTCATGTATAAAATAATGATCCGGTGTTATTCCTTTGATTTCCTTTTCCTACTGATTATTTCATCGCACTGTTCTTGTTGCTTTAGTTCGTCTTGTTTCTCGGTCTCAGCTACAATTAATCTTTTCTATTTTCTTCTTTTCCCGTGAATATTAGTTGAATCGACTGGTTTTGACGTTCGTGGAGAAGACATAGTTCGTGGAGAAGACCTAGTTTTGGAGAGATTTGATTCTTTGGGTTTTTGTGTAGAATTTGTGGAAGTCGGTGAATTCTTTCCATTGCTAGAGTCAATTGTGTGACAAATCTAGTTTATGATAGCAGAAAATTTTTAGAGCGAGATTAGGCTGCCATTTTTGTTGAAGATTGAAAAAGTAGTTTTGTAGAGGAATATAAAACGAATTGACACAATGGAGAAATTTGTCGCTTGTCCTTCGGACGAAAGTTAAAAGTTAACTCCCGTTAAAATTAGATATTATTAAAGTTTTTCCTTTAAACTAATTAATTCTAAATTATGTAAAATCATAATAAATGATATGGAAAGATTTTGGATGAAATACTCCAAGTTAGAAAAGATAAAAGATACTTTTATCTGAAAGAACTAGTTAAAAACTAGAGTAAAAATCCAATGATTTCAAATAAATAAATTGGATTGAGAATGATTTTAATATAACCATAGTTTTCCGATGAATAAATTGGAATAGATTTTAATGGAAATTGTCTTCGATATTTGGTTTCGTGATTAAACGAATATCGTTGAGGAATTTGGAAGATATCGATATCGTTATTCCAAAACGTTATCAGTTAGTTTCAGAATTTGGTATTTAATGTAAGTCGACATGATTTCCATTTAAGTTCTTATATTTAATGTAAAACTGGATTTTGGGTTTGTAGTGAATGATATCTTAAATTAAACCGTTCTTGAACCTAGTTGTGAAAGGGATAAATCTTTTAATAAAGATTTGAGGAAATTTTCCAGTTTATTTAATTAAATTGGAATTGAATGAAATTAATTAATAATAATCGAGATGAGTTTCTATGAAGGTAGGCATTTACTATTTATGGAATTTAGAGGGGCTTTGCCGTTATTCCACTTGTAGTACTAGTCGAATACAAAAATTTATATCGATTATAAATTGTTCAGATTTCTGTGAAGATTCCATATTAAATGGAATAGGATTTTGGGTTTGTTGTGAATATGTTTTAAATAACATTTATTCTTCAACCCAATTAAAGATAGAATTAATTTTCTAAAAGTTGGATAAACATTAAATAGTGATTTATGAAGATTAAAATGGAATTAGAGTTTTAATGAATCTTTAATTAGATTGGAATGTAAAAAGAGGTAATTAAATTTACCGAATTCGAGAAATGTTCGAGATGAAGTACCACCATTTTTACTCCATGCGATGGATGAATCTTTTATTAGATTTAAACGTAAAATGGTAATTAAATTTACTAATAACGTGATGGGTATTAGATATGGAGTGCTATCGGTTTTGCTCCGTGGGATGAATAGGTTGGGATTGGAAATAATAATAAAATAAATGATTACTTTTGTAAGGCTCGATTATCCCGACTAGTTATACAAACCTCAATTTGGTTTAAGTTGTGAAAAGATATAATAAAGTCTTTTAAAATGATATCCAAATGAAGATTTAAACATTAAGTTTAAATGAAATTATCTTTGATAAAATTAATGGGAACCTTTCCCGGAAATAAGAATATTTGAATAAAAGAATATTATGGATTGGAATGAGATTTGTGTTATTTTTATATATCACATGATGTTAAAGATACACGAGTTATGCAAAAATATCAGGTTTAACCCATTCTGAATAACTGTTACAACGATTAAAAGTCGAAGATGAAGATGGTGGTTGAAGACCGGAAATCTTCACATCGTTTGGGCTATTGCTGATGTCTCGATTGGGCGGTACACCCTAGACGAGGTAATAAATGGTGATTGTCCAGACATATTTGGAAATTGACCGGATATGCGACGACATCTCTTCTGTATTCGACATATGGGACGAGGAATAAGGTGCCTCCGATTTCGTTTAGACCCAGAACGAACTTGCAAATTGATTGTATGTCTGACATTTTATTTTATGCTGTATCAATTGATCTCTACTAAGTATATATCTGTTTGGTGGCGAATAATTTATTCTCTTACTTAACACCCTTCTCTGAGACGAATGAACTTAGAGGTTGTATATTGGTAGACATCAGCTGTATGATATGAATTAACATTGTAGCATGCTGAGATGCATGAATCAAAGATTTTGTTGAAAAGCAGAGCTTTGTGGGTGATGATCAAAGAACGACTCCAGTATAGCGTTAATTCGCGAGCTTCACACCTTCACATGAGTCAAAAATGGGATGAGGGACAACAGGGAGAATATGTGTTTCTTTCTAGCTAGAAGTAGTGTCATGGTATGGTGCCCAGGCATATTTACTTACGTGGATGATGGAAAGTGAGGCACCTCGGATATAGGACCGTAAAAGGATCATATGGTCGATGTACTGACCAAGTTATAGGTCTAGTAGGACTAGGAAATGCATGATTCATGAATAAATAATCAACAACGTAGTGACTAACCAGCCCTGCTAATCCAAGGGAACTTGCGTGCAACCCTGGGCATCCTGGTAGAGATGGCTCGAAACCGTTGAGGAAGATCCATTGCCTCGACTCATAGATGGAAATCCAAATTGCAATACGTGATTTATGGGTTTAGTTGTAACTATGGAGACATAATAGGATGGGGTCTTACGCCGTCTAAAATTGATACATTTATATTGACAGTTGTTTTCTGCACTATGCACTTATAATAATATCAAAAATATTTGTTTTAAAGCGTATCAAGCATGTTTGGCTATTATAAGTAAAACTCCATCCTTTGGTTTGTGTTGCATTGTGTGATGGGACCTGAGTCCTATAATAGCTTCATTTTCCGAAAAGCATCATGTTATTTTATTTTAAACTGATATTCATGTGGAGTGAACCCGTTCTGTGTCATACGGCGTGGTCCCATGATTTTTCCAACCTTTTAAAGAAAATTTTTAATAATTGTTTTAAGTTTTCACACCAGTCCCATGACTGACCTAGAGTTTATTGTTTTCATCTAAACTCTGGGTTCCCATAATTTCCACAGAGCAACTAGTAGTTTTGGTTTTGCATATTTCTATTTAACAAGATCAAGGTTTATGGCCGGAACGTTCACAAATACACTCTGGGTGTTAAGCTAAGGGAATTTTCCTTCTTCACCACCAAACTTGGTATATTTGTAAAAATCAACGTACGTGACTCTCAAAGAAATACTCTGTCAGGCATTCTTCCATACAAGTCATCCCGAAACATGATGAACCGAAGGCACCCTCCTACCGCATTTTATATAGGAATCACCCTAAGAATCAGTAGCGAGAAATCCTTGCAATCCGAAGATTTCAATCATGGCAGAATCACAATCAAAAGATCTCTAGTTGCAATCCAGAGAAATTTATCAAGTAGTTCTGCTTCCAACAGTTATAACCATTCGGAAATTTTATGCTTTCAACGGTTATAACATTTGGAATATTTTCTTCTTCCAACGGTTAACTGTTAGGAAATTTTCTGCTTCCAATGGTTAATACCGTTGGGAATTTTTTTGCTTCCTACGGTTAGAACCGTAAGGAAATTTGTTGCTTCCTACGATTAAAACCGTTAGGAAATTTTCTGCTTCCAACGGTAATAATCGTTAGGAATTCCTGCACATATGTCACTATAACATCTTTCAACAACTTACAGCGTTACAAGTCTATTATTATAGCCAAATCGTATCTCATCCAGCATCTTATATTATCATCGCATATTATTTCATTCAGCTACACAAATTCAAATTTATAGCATTAACAAACATGAATCCAAACTTCAAATTAACATTTCATCAAACTAAAAAGAAACATTAAATATATTATATAGTTCATATCAAATTCTACACAGTTCATTATGACCACTTAAGTTTCACTACTACATAATAACAAGAAGCTTACAAAGAACGAATGTGACACTATGACGAAATGACAAAACCACCATCAACAAAATACTCCTTCATTGCCAATGTCGTTAACACTAGCTTCAGGCTTTTGCTTCTCTTCCGCGGCTTCTCTAAAAGTCTAAATATTCAAAAACAATGTTTATTTTGATAACCAAGACGGCAAAAAAAACATAAGCAAAAGAAAAACAATCATCAACTAATTTCTAAACTAAATCCAGCTTTTGGGCCCAAATTCAATGATGATTATCATCTTGTAGATTGTTTTACGATTTAACTGAAATAACGATTTGATTTTATAGTTACTGCTCTAATGAAAATTATATAGCTGTTATAGCCTAAAGAAAAGAAGTTTTTATGCATTGGTCTGTTTGTTGGTTTAATAGTATGAATTTTACGGTAAACTATTTAAAAAATTGCACAAGTTATCGTTTGTGTTGAATTTGGTTGCAAACTCAGTATAATATGAACTATGACTTTAAATAAAAATTGAAGTTTCTAAAATAAAATTGGATGATTTTCTGGCTGCCCCACCTTAACAAGAGAATTTGGTTAAGGTAATCTGTACCCATACAAGAATCATATTCTTGAACTTTTTATTAAAAATGAGTTGTCTATTACATATACTTTATTTTAACAAAGAGACTGATTTCCAGAATATAAGCAAGCTTCATGAATTTATGAGTTGTATTCAACAACTAAATATTCTTCAATACATTAGTTTTATGCAAATCTTTTCAAAATTTCCACAATTAAGAAATTTGGATATTTGCTGTTTTTTTGGCATGTGCTAAAATAAAAAGCATGAGTGTTTTTAAGTGTTTCTTTAAAAGGAGCAAATATATTTTGAAATTTAAGTATGGTATGTTACGAAATTTCCTTTATAATGTTTTATACTAACTACTAATAATTTACACTAAAACTTCCAAGCCTGACAAAACAATCTTTTGTAAAAATTACAAGCTTTATTTTGGATGTTATTTACAAAATGGTAAAACACTAAGACAATTCCATAAATAATTCATGTGTGTATATAAGATAGCATTCATATGTTCATATTAGATATGCCACACAATTTACAATATGGCTAAACAAACATATGTTGTTTGTTTTGCAAATACTCAAACTGTAACCAAAAGACTAAGTTGGTTGGTAACCAATTTAATCAAAATAAAAGGACAATATAACCAAAATAAATGGGGGAAGCATTAAGGAAGGTCAAGATATTACACAAAGGAACTCAATAACCATAGACAGCACCAACAAGAGCCTCACTTAACTTATATATTACTATTAGAAGGTACTTTTATACTTCTGCATATGCAACAACTTCAGTTGTATAATTATTCTCATATGTGCAAGTACTTTTCACACACTTAAAATTTTCTTTTATTATCACCAAATTCTATGTTAACAGAATAAAGTATTCTCTTCTAATCTCTTGTAAACACAATTTCAACATTTTCAATAAGTATTATTTCAACAAAAATTGCATGAGAAAAAGAAATAAATTTGATGTGGAATGAACATAAATGCAAACCTGTGTCAATGACGATCGAATTCTATCCAGCTGCCAGAATCATAGACATCTAGATGGTAATCTTGCTCGAAATATCAATGTCAAAAAGGTGCAACTGTATATTATGATAACTACTGCATTAGTTACTACGGTGTTAAATTTCTTATTTACAATGATTATGACTTACGCGTTACACCAACAATTTTCTGTACTGTTTTTTCTAAATAAAAACAACATTTTCATAAACTTGGACAGCGCAAGTTGTTGCAAAACAATGTACATAATTTGGCAATATGATTCACTAAATCATTAGAAAGGTGGAACATATTTCATAAAACAGCTTTAAAAGAAAGAATAATATCAAAGAGAAGTTGCAGAACAAAGTACTAAGGACGAAAAATCCTTAGGTGCAAAAACAATGCGCAGGAACCAAAAGAATATTAATGAGTGCTTACCTATTATTCAAATCAACACGATATACACACACAACGAATGAAAAATGGCAACATGGTACTTGTGTGACAAATTTCAAGGCAAGGAAATATGTGTATCCAAAATCTTTAAGGCAACATGAGGCAGCAAGGCATATGAATACGGTAACTAATAAATTGTCAAGGGATGAAAAAGTAAATCATGGCAGTACCCATATGCATGAGCAGCCTCATGGCAAGAAGATAGTACATGATAAGTATATATTCAAAGCACCCATTTCAAGCAAAAGTCGCACAAAAAGGCGAAATTAATGCATAGGGTACAGACAAGTATTATTTTAAAAGCATAGGTCATGTACAAACAAACACATGCATGTGTATATATATATATATACACACACACACACACACACTATACAATACATTTGTATGTGTGTCTCTGTGCAACCCGATCTCTAATTCCAAATTAGTTTATTAACAAATATTTATAAATAGATACCCACACATCAAATCTTAAATGCGTCACTATGGCATTAAACATGCATATTTGTCTATTTGACATAGTGAGTAATATCAGCTGTTCATCATCAATTCATTCACTCTGAAATCATCCATATCCCTTCTAATACCTCCTTTTTCCTATCTGTAATTTATGCTGATAACTGTTCTGTAATTAGTCAAACTTTTCTTGACATTCTCCTCTCTTTACAACAATCTAATTCCCCTTGGATTTGTCTAGGTAATTGGAATTGAATGCAATTATCTACCGATAAGACTGGGGGATCTCCTCTAACATTTAGGCAGACCAGGCCGCTTAATAATGCTATCTTTGATTCTAACCTTCTACCCATTCCTTCCACTGGAGCTGAATATACATGGAATAATTCTTCTAGAAATAGCATTAGGACCTTCTGCAACCTTGATAGACCCTATTAGAATTTCAATGTTGTGTCTTCCTAGCCTTCGCTATGCTGCTTTATTCCCCTTCCATCCTTGTCTCATCATTCACCTTTGGTGCTTGACTAGGGCAAGACCATCATGAGAAAACAGTCCACATTTTCATTTTTTAACAAATGGGCTGAACACCCTACCTTTTTACCGATTGTAACTGAATGTTGGAATACTAATGTTTATGGTAACCCAATGTATGTTGTGCATGGAAAACTTAAGAGATTAAAACTGGTGCTTAAATCTTGGGCAAGACAACATTCTGGTGATGGTGAAAGCTTATCTAACTCGATTAGGCAGAAACTATATCAAGTGCAGAATTCTATAATGGAACGTAGAGATGTTTCGACCATGGATCTTCTTACCAGTCAAGAGGCTCTATTAAATGCAGAACTGACAAAGGCTATAACTACTGAGGTTAGCATGGCTAAACAAAAGCTAAAAATAAAGTGGCAAACGCATGAAGATAAAAATAACTCAACTTTCCATAATTCTTTGAAGATTCAGCATATGGCGACCAATATTACCTCTATTATCGATAAGGATGGAAGATTATGCTCTGAAGATGCTGTCCGTGGAGCCTTTCTGGATTATTTCAAATCAGTTCTTGGTAATTCTGTTCAATCTCCTCTTCAGTTGAATTATTTCTCGCATATTAGATTTCCATGCATTTCCGATGAACAAAAATTTAATATCATTAAAGAAGTTACTTCGGAAAACATTACTCAAGCTATTTTCTCGATGAAATCTTCTAGTTCTCCTGGACCGGATGGGTATAATGCTCATTTTTTAAAGTGTGTTGGTTGGTAGTGGGAGAGGATATCATAAAGGCCATTAAAAACTTTTTTCTGCATAGTAGAATGCTGGGCGGAATTAATGCAACTAGGCTTGCTTTAATTCCTAAGGTGACCATGCCAAATGATGTTACACAGTTTAGGCCAATTGCTTGTTGTAACGTTATCTACAAATGTATTGCGAAAATCATTGCTGAACGAATGAAAAATGTGCTTAGTAATGTCATTTCCCCAAATCAAAGTGCATTTCTTCCAAACATAGATATTGTTGATAACATACTTCTCGCTTCAGAGCTTATGAAAGGGTACAATAGATCATATGTCTCCCCGCATACAGTATTAAAATTGGGTATTCAGAAAGCATACGATACAGTTAGATGGGATTCAATAATTTATATCTTGTTCAAAATGAATTTTTCCATTCCATTCCTATGATGGATTCATACTTGTATATCGGCTGTCTCAATTTCTCTTAGCGTTAATAGCTCAACCTTTGGTTATTTTAATGCGAAGAAGGGACTATGGCAAGGGGATCCTTTGTCGCCGTATGAATTTGTTTGCATTATGGAGCACTTTATAGTTCTTACTAGAAAAGTAATGATATCTAAGAGTATTGACTTCCATCCTTATTGTAAACAAACAAAAATATCTGCCCTGTTATTTGTGGATGACCTCCTGTTGTTCACTAAACCTAATGTCAAATCTGTTAATGGGGTTTTTGATGTTCTGGAAGATTTCAAAGCTTTAACTGGCCTAGCTATTAATCGAAATAAATCCAAGATAAAATGCGCTGGAGTTTCTGATAGGATGAAAGATACTTTGTGTAATAACCCGTAAATTCTGAGCCAGTTTAAAAATTTTATTTTGGCAATTTTAGCGAATTTTGAATATTTAAAATAGATTATTTTAAATAATATTGACGAGAAATTTATTTTGAATATAATTAGAACGTATATATTTTTATGCGTCGTCGTTAGAATATAAATAATTATATATAATTATAAAAGGAATTGAAAATGGCACGGTAGTTCGATAATTCGATTTCAAACTTCAATTGAATGTACCGGGTGCAAAACAATCCGGATTTTAGTGAAACCAAAAATAATAGGATCTATTTGATAATATCTTTCCAACGAATTCAAAAAATCAAAATTTCATAGCGGGAATCAAAAGATATGTCCAGTTGAAAATTCTGAATAGTCGCTATGGAATTCAGGCCCTTAAAAATGGAAATTTTGCAAACGACCTCGGATTTCGACGAAACCACTTTTGTTGGGTCTGTGATGTCAAGTTATTGCTAGGTTTCAAATTTCATAATTTTTCGATTTAATATGTGAGCGTGGCAAAGGAAAACGCGTTTGACCGGTTTAAGTTGATTTTAATCGACTGGAAAATGGCCATTTTTCCAACGGT
Source organism: Allium sativum (assembly GCA_030737875.1). Lineage (NCBI taxonomy): Eukaryota > Viridiplantae > Streptophyta > Magnoliopsida > Asparagales > Amaryllidaceae > Allium > Allium sativum. The sequence goes on from CM060924.1 coordinate 483,979,659, forward strand.
CTTAGAATTCGACGAAACTAGTTTTGTTAGGACCGTATCGTCAATACGAAGCTAGAAATTATTTTTATGGGATTTATAGAGTTAGTATGTGACCCCGGTACTTTGAAATGTACGTTTAAAATTCAATATAGCGATTTAAATGTAAATTCAACGGAAATTGGTCGAAACGACCGAATCAGCTTACGATACAAATCCCATTGTGTTCGGAATGGGGGTAAAACGCTATGGACGACAGGCGGTGTGCCTCGTTTAGAGGTCGTATGTAAAAGTCAACTTTTTGCGAAATAAAATAATTAAAAATTAAAATCCTTTCTCTTTCCTCTTCCCTTATACGTTGGCCCCCCCATTATTTCAAAATCGAAATGAATATCAGAAAAAAAAACCTAATCTAACGCGCCGCCACCATGATCGGGGCCTGGCCATCCAAGGCCGCCGCCCCCCCTGCGTCGTTCTCCTCCCCTCTTCTTCCTCCTCGCTCCGTCCTCCTCTAATCCGACCTCGCGACAGTCCCCCCCCCTCGTTTCAGAATCGCGACAACACCCCCCCCCCCCCGATTCGAGGCCCGCCACCACCCAGAAGAGCCGCCGCCCGCCCACCGACGCCCCCCTGCCTGCCAAGACCGCGACGCCCCAATCGAAGAAGGCCGAAGCCCTTCACCGCCGTCGCTTGGATGGCCAGCACCACCGTGAGCTTCTAGCGATCCTCCCCGACGCCAGCGAACGCCCAAACCCCCCCCCCCCTCAGTCGCGAATCGAAGACGCAGCACCCCAATCCAGGAAATTTACAGAGAAAGGTAATTTTTCTTCTTTAATTTAAAATCTGAAATTTATTTATTATAAAATCTAAAATTTATTTATTATAAAATCTGAAATTTATTTGATTCAAAGTGTTTGAGTACAAAGATTGGATTTTTATTATGAGAAAGATGAGATTTTTAATTATAAAAAAAAAGATTTGATTTTTAAAGTAATAAAAATATGATTTTTATATTTTTAAATTATTAAAAATATAGTCTTTACTATCTATATGATATAAAAATATGATTTTTGTTTATGTAGAGAAGTAAAAATATAATTTTTACATGATAGGAATATTGGAAATATCATCTTTATATGTGTAGAAAAATAAAAATGTGATTTTTATAAGGATATTTTTGAAAGGGCGAAATCTATATTTTTATAAGGGCGAAATCTATATTTTTATAAAGGCGAAATCTATATTTTTATAAAGGCGAAATCTATATTTTTATAAAGGCGAAATCTATATTTTTGAAAAGGCGAAATCTTTATATAGAGAACAGCGAGGTAAAAATATATTTTTTATATTATAGAAAGGGTAAAAATATAATTTTATGTAGTATAGATAATAAAAATTCGATTTTTATATATTGAATAGCAATATAAAAATGTGATTTTTATATATATAATGGCTACAGCAACGAAGATGACAAAAATGCGATAACGACGAAGATTTCTCTAAACGAAGAGTCAAGATGAGTGGATAACTATCGGTGAGAATTTCTCACTCTTCAATTTCTTTTCTAGTTATATATATATACTAGGATGCAGACGTTGCTTAGTAGCACCCGACACAATCGTCCACAGACCATGGACTTGTTTGTTTGGTTGCATAAATTAATTTGATGATTTGATTTGAATTTGGTTGTTTGGTGAATTTGATTGATGTGTGAATGGCGTGGGCCTTCACTAGACCGGGGATAAGGCTAGGCCTCGTCCCGTTTCTAGTATCGTGCCGTTATGCCGCCGAAATTTTCTAAAATAAGTTAGAAAAATAAAAATATCATTTTATTTAAAGAATGAACTGAATAGAAATTCGTATGTTGCAATAAAATATTTTATCGTTAAAAATATAATTTTTAACATGAAAGTGAATAAAATAAAATATTCATTTACAAACCCGACGGTTTGTTTATGTACACCTATTTGAAGGACATTGATTGGGTCGATAAATTTTACACATCGCCCAACTGCACAAATAAAATCTGTGTTTGATTGTTTGAAACCCCACACGGGTGTTGGGATGAAATTTGAAGTTCACTCATCCTGATTGATTAAATATGTCGATCGATTGATTAACAGGCTGTTATAAGCGTTAAATATCTATATTTGATGCTTATACAGTGTAGTGCACCTTGGTTGATGGTTGATTATTTTTCAATGCTATTATACACGTGTGATGTATGAAAATCCATATAATTAACATTATATGGTGATTGATTGGGCCTCATTCCAATTTAGAAAATAAAGAATATTATAAAATAAAGGTTCATGTGTTGACTGTACTCATCCGTTGAGATTAGTCATGTGTTGAACGAAATATTTTAATAATAAAATTTACATCTTTATTAATATAAAATAAAGGTTCATGTGTTGACTGTACTCATCCGTTGAGATTAGTCATGTGTTGAACGATATATTTGAAAAAGAAATATTTGAAATAGAATATTTGAAAATAGAATTATATGAAGCCGTGTTGATTAGAGATGCGCCATTTTGACGTGAACGATGTTTATATCGATTTTATTCATTTTAAAATGAATATTGAAAAGTGATTTCGAAATCGCATATTTTGAAATGAAATTTGAATCAAATTGAATAGGAAACGAATTCAAATTGAATTCGAATTGAATATAAAACGAATATGAATTCGAATTGAATATAAAACGAATTTGATTTCAATTGAATATATAATGAATTGAATCGAATAGAAAACCAATTTGAATTGAATCGAATAGAAAACCAATTTGAATTGAATCGAATAGAAAACCAATTTGAATTGAATCGAATAGAAAACCAATTTGAATTGAATCGAATAGAAAACCAATTTGAATTGAATCGAATAGAAAACCAATTTGAATCGAATAAATAACGATTTCGAATTGAATTGAATAAATAACGATTTCGAAATGAATTGAATAAAAAACGATTTCGAAATGAATTGAATATAAAACGATTTCGAAATGAATTGAATAAAAAACGATTTTGAAATGAATTGAATATATAATGAATTCGAATTGAATATAAAACGAATTTGATTTCAATTGAATAGCAAACGAAACGAATTCGAATTGAATTGAATAGATAACGAATTTGGATTGAATTGAATATAAAACCAATTCGAATTGAATTGAAAACGAAAACGAATTGAATTGGAAACAAATTGAAATGAATTCAAATTGAATTGAATAGAAATGAATTTTAAAACGAAATTATAAGGAATAATTCAATTTTGATTTGAAATGAAATGGAAGTTGAAATTGTTTTTGAAACGAATTCAAAACTATTTATAAAATTCGTTTTAAATAGAAATCGACGAAATATATATTATATATATTATATATATAATATAATGGCATGAATAGAACGCGCCGCACCGTGGTAGTTCGTGAATTTCGACCATTTATTTCAAACGGACATTACGGGAGATCCGACCGTCGGATTCTCCTAAAACCAGAACCGTTGGGTTCGTATCGAAAAGAGGTTTCTAGCGAATTTTAGAAATTCAAAATCTAACGGTTGGATTTGGAGATACGTCCAAATCAAATTTGAAAAAGGTCGTTGTAAGTGCAGTTCGATGGCCGTTGATGGAAATCGACTGTACGGGCCTTGATAAAATTATTGAAAATATCAATAATTTGTGTAAAATCAGAAGAAATGATTTGAGAAAAATTGGGATGAAAATCTCCACATTTGAAAAGATAAAAATAGATTTTTATCGAAATGAACTAGATTGAACTAAATTTAAAACCCGATTTTTTTTAAAATAAATAAATTAGATTTAAAAAGGGGTTTTAAATAATCGGAATTTCTAATACATTTGATTGGATTTGAAATGGGTTTATCGTGAACGGTGTTTTAAATAACACTAGTTTTTTTTAACCCGATAATAAATAGAATGTGATTTGGGTTTGTCGTGAACTGTGTTTTAAATAACACCTAGTTCTTTAACCCAGAAAAAGGATTTTTAACGAATCTGCAATTAGATTGAAATGTGAATTTATAATCTAAATTATCGAATTTAGAAAATAAGCGAGAATGGAGTATCACCAGTTTTTGCTCCAAAGCGATAGTTAAATCTTTAATTAGATTTGAACGTGAGATGGTAATTAATTTTACCAATAACACTGTGGTGTTAGATGTGAAGTACTACCAGTTTTGCTTCATGGGATGAATAGGTTGGGATTGGGAAATAAAATACATAATTACTTCGGTGTGGTTCGCTAATCTCGACTATTTTAGAAAACTATAATTTGGTTTGAAACAACATCCAAAGGAAGATTAAAGGATAAATTTTAAAGAATTTATCTTGGATAAAATTAATGGGAACCTTTCCCTAAAAATGTGATTTTGTGAATAAAAGAATATTCTAAATTGGAATGAGGCGTATGTTGTGTTTATGTAACATTTGTTTTAATATACGCGGGTTGTTCGGAAAGGCCGGGTTTATACCCATTCTGAATAACCGATTCGACGATAAGTCAAAGATGAAGACGGTGGTCGAAGACCGGAAGTCTTCACATCGTTTTGGATAATTACTGACGATCCTGATTGGGCTGTACACCCAAGAGGATGGAAATAGTTGGTGGTCGTCCAGACGTACTTGGAGATGGATGGATATGCGAGGAAAGTGCCTCCGGTTTCGTTCAGACCCAGAACGGACTTGTAAATGGATTGTGTGTCTGACATTGGATTTTATTCTGTGTTGATTGATTTCTATTAAATATACATCTGTTTGGCAGCGGAGAATTTATTCTTTTGCTTAACGCCCTTCTCTGAGACGTACAAGCTCAGAGGTTGTATATCGATGGACATCAGTCGCATGGCATGAATTGCTTGTGTGGCACGCTAAGATGCAATGATCAAGGCTTCTGTTGAAAAGCAAAGTCTTGTGGTTGATGATCAAAGCACGCCTACGTGGCATCTTTGTGTATAATGTGAATTCGCGAGCCTCACACCTCAGTATGAGTCAAAAACGGGATGAGGACCCAAGGAGAGCACGACGTTTCTTTCTAGCTTTGGTGGTGTCAGTGACTTACCAGCCCTGACATTTATATACTTTTCACCTATGTGGTTGTTGGATGCGAGGCGCCTTGATTATAGGTCCTATAGGGCCGGGAAACGTGTGTTCAGGAATAACTAATCCTCTAACGTAAGTGAGGACCGGCCTTGGAGGATCCCAGGGTTGCCCAGAGTGTGTAGTCCTGAGGCATTTGCTAGAGTGTCTCGAGCGCGGAGAGGATCTTGCCCCTTGCCTCGACTCATGACGGAAATCCAATTTCCAATACGTGTATTGCGGTTTTAATTGTAGAACTAGTATGGCGACATGATATATGGTACCCATGCCGTCTATGATTTATATTTATGATTGAAAGTGTTTTGACACTATACACTTATTATAGTATCAAATGATTTGTTTTAAACGTACCAAGCATGTTTGGCTATTATAAGGGAAAACCCTATCCTCCGGCTTGCGATGCATTGTGTGATGGGACCTAGGTCTTATAATAGCTTCATTTTTCGAAAAAGCATTGCGTTGTTTATTCTATGCACTGGTATTCTTGGGAGGAAACCCGTTCCGTGTTATACGGCGTGGTCCCTTGAATTACTTCCTTTGAAAGTAAAGCTTTAAATAACTGTTTTAGTTCTCACACCAGTCACATGACTGACCTGGAGTTTATTGTTTTAACCTAAACTCTGGGTGCCCCTATTTTCCGTACGGGCAGCTAGTAGTTTTGGTTTTGCAGATTTATATTCACAGGATCCTGGTTTACAGCTGGAATGATATCCGGAAAGCTCTGTATCCGTATATCACCTTCAGTTGTGCTTTGTATTATTTTCCGCTGCTATGTATTTTATTGTAATCTCTGATATTTATCGAATGTAATTTATTCATTTATACTCTGTATATTATTGTATCTGATGGTATTGTTGTAATAGCAATGAAATATTCTTCCGTCTGCGTTCTATTTTGTCCTGTTCTCAACGATCAGGGGTTTCGAACGGTCTAGATCGGTTTAACGACTGATTCAGATCAAGCGAAATTCCCGGCCGTCACATTTGGTATCAGAGCTTTGGTTTACAGAGCTCGAGAACAAGGCACATTAGAACCATACGAAAGAATTCATCAGATATTGGATTAGTAATATCCAATTAGAATGACTCGTTAGAGATAGGATCAGTAGTATCCTAGAACGAGTGTGAAGAGTATATTTTTCAAATGAAAACAATTTTGTTTTGAAAATTTAAACCATTTTAAATGTATTTGATTATTTATTTATTTTGAATATGGACAATCTAGTATATAAAGGTTTTGCATATACGCGTCATGAACGTATATTCGAAATTTTAATATATTAGATAGATATAGAATCACACTCTAGTCGCCCGGACATGATTCTGATGATGGCGCGCCATCACCAGTATTTATTTTCGTGTTTCGAACGTGTGATAACTATATATTTCCATTAGACTGGTGTGAGAACCAAAACTAATATAGCTAGAACACATTGTTGTGAATTGGCACCAAAACATGATTTTTTGTATATATGTATCAAGTTATGAATTTGGAACTCTAATCCACTAATTGATTGATGTTTGTGTTGTTTGTTTATTTGTTTGATAATTTTGAACCATTATGCCTAATTGAACCAAATATTAAATTGTATTGAAAATTTGTCGCATTTGCATGCATATACATGTACTTACATTGAACAGGTCATAGCAAGGAGGCTAGAGCAGAGAATAAAATTTGTTTGCCCAACAAATAGGTATATGTTTACTATAATTTCCTATTTTGTTTGGGTGATGATGATTTTATGAGCTTATAGGCTAGCCGCTTGGCTTTTTCTTTTTCTTTTTGAGATCAGAAGGCCTGTATGGCAATTTCGGGATTTTCCCGTGGCCCCCGGTGCAGGGGAGGTTATGGTGAAATTTTTCGAAAATTTAGGGTGTTAGCCAAATTTTTGAAAATTTGAAAATTCTCAGAAACTGAAAAGTTGGAGAATGGAAGCCAGATCGAACGTAGAGTTGATTAATCAAACCACTTTCGACATTGTTCCTTTTCGGGGACGAAAAGTTTTAAGTGGGGGAGATTGTAATAACCCGCAAATTCTAAGCCAGTTTAAAAATTTTATTTTGGCAATTTTAGCGAATTTTGAATATTTAAAATAGATTATTTTAAATAATATTGGCGAGAAATTTATTTTGAATATAATTAGAACGTATATATTTATATGCGTCGTCGTTAGAATATAAATAATTATATATAATTATAAAAGGAATTGAAAATGGCACGGTTGTTCGATAATTCGATTTCAAACTTCAATTGAATGTACCGGGTGCAAAACAATCCGGATTTTAGTGAAACCAAAAATAATAGGATCTATTTGATAATATCTTTCCAACGAATTTGAAAAATCAAAATTTCATAGCGGGAATCAAAAGATATGTCCAGTTGAAAATTCTGAATAGTCGCTATGGAATTCAGGCCCTTAAAAATGGAAATTTTGCAAACGACCTCGGATTTCGACGAAACCACTTTTGTTGGGTCCGTGATGTCAAGTTATTGCTAGGTTTCAAATTTCATAATTTTTCGATTTAATATGTGAGCGTGGCAAAGGAAAACGCGTTTGACCGGTTTCAGCTGATTTTAATCGACTGGAAAATGGGCATTTTTCCAACGGTCTTAGAATTCGACGAAACTAGTTTTGTTAGGACCGTATCGTCAATACGAAGCTAGAAAATATTTTTATGGGATTTATAGAGTTAGTATGTAATCCCGGTAATTTGAAATGTACGTTTAAAATTCAATATAGCGATTTAAATGTAAATTCAACAGAAACTGGTCGAAACGACCGAATCAGCTTACGATACAAATCCGATTGTGTTCGGAATGGGGGTAAAACGCTATGGACGACAGGCGGTGGGCCTCGTTTAGAGGTCGTATGTAAAAGTCAACATTTTGCAAAATAAAATAATTAAAAATTAAAATCCTTTCCCTTTCCTCTTCCCTTATACGTTGCCCCCCCCCCCCTCATTATTTCAAAACCGAAATGAATATCAGAAAAAAAAAAGAAACCTAATCTAACGCGCCGCCGCCATGATCGGGGCCTGGCCATCCAAGGCCGCCCCCCCTGCGCCGTTCTCCTCCCCTCTTCTTCCTCCTCGCTCCGTCCTCCCCTAATCCGACCTCGCGACAGCCCCCCCCTCGTTTCAGAATCGCGACAACACCCCCCCCGATTCGAAGCCCTCCATCACCCAGAAGATCCGCCGCCCGCCCACCGCCCCCCCCCCCCCCCCCCCTGCCAAGACCGCGACGCCCCAATCGAAGAAGGCCGAAGCCCTTCACCGCCGTCGCTTGGATGGCCAGCACCACCGTGACCTTCTGGCGATCCTCCCCGACGCCAGCGAACGCCCAAACCCCCCCTCAGTCGCGAATCGAAGACGCAGTACCCCAATCCAGGAAATTAACGGAGAAAGGTAATTTTTCTTCTTTAATTTAAAATCTAAAATTTATTTATTATAAAATCTAAAATTTATTTATTATAAAATCTGAAATTTATTTGATTCAAAGTGTTTGAGTACAAAGATTGGATTTTTATTATGAGAAAGACGAGATTTTTAATTATAAAAAAAAGATTTGATTTTTAAAGTAATAAAAATATGATTTTTATATTTTTAAAGTATTAAAAATATAGTCTTTACTATCTAGATGATATAAAAATATGATTTTTGTTTATGTAGAGAAGTAAAAATATAATTTTTACATGATAGGAATATTGGAAATATCATCTTTATATGTGTAGAAAAATAAAAATGTGATTTTTATAAGGATATATTTGAAAGGGCGAAATCTATATTTTTATAAGGGCGAAATCTATATTTTTATAAAGGTGAAATCTATAATTTTATAAAGGCGAAATCTATATTTTTATAAAGGCGAAATCTATATTTTTGAAAAGGCGAAATCTTTATATAGAGAACAGCGAGGTAAAAATATAATTTTTATATTATAGAAAGGGTAAAAATATAATTTTTATATAGTATAGATAATAAAAATTCGATTTTTATATATTGAATAGCAATATAAAAATGTGATTTTTATATATATAGTGGCTACAGCAACGAAGATGACAAAAATGCGATAACGACGAAGATTTCTCTAAATGAAGAATCAAGATGAGTGGATAGCTATCGGTGAGAATTTATCACTCTTCAATTTCTTTTCTAGTTATATATATACTAGGATGCAGACGGTGCTTAGTAGCACCCGACGCAATCGTCCACAGACCATGGACTTGTTTGTTTGGTTGCATAAATTAATTTGATGATTTGATTTGAATTTGGTTGTTTGGTGAATTTGATTGATGTGTGAATGGCGTGGGCCTTCACTAGACCGGGGATAAGGCTAGGCCTCGTCCCGTTTCTAGTATCGTGCCGTTATGCCGCCGAAATTTTCTAAAATAAGTTAGAAAAATAAAAATATCATTTTATTTAAAGAATGAACTGAATAGAAATTCGTATGTTGCAATAAAATATTTTATCGTTAAAAATATAATTTTTAACATGAAAGTGAATAAAATAAAATATTCATTTACAAACCTGACGGTTTGTTTATGTACACCTATTTGAAGGACATTGATTGGGTCGATAAATTTTACACATCGCCCAACTGCACAAATAAAATCTGTGTTTGATTGTTTGAAACCTCACACGGGCGTTGGGATGAAATTTGATGTTCACTCATCCTGATTGATTAAATGTGTCGATCGATTGATTGACAGGCTGTTATAAGCGTTAGATATATATATTTGATGCTTATACAGTGTAGTGCACCTTGGTTGATGGTTGATTATTTTTCAATGCTATTATACACGTGTGATGTATGAAAATCCATATAATTAACATTATATGGTGATTGATTGGGCCTCATTCCAATTTAGAAAATAAAGAATATTATAAAATAAAGGTTCATGTGTTGACTGTACTCATCCGTTGAGATTAGTCATGTGTTGAACGAAATATTTTAATAATAAAATTTACATCTTTATTAATATAAAATAAAGGTTCATGTGTTGACTGTACTCATCCGTTGAGATTAGTCATGTGTTGAACGATATATTTGAAAAAGAAATATTTGAAATAGAATATTTGAAAATAGAATTATATGAAGCCGTGTTGATTAGAGATGCGCCATTTTGACGTGAACGATGTTTATATCGATTTTATTCATTTTAAAATGAATATTGAAAAGTGATTTCGAAATCGCATATTTTGAAATGAAATTTGAATCAAATTGAATAGGAAACGAATTCGAATTGAATTCGAATTGAATATAAAACGAATATGAATTCGAATTGAATATAAAACGAATTTGATTTCAATTGAATATATAATGAATTGAATCGAATAGAAAACCAATTTGAATTGAATCGAATAGAAAACCAATTTGAATTGAATCGAATAGAAAACCAATTTGAATTGAATAAATAACGATTTCAAATTGAATTGAATAAATAACGATTTCGAAATGAAAAGAATATAAAACAATTTCGAAATGAATTGAATATAAAATGATTTCGAAATGAATTGAATAAAAAACGATTTCGAAATGAATTGAATAAAAAACGATTTCAAAATGAATTGAATATATAATGAATTCGAATTGAATATAAAACGAATTTGATTTCAATTGAATAGCAAACGAAACGAATTCGAATTGAATTGAATAGATAACGAATTTGGATTGAATTGAATATAAAACCAATTCGAATTGAATTGAAAACGAAAACGAATTGAATTGGAAACAAATTGAAATGAATTCAAATTGAATTGAATAGAAATGAATTTTAAAACGAATTTATAAGGAAGAATTCAATTTTGATTTGAAATGAAATGGAAGTTGAAATTGTTTTTGAAACGAATTCAAAACTATTTATAAAATTCGTTTTAAATAGAAATCGACGAAATATATATTATATATATTATATATATAATATATATAATATAATGTCCTGAATAGAACGCGCCGCGGTAGTTCGTGAATTTCGACCATTTATTTCAAACGGACATTACGGGAGATCCGACCGTCGGATTCTCCTAAAACCGGAACTGTTGGGTTCGTATCGAAAACAACTTTCTAGCGAATATTAGAAATTCAAAATCTAACGGTTGGATTTGGAGATACGTCCAAATCAAATTTGAAAAAGGTCGCTGTAAGTGCAGTTCGATGGCCGTTGATGGAAATCGACTGTACGGGCCTTGATAAAATTATTAAAAATATCAATAATTTGTGTAAAATCAGAAGAAATGATTTGGGAAAAATTGGGATGAAAATCTCCACATTTGAAAAGATAAAAATAGATTTTTATCGAAATGAACTAGATTGAACTAAATTTAAAACCCGATTTTTTTTAAAATAAATAAATTAGATTTAAAAAGGGGTTTTAAATAATCGGAATTTCTAATACATTTGATTGGATTTGAAATGGGTTTATCGTGAACGGTGTTTTAAATAACACTAGTTTTTTTTAACCCGATAATAAATAGAATGTGATTTGGGTTTGTCGTGAACTGTGTTTTAAATAACACCTAGTTTTTTAACCCAGAAAAAGGAGTTTTAACGAATCTGCAATTAGATTGAAATGTGAATTTATAATCTAAATTATCGAATTTAGAAAATAAGCGAGAATGGAGTATCACCAGTTTTTGCTCCAAAGCGATAGTTAAATCTTTAATTAGATTTGAACGTGAGATGGTAATTAATTTTACCGATAACACTGTGGTGTTAGATGTGAAGTACTACCAGTTTTGCTTCATGGGATGAATAGGTTGGGATTGGGAAATAAAATACATAATTACTTCGGTGTGGTTCGCTAATCTCGACTATTTTAGAAAACCATAATTTGGTTTGAAACGACATCCAAAGGAAGATTAAAGGATAAATTTTAAAGAATTTATCTTGGATAAAATTAATGGGAACCTTTCCCTAAAAATGTGATTTTGTGAATAAAAGAATATTCTGAATTGAAATGAGGCGTATGTTGTGTTTATGTAACATTTGTTTTAATATATGCGGGTTGTTTGGAAAGGCCGGGTTTATACCCATTCTGAATAACAGATTCGACGATAAGTCGAAGATGAAGACGGTGGTCGAAGACCGGAAGTCTTCACATCGTTTGGATAATTACTGACGATCCTGATTGAGCTGTACACCCAAGAGGATGGAAATAGTTGGTGGTCGTCCAGACGTACTTGGAGATGGATGGATATGCGAGGAAAGTGCCTCCGGTTTCGTTCAGACCCAGAACGGACTTGTAAATGGATTGTGTGTCTGACATTGGATTTTATTCTGTGTTGATTGATTTCTATTAAATATACATCTGTTTGGCGGCGGAGAATTTATTCTTTTGCTTAACGACCTTCTCTGAGACGTACGAGCTCAGAGGTTGTATATCGATGGACATCAGTCGCATGGCATGAATTGCCTGTGTGGCACGCTAAGATGCAATGATCAAGGCTTCTGTTGAAAAGCAAAGTCTTGTGGTTGATGATCAAAGCACGCCTACGTGGCAGCTTTGTGTATAACGTGAATTCGCGAGCCTCACACCTCGGTATGAGTCAAAAACGGGATGAGGACCCAAGGAGAGCACGACGTTTCTTTCTAGCTTTGGTGGTGTCAGTGACTTACCAGCCCTGACATTTATATACTTTTCACCTATGTGGTTGTTGGATGCGAGGCGCCTCGATTATAGGTCCTATAGGGCCGGGAAACGTGTGTTCAGGAATAACTAATCCTCTAACGTAAGTGAGGACCGGCCTTGGAGGATCCCAGGGTTGCCCAGAGTGTGTAGTCCTGAGGCATTTGCTAGAGTGTCTCGAGCGCGGAGAGGATCTTGCCCCTTGCCTCGACTCATGACGGAAATCCAATTTCCAATACGTGTATTGCGGTTTTAATTGTAGAACTAGTATGGCGACATGATATATGGTACCCATGCCGTCTATGATTTATATTTATGATTGAAAGTGTTTTGACACTATACACTTATTATAGTATCAAATGATTTGTTTTAAACGTACCAAGCATGTTTAGCTATTATAAGGGAAAACCCTATCCTCCGGCTTGCGATGCATTGTGTGATGGGACTTGGGTCTTATAATAGCTTCATTTTTCGAAAAAGCATTGCGTTGTTTATTCTATGCACTGGTATTCTTGGGAGGAAACCCGTTCCGTGTTATACGGCGTGGTCCCTTGAATTACTTCCTTTGAAAGTAAAGCTTTAAATAACTGTTTTAGTTCTCACACCAGTCACATGACTGACCTGGAGTTTATTGTTTTAACCTAAACTCTGGGTGCCCCTATTTTCCGCACGGGCAGCTAGTAGTTTTGGTTTTGCAGATTTATATTCTGTGATGAGCCCAAACCTCCACTAGGTGAAAGTAAGGAATAATCATATGGAATACAACATAAATATAACAATACACATCACTGATACAACATAGCAGAGGAAAAAAACCATAGAATAATAACATTATAGTAGCGGAAATATAATGTCATAAACCACAGAATCCCAACAGTCACAGAATTCCAAATTATTACATCAAGTTTGCAGAAATGAAAATAAGTTCCAACTCCCAAAATAAGCAATACGAAATGAAACAAGTCTAATGACTGAACTTAAAGATAGAAAAATGCAATAGAAGTAAATGATAGCTGTCCTCAAAGCTCCAAGTCATCCCCTCTCCACAAAAGCAAATCCAAGCAAAGATAATGAGCAATTCCAAGAAGACTCCAAGCAACGAATGAACCTGTTTACTTGGCTGCCCATGTAGAAAAGAGGGCACCCGAGTTTGCAAAAAGGTGAAACAAACTACGGGTCAGTCGTGGGACTGGTATGAGAATTCATAACTAGTTTAGTAATAATAATATGACAAATCCAAAGACCACGCCGCTAATGCGGAACGGGTTTACTCAATGGATTGTCGTGCATAATTTAAAGTGTCAGAACATACAACATCGCAATGCTTTTTAGAAAAATGGAATCACCATAAGACTCAAGTCCCATCACACAATGCAACGCACACCAGAGGATAGCGTTTTCCCTTATGGTGATTAAACATGCTAAATACGGCAAATACGAGTTTAATATTATTATTAGTGTATAATAAAAACATTTCAAAATAAATGTATCAATCCTAGGAAACATAGTACCCCAACCTACTATATCTCCATACTAGTAATACAATCAAAACCGTAGGGTCGTATTTGGAATTTGGATTTCCATCTGAGTCAAGGCTAGGGAGGAGATCCTTACCGATTCGAGACACTCTAGCAATGCCCCAGGATTGGTACTCTGTCCAACCCTTGGATAGCTGCAGGGCCGGTCCACACTTACTTTTGTGGATTAGTTATGTCTGAACACACGCTTCCCGGTCCTTTTGGACCTATACTACTGTGACGACCCGCAACTTCCCCGTAAAGGAAAGTGTCGGATAGTTCGAGAACAAACCACAGCAGAACACATACAGAAGAACATTTCATTGTATATTACAACAATGCACCAGATTACAAGAATATACAGAGTATCAATGAATATTACACAGAAATATCAGAGATTTAAATTACATTTAAATACATCGCAGCGGAAAATAATACAATACACAACTAGAAGAGATATACGGATAGAAAGCTTTCCGGATATCATTCCAGCTGTAAACCAGGATCCTGTGAATATAAATTTGCAAAACCAAAACTACTAGCTGCCCGTGTCAAAATAGGGGCACCCAGAGTTTAGGTTAAAACAATAAACTCCAGGTCAGTCATGTGACTGGTGTGAGAACTAAAACAGTTATAAATCTTTTATTTTAAAGTTAGGTAAATCAAGGGACCACGCCGTATAACACGGAACGGGTTTCCTCCCAAGAATACCAGTGCATAAAACAAACAGCGCAATGCTAAATAAAGAAAAATGAAGCTGTTATAAGACCCAGGTCCTATCACACAATGCAACGCAAGCCGGGGGATAGGGTTTTCCCTTATAACAGCCAAAGAATGCTTGATACGTTTAAAACAAATTATTTGATACTATTATAAGTGCATAGTGTATAAAACAACTTCAAATCATAAGTATCAATCATAGGCGACATGAGCGTCCCATGCCACTATGTCACCATATATAGGTTTACAAATAAAACCGCAAATGTCACGTATTTGGAAATTGGATTTCCATCTATGAACCGAGGCAAAAGATAGTCCTCTACCGATTCGTGACTCTCTAGCCCGAGCCACCGGAACAGCCGCAACTGCCCCTTGGATCGTCAGGGCCGGTCCACCGATGTGAATTATAGTGCCTGAACAATACGTTTCCCCGCCCTTTGGGGCGTAAACGAGCCAACTAAATGACTCCATCGGTTCGAGAACGACCGATCAATCCGAGGCGCCTCGCAACAGCAACAACCACATAAGTCAAACTCGTCAGGGCATGTAAAACCACTGACGCCACTTCTAACTAGAAAGAAACGCACGCCCTCCCTGAGGTCCGTCTCCCGTTTTTGGTTCATACCGGGTGTGAAGCTCGCGAATCAACGTTACACAAAGCTACGCCACAAAGGCCTTGCTTTGATCATCACCACAAGACTTTGCTTTTCAACAGAAGCCTCGATCAATTGCCACTTAGGCATGCCACACAGGCAATTCACTCCATGCGTTTGATATCCATCAATACATAACCCCTGAGCTCGTACGTCTCGGAGAAGGGCGTTAAGCAAGAGAATAAATTCTCCGCCGCCAAACAGATATATATTTAATAGAGATCAATCACACGGACTAAAATCCAATGTCAGACACACGGTCCATTTACAAGTCCGTTCTGGGTCTGAACGAAACCGGAGGCACCTAGTACCCCGCATATCCATCGATCTCCAAGTACGTCTGGACGATCACCAACTGTTTCCATCTTCTTGGGTGTACAGCCCAATCAAGATCATCAGTAATTATCCAAACGACGTGAAGACTTCTGGTCTTCGACCACCGTCTTCACCTTCGACTTATCGTCGTATCAGTTATTCAGAATGGGATAAACCCGGTCTTTCCGAATAACTCGCGTATATATTATAAAATTGTTACACAAACACAACATACGCCTCATTCCAATTCATTAGTCACTAACCGTAAATTAATCAAGAGAATAATTTCCCTAATATTAACCCCGAAGGCCGAAACCAACATCAGATCAATATCCAGAAAACCATTCTGCTTGGCCAACCGACAGTTAGTTTCTAAATTTCACATTCATAGGGAAATGTTCCCATTAATTTTATCCAAGATAAATTCCTTGAATTTATTCTTTATTCTCTTTTTGAATCTCAATTCAAACTAGTCGGGATTAGCGAACCTTACCGAAGTAATCATTTATTTTAATTTCCCCATCCCAACCTATTCATCCCATGAAGTAAAACTGGTAATACTTCATATCTAACACCACGGTGTTATCGGTAAATTCAATTACCATTTCACGTTCAAATCTAATTAAAGATTTAACTAACGCCTGGAGCAAAACTGGTAATACTCCATTTCGATTATTTCAATCTAATTAAAGATTCATTAAAACTCCACTTAGTTTTAATCGTTAACTGGGTTAAAGAATCCGTGTCATTTAAAACACGGTTCACGTTAAACCCAAAGTCACATTCTATTAATTATCGGGTTAAAGAACGAGTGTTATTTTAAAACACTGTTCACGATAAACCCAAAAATCAATATCAATTCAATTCCAATTAAATATTATTTAATTAGTACACTTCATTAAATCTAAATAAAAGATTTAATCTTTTCTCAACTGGGTTCAAGAACAGTGTTAGTGAAGACACCATTCACGACAAACCCAAATCACATTTGATATTCAATACAAGGCTCTGAATAGAAAATATACCGGCTTATATTCAATATCAAATTCTACGACTAACAAACATCGCATTGGAAATAACGATATATATATATCTTTCAAATTTCCATAACAACATTTGTATAATCACGAAATCCAACATCGAAATATTCCGAAGACAATTTCGATTCAAATCCATTCCAATGCAATCATTGGAAATTTTGGTTATTTTCAAAACCATTTCAAATTCAATTTATTTATTTAAAAATAAATAGAATTTTAATTCTAGTTCAAAACTAGTTCAATTCGATAAAAATCTATTTTTATCTTTTCAAATATGGAGTTTTTCATCCCAATTCTTCACAAATCATTTCTTATGATTTTACACAAATTATTACTATTTTTAATAATTTTATCAAGGCCCGTACAGTCGATTTCCATCAATGGCCATCGAACTGCACTTACAGCGACCTTTTTCGAATTTGATTTGGACGTATCTCCAAATCCAACCGTTAGATTTCAAATTTCTAATCTTCGTTAGAAAGCTCTTTTCGATACGAACCCAACGGTTCCGGGTTTAGGAGAATCCGACGGTCGGATCTCCCGTAATGTCCGTTTGAAATAAATGGTCGAAATTCACGAACTGCCGCGGCGCGGCGCGTTCTATTCAGGCCATTATATTATATATATAATATATATAATATATATTTCGTCGATTTCTATTTAAAACGAATTATATAAATAGTTTTGAATTCGTTTCAAAAGCAATTTCAACTTCCATTTCAATTCAAATCAAAATTGAATTCTTCTTTATAAATTCGCTTTAAAATTCATTTCTATTCAATTCAAATTTCAATTCAATTTGAATTCATTTCAATTCGCTTTCCATTCAATTCGAATTTGTTTTCAATTCAATTCATTTCGAAATCGTTTTCAATTCAATTCATTTCGAAATCGTTTTCAATTCAATTCACTTCGAAATCGTTTTCAATTCAATTCATTTCGAAATCGTTTTCAATTCAATTCATTTCGAAATCGTTTTCAATTCAATTCATTTCGAAATCGTTTTCAATTCAATTCATTTCGAAATCGTTTTCAATTCAATTCATTTCGAAATCGTTATATATTCAATTCATTTCGAAATCGTTATATATTCAATTCATTTCGAAATCGTTATATATTCAATTCATTTCGAAATCGTTATATATTCAATTCATTTCGAAATCGTTATATATTCAATTCATTTCGAAATCGTTATATATTCAATTCATTTCGAAATCGTTATATATTCAATTCATTTCGAAATCGTTATATATTCAATTCATTTCGAAATCGTTATATATTCAATTCATTTCGAAATCGTTATATATCCAATTCATTTCGAAATCGTTATAAAATCGATATAAATATCGTTCACGTCAAAATGGCGTCAAACTAATCATCACAGCTTCATAAATTTCTATTTCTCAAATATTCTATTTCAAATATTTCTTTTTTTCAAAATAGTTGTTATTATCAAAATATTTCGTTCAACACATGACCAATCTCAATGAATGAGTACTGTCAACACATGAACTTTTATTTTATAATATTAAAGGTGCAAATTTTATTACTAAAATATTTCGTTCAACACATGACCAATCTCAATGAATGAGTACTGTCAACACATGAACTTTTATTTTATAATATTAAAGGTGCAAATTTTATTACTAAAATATTTCGTTCAACACATGACCAATCTCAATGAATGAGTACTGTCAACACATGAACTTTTATTTTATAATATTCTTTATTTTTCAAATTGGAATGAGGCCCAATAAATTACCATATAAAGTTAATTATATGGATTTCCATACAACACATGTATATAATAGCATTGAAAAATAATCAACCATCAACCAAAGTGCACTACACTGTATAAGCATCAAATATAGATATTCAACGCTTATAACAACCTGTCAATCAATCGATCGACATATTTAATCAATTAGGATGAGTGAACTACATATTTCATCCTAACACCCGTGTGGGGTTTCAAACAATCAAACAAATATTTTATTTGTGCAGTTGGGCGATGTGTAAAATTTATCGACCCAATCAATGTCCTTCAAATAGGTGTACATAAACAAACCGTCCGGTTTGTAAATGAATATTTATTTATTCACATTCACGTTAAAAATTATATTTTTAACGATAAAACATTTTATTCCAACATATGAATTTCTATTCAGTTCATTCTTTAAATAAAATGATATTTTTATTTTTCTAACATATTTTAGAAAATTTCGGCGGCATAACGGCACGATACTAGAAACGGGATGAGGCCTAGCCTTATCCCCGGTCTAGTGAAGGCCACCGCCATTCACACATCAATCAAATCAATTTCATTTCACCAAACAATTTCCATTCAATCAAATATTCTAACTAACTACTCAACCAAACAATTTAACAAACAAGCCATCCATGGTCTGTGGATGACGGGTGTCGGGTGCTACTAAACACCGTCTACATCCTAGTATATATATATAACTAGAAAAAGAATTTTGAGTGAGAAGTTCTCACATATAGCTATCCAAACATCTTGACTCTTCTTTGATAGAAATCTTCATTGTTTTCGCATCTTCGTCAGCTTCGTCGTCCGTAGCCACTACATATATAAAAATCGAATTTTTACTTCGCTATTCAATATATAAAAATCCATTTTTCTATCGAAGTTCAATATATAAAAATTCTATTTTTCTATCGAAGTTCAATATAGATAAAAATTATATTTTTTTCTATCGAAGTTCAATATAGATAAAAATTATATTTTTATCACGCTATTTTATATTTTTAAATCAAAGGTATTTTTTTTTTCAAATTCAAAGTATATTTATATTTCAAATTCATGATATATATATTTTCAAAAATAATGCTATATATTTCTTCAAAAACAACGCTAATTATCCTTTTGAAGAACCAAGTCTATTTTATATTTTTAAAACAAAGGTATTTTATTTTTCAAAGCAAAGGTATTCTATATTTCAAAGTATATTTATATTCAAAAATCATGATATATATATATATATACATATATATATATCTTCACTTTGCTTTGCTATTTTATTATCTCTTTTAAAACTGAAAAGAAACAATGCTCACTTCTCTTTCAAAAATAATGCTAATCTTATCTTACAAAAATATTGCTAATTTGATTTACAAAAATAATGCTAATTTTCTATTCAAAACAATGGGATTTTCTATTCAAAATTTACCTATATAATTAATATTTTATTAACTAATTAATTAAAATTAAAACCCCTTGAACTTATCTTCCATCAGGCCGTTAAAATCGACCCAGTCTTCGTTGCTCAAAGCTCCAGCTCGCCGCCGTTCTGCTCCATCGGAGGTCGATCAACTGGTGGCGCTTGAAGCGCCGGAAGGTCCTCCACCCTCGCCTGGTCGGGTGGGCCACTCGCCGCCCCCTAGCGCCGTGGAAAAGGGGATGAACGACGATGGTTTTGGCTTAGATTTCCAGCGATTTTCGCCTCAATAATTCCTCAACCAAGTATGGATTCGTAGATCTCTGATTGCTCTACAACATTCCCTTAGTAGCGTTTGTATTTCAACTAACGGATTTGGAGAAAAAGAAGAAGAAAGATCTGAACGATTTACACCATTCGTTTTTTTTTTTACTATTTCGTTTTCTGGTAAGTGATTCGGGGGGGGGGGCCAATGAAGAAAAGGAGGGAATTCTATTTTTTTTTTTTTTTATTATTAAATTTTTGCAAAAGGGTTGTCTTTTACATCCGACCTCGAAACGAGGTCCACCGCCTGTCGTCCATAGCGTTTTACCCCCATTCCGAACACAATGGGATATGTATCGCAAGCTGGTTTGATTGTTACAATCGGTTTCCGTTGAAATTACATTTAAGTCCTTATATTGAATTTTGAACGTACATTTCAAATTACCGGGGTCACTTACTAACTAGAAAAATTCCAGAAAAATATTTTCTAGCTTCGTATTGACGATACGGTCCTAACAAAACTAGTTTCGTCGAATTCTGAGACCGTTGGAAAAATGGCCAATTTCCAGTCGATTAAAATCAACTGAAACTGGTCAAACGCGTTTTCCTTTGCCACGCTCACATATTGATTCGAAAAATTATGAAATTTGAAACCTAGCAATAATTCGACATCACGGACCCAAAAAAAGTGGTTTCGTCGAAATCCGAGGTCATTTGCAAAATGTCCATTTTTAAGGGCCTGAATTCCATAGCGACTATTCAGAATTTTCAACTGGACATATCTTTTGATTCCCGATATGAAATCTTGATTTTTCGGATTCGTTGGAAAGATATTCACTATTAGATTCCATTATTTTTGGTTTCACTAAAATCCGGATTGTTTTGCACCCGGTACATTCAATTGAAGCTTGAAATCGAATTATCGAACTACCGCGCCATTTTCAATTCTATTTATAATTATATATAAATATTTATATTCTAACGACGACGCGTATAAATATATACGTTCGAATTATATTCAAAATAAATTTATCGTCGATATTATTTAAAATTATCTATTTTAAATATTCAAAATTCGCTAAAATTGCCAAAATAAAAATTTTAAACTGGCCCAGATTTTCGGGTTATTACAATCTCCCCCACTTAAAACTTTTCGTCCCCGAAAAGGAACAAAGTCGAAAGTGGTTTGATTAATAAGCTCTACATTCGATCTGGCTTCCTTTCTCCAACTCTTTAGTTTCTGAGAATTTTCAAAATTTCAAAAATTTGGCTAACACCCTAAATTTTCGAAAAATTTCGCCATAACCTCCCCTGCAATGGGAGCATCGGGGAATTTCAAATAGCTTCCCCGGTCCTTCAGATCTCAAAAAGAAAAAGAAAAAGCCAAGCGGCTAGCCAATAGGCTCACAAAATCATCATCACCCAAACAAAACAGGAAATTATGTAGTAAACATGTACCTATTTGTCGGGCAAACAAATTTTATTCTCTGGCTCTAGCCTTCTTGCTATGACCTGTTCAATGATATATATGTATATGCAAGCAAACGCAACCAATCTTCGATATAATTCAATATTTGGTTCTGTTATGCTAAATGGCTAAAAATTAGCAAACAAATAAACAAACAACACAAACATCAATCCATTAGTGAATTAGAGTTTCAAATCCATAACTTTGATACATACACAAAAAATCATGTTTTTGATGCCAAATCACAACAATAAGCCCTATCTAATTTTGGTTCTCACACCAGCCTAATGGAAATATATAGATATCACACCTTCGTCACTCGAACATAAATACTGGTAACGCTGCAGCATTATCAGAATCATCCCCGGGCAACTAGAATGTGATTCTATATCTACCCAATATATTAAAACTTTGAATACACGCGGATCAGACGTATACGCAAAACCTATATATACTGGATTGTCCAACTCAATATAAATAGATAATCAAATACGGATTATTGATTTAAATTTTCAAAACAAAATTTGTTTTCACGTTAAAAATATACTCTTCACACTCGTTCTAGGATACTACTGATCCCATCTCTAACGAGTCATTCTAATTGGATATTACTAATCCAATATCTGATGAATTCTTTCGTAGGGTTCTAATGTGTCTTGTTCTCTAGCTTTGTAAACCAAAGCTCTGATACCACGTGTGACGGCCCGCAACTTCCCCGTAAAGGAAAGTGTCGGATAGTTCGAGAACAAACCACAGCAGAACGCATACAGAAGAACATTTCATTGTATATTACAACAATGCACCAGATTACAAGAATATACAGAGTATCAATGAATATTACACAGAAATATCAGAGATTTAAATTACATTTAAATACATCGCAGCGGAAAATAATACAATACACAACTAGAAGAGATATACGGATACAAAGCTTTCCGGATATCATTCCAGCTGTAAACCAGGATCCTGTGAATATAAATCTGCAAAACCAAAACTACTAGCTGCCCGTGTCAAAATAGGGGCACCCAAAGTTTAGGTTAAAACAATAAACTCCAGGTCAGTCATGTGACTGGTGTGAGAACTAAAACAGTTATAAATCTTTTATTTTAAAGTTAGGTAAATCAAGGGACCACGCCGTATAACACGGAACGGGTTTCCTCCCAAGAATACCAGTGCATAAAACAAACAGCGCAATGCTAAATAAAGAAAAATGAAGCTGTTATAAGACCCAGGTCCTATCACACAATGCAACGCAAGCCGGGGGATAGGGTTTTCCCTTATAACAGCCAAAGAATGCTTGATACGTTTAAAACAAATTATTTGATACTATTATAAGTGCATAGTGTATAAAACAACTTCAAATCATAAGTATCAATCATAGGCATCATGAGCGTCCCATGCCACTATGTCACCATATATAGGTTTACAAATAAAACCGCAAATGTCACGTATTTGGAAATTGGATTTCCATCTATGAACCGAGGCAAAAGATAGTCCTCTACCGATTCGTGACTCTCTAGCCCGAGCCACCGGAACAGCCGCAACTGCCCCTTGGATCGTCAGGGCCGGTCCACCGATGTGGATTATAGTGCCTGAACAATACGTTTCCCCGCCCTTTGGGGCGTAAACGAGCCAACTAAATGACTCCATCGGTTAGAGAACGACCGATCAATCCGAGGCGCCTCGCAACAGCAACAACCACATAAGTCAAACTCGTCAGGGCGTGTAAAACCACTGACGCCACTTCTAACTAGAAAGAAACGCATGCCCTCCCTGAGGTCCGTCTCCCGTTTTTGGTTCATACCGGGTGTGAAGCTCGCGAATCAACGTTACACAAAGCTACGCCACAAAGGCCTTGCTTTGATCATCACCATAAGACTTTGCTTTTCAACAGAAGCCTCGATCAATTGCCACTTAGGCATGCCACACAGGCAATTCACTCCATGCGTTTGATATCCATCAATATATAACCCCTGAGCTCGTACGTCTCAGAGAAGGGCGTTAAGCAAGAGAATAAATTCTCCGCCGCCAAACAGATATATATTTAATAGAGATCAATCACACGGACTAAAATCCAATGTCAGACACACGGTCCATTTACAAGTCCGTTCTGGGTCTGAACGAAACCGGAGGCACCTAGTACCCCGCATATCCATCGATCTCCAAGTACGTCTGGACGATCACCAACTGTTTCCATCTTCTTGGGTGTACAGCCCAATCAAGATCATCAGTAATTATCCAAACGACGTGAAGACTTCTGGTCTTCGACCACCGTCTTCACCTTCGACTTATCGTCGTATCAGTTATTCAGAATGGGATAAACCCGGTCTTTCCGAATAACTCGCGTATATATTATAAAAGTGTTACACAAACACAACATACGCCTCATTCCAATTCATTAGTCACTAACCGTAAATTAATCAAGAGAATAATTTCCCAAATATTAACCCCGAAGGCCGAAACCAACATCAGATCAATATCCAGAAAACCATTCTGCTTGGCCAACCGACAGTTAGTTTCTAAATTTCACATTCATAGGGAAATGTTCCCATTAATTTTATCCAAGATAAATTCCTTGAATTTATTCTTTATTCTCTTTTTGAATCTCAATTCAAACTAGTCGGGATTAGCGAACCTTACCGAAGTAATCATTTATTTTAATTTCCCCATCCCAACCTATTCATCCCATGAAGTAAAACTGGTAATACTTCATATCTAACACCACGGTGTTATCGGTAAATTCAATTACCATTTCACGTTCAAATCTAATTAAAGATTTAACTAACGCCTGGAGCAAAACTGGCAATACTCCATTTCGATTATTTCAATCTAATTAAAGATTCATTAAAACTCCACTTAGTTTTAATCGTTAACTGGGTTAAAGAATCCGTGTCATTTAAAACACGGTTCACGATAAACCCAAAGTCACATTCTATTAATTATCGGGTTAAAGAACGAGTGTTATTTTAAAACACTGTTCACGATAAACCCAAAAATCAATATCAATTCAATTCCAATTAAATATTATTTAATTGGTACACTTCATTAAATCTAAATAAAAGATTTAATCTTTTCTCAACTGGGTTCAAGAACAGTGTTAGTGAAGACACCATTCACGACAAACCCAAATCACATTTGATATTCAATACAAGGCTCTGAATAGAAAATATACCGGCTTATATTCAATATCAAATTCTACGACTAACAAACATCGCATTGGAAATAACGATATATATATATATCTTTCAAATTTCCATAACAACATTTGTATAATCACGAAATCCAACATCGAAATATTCCGAAGACAATTTCGATTCAAATCCATTCCAATGCAATCATTGGAAATTTTGGTTATTTTCAAAACCATTTCAAATTCAATTTATTTATTTAAAAATAAATAGAATTTTAATTCTAGTTCAAAACTAGTTCAATTCGATAAAAATCTATTTTTATCTTTTCAAATATGGAGTTTTTCATCCCAATTCTTCACAAATCATTTCTTATGATTTTACACAAATTATTACTATTTTTAATAATTTTATCAAGGCCCGTACAGTCGATTTCCATCAATGGCCATCGAACTGCACTTACAGCGACCTTTTTCGAATTTGATTTGGACGTATCTCCAAATCCAACCGTTAGATTTCAAATTTCTAATCTTCGTTAGAAAGCTCTTTTCGATACGAACCCAACGGTTCCGGGTTTAGGAGAATCCGACGGTCGGATCTCCCGTAATGTCCGTTTGAAATAAATGGTCGAAATTCACGAACTGCCGCGGCGCGGCGCGTTCTATTCAGGCCATTATATTATATATATAATATATATAATATATATTTCGTCGATTTCTATTTAAAACGAATTATTTAAATAGTTTTGAATTCGTTTCAAAAGCAATTTCAACTTCCATTTCAATTCAAATCAAAATTGAATTCTTCTTTATAAATTCGCTTTAAAATTCATTTCTATTCAATTCAAATTTCAATTCAATTTGAATTCATTTCAATTCGCTTTCCATTCAATTCGAATTTGTTTTCAATTCAATTCATTTCGAAATCGTTTTCAATTCAATTCATTTCGAAATCGTTTTCAATTCAATTCACTTCGAAATCGTTTTCAATTCAATTCATTTCGAAATCGTTTTCAATTCAATTCATTTCGAAATCGTTTTCAATTCAATTCATTTCGAAATCGTTTTCAATTCAATTCATTTCGAAATCGTTTTCAATTCAATTCATTTCGAAATCGTTATATATTCAATTCATTTCGAAATCGTTATATATTCAATTCATTTCGAAATCGTTATATATTCAATTCATTTCGAAATCGTTATATATTCAATTCATTTCGAAATCGTTATATATTCAATTCATTTCGAAATCGTTATATATTCAATTCATTTCGAAATCGTTATATATTCAATTCATTTCGAAATCGTTATATATCCAATTCATTTCGAAATCGTTATAAAATCGATATAAATATCGTTCACGTCAAAATGGCGTCAAACTAATCAACACGGCTTCATAAATTTCTATTTCTCAAATATTCTATTTCAAATATTTCTTTTTTTCAAAATAGTTGTTATTATCAAAATATTTCGTTCAACACATGACCAATCTCAATGAATGAGTACTGTCAACACATGAACTTTTATTTTATAATATTAAAGGTGCAAATTTTATTACTAAAATATTTCATTCAACACATGACCAATCTCAATGAATGAGTACTGTCAACACATGAACTTTTATTTTATAATATTAAAGGTGCAAATTTTATTACTAAAATATTTCGTTCAACACATGACCAATCTCAATGAATGAGTACTGTCAACACATGAACTTTTATTTTATAATATTCTTTATTTTTCAAATTGGAATGAGGCCCAATCAATTACCATATAAAGTTAATTATATGGATTTCCATACAACACATGTATATAATAGCATTGAAAAATAATCAACCATCAACCAAAGTGCACTACACTGTATAAGCATCAAATATAGATATTCAACGCTTATAACAGCCTGTCAATCAATCGATCGACATATTTAATCAATTAGGATGAGTGAACTACATATTTCATCCTAACACCCGTGTGGGGTTTCAAACAATCAAACAAATATTTTATTTGTGCAGTTGGGCGATGTGTAAAATTTATCGACCCAATCAATGTCCTTCAAATAGGTGTACATAAACAAACCGTCCGGTTTGTAAATGAATATTTATTTATTCACATTCACGTTAAAAATTATATTTTTAACGATAAAACATTTTATTCCAACATATGAATTTCTATTCAGTTCATTCTTTAAATAAAATGATATTTTTATTTTTCTAACATATTTTAGAAAATTTCGGCGGCATAACGGCACGATACTAGAAACGGGACGAGGCCTAGCCTTATCCCCGGTCTAGTGAAGGCCACCGCCATTCATACATCAATCAAATCAATTTCATTTCACCAAACAATTTCCATTCAATCAAATATTCTAACTAACTACTCAACCAAACAATTTAACAAACAAGCCATCCATGGTCTGTGGATGACGGGTGTCGGGTGCTACTAAACACCGTCTACATCCTAGTATATATATATAACTAGAAAAAGAATTTTGAGTGAGAAGTTCTCACATATAGCTATCCAAACATCTTGACTCTTCTTTGATAGAAATCTTCATTGTTTTCGCATCTTCGTCAGCTTCGTCGTCCGTAGCCACTACATATATAAAAATCGAATTTTTACTTCGCTATTCAATATATAAAAATCCATTTTTCTATCGAAGTTCAATATATAAAAATTCTATTTTTCTATCGAAGTTCAATATAGATAAAAATTATATTTTTTTCTATCGAAGTTCAATATAGATAAAAATTATATTTTTATCACGCTATTTTATATTTTTAAATCAAAGGTATTTTATTTTTCAAATTCAAAGTATATTTATATTTCAAATTCATGATATATATATTTTCAAAAATAATGCTATATATTTCTTCAAAAACAACGCTAATTATCCTTTTGAAGAACCAAGTCTATTTTATATTTTTAAAACAAAGGTATTTTATTTTTCAAAGCAAAGGTATTCTATATTTCAAAGTATATTTATATTCAAAAATCATGATATATATATATATATATATATATATATATATATATATATACATATATATATATCTTCACTTTGCTTTGCTATTTCATTATCTCATTTAAAACTGAAAAGAAACAATGCTCACTTCTCTTTCAAAAATAATGCTAATCTTATCTTACAAAAATATTGCTAATTTGATTTACAAAAATAATGCTAATTTTCTATTCAAAACAATGGGATTTTCTATTCAAAATTTACCTATATAATTAATATTTTATTAACTAATTAATTAAAATTAAAACCCCTTGAACTTATCTTCCATCAGGCCGTTAAAATCGACCTAGTCTTCGTTGCTCAAAGCTCCAGCTCGCCGCCGTTCTGCTCCATCGGAGGTCGATCAACTGGTGGCGCTTGAAGCGCCGGAAGGTCCTCCACCCTCGCCTGGTCGGGTGGGCCACTCGCCGCCCCCTAGCGCCGTGGAAAAGGGGATGAACGACGATGGTTTTGGCTTAGATTTCCAGCGATTTTCGCCTCAATAATTCCTCAACCAAGTATGGATTCGTAGATCTCTGATCGCTCTACAACATTCCCTTAGTAGCGTTTGTATTTCAACTAACGGATTTGGAGAAAAAGAAGAAGAAAGATCTGAACGATTTACACTGTTCGTTTTTTTTTTTTTTTTTACTATTTCGTTTTCTGGTAAGTGATTCGGGGGGGGGGGGGGGCAATGAAGAAAAGGAGGGAATTCTATTTTTTTTTTTTTTATTAAATTTTTGCAAAAGGGTTGTCTTTTACATCCGACCTCGAAACGAGGTCCACCGCCTGTCGTCCATAGCGTTTTACCCCCATTCCGAACACAATGGGATATGTATCGCAAGCTGGTTTGATCGTTACAATCGATTTCCGTTGAAATTACATTTAAGTCCTTATATTGAATTTTAAACGTACATTTCAAATTACCGGGGTCACATACTAACTAGAAAAATTCCATAAAAATATTTTCTAGCATCGTATTGACGATACGGTCCTAACAAAACTAGTTTCGTCGAATTCTGAGACCGTTGGAAAAATGGCCAATTTCCAGTCGATTAAAATCAACTGAAACTGGTCAAACGCGTTTTCCTATGCCACGCTCACATATTGATTCGAAAAATTATGAAATTTGAAACCTAGCAATAATTCGACATCACGGACCCAACAAAAGTGGTTTCGTCGAAATCCGAAGTCATTTGCAAAATGTCCATTTTTAAGGGCCTGAATTCCATAGCGACTATTCAGAATTTTCAACTGGACATATCTTTTGATTCCCGATATGAAATCTTGATTTTTCGGATTCGTTGGAAAGATATTCACTATTAGATTCCATTATTTTTGGTTTCACTAAAATCCGGATTGTTTTGCACCCGGTACATTCAATTGAAGCTTGAAATCGAATTATCGAACTACCGCGCCATTTTCAATTCTATTTATAATTATATATAAATATTTATATTCTAACGACGACGCGTATAAATATATACGTTCGAATTATATTCAAAATAAATTTATCGTCGATATTATTTAAAATTATCTATTTTAAATATTCAAAATTCGCTAAAATTGCCAAAATAAAAATTTTAAACTGGCCCAGATTTTCGGGTTATTACAACTACGGCCAGTGGTGTAACGACCCATATTTTGACCGTTCAAATCGACAATAAACCACACATGTCGACCCAAACAAATCGCCAACACAGGCAGTTATTTGATAAAGAAGAAAAAAAGAAAGAAGAGAAAAACCAATCACAGAATCTCACAGCGGAAGGACAACATATAATAAATAAATAGCAGTTAAAGTAGTTGAAATGTATACATTAGTTATAACATTCAAATGAATATCAGAGTTACATATACATACAGATGTACAAAATAAGCAGCGGAAATACCTATATATGATGAATATATATACAAATCTTCGTCTTCGATCTCCAAGGCACAGTCATCTTCAGTAACTGCAACGTCTGCTGACCCGAGCGTATTGCATAAAAAGAAAACACAACAAACACTCGGATCAGCACTAAATCATCTCATATTAGTCAACTCAAAATACGAAATAACATCAGTATCATGGGTGCAGTAACTCAAGAGGTGTTATGGGATTTTTCCATCTCTCGAGGATCCGTAAAACTAATATCTATATAATAATACGCTATTATTATAATGTCTATTCAGTAAAGTATAAATACTGAAAATAGCGTAAGCGGGATTACCATATTACCCTTACGCCGTTTATAGGCATCAACAGTCTATACAGTACCGTAAATTCACCGTACTGGTGTTATCAGAGGGCACTCCATAGAAGGCAATGCTAAATCAAAATCGTATGGGGCTCGATATGGATATATGACAAGGCACTCGAGGCAATGCCCAGAGTAGGATTCTACCAATTGCACTCCCGGACCGGTGGTAACGCATAGCAGCCACTACCGCCCACCTCGAAACACACTCCCCTAATCATAAATGGGCCCAAATCATCATCATCATCACAAATCATAGGAATAGTATCGAAGAAGTGTGTCCGATCAAAGGTGCTAACCTCAATTAGTCACGGTATAGCTCCTGTTTTAGTCATTTCAATTCTGACCCGAAGGTCAGGGCTATTTCGTCATCGTGCATCTTCTTCGATTCAATAATCGCCTCCAAGTCATCATACTCATTCTGGATACGTCATAACGTTCACAGTTGTCAAAGTGGTATCGACACTGACAGAGAGTATGCCTTATGCCGACTCTGGTCTCTTTAACAACCAACGCTTACATCTTTTCACATCGGTTGGTTCTTTTACATTTCAAAGGTTCTCTTTTCTATCAAAATATCATCTTCTGTTTCGAACCCAATTTATATTCAACGAATAAAATTTTCATATCAACATATCAAAATCATACCCAACCGATTATATTCTAAAACTAGAAAATATCCCATACCATTATATTATAATCATATAATATTTCCAAAACGAAATATTCAAATAGAATATAATTTACCTCAAAGGTTTCCAATTATCACGGATTCTTATCTCAACTCCATCTGAACCAGTGGTTCAAACTCAAGCATTTCCATTCGGAAGAAATTTAAAATTTGGGAAAAATACTTGTAAACTAAAAGTTTATATAATAATAATAATAATAATATTTTTTTTATAAAATAAATATATAGATATATATATAGAATATAATAATTAAGATAAATTAGTAATTTAAATATTTAAAATAAATTTCTCAAATCAAAACCTTTCTTCCTTCCAAATTTCAAATACTTGAATTTATCCTCCGATCTCAACGGAGTTCATTTAATTCCCTATCTCGTTTCAACCTCGTTCAAAACAACTACTTGATTTCAAGAGTTCCGAGATATATATATTCCAACTGAGTTAAAACAACTCAGATACCCTTGATTTCTAAATTCCCCAAAATTTGATTTCCATAAGAAATTTTTCTTACTTACAATCCAACTCTTATTTTTGAAAGTTTTCAATTCATATTCAAACCCCAATTTAGATGTTTCTATTTTGGTTTGGAAAATTCCTTCAACCCTTTAATCATCATCCCAGTTCAGAATCTTTAAAGAATTTAAAAATCGAGTATCGACACATTCTTTTAAATGGAATTCTATCAAATAAAATTTCAAATATTAAATCATTTAACCAACCGATGTCTGTATATAATTATCTATCCAATGGCCAAGTGGTTTAATATTAAATTTCTCGATATTTCAGGGATGGATCTATCATTTCAATCCAAATCAGGGTCACAGGGATTTATCATTTCACTCTGTGTTCTTAATTCATTTTTATCGATAAATCCCGGGTTCATTAGATGCCCGCAACATCAAGGGTACAAATGAGATTTATCGTCAAAACCAACATGCAATACGATATACTGAATATGGGCATAAGCAGTGTCAATATCAACAGTAATAAAATCCAACCAAACATCCATCACATCATTTCATTCAACTGATCAGCATTAACTGTTCCAGGATTAACAAGGGTTCGAATTTCAACTAGAGATTTAAATTAAATTAAATAACTAATCATTTACTTAGATTGCATGTTAACACACTTGCATGTCAAATTTAAACAACACATCAACAATCCAATGCAACCATGCAACCAAACTTATTTCATAATTTAATTCAATAAATATGGGAATAATTCAGTATTTCGTGAGTGAGAAAACCACACACCTTTGGGTCCTTGGTGGATCGAACGTCCAACCATAGCCCAAAATTTCACGATCTCTAAATGCAGCCAAGTTAGTGCCAAAACGTCCGCAATTCCGCCACGATCCCAACGCAACAAACCGCGTCCAAATCCGAGTTAAAACGAGAAAGTTATCAGCGTTTAATCGTTTGAATTCTAAATTATAAATATTAATAAAATAAACACTCACCCACTAGTTTTTTGCCACGTCAGCATGAATGTTTCTTCCCGTTCCTCTCGAGTTGGCTACAGCAACCTTCATCGTGAAAACCCAAGCCGAGCCTCTCTTTGACCGACCATTGTGTCCTCCTCCGACCGAGCTAAGACCAACGACCACCTCCATCGTGGCCATCATCGAAAACTGCGTCCACCTGTACCTGCGCCGCCACTTCCGGCGGTCCCCAGGTTCGCCGCCGAGCCCAAAACGTACTGGGTTCGAAACCCTAATTCGCGAAAATCCGACGATCCACACCACTATAAAACGCATGAACACCACCGCTGAACTCGTACGCTCCTCCTCTTCAAAACCCATATCCCCGATTCCTCGATTAACTCCTTAATTAAAAACCCCCAAATTGATTTCTAGGGTTTCGATTCAGAACCATTTGACTGCGATTTCCGTCCAATCTGGTTGTTGCATGTCGAAATAAATCATACCAGCAGCTTCGTATCGCTGAGAGCTTCGATTCGGTATATAATACTCTAAGGTTTGAGAAGATTTGATTTTCAAGTTATGATTTTTATTTTCTAGGGTTTTGAAAAATTGGTTTTCATCCATTAGAGAGAAAAAATAGATTGAGGAAAATGAACGTAGTAAAGAATGGGCTGGTGATGTGGAATGAACTTGAGTTATATATATATATATATATATATATAGCAGGCCCAAATGATCAACACACCGTCATCTTATTATACAATGCTCTCGTTCGCATTTTCTCTCGTATGGTCAAACGGTAAGTCGGATTGTAACGCAAATTGAAATCCAACAAAAATTCACCGTTACGGTTCTGATGGCGCCAGTTTCGTCGAATTCCGAGACAGTCGCCAAAACCGTTAAATTCCACAGTTAATTAAATAAAATAAAATATTCAATTATTCGATTAACTGTTTTGATTCAATATAAATATCTATTAAATTCAAATTTAAATCAAACAAAAATTTAAATAAATTCTATAAATTTATTTCATGGATTTTAAGTTCCCATATTGGATTATTTACACATTCAAATTTTTGAATTTTCAAATTATCTTAAACAGCTTAAATTCCATCGTTTAACAAATCAAATTTGAATTCCTTTTTAACTTAAATATTTCAAAATTCCATTTAAATCAAATTACAACTTAAATAAAGTTTATGACTTGATTTCACAAATTCTAAGTTCTCAAGTTTGGGTTATTTAATTTTTTTGATTTGAATTTCAATTATTACTCAACAACTTAAAAATTCCACCAAATTCCAAATTTAAAATTTTAAATTCTACTTTTAAATTAACCCATCCAAATTAATTAAATTATTCAAATACCAAATTTCAAATTACAGCCTTTTAAATAAAGGCAAATTTGAAAATTCCATTCATACTAAAATCCAAATGATTATCGACATAAAACCAACAAATTTGATTTTTTTTCTAAGATTAACTCATTTATTTATTTTAAATCTAAATTAAAAATATACAGAAAATATTGGGATGTTACATTCTCCCCCACTTAAAAGCTTTTCGTCCTCGAAAAGAGAACGAGGTAAGGTATAAAATAAATCATACTTTCAAAATTCCATACTTATAAAATATCATTTATAAGATAAGTATATAGTTGTAAAACCCCATAAATTTTCTAACTCCCGAAATCACAGAAAAATTTCGGCAGCATCTCCCCTGTACGGAGGATCCCGGGAAAAATCCCGATACACATATCAATCCAAAATATACATCTCATCAACGATGAGGCATCCCAAAATGGGGAAAAACAAAAATATAAACCACCAAAACTTTGTAACCCAATTACGTACCTTTCTTTAGCGTTTATTTGCATTTATATTACCTTAGCGTCTAGCGTTTAGCTTAGCATCTAGCGTTTAGTGCAAGCGAGCTCCGTAGCGCAATACCACTTCCTCACACCTGTTACAACTCGCATACATATGAGAATCAATCATATATACAATATATAGCAATTGTATACAATTTACACAACATATATCGACCATTTCAATTCCAAAACCAAGATATTCATAACAGGCCAGCGAAGAAATCATCCATTTTCACCCCATTAAAGTTGGAATTTGAATGAAGCACACTAGGCAAAAATTGTAGGATTCTTTTCATGCTTTTCGAATTGTCCGGATTCGTCGAATTCGGATAATCCGTTTGAAAGTTATGATTGTTTTGGTGAAGGCGAACGCTTCAGCCCGAACAATGAAAATACAGACCTGAAATGTTCTATCCAGTTTTTAGCCCTCTAAGCATCAGAATTTGACTCATCATATTAAGAGTAAGTTTTAGTTTACATTCTGGCCTTTCCTAATTGTACTCGCACATCAAAATCCGATACTCGGTTAGAGAGTTATGGTCAAAACAATATCGATATTCAGTTCAAATTTTTATTTTCTGCGCATACGACTTTGACTAAATCTTAAATTTCAACATGTAGGCTTGAAAAATCTGATGAGGCTCTATTCATGACAATTCTAGTTCAGATTCTAAGGTTTCTGAAAAGTCCAGAATCGCCCGATTCTGATCATCCATACAAAAGTTATGCTCATTTTGTTTCAGCTTATTGAATACTTCAAATTTACGCATCAACATTGACTCATTTATTTTGGAACTTCCAACTTTCGGATTCTAAATTTTCTAATTTTATAAGTCTTCATCATTCCAAAACTAGTGGTCACTTCTTTATTCAAGAAATGAATTCATATTCATTTGCTTATTCAATCTCCATATATTTCTATTCGCTTCATTTTCAAGCATTCAATTTCAAACAACATTGAATTCTTTTTTAATGTTTCCAACCAACTCGATTTAAATAAAACATAATTTCATAAATATAAATTAAGTTGCCACTTCATTACTTATTCAAAGTTACTTTATCCTTTTGCGTTGAATAATATCTTGTTTACCCACATTAGCATAACCATTCACTTGAACTAGTTCGGATTCATTTATTCTGAACTAGTTCAAGTTCATTCACATTCACTCCTTTCACTTATGTCTGCATCTCACTATTCTTATGTTGGTACTTCCTTCATATATTAACCACTCTCTTCTTCACCTATCTAAATTTAATCTTCTTAGTTCAAAGTCCTTCCGATATTCAAATTTAACAAATTAGACTTGGTTTACATTTTTATCACCTTATCTCATATTCTAAACCTCAAGTTTATTTCAGTTGCTCCCTCATTTGGGTTGACTTCGAATCTATATAACGGGTTAATGTTCGTCATGGTTTTATATAAACCATTTTTATTTCATCCCGTTTATTACTCTACTTGACTCGCCTACTCATCACTTACTAATATGAGTCAAATTTTTCTTATATAACCAAAGTTCTGTATTGGTTCTAGACTGACTTATTAAAATTTTCCATGTCGATTTCATTTTATTGAATCCATCAACCCGAACTACGATTTCCCAAATTCTGATTTAGAATTCATTAACTGTTATTACTCCGTATAAGCCAATTTTATATTTGCACCATATTATTCATGTTTGGCACTTCGATTCAAATCTTAATCACTTTCTCTCATCCATTACTTTTCTTTTTATTTCAAGTAGATCCATAAATTTAGTTAAATCAATGTTGTTCATGATTTAAATTTAGACTTAGTCTCCAATCATCATTACTCACTTCCTTAAGTTAAACCTTTTATAAGATTTCCATCTCTAAACTTATATATTAATAAAGTATATATGAATATATAAATTCCATAGCGCTATTTCTAAATTTTAATTTAGTCATAACTTACCATTTATAAAGTAAAAACTAAATTTCTTACATTCATCGGAAAGATATGATCATTTCGATCCTAACGTTTCTTGTTTTATCCAATTTTGACTTATATTGAATTTTATATATTTTCCCAAAGTTAAAGATCGAATTTCCAAACTACCGCGCCGTTTCAGGCTCGTATTATATAAATTTATAAATTTCGAACCCAAGTTTCGTTTTAATAAATTTATAGTTATCATTAGTTAAAGTAAACTAAACGCTTGATCCCGGTTTTGCAATCAAGTTCAAAATGACAAACATATATACTTATATTATTTTATAAACCATACTATATGAAATTTCAAATCCGAACTTTTAATTTGAGCAAGAAATTTAAATTCTG
The DNA here is from genome assembly GCA_030737875.1 of Allium sativum. Taxonomy (NCBI): domain Eukaryota; kingdom Viridiplantae; phylum Streptophyta; class Magnoliopsida; order Asparagales; family Amaryllidaceae; genus Allium; species Allium sativum. The sequence continues at coordinate 484,016,191 of CM060924.1, forward strand.
GGTTTACATTTAAATTCAACTTTAAATATCATAAACTAATACTTCTATATAAAATTTATACAACTATGGGTTAAATCCAAAATTCTTTGTCAAAACAAAATATAATAATCCTTGAGTGGTCTCTCCCCCACTTAAACTCTTCGAAATAAACATTGATAATGCGTGCACTCATTACCAAGACTATTCTAAGGTCCAAGGAGGAATTACACTCATTTCAGTAAAATTCTTTTGAAAACTATTCCTCAAAACTATTTCTATAATATTATACTATTTTAAAACTTTGGCGAGACTATTTCGAAAGCACCCAGGATCAAGTTTCCAGTTCCTTTCCATTTTATTGCAAATTGTCTTGCAGCCAATTTGATTTAAAGGTATCCTTTTATTTCAAATACTTTCTAACCATTTAATTCCTTTATTAGATTTATTATTGAATCAATCATAATAGATAATAACTTAATATTATTACCTACTAAAGACCGAATGTTTATACACTTAAAACTAATAATAGTATATATAATATATATAAAATATAATCGAAAACCATATTATGTCAATTCATTCTATTCGATTATTTAGGAATTCCTATCGATTCTATGGCGTCCCATATATCGACCAGAATCCATAAATATTCAACAGAACAAGCCAACACAATAAAACTATTTTTATATCAAAATACAAGTACGCTCTCTCATATCACTCAAACTCATTCTAGGGCACTACTAACCCTATCTCTAATGAGTCAATTCCCAACAGAGCCAAGGATATCGCTAACCTCGCTCTGATACAAACTGTAACGACCCATATTTTGACCGTTCCAATCAACAATAAACCACACATGTCGACCCAAACAAATCGCCAACACAGGCAGTTATTTGATAAAGAAGAAAAAGAAAGAAAGAAGAGAAAAACCAATCACAGAATCTCACAGCGGAAGGACAACATATAATAAATAAATAGCAGTTAAAGCAGTTGAAATGTATACATTAGTTATAACATTCAAATGAATATCAGAGTTACATATACATACAGATGTACAAAATAAGCAGCGGAAATACCTATATATGATGAATATATATACAAATCTTCGTCTTCGATCTCCAAGGCACAGTCATCTTCAGTAACTGCAACGTCTGCTGACCCGAGCGTATTGCATAAAAAGAAAACACAACAAACACTCGGATCAGCACTAAATCATCTCATATTAGTCAACTCAAAATACGAAATAACATCAGTATCATGGGTGCAGTAACTCAAGAGGTGTTACGGGATTTTTCCATCTCTCGAGGATCCGTAAAACTAATATCTATATAATAATACGCTATTATTATAATGTCTATTCAGTAAAGTATAAATACTGAAAATAGCGTAAGCGGGATTACCATATTACCCTTAAGCCGTTTATAGGTATCAACAGTCTATACAGTACCGTAAATTCACCGTACTGGTGTTATCAGAGGGCACTCCATAGAAGGCAATGCTAAATCAAAATCGTATGGGGCTCGATATGGATATATGACAAGGCACTCGAGGCAATGCCCAGAGTAGGATTCTACCAATTGCACTCCCGGACCGGTGGTAACGCATAGCAGCCACTACCGCCCACCTCGGAACACACTCCCCTAATCATAAATGGGCCCAAATCATCATCATCATCACAAATCATAGGAATAGTATCGAAGAAGTGTGTCCGATCAAAGGTGCTAACCTCAATTAGTCACAGTATAGCTCCTGTTTTAGTCATTTCAATTCTGACCCGAAGGTCAGGGCTATTTCGTCATCGTGCATCTTCTTCGATTCAATAATCGCCTCCAAGTCATCATACTCATTCTGGATACGTCATAACGTTCACAGTTGTCAAAGTGGTATCGACACTGACAGAGAGTATGCCTTATGCCGACTCCGGTCTCTTTAACAACCAACGCTTACATCTTTTCACATCGGTTGGTTCTTTTACATTTCAAAGGTTCGCTTTTCTATCAAAATATCATCTTCTGTTTCGAACCCAATTTATATTCAACGAATAAAATTTTCATATCAACATATCAAAATCATACCCAACCGATTATATTCTAAAACTAGAAAATATCCCATACCATTATATTATAATCATATAATATTTCCAAAACAAAATATTCAAATAGAATATAATTTACCTCAAAGGTTTCCAATTATCACGGATTCTTATCTCAACTCCATCTGAACCAGTGGTTCAAACTCAAGCATTTCCATTCGGAAGAAATTTAAAATTTGGGAAAAATACTTGTAAACTAAAAGTTTATATAATAATAATAATAATAATAATATTTTTTTTATAAAATAAATATATAGATATATATATAGAATATAATAATTAAGATAAATTAGTAATTTAAATATTTAAAATAAATTTCTCAAATCAAAACCTTTCTTCCTTCCAAATTTCAAATACTTGAATTTATCCTCCGATCTCAACGGAGTTCATTTAATTCCCTATCTCGTTTCAACCTCGTTCAAAACAACTACTTGATTTCAAGAGTTCCGAGATATATATATTCCAACTGAGTTAAAACAACTCAGATACCCTTGATTTCTAAATTCCCCAAAATTTGATTTCCATAAGAAAATTTTCTTACTTCCAATCCAACTCTTATTTTTGAAAGTTTTCAATTCATATTCAAACCCCAATTTAGATGTTTCTATTTTGGTTTGGAAAATTCCTTCAACCCTTTAATCATCATCCCAGTTCAGAATCTTTAAAGAATTTAAAAATCGAGTATCGACACATTCTTTTAAATGGAATTCTATCAAATAAAATTTCAAATATTAAATCATTTAACCAACCGATGTCTGTATATAATTATCTATCCAATGGCCAAGTGGTTTAATATTAAATTTCTCGATATTTCAGGGATGGATCTATCATTTCAATCCAAATCAGGGTCACAGGGATTTATCATTTCACTCTGTGTTCTTAATTCATTTTTATCGATAAATCCCGGGTTCATTAGATGCCCGCAACATCAAGGGTACAAATGAGATTTATCGTCAAAACCAACATGCAATACGATATACTGAACATGGGCATAAGCAGTGTCAATATCAACAGTAAAAAAATCCAACCAAACATCCATCACATCATTTCATTCAACTGATCAGCATTAACTGTTCCAGGATTAACAAGGGTTCGAATTTCAACTAGAGATTTAAATTAAATTAAATAACTAATCATTTACTTAGATTGCATGTTAACACACTTGCATGTCAAATTTAAACAACACATCAACAATCCAATGCAACCATGCAACCAAACTTATTTCATAATTTAATTCAATAAATATGGGAATAATTCAGTATTTCGTGAGTGAGAAAACCACACACCTTTGGGTCCTTGGTGGATCGAACGTCCAACCATAGCCCAAAATTTCACGGTCTCTAAATGCAGCCAGGTTAGTGCCAAAACGTCCGCAATTCCGCCACGATCCCAACGCAACAAACCGCGTCCAAATCCGAGTTAAAACGAGAAAGTTATCAGCGTTTAATCGTTTGAATTCTAAATTATAAATATTAATAAAATAAACATTCACCCACTAGTTTATTGCCACGTCAGCATGAATGTTTCTTCCCGCTCCTCTCGAGTTGGCTACAGCAACCTTCATCGTGAAAACCCAAGCCGAGCCTCTCTTTGACCGACGATTGTGTCCTCCTCCGACCGAGCTAAGACCAACGACCACCTCCATCGTGGCCATCATCGAAAACTGCGTCCACCTGTACCTGCGCCGCCACTTCCGGCGGTCCCCAGGTTCGCCGCCGAGCCCAAAACGTACTGGGTTCGAAACCCAAATTCGCGAAAATCCGACGATCCACACCACTATAAAACGCATGAACACCACCGCTGAACTCGTACGCTCCTCCTCTTCAAAACCCATATCCCCGATTCCTCGATTAACTCCTTAATTAAAAACCCCCAAATTGATTTCTAGGGTTTCGATTCAGAACCATTTGACTGCGATTTCCGTCCAATCTGGTTGTTGCATGTCGAAATAAATCATACCAGCAGCTTCGTATCGCTGAGAGCTTCGATTCGGTATATAATACTCTAAGGTTTGAGAAGATTTGATTTTCAAGTTATGATTTTTATTTTCTAGGGTTTTGAAAAATTGGTTTTCATCCATTAGAGAGAAAAAATAGATTGAGGAAAATGAACGTAGTAAAGAATGGGTTGGTGATGTGGAATGAACTTGAGTTATATATATATATATATAGCAGGCCCAAATGATCAACACACCGTCATCTTATTATACAATGCTCTCGTTCGCATTTTCTCTCGTATGGTCAAACGGTAAGTCGGATTGTAACGCAAATTGAAATCCAACAAAAATTCACCGTTACGGTTCTGATGGCGCCAGTTTCGTCGAATTCCGAGACAGTCGCCAAAACCGTTAAATTCCACAGTTAATTAAATAAAATAAAATATTCAATTATTCGATTAACTGTTTTAATTCAATATAAATATCTATTAAATTCAAATTTAAATCAAACAAAAATTTAAATAAATTCTATAAATTTATTTCATGGATTTTAAGTTCCCATATTGGATTATTTACACATTCAAATTTTTGAATTTTCAAATTATCTTAAACAGCTTAAATTCCATCGTTTAACAAATCAAATTTGAATTCCTTTTTAACTTAAATATTTCAAAATTCCATTTAAATCAAATTACAACTTAAATAAAGTTTATGACTTGATTTCACAAATTCTAAGTTCTCAAGTTTGGGGTATTTAATTTTTTTGATTTGAATTTCAATTATTACTCAACAACTTAAAAATTCCACCAAATTCCAAATTTAAAATTTAAAATTCTACTTTTAAATTAACCCATCCAAATTAATTAAATTATTCAAATACCAAATTTCAAATTACAGCCTTTTAAATAAAGGCAAATTTGAAAATTCCATTCATACTAAAATCCAAATGATTATCGACATAAAACCAACAAATTTGATTTTTTTTCTAAGATTAACTCATTTATTTATTTTAAATCTAAATTAAAAATATACAGAAAATATTGGGATGTTACAAGTGGCGACCGCATAAACCGAGGCCTCGAACAATCCAACAACCACAATGAATAAATGCCAGCGCTGGTAGGTCCCTGGCACCACTCTAGCTAGAAAGAAACGTGTGCACTCCCTTCGTTCCCTTCTCCCGTTTTAGACTCCGCCGGTGTGTGAGGCTCGTGAAGTCACATCATACACAAAGCTATGCCTAAACAGGCTATGCTTTGATCATCCCACAAGGCCTGCTTTTCAACAAGAAACCTTGATCATTGCATCTTAGTATGCCACACTGTCACTCCATACCATACCATTGCTTCTCCATCAATACATAAATGGGTGTTAAGTAGAGAATAAATTCTCCACCACCAATATTTATATATTAACAGAAAATCAACAATATGATATATAACGAAGTACGATGTCAGACACACCATCCATTTAAACTTATGCTCTGGGTCTGAACGAAAGTCAAATCCGTTCAATCAACATGTTCGTTCGGACGACGATCATGACCTCGAATTGGGAGCAAATCAATTCAAAGCCTCAATCGCTGTCTTCCTGAGGGGAAGATTGACGGTCTTCATTAGTCGTCTTCTTCTTCAATTCTCATCGTCGTTTTGATTATTTGGAATGAGATTAACTCGGCCTTTCCAAATAATCTTCGTATATATATATTGAAAACTCTTCCTTATCGTTATTTCTAATTTATAACAATTATTCCCAATTTTATTTAATTAAAAATAATTACATCTTTAATCAACGACGATTCAGGTTAATGGCGATTCTGGCACTGTTTCAACCAATTTTGATTTTCACATATCTAAAAATCTAACCGTTGGGTTCTGACGTATTATATATCGTTGGAAAGATTTTTCCAAGACGGTCCTAGCGGTTCCAGTTTCAAGGAAATCCGACGGTCGGATCTTTCAGTATAATCGTTTAAAGGTACGATTGTCGAAACGCGAATTACAGCGCGCGTTTCGTTTAATTTTATATTTATATATAAACATATATATAAATATAAATCGTTTGACACTTTCAGCTACCAAAGTTCATTCTTCTTATTCTAGAAAGACTACGACGCAAAAATGTACTTTTATTAACGTGGTTTCTTATTTGTAACTAAATTACAAATAAAGATATACTTTTAAATTCATAGTTTGCTCGCCAACTCTAATGCGACAAAATGATGGTTTCACAACGTATATTTCTATACTCAATAACAATATTATTTTGTCCGCCAATTCTAGTGCGACAAAAATAATAGTTTCAACACTGTATATTCTATATTCAATAAAAATATTATTTTTGCCTGCCGATTCTAATGCGTCAAAAATATTGATTTCCAACAATGTATATTTTAATAAAACGATATTTTTGTCTGCCAATTCTAATGCGACAAAAATATTGATTTCAACAATGTGTTCTTTTATTTACATAAGAAATTGTAGATAAAGTAAATTCTTTTTATTTCTCTTTAGTTCCTCTTGTTTATTTACACCAAATGTAAATAAATATCCTTTTTATCTAATTCATTCTTAATACATAAACATGTACTTTTTCTCTAACTTATTTTCCTCACGTAAAAAAAAAATTACTTTTTCTACTAATTCATTTTTATAACATAAAAATGTGAACAAGGTTTCATTGCTAACTTTGATCATTTTATTCACATAAGGACTGTGAATAAAATGGTTTCAAAGTCTGTTCTTTTCATTTACATAAAAGTGTAAATAAAAGCTAATTCTCAAGTTTCAAGTTTGTAACTTTTTATTTACAAAGGAAGTTGTAAATGAAATTCTAATGTCAATTTTGTTCTCCTTTTTATTATTTACAAAGAAAAATGTAAATATAATCTAATATCAAGTCTTGCTCATTTTCTATTTACAAAGAAAAATGTAAATAATCACTTTTCATGTTTTCAAGTTTTGTACTTTTTTTTTTTTTACTTCGAAGGGGATTGCAAATAAAGAACCATTTTCATGTTTTCTAGTTTTGTACTTTTTATTTACAAAGGAAATTGCAAATAAAAGAACCATTTTCATGTTTCTAGTTTTGTACTTTTTATTTACAAAGGAAATTGCAAATAAAAGAACCATTTTCATGTTTTCTAGTTTTTGTACTTATTTATCTAACTCATTTTTATTTACATAAAAATACATCTTCCTTTGATTTACTTTATAACATAAAAAAATGTGCTTTTTCTTTTATTCATTTTCATAAAACATAAAAATGAATTTTTTCTTTTATTCATTTTTATAAAAACATAAAAAAAAAAATGAACCTTTTTCTTTTATTCATTTTTAAAAAAACATAAAAAATGAACTTTTCCTTTGCATTGGAAAATGCAAGTTTTCTACTACTTTTATTTACTTTAGAAAATGTAAATTCTCTGTCTTCTACTTTCTTTGTATTTGGAAAAGGTAAATTTCTATTTTCCATTTCTTTACATTAGAAAATGTAAATTTCTATTTTTCTTTACATTCGAAATGTAAGTTCTATTTTCCTTTACATCAGAAATGTAAATCCTACTAAATGTCACATTTTATCCTTTTTTTTTTTACAAAAGTAATGTAAGCAAGATCCTAATATTTACATTTCATGTTTTAATCTTTTTATTTACAAAAGTAATGTAAATAAATCATTATCTACAAAAGTAAAATAAATCATTATCTTGTGTTCGCTAATCAAATTTGGTACTTTCACTTTTATTTACAAGAAGTGTAAATAAAATATCAACTAACGTTCGCTAATCTAATTAGGTACTTTCACTTTTATTTACAAGAAGTGTAAATAAAATATCAACTAACGTTCGCTAATCTAATTAGGTACTTTCACTTTTATTTACAAGAAGTGTAAATAAAATATCAACTAACGTTCGCTAATCTAATTAGGTACTTTCACTTTTATTTACAAGAAGTGTAAATAAAATATCAACTAACGTTCGCTAATCTAATTAGGTACTTTCACTTTTATTTACAAGAAGTGTAAATAAAATATCAACTAATGTTCGCTAATCTAATTAGGTACTTTCACTTTTATTTACAAGAAGTGTAAATAAAATATCAACTAATGTTCGCTAATCTAATTAGGTACTTTCACTTTTATTTACAAGAAGTGTAAATAAAATATCAACTAATTGCAAGTTTTGTATTTTTCTTTTATTTCACATATGAATGTGAACAAAATCCTAAAACCAAATTTGTCTCTTTTATTTCATCTACAAATAAACGAAAATAAAACATAGTGTCATGATTACGTTTCTTTTATCATTTATTTACAAGGGAATGTACATACAATAAATGTCAAGTTTTCTAATATCATGTTTCTAACGTCAATATTTGATTCATTTCAACTATAATAACATGACGATGAAATTTTGATTCGTTTCAACAAACTATACATAACGATGGCAACTTATAATTTGGTGTCAAGTTTCATGTCCACACATACATCAACAACATATGGTTTGGTGTAAAATTCTCATGAATCAATGTGAACGTCTCATCTTTATTTTATTTTGTGAATCAAAATAAAATATTAAAACTTTATTTATCTTTTATGTAAATCAAAAATAAAAGATACGAACTTTCCTTTTATTATGTAAATCAAAATTTAAAGATTTAATTTCCATTTTATTTTGTAAAAAACAAAATAAAGATTCAATCTTCTTTTGTGAATCAACATAAAAGATTCAACTCTTGTTCTTATTATGTAAATCAACAATAAAGGATTCAACTCTCTTTTATTATGTAAAATCAAAAATAAAAGATTCAACTTTCTTTTATCATGTAAAATCAAAATAAAAGATTCAACTTTTGTTCTTATTTGTGAATCAAAAACTTTTCTTTTTATTTGTTTTGTGAAATAAAATAAAGACTTCAACTTTCATTTGATTTTGTGAAACAAATAAAGATTATAACTTTTCTTTTGTTTGTTTTACAAAAGCAAGATTCAACTTTCTTTTATCATGTAAAATCAAAATAAAAGATTCAACTTTTGTTCTTATTTGTGAATAAAAAACTTTTCTTTTTATTTGTTTTGTGAAATAAAATAAAGATTTCAACTTTCATTTGATTTTGTGAAACAAATAAAGATTATAACTTTTCTTTTGTTTGTTTTACAAAAGCAAGATTCAACTTTCTTTTGATTTTTAGAGAGAAATAAAAATGAAAATAGAAATAAAATAAAAATAATAATAAAGGTAATAAATATGAGAATTTATTGAGATTCATCAGAATTTACAGATCTACACTAACATGGTTACATCATAACATCACAACATATCTCAATAACAATACAATATCACAACAACGCAGATTATAATCAATAATATACAATCATGATTTCGTAATGATCATTAATTTATAATTAATTAAAACAAATCAGAATTCTCACTAATTGGCAAACTGATCATTTTTGTTAAACACAGTTCTAATTAACAAACATGTTAATTTTTTTCAGATCCACATAACACACAAATCACGGTTCAAATCAAATCACAAAGCATGGCGTATACGATGAATGGAGGAGAAAACAGTTATGATTTATTCATATTATTTAAAATAAATAATAATAAAAATAAATTAAGATTTCTCATCAATAGCTTTTCACTTTGCCAAATTTGTTTCTGTTTCAGTCCATATTCGTTCCATCACGTAGTGGTCGACGATGTGAGCCCAACGCATCACAGTTTGCAATTTTCTGAATTCGATTGCAAAGATATGATTGTTTGAAGATTTGATTTCTTAAATTAAAATAATAGTTTAAATAATTAATTTAATGATTTCCCTTAACCTTTGCTAAGCCTTCTTCTTCTCCAACTTTACCATGAATAGCTTTGAATTTAAGCTTCCCAATAGCCATGAATTTGCAGCCAAACCGCGGCCCTTGAGGCCTGAGATTTGCGAAAAATACTACCCAAAACATGATCTTAACCGTATGAATTTGTAGAGTATGTGAATCTCTACCTCTTCCATGCAGAAGTCATCTTCTAATTCTTGATGGATTTAGAGAAAAGAGAGAAAGAAATTCAAATTATTTCAGCCATAGAAGAAAGAGACGGCGGCTGTAGAATAGGTTTTAGAATTAGAGTTTTTTTTTTTTTTTTTTGGAATTTCCTATGTGTTGTTTATATATGTTTTAATATTATTGTTAGATATGAATGTTAAACCTTAAATGGTAAATATTAATTGTAAATTAAAAGTAAAATATAGATATTAAATTCACTTGGTTTTTGGCAATAATTTAAATGAGCGTATAAGGCAAATTGAGAATGAAACGGATTTGCAAATGGCAACGATGTCTTAGGAATAAATATAAATGGGATCGATTGGGGATTAAACGAGGTGATCTTTAGGCAATAAATAAATGATAGCAAAAACAAACGTTTTGAAACTCAAAACGCAAATGGAAATGAATGGATGCGATATTAATTCAAATGATGCATGGAAATAGATAATAAATGTCACGAGGAACCGAAAATGAATGAATGTAGGAAAATATATGGAAGGAGATGAATGTTTTAATTTTTTTATTTATATAAGACGTTTCACTTATGTTGTGGGCCCCAACAATGCATGAAATAATGGGACAAACATAATGCATTGCTTATATACATATGCGTTAAATTTTTAGTTTAATGACACCGTTTGTACATCAAAATTTCATTAACTTTATCACAATTAATACCGTAATGAATTTAGATTTTAACGGTTTATCTACAACAAAATTTATTTAAGCGTTTTATTACACTATTTACTTAACGGTTTAAATTGTAAATAAATTTATCTTAATGTTATTATATTTTACACAAAATTCTTTACTCAATATAATTTGTTTCTTCAATTAAATTTGAATTTATTTCATATTTTATTCCTATCCTTTTATTGCTCATTTGTTATACAAATATGGTTAAGTTTTCCGGTTTGATTACCCATGATCTTTCAAAGTTTCTTTATTTATAATGGTAGTAACTGTACCATAAATAATACCATAATAAATTCAATCCTAGCGGCTATTTAAAACAAAGTTAATTACTCTTTATAACTTAATTTCGGCATTGCTAACAATTAAATTTCCTTCTCTTAATGTATGCATATAAAGTTAGAACATTTTCATTACATTAATTGTACGATAATAATTTAAACGTATTGGTTTACAAAATTAACCACCATTAAATTTTCAAACATATGTTAATTTAATGTTTAATTACCTTTTACTTGCTGGTTTACTGCAAATAAATTAATCTTAACTATATTTTGCTATGCAAATAAGTTTTATGTTCAAAATCAATAAATCTTTTCAATCAGAATTTATTTAAAAATTTATTTTAAGTTATTTTAATGAGTTTTGACTATTTTTAAAAAAATTATTTTTAAATAATAATGATTAACACCCCTAAGTCGCACATCGTGGAAGCCTGTGTGAAGTGGGTACTTATATAGTAGATCCCATCTCTTACTAACGCCGAGGCCTTTAGAGGAACAAAACCCCACACCTATACGGTGGCTAAGTTGGGGACAATATCTTGCGTGAACGGAGGTGCGGGCTGTTACAGTGGTATCAGAGCCAATACCCAGCCAGAATTGTGGCTCCTGTGTAGACCGCAGCGCCTGGGTGAGGTGTTTGTGAGCCAACGGGGACGTTGGGCTCTGTAGGAGGGGAGAATGTAACACCCCTAAGTCCTACATCGTGGAAGCCTGTGTGAAGTGGGTACTTATATAGTAGATCCCATCTCTTACTAACGCCGAGGCCTTTTGAGGAACAAAACCCCACACCTATACAGTGGCTAAGTTGGGGACAATATCTTGCGTGAACGGAGGTGCGGGCTGTTACATATTCACAGGATCCTGGTTTACAGCTGGAATGATATCCGGAAAGCTCTGTATCCGTATATCACCTTCAGTTGTGCTTTGTATTATTTTCTGCTGCTATGTATTTTATTGTAATCTCTGATATTTATCGAATGTAATTTATTCATTTATACTCTGTATATTCTTGTATCTGATGGTATTGTTGTAATAGCAATGAAATGTTCTTCCGTCTGCGTTCTATTTTGTCCTGTTCTCAACGATCAGGGGTTTCGAACGGTCTAGATCGGTTTAACGACTGATTCAGATCAAGCGAAATTCCCGGCCGTCACACTTTGTATAGTATTTCTGGATTATCACCGACGGAAGATGACGAGGTATACCTTGGAGCCCCCCTTTGCACATCCAGGTTGAAGCATTCCCAATGTTTACCTATGTTTGAATGTCTTATTTCCAAGATAGCATCATGGCCTACTTCGAAATTCTCTATGGCAGGAAGGTTAGTTATAGTAAAGTCAATAGCGTATTCAATGTGTACTTACTATGCACGACTATTCATTCTACCGTGGAAGATTATTGATATGGTTAACATGGCAATGAACCATTTTCTTTGGCATGGAAATCCATATTCAAAGAAACTTATCCCTACTGCATTCAAGCGAGTATGTTGCGCATTTAAGAATGGGGGATTAGGTGTTATGAACATAAAGATGTGGAACATGGCTGCTTTGTCCTCAAGAATTTATAAGTTAGTTAAGTATGATACAAATCTTTGGGCTACTTGGTGTAGATCTCACTTGATCAAGGAAAAGCATTTTTGGACACTGGAAGTGCCGAAAGATTGTAGTTAGGCCTGGAGGAATTTGTTGAAGCATAGGGATCTTTTTCTTCCTTTCTTTAGAAATGGATTGTTGCATGCTAACTTGTTATCATTTTGGAATGATCCATGGAGTGCTGATGGAAGAATTATATCCCAACATATTGATTATATTGGTAGGAGAATGACTGGTGTACAGGAGAATGCTTCTTTGGCCAGTATGATCACTATAATGGAGTTATCTCTCTTCCATACACTAGCTCTTCATTGACTCGAACTATTTGGGATAGTATTCGACATTCTTCAATGCCTGCAGAGAATCTTCATGCAACTTGGAATGGAAGGCCTCAAAGTATATCAATGCTATATAACTGTTTAACAATGTGCAGTGATATATTTCATTGGCACAAAAGAACTTGGATGTCCAATTCGATATCGAAATAGAATGTTTTTATGTGGAGAATTCTCATGAATGTTGTTCATACTAGAAGTAAATTGAAACTGCATGGAATTATTGAAGATGACTCTTGTATATTATGTGGTAACTTTGCTGAAACAATTCCACATCTGTATTTTGAATGTGACAACTCCAGATTTGTATGGACAAAGGTTCTTCTGCACTTCGGTTTACATGCTCTTGATTTCAACTCGGCAGGTGAATAGTATCTCATCTTCGAAGCTACGCGCTGGAAGAGCATAAATGGATGCCTACTTTTGAAGTTATTCAAGAAAGCTTTATACTCTTTATGGATGGAAAAGAATGCTAGGGTGTTTAGTGGTGTATTTACTCCTAAACATGTAATGGTCCTATCTATCGTCAAATGTATGTCTTGAATATTATATTGTACAACTTTGGTTTATAATAAATATGGTAGGGGCCATTTAACCCCGCTTGTTATGCAAAAAAATAAAAAAATAAAAAATGTAATACCAACTGTTTAGTTGAATCAATTTGTTAGCTTATCTACTAGCAGTACGCATGTAGTTTGATAATGGAAGCACTTCGATCGTATTTGGCTAGCAGGAAGAAAGGGACAAATTGTGCATGTGCTAAACTTGCATGTTTGCATCCACCTTTGCTGCACATAAAAATGTAACATTTGTAATAAAAAAGATTCAACAAGATGCATTTAAAAATTTGAAATGCAACCTAACTAAAAAATAAATATAAAAAGATAACAAAAAAGTAAAAATAAACAAATATTTTTTCATTTTGTTAAAGCACGCCCTACTTTTCAGGGGAGTGCAGGTTTCTCGAAAACGTTTGCATTCTTACCCATCTTGTTCCTTTTAAAGCAATGGTTTCCCCACATTATAAATAGGCACTCATGCAATTAATTGACTAATATCTCTAATCTATCTGCTAAAAAGGCTGCCTAAACTTTGCCTTGAAATTATATATGTCCTACAGGAATTTCTGAGATAATAATTTCCATATATACCCATTTGTACACACCGACATGTTTTATGGTCAATGCAACGTACATCTTCCCCACTTAATATGGGTACAGAAGATATAATATACACTTATTCATTAGGGGTATCATGTTCATCCAAACGTAATATGGATACAAAAGATATAGGGTCCGTTTGATTTTGAACGGGAAGGGTTATTTGGAAGGGGAATTTGAAAGGGGTATTTGAAGGGGAATTATTACGAATGGGGAATGTGTTTTTTTTACGAAAGGGGCAAATTGGAAGAGGCAAATTTATAATTTTAATGTTTTTGTATTTGTGTTTATTATAGGTTTATTGAATTAGATACATATTGGAAAATACGAATTGCAGAATACAAATTGAAGAATACGAATTGTAGAATTTAAATTTCATAATTCAACCACCATTACAACACAATTGCGAAATACAGAAAAAACTACAGCAATACATAAAAAACTATATCGATCCATTCCTCAGCTTATGGACATAATAAAGAATACAACACCTAAGCTCTTCCGGCTTGTCAATCAGAAGTGAGAAAGGGTTGACGTCCCTTCTGTTATCTAACGCTGACAGAATAACCCCCACTTCCCACTCGAGATAATCATCACCATCTTGACGTGCTTCCACGCACAAAGCAAGAAGCTCATTTCTGTCCCTGGAATGAAGATTTAAGCTATAATTTTCGATTTTTTTATGGAATGTGGTATTGAAAAGGTAGTGAATTGGAGTGAATATATAGGGGAAGGAGAGATGGGTCGACTGTTTTGGAAATTTCGTCGCATCAGACGTGCGTCTGACGCGTCAGACGCGACACCTTTTCAACCGTTCATCTTGAAGGGGCAAACATGTGGGCTCCACAATGGACGCGTCAGACGCAGACGCGAACTTTAACTGGCCAGTTCGTAAATCAAATGGTACGATAATATACATCTATTTATTAGGGATATCATATTCATCCACACGAAATATGGGTACAAAAGATATAATATACATCTATTTATTAGGGATATCATGTTCATGGTATATGTGAATAAAAGCTCATGTATGGTTTTACGTCTACACAGGCTGGTCTAGTAAGAGAAAAACCTTTTGGGACAACCAAAGACTGGATGCTTTATATAGAGGGATGTACAAATTCAAGGGCAGTGACAATATTTATTCGTGGTACTATGTATAGCTAGCTTAGACAAGTTATTTTACATATTGTAACTGTGGTTTTTCTTTATGGTTTTCTTTTAATGTGATGGTCCGAAAATCCGTACTATCTGAGTTGACTAAACAACATATGTTCAACCCAAATAATACAGAAATACGAGTCATTAGGGTTAAAGAAATAGAAACAGATAGAAGATAAAACAAAGAAAACGCCAGAATCTCATAACGGAATGAACAAAATATAATATCATATATCATAACTTTGAAATACAAATCTGTATTGTATATACATACCATGTCAGAGTACAATACACATACATCACAACGGAAATACTCTAAATAATTAGTGGTGAAGCCTCCCGCTTCAAGCTCCTCCAAGTGTATCTGTAAAAGCCTGAAACACTTGATTGCATGTACAAATTTGGACACCAAAGAGTTTAGGGGAAAATAAACAAGATAAACTCTGGTTCAGTCATGGGACCGGTGTGAGTAAACTCCAACCGTATTGTTTAACTCTGAAAAAATATTTTGAAAGAAAGGGTAATAGTAAGACCGCCCACACATAAACACGAAAGGTTTTTACCTTACTATAACCAAACCATTTTTGATATCAAAATCCGGTGATATTATAATAACGTCTAATCAAACAAATAACCAAATAGTAGAATGCTTGTATCTCACGCTCTACATACATAGTATAAAATAAAAAATAGCAGGGCGCTTAATGGAGATTGGATTCCAAGTATGATAAGGTATGGGACCACCTCCTAATCAGTGTACTCTAGAGGGGATACACTGGGGTTCAGTAAGAACATCTTGCAACCCAACCACACATGACCGACCACTCATTCAGCTTGAGTGTACTGAATGTATTATCACCCATGGTTGTTGGCCATTTAACCGTAACCCGAAAGATACAGAATCGAAAGAAGAACAATGAAATTTTCTCTAGATCAGTGATAATACACCCTGCTTGGGTATGACCCAACTAGACATGCTGTCTGCCCGATTTTTGTCATTTCCCGGTTGAATAGGCTTGAGTCTACATTTTCATTCTTAGAACATCTGGCCACCATTCACTTTGAATGCCACATCGTTAAACCCGTCAAATCACTAGTTGAACTTCCCAAAAATATTACGGGTATAAAAAGCTAAGAGAAACGATTTCCTTCGCCACCAACATAATACCTTGAAAATATCATCTTATGGGATATGTTAGGAAAACTCCATCAGACATTTGTCCATACAAGTTGTCCAAGAACTGGGCAAATAGATCAGACCTTGAATTTTACTCTGTCTTCCCTTATACTCAGCATAATCTAACTCGCAATGGCTATGCCTATATGGAGTGATTTACAGATCATAAATCAAACCGGTCTCTCTGTATTGAAAACGAAGGTCAAAAATCTTTGATAGCCGGTGATTTAACTATCAAAGGAAAACAAACAAACATCAAATGATTACTGGACTTTTTTCACTGATATTTATTAATTAAACTTCTTCCCAAATTACTTATCGAATTATATATATATATATATATATATCGATACATTTGTTTAGTTATCAAATTCCTTAAAAATATTCTAACTCCTTAAATTTTTAGAAAATTTCGCCAGCGCGTCCTTTGTACGGCTCAATCGGTGCAACTACAAAATGCCTCTCTAGGCCCTTTCCATTCAAAAAGAAAATCAAAAAGCCAAGCGGCTTGCCCAGTAGGTTCATAAAATCTCATATGGAATTGAAACATGTACCTTTTTATCGGGCACTCAATACATAATCTTCATTCTCTTCATTCCATACCAGTAAGATATATATATGCCTATTTCTCCTTCATTTCAATCAATCCAATCCTTTTTAACAAAATTCGCTAACCACTCCTTTAATTAGTTCTTTTGCTTAATGCACTTTGATTTGAACACATCATATTAAAATATACTTTTATTCACTTATACACAAGTCTCATTCCATTTCTAACTCGAGTTTTATATTCAATTTAAAATTTGAATCCATAAATCTTATTCACTTATACAAAGTCAACTTCATTTCCAAAACTTCGTTAACTAGTTTTTCCTTTAATTAGTAAATTTTATTCAGTAATTACAGATCTGATTTTTAATCCAAAAATCGATCCACTTACCCCACTTGAGTTCAATTCTATTTTATAACTCAAATCTGGATTTTTCCAATTGAAATTTAGTTTTTTATTCACTAAAATCCCTTTAATTAATTAATTCAATCGTTATGGTTTTTAAATGATTCTACAACGATTTTTATGAAATTTGATTTTGACATAACTCAAAATCCATAAAAAGAAATCCACATTTTTCTCTCTCATTAAAAAACTAATATTCAATAGGTCCAAATGTTTCTGGTTTCATCAAATTCCAACTTATATCGAGTTCTATATACTCAACTTAAGTTCGGAACGCCAAATTACGAACTACAGCACTGCAGCGCGTTCGTTTACTTAAATTAAATATAAACGTTTAAAACTTCGTTTTTAATTAAATTCCAACTCCATTCTCAATATTTTAAAAATAAATTAAGCCTGTTATAAAAATCTAACTTCACAATTCATATTATTTAACTCGTCGATTACTTTATGCCACATTCATAATTCAATTATGAATTTATTCAAAACTCAATTTCTACATTCAATTCCAATCCCCCAGGAGTTAAATTATTTATAAAATTTGATATAATCGAATTTCAATTGTAAATTCCTTTTATGGGAATAATCAATTAATTCAACATCTTTTACCATTACAAACTAATGTCATCCCATGATAATAGTGAAGTCGTCCAAGTTGAGGTATTTTAATTACCTCTCAGACCTTGATCGACAACGTTCTTATCTTGAGATAGATAAAAGCTTGTAATATAAAAACTCTTAAAAACTCACCTTCTAGTCCATTGAAAATATGGTTTCATAAACCATAGTTATTTTGGAAAAATCTATTTCCACGTTATCTAATGAAAATCATATTTATAAATGTTGTTTATAAATTAACTTTCGTATTTCATATCTTAAAACAACTTCCTATTTAAACTCCATTTGAAACTAACTTCCAAATTATCCAATGATAATAAATATCGTTTATAAATTAATTTCTTGATTTTATGATTTAAAACAGGTTTCCATTTCAAAATTCATTTGAAATCCCAATTCTACTCTGGGGAAAGTGAATTTCCCTTTTTATTTTACATTCGAAGATATTTTATCATTATAACTTATACATGTTTAAACATAGAACCTATTTCATATTTAATTTGGATTATGGTTTCTAATTAATACAATTTCAATATTCCTTCTGAAAATAGTTTATTTGTATAAATTCGACCTAGTTGAATTCCAAATCATAAACCCTTATGGATTTATTCTAATTCAATTTACATTCCGAATATCGTAATAAATTACATCGTTTCCTTTTGAAACGATTCCCAATTCCCTTTTTAAATTTATATTTGAATTCAAATTTCTCAAATTATTCAATGATAATATATTTCACTGCATTTATAAATGTCATTATAAATTAACCTCTTGTTTTATTATTAAAACAAGTCAATAATTCTAGCTCATTCAAAATTCAATTATATTTCAAAAAATATAATTAACTTTCAAAATCTAAAAATCCTTTTTTCATGATATTATTAAATATCAACATATTTCGGCCAGTGATATTTAAACATCCAGACACACAAACCGTCAATCCAATTCATAATATCACACATATATAAATATGTAAACATATAATAATAAATTTGAGGAATCCAGTTGGATTCCTGCAACCTGTTTTTCCTGCACACATATGTTAGACAACATTAATAATATCAATCATGCTTTAAGGCAGGATATTGCGGTATAGAAGGTCATCCACTCAATATATCGTAGGGCGATAGTGTAACGACCCGTAATTTGGCAGGAGAATAATTAACTAATTTAATTATTAAATATCGATTTAACGATATCAATAACTGGAATTAAATAATATTTATATTTAATTAATATAAATAATAGGATAATATATTTCCAGAATAGCCGGAAATAGTAGAATTCACAATACGATGTGAACTGGATCTTATATAAGCTATAATTCAGTTTGGAGTTGAATTATAATAACGAATATATTATATAAACAACAGTTTGAATGTATAATTATAATAGGAGCTCGAAATGGCGCTGCAGTTCGCTATTTGGCGATTTGAACTTCAACTGAATATACAGAGTTTGTTTTAAATCGGATTGCTGTGAAACAAGAAACGTGTGGAGCTGGTGTAGTATATCTTTCTAGCGGAAGAGAAAAATCAGGATTTCGTCGTGTAGATTTTGAGATATGTCCAAATCAAATTTTAGAATAGTCGCTATAGAATCGTTTATCGACCGTAACAGTTTATTCGATATAACTAGAGATCGGGTTTGAATTTAGACAAGGTTCTTTTGGGAAATAGTGATAATTTAATTTTTAGAATTTTACTGTAATTTTTAATTAATTTAATAAGCAACTTTTTATTTGGACTATTTGGCACCCTGTATCGACATTTCGGGGTTTCACAATATGAGTTCATCTACCGGTGTTATTACATTTTTGGGACCAGAGCACCTCACTCATTTAAATGGTATTTTTGTTTCTGTCCATAACTGTCCCTACGTGAACAGAATATTTCATGGTGGGGTACGCTATGTTTTTAACTTAAAACAAACTGAACTGAATGGTTAACTGGTCAAACGAACTCGGAATTCAACGAAACAAGTTTCATACGAAACCTTAGGAAGAGGTCTAGTGAAACGTCAAGGCCTCATATTTTTAGGATTTTTTCAGGAATTGTTAGGAATTATTGCTCGGTGTTTTTCATCGATATTTTCTAAAGGATTTTCGCAAACGGTGTCGGAATTCGACGAAACCTGTCCCATTGGATCCGGAATATTTTTCTATGGTAGGATTAGCTTAGTTTGTCAGAAACAGAGATCGTATGTGGTCCTTTTATACGAGAATTCACGGTTAAGTATTTATATAAAATAAATATCTAAACTTTGGTAGCCTATAAATACTCCATAGTAAAACCTTATAACCTAATTCCTCAGCCAAACCAAAACGAGCCGCCACCACTTTATTCAGAAAATAAAATCGAAAAGCTTCATAAAATCCACCTAAATTCCTATGTAATTTTACAAATCTCAAGACCAGCCTCTTTGTAATCCTCACCACTTCCTTTTCGTTTCCGTGTACCTTTCATGGGGTTCGAAGGCCACTTGTTCGTTGGGGACAAAGAATCGACAGCTAGGGTTCAAAGATTTGATGGTTTAAGGCTTCAATTCTCGAAGAGTACACATCGTTGGACTGCGAAATCAAATAACTTGGATGGGCATATTTTGGGGGATTTATAGACTAAAAAGGTTTGATATTTTCTTCTTCTGGAATCCGCGAACTGGTGAGCAAAGTTCGGATTTTTGTTTAAATGATGAATCACTTGCGTTAATGGTTGTTATGGAAAGCGATGAGGGAAGGATGGCTGATATTGTGAAGTTGCCGCGGATTACCATTTGAAGAGGAACCGGTTTCGAACTGTACTGGTGTGGAGCGGTGGAGGTTTGAGGAAGTTTTCGGTGATGGTGTATTTGGGTTCTGGAGTTCATATAGTTCGAACTGGGTAGGTGACGAGAGGGCTTTACAGGTTTTCTGAAAGGAAGTAGAAGTGGGGTTCTCTGTTGCGATTTTGCAAGGGGAGTGAGGAAGACTGGTGCGTTCAAACTTGTTTCGGGAAGAAGGAGTTTAAGGGGTGATGACGTGAATTTAAATGGATAAGGGTCTGGTGAGTCCTGTAGTTGCTTGTCGGCTTACTGGGTGATTTTTGGAGAAACGTGAATGGAAAATGAAGGTGGGCCGATGGGTTTCAAGTGAGGTCCATATGCATTGATAAAAGAAAGAAAAATATGTATGAATTCCTCTTAAGATTCAAAGTAAATCTCAATAATGGTGAACTGGGCGGTTTGAATTATCGGGACAAATGGAGAAGAGGAGGACACTATTCATAGTGGGTTGGTGCTGAAGGTTGTTGGTTCGGATGGAAAGAAGCAAAACTAGATCCGTTGGGATCGTATGGACGGACACTACAACATGGAACTGACTGGAAGTCCATCGGAGCTCGTTACAATTTATCGCAAAATAAATTGTCCGTCTGAATCAAGCGATGGTTATCATTATTAACGATGATCATCCAATGTGAGTAAAACTCACCAACTCTGAACAGTTTATAATTTCATGTTGTATTTTTAGAACTATTAAAAATTGTCTGATTTACTGTGTGTTGACTGTTTGATTGAACTTCTAGTCAGTTAGTTGAATTTCTATATTGATTATGTTTAACAGAATATATCATATAGAACTGAAAGTGAAGTTATCTTTATTGTCTAACATCTGTGATGCAGGGAAAATCCAACTAGATTCCTTAACAGTTATTTTACTGTGATTTATATATTGTGATATATAATGTGATATATAATCTGTTGGCGATTATTTGTGTTTGGACGATATTGAACATCGTGATTTGATATGATTGAATACCATAACATACGAAATGTTGATAAGGGGATTTTCAAAGTGATATTGAAAACAGAATATTCATAAATTGGAATATTTATAAATAAGAGATATTTATAAATTTAAATATTTATAAATAAGGAATATTTATAAATTGGGATATTTATAAATAGGAGATATTTTAAAAAGGAAAATAAATTCAAAACATTTCTTTTTGAATGGAAAGGCCTGTGTGGCGAGTTTGGGGATTTTCCCGATGCTCCCGATACAAAGGAGGTTATGGCGAATTTTCTCGGGAATTTAAGGAGTTAGAATATTTCAAGAATAAATTTGAAAAGAAAATATTTGTAAACCATTTACAAATAGAATTGGAAAGGGAACATTATAAAAAGGAAATCATTTTAAAGTGTAGAACCGTTATTTAAAAGTAAATCTTTTCAAATGAATAAAACGTTGTTAAAAAGGAAATCTTTATAAAGTGAATAAAGTAAATCGAATATGGTATTCGAAAGGAGAAATCGAATATGGTATTCGAAAGGAGAAATCGAATATGGTTTTCGAAGTTAGTTAATCGAATATGGTATTCGAAGTTAGTTAATCGAATATGGTATTCGAAGTTAGTTAATCGAATATGGTATTCGAAGTTAGTTAATCGAATATGGTATTCGAAAGTTAGTTAATCGAATATGTTATTCGAAAAGGGTTAGTCAAGTCGAGTTAGTCAAATAGAGTTAACCAGTTAGAGTTAATCAGTTAGAGTTAACCAGTTGGAGTTAATTAGTTAGAGTTAATCGATTAGAGTTAAAACGAACTAGAGTTAATCAAATATAGTTATTTGAGACAGAGTTAGTCAAACATAGTATTCAGGGTAAGTTGCCATCTTGTACGACTACTAGCGTAATTCGCAGGGCTGTAAATAGCCTACGGCGGTTGGATGTTTCCTGAGGGAGTCAAGCGTAACCATTGTGATCGCTGCGATCTAGAGTCAAGCGAATGGAGTTTAATCAAATATTAGTTATTCGATAGGAGTTAATCGAGTTGATCGAGTTGAGAAATAAGTTAAGTTAAATAAGTTGGGTTGATCGGGTGGTTCGACCAAGTTAGTCGAGCCTAGTTAATCGAATCGAATTGGTCGAACCAAGTAAGTCGAGTTAAGTTAGTCAAGTTAGTCGAGCCTAGTTAATCGAATCGAATCGGTCGAACCAAGAAAGTTAAGATAGTCGAGTTAGTCAAGTTAAGTTCGTCGAGTTAAATTAATCGATGTTAGTTTCATCGAAAGGAGTTATCGATGTTAGTTTCATCGAAAGGAGTTATCGATGTTAGTTTCATCGAAAGGAGTTATCGATGTTAGTTTCATCGAAAGGAGTTATCGATGTTAGTTTCATCGAAAGGAGTTATCGATGTTAGTTTCATCGAAGGGAGTTATCGATGTTAGTTTCATCGAAGTGAGATTTTCAAATATGAGATATTTGAAAAGGAAGAGTTATCGAATATTAGTTATTCGAAGAGAGATTATCGAATATCGTTTATTCGAGAAGGAGTTAATCGAATATAGGTTATTCGAAGAAGAGTTAATCAAATAGAGATTTCTCGAAGAGAGTTAATCGGCAAATTCGATTATATCGAATTCGGGAAAGTACTTATACTTTCTAGTGTTTAAATAGAGAATTATTTATTTATAAATAAATAAGTGTTAGGTTAATTATTCACTAATAAGAATAGAAGTTATAATTAAAGTTAGATAATTCGAAAGTAGGGATTATAACGTTATCGTTATAACCAATGTTTTAAATATAGAAGTGGATTAGTAAAATTGGATCCGAGAAAGGCGTAAAGAAGTTGTCAAAGATTAAAAGATAAACTTTGACCATTTCGAAGTTATAACGTTGTTCAGTTAAGGTCTGAGAGGTAATTATACCCCAACTTGAGTGACTTCCTTCTTAACTAAGAAATGGTAAGGTTTGATCGTAAAGGAGTTTTGGAAATGTTTTCCAAACGAGAATCAGAAATGTTTTCTGATAAAAGAAAAATAAGAATTTAGAATATAGGGAAACAGGAGATAAGTAAATAAATGAAGTGAAGTGATTTATGTTAAATGATGTTTGTTCGATATAATTTCCATTTGGAAATAATATCGTTGTTTGCACACTTGTTTTTCTTTGATAGTTAACTCACCGACTATCGAAGTTTTGACCATTTTAACATTGTTAATATGGAGAGACCGGTTGGATTATTATCCATAGAACCACTCTGTATTGGCATAAGCGTCGGGAATCATATATGCCAAAGATAATTGAAGACGGAGTAAAATGCAAGGGCTGTTGTATAAGTCTTAGATAACAGTGACTAAGATGGATATACAGAATAGTGCCTTTGGTTTGTCCAGTCCCAGGACAACTTGTATGGACGAAGGTCTGACAGAGTATATCCAATGGATCGCGTAAGTTGATCTGTTCAAATGTATTCACGTTTGGTGGCGGAGGAATTCATTTCTCTTAGCTGTATACCCGTGTTATTTTTGGATAAGTCAATTTGTGATTTGGCGGGTATGACGATGTGACATTTCTAAGTGAATGAAGATGGATGTCTGACATAGTATTTCCAAACGGTCACGTACATTGATTTCTTCAACCGTACCAAGAGTGGAAGCGGAGAAGGAAACTTCTTTTAGCTGACACGTAATGTATGGTTGTAGACATCAATTAGTGATTTTCGATGGATATGACAATGTGGCATTCGAAGTGAATCTGATGTGATGATAAAGCGTAGCTTCTAGCCTCATCAACCAGTAAATGACAGAAATCGGGCAGGCAGCATGGCTAAGTCGGTCGCACCGAAGTAGGGTGTATAATCACCTATCTAGAGAATATTCATTTGTCTCTTAAATCTATCAATGCTGTCCCATATATATACGGGAACGGTTGCTGATCCCAACCGTTAGTGATGTACATTCGATACACTCAAGCGAAATGGGTGGTCGGTCATGTGTGGCTGAGTTACAAGATGTTCTTGTTGAACTCCAGTGTATCGTTCCTAGAGTACACTGATCGGAAGGTGGTTCCATACCTTGTCATAGTTGGAAACCCATTATCCAATACGTGCTTGCGATTTTGATTGTATACTACATATATAGAAAGCATTTCTGCTAGTTGATATCTATTTGTACATAGACATTATTATAATATCAAAAGGTTTTTGATATAAAGATATTTTGGATTCTTATAAGGGAAAAATCCGTTCCGTTCTGCGGCGTGGTCTTATGAGATATCGTTTACCTGTTCATATACCTGTTTAAACTGTTTTACTCACACCAGTCCCATGACTGACCCGGAGTTTACTTTGTTGTTTTCCCTAAACTCTTGGGTGCCTAATTTTGTACGGGCAGTCAAGTAGTCAGGAATTTACAGATATACTAGAAGAGCGTGGAGCAGGAGGCTTCAAGATCATATAGCTATAGTTATTTCCGCTGTGTTGTAAGTGTTGTACTCTGATAAGTGCTATTGTATACATAACTGTTATATTTCAAAGTTATGTTATCTATTATATGTTATTCATTCCGTTGTGAGGTTCGTGTTACTCTGATGTTGTGTTCTTCTTCTTCTTCTATTCTAAGTTTCTATCTTATCTATTCTCACCTTCTAATTTCTTTCATTAATTACCGGGATTTTTCGATGTTTTGGTTATCGACGTCGAGCTTACGTCGATAACCAAAGCCGCCGAAAATCCGGGTCGTTATAGTTGGTATCAAAGCTTAAGTTAAGAATTACTTGGCTCTGTGGCGTGACTCGGTAGAGATAGGGTTAGTAATACCCTAGATTGAGTTTGAGTGTATATATACGAGTGCGTATTTGTATTTGATATAAAAATGGTTTTATATTGTGGAGATTCGTCGGTTGAGTAGTTTATGAGTTCTGGTCGATCAGTTTGATCCACTGTATCGGTTGGAGTAAATAAACACTTGAATACGATGGACCGACATAGTATGGATATGTGATATATTATCATATATAGGATGTGTTGGTAGTAATTATAATCTGATAAGATTATAAAATGTGAAATGGTTATATGTAACCAATCAGAATTTATACAAGTGAATTATATGAGATTGGAATGAATTAAATCTGAATTTAGATCAGAATTGGAATTTAAAATCCCAGAGATGGGAAAGGTGTTTGTAAATGAATCTGGATTTAATATATGTGAATTTTAAGATCCTGGGAGATTTTAAATTTGTTTACAACATTGTAAAAGGATATTTGGAATTGATTTCAAGGTGGAAATGTTTAAAAATGGGTTTTGAAAGTGCTATAGTATTGAACTCACTTCGGTAGCTGGGAAATAACCCTAATGATGAATCGCGACATCATCAGTGTTCGTTTTGAGCTGCTAAGTGACGGATTACTACCAAAGATTTTGTTTTTGAATGGTTTGAGAAAAACAAGTTGTTTTGGTACTTTGAAATAAATACTTTGATTTTTGATATGGAAAAGTGATTTGAAACTCCCAGGAAAAAGACAGTTTGAATTTAAAAGCAATTGAATAAAAATTGTGGAGGCAAACTGGAATGGAACCCAGTTAAGTGGAATTTGAATTGTAATAGAAAATATCAAGATAAAATGGGATTTGTAACATAGAGATTTTGAAATGATATTGGGTCGGGGAGTTAAGAGTTTGAAATTGAGATTGGAAATCGAATTGGAAATGAAGTTGGACTTGAGTATAAGCCTATGGTTTGATTTGTGGGCAAAAACAGATTGGAAATTGATTAAGATGACATTATTATATGTGGATTGATAACAGGTGTAAGGGATAAAGTTGATATGCCCGACGAAAAGGTACCAGTTTATATTTGATATGAGTTTGGGATTTATGAGCCGGATTGGCAAGCCGCTTGGCTATTTGATTTTCTTTTGGGTTGAAGAAGGCCCAGAGAGGCGAGTTGGAGTTTGAGATATTGACCAGTACAAAGGAGGTGCTGGCAAATTTTTTTTTTTTTGAAAAGTCAAGGTGTTAGAAAATTTAGTTAGTCGGAATAAATTAATATTTTAGTCAATATTAATTAGTTCAGTTGAAACCGGAGATAAGAGATAAACGGATAAATTTTTACCCAGTAGATAGGGTCGTCCCCTACCTTAGCAATTTCGAGGACGAAATTATTTTAAGGGGGAAAGATTGTAACGACCCGTAATTTGGCAGGAGAATAATTAACTAATTTAATTATTAAATATCGATTTAACGATATCAATAACTAGAATTAAATAATATTTATATTTAATTAATATAAATAATAGGATAATATATTTCCAGAATAGCCGGAAATAGTAGAATTCACAATACGATGTGAACTGGATCTTATATAAGCTATAATTCAGTTTGGAGTTGAATTATAATAACGAATATATTATATAAACCACAGTTTGAACGTATAATTATAATATAATTATAATATGAGCTCGAAATGGCGCTGCAGTTCGCTATCTGGCGATTTGAACTTCAACTGAATATACAGAGTTTGTTTTAAATCGGATTTCTATGAAACAAGAAACGTGTGGAGCTGGTGTAGTATATCTTTCTAGCGGAAGAGAAAAATCAGGATTTCGTCGTGTAGATTTTGAGATATGTCCAAATCAAATTTTAGAATAGTCGCTATAGAATCGTTTATCGACCGTAACAATTTATTCGATATAACTAGAGATCGGATTTGAATTTAGACAAGGTTCTTTTGGGAAATAGTGATAATTTAATTTTTAGAATTTTACTGTAATTTTTAATTAATTTAATAAGCAACTTTTTATTTGGAGTATTTGGCACCCTGTATCGACATTTCGGGGTTTCACAATATGAGTTCATCTACCGGTATTATTACATTTTTGGGACCAGAGCACCTCACTCATTTAAATGGTATTTTTGTTTCTGTCCATAACTGTCCCTACGTGAACAGAATATTTCATGGTGGGGTACGCTATGTTTTTAACTTAAAACAAACTGAACTGAATGGTTAACTGGTCAAACGAACTCGGAATTCAACGAAACAAGTTTCATACGAAACCTTAGGAAGAGGTCTAGTGAAACGTCAAGGCCTCATAGTTTTAGGATTTTTTCAGGAATTGTTAGGAATTATTGCTCGGTGTTTTTCATCGATATTTTCTAAAGGATTTTCGCAAACGGTGTCGGAATTCGACGAAACCTGTCCCATTGGATCCGGAATATTTTTCTATGGTAGGATTAGCTTAGTTTGTCAGAAACAGAGATCGTATGTGGTCCTTTTATACGAGAATTCACGGTTAAGTATTTATATAAAATAAATATCTAAACTTTGGTAGCCTATAAATACTCCATAGTAAAACCTTATAACCTAATTCCTCAGCCAAACCAAAACGAGCCGCCACCACTTTATTCAGAAAATAAAATCGAAAAGCTTCATAAAATCCACCTAAATTCCTATGAAATTTTACAAATCTCAAGACCAGCCTCTTTGTAATCCTCACCACTTCCTTTTCGTTTCCGTGTACCTTTCATGGGGTTCGAAGGCCACTTGTTCGTTGGGGACAAAGAATCGACAGCTAGGGTTCAAAGATTTGATGGTTTAAGGCTTCAATTCTCGAAGAGTACACATCGTTGGACTGCGAAATCAAATAACTTGGATGGGCATATTTTGGGGGATTTATAGACTAAAAAGGTTTGATATTTTCTTCTTCTGGAATCCGCGAACTGGTGAGCAGAGTTCGGATTTTTGTTTAAATGATGAATCACTTGCGTTAATGGTTGTTATGGAAAGCGATGAGGGAAGGATGGCTGATATTGTGAAGTTGCCGCGGATTACCATTTGAAGAGGAACCGGTTTCGAACTGTACTGGTGTGGAGCGGTGGAGGTTTGAGGAAGTTTTCGGTGATGGTGTATTTGGGTTCTGGAGTTCGTATAGTTCGAACTGGGTAGGTGACGAGAGGGCTTTACAGGTTTTCTGAAAGGAAGTAGAAGTGGGGTTCTCTGTTGCGATTTTGCAAGGGGAGTGAGGAAGACTGGTGCGTTCAAACTTGTTTCGGGAAGAAGGAGTTTAAGGGGTGATGACGTGAATTTAAATGGATAAGGGTCTAGTGAGTCCTGTAGTTGCTTGGCGGCTTACTGGGTGATTTTTGGAGAAACGTGAATGGCAAATGAAGGTGGGCCGATGGGTTTCAAGTAGGTCCATATGCATTGATAAAAGAAAGAAAAATATGTATGAATTCCTCTTGAGATTCAAAGTAAATCTCAATAATGGTGAACTGGGCGGTTTGAATTATCGGGACAAATGGAGAAGAGGAGGACACTATTCATAGTGGGTTGGTGCTGAAGGTTGTTGGGCCGGATGGAAAGAAGCAAATCTAGATCCGTTGGGATCGTATGGACAGACACTACAACATGGAACTGACTGGAAGTCCATCGGAGCTCGTTACAATTTATCGCAAAATAAATTGTTCGTCTGAATCAAGCGATGGTTATCGTTATTAACGATGATCGTCCAATGTGAGTAAAACTCACCAACTCTGAACAGTTTATAATTTCATGTTGTATTTTTAGAACTGTTAAAAATTGTCTGATTTACTGTGTGTTGACTGTTTGATTGAATTGCTAGTCAGTTAGTTGAATTTCTATATTGATTCTGTTTAACAGAATATATCATATAGAACTGAAAGTGATGTTATCTTTATTGTCTAACATCTGTGATGCAGGGAAACAGGTTGGAGGAATCCAACTGGATTCCTTAACAGTTACTTTACTATGATTTATATATTGTGATATATAATGTGATATATAATCTGTTGGCGATTATATGTGTTTGGACGATATTGAACATCGTGATTTGATATGATTGAATACCATAACATACGAAATGTTGATAAGGGGATTTTCAAAGTGATATTGAAAACAGAATATTTATAAATTGGAATATTTATAAATAAGAGATATTTATAAATTTAAATATTTATAAATAAGGAATATTTATAAATTGGGATATTTATAAATATGAGATATTTTAAAAAGGAAAATAAATTCAAAACATTTCTTTTTGAATGGAAAGGCCTGTGTGGCGAGTTTGGGGATTTTCCCGATGCTCCCGATACAAAGGAGGTTATGGCGAATTTTCCCGGGAATTTAAGGAGTTAGAATATTTCAAGAATAAATTTGAAAAGGAAATATTTGTAAACCATTTACAAATAGAATTGGAAAGGGAACATTATAAAAACGAAATCATTTTAAAGTGTAGAACCATTATTTAAAAGTAAATCTTTTCAAATGAATAAAACGTTGTTAAAAAGGAAATCTTTATAAAGTGAATAAAGTAAATCGAATATGGTATTCGAAAGGAGAAATCGAATATGGTATTCGAAAGGAGAAATCGAATATGGTATTCGAAGTTAGTTAATCGAGTATGGTATTCGAAGTTAGTTAATCGAATATGGTATTCGAAGTTAGTTAATCGAATATGGTATTCGAAGTTAGTTAATCGAATATGGTATTTGAAAGTTAGTTAATCGAATATGTTATTCGAAAGGGGTTAGTCAAGTCGAGTTAGTCAAATAGAGTTAACCAGTTAGAGTTAATTAGTTAGAGTTAACCAGTTGGAGTTAATTAGTTAGAGTTAATCGATTAGAGTTAAAACGAACTAGAGTTAATCAAATATAGTTATTTGTGACAAAGTTAGTCAAACATAGTATTCAGGGTAAGTGGCCATCTTGTACGACTGCTAGCGTAATTCGCAGGGCTGTAAATAGCCTACGGCGGTCGGATGTTTCCTAAGGGAGTCAGGCGTAACCATTGTGATCGCTGCGATCTAGAGTCAAGCGAATGGAGTTTAATCGAATATTAGTTATTCGATAGGAGTTAAACGAGTTGATCGAGTTGAGAAATAAGTTAAGTTAAATAAATTGGGTTGATCGGGTGGTTCGACCAAGTTAGTCAAGCCTAGTTAATCGAATCGAATTGGTCGAACCAAGTAAGTCGAGTTAAGTTAGTCAAGTTAGTCGAGCCTAGTTAATCGAATCGAATCAGTCGAACCAAGTAAGTTAAGATAGTCGAGTTAGTCAAGTTAAGTTCGTCGAGTTAAATTAATCGATGTTAGTTTCATCGAAAGGAGTTATCGATGTTAGTTTCATCGAAAGGAGTTATCGATGTTAGTTTCATTGAAAGGAGTTATCGATGTTAGTTTCATCGAAAGGAGTTATCGATGTTAGTTTCATCGAAAGGAGTTATCGATGTTAGTTTCATCGAAAGGAGTTATCGATGTTAGTTTCATCGAAGGGAGTTATCGATGTTAGTTTAATCGAAGTGAGATTTTCAAATATGAGATATTTGAAAAGGAAGAGTTATCGAATATTAGTTATTCGAAGAGAGATTATCGAATATCGTTTATTCGAGAAGGAGTTAATCGAATATAGGTTATTCGAAGAAGAGTTAATCAAATAGAGATTTCTCGAAGAGAGTTAATCGGCAAATTCGATTATATCGAATTCGGGAAAGTACTTATACTTTCCAGTGTTTAAATAGAGATTTATTTATTTATAAATAAATAAGTGTTAGGTTAATTATTCACTAATAAGAATATAAGTTATAATTAAAGTTAGATAATTCGAAAGTAGGGATTATAACGTTATCGTTATAACCAATGTTTTAAATATAGAAGTGGATTAGTAAAATTGGATCCGAGAAAGGCGTAAAGAAGTTGTTAAAGATTAAAAGATAAACTTTGACCATTTCGAAGTTATAACGTTGTTCAGTTAAGGTCTGAGAGGTAATTATACCCCAACTTGAGTGACTTCCTTCTTAACTAAGAAATGGTAAGGTTTGATCGTAAAGGAGTTTTGGAAATGTTTTCCAAACGAGAATCGGAAATGTTTTCTGATAAAAGAAAAATAAGAATTTAGAATATAGTGAAACAGGAGATAAGTAAATAAATGAACTGAAGAGATTTATGTTAAATGATGTTTGTTCGATATAATTTCCATTTGGAAATAATATCATTGTTTGCACACTTGTTTTTCTTTGATAGTTAACTCACCGACTATCGAAGTTATGACCATTTTAACGTTGTTAATATGGAGAGACCGGTTGGATTATTATCCATAGAACCACTCTGTATTGGCATAAGCGTCGCGAATCATATATGCCAAAGATAATTGAAGACGGAGTAAAATGCAAGGGCTGTTGTATAAGTCTTAGATAACAGTAACTAAGATGGATATACGGAATAGTGCCTTCGGTTTGTCCAGTCCCAGGACAACTTGTATGGACGAAGGTCTGACAGAGTATATCCAATGGATCGCGTAAGTTGATCTGTTCAAACGTATTCACGTTTGGTGGCGGAGGAATTCGTTTCTCTTAGTTGTATACCCGTGTTATTTTTGGATAAGTCAATTTGTGATTTGGCGGGTATGACGATGTGACATTTCTAAGTGAATGAAGATGGATGTCTGACATAGTATTTCCAGACGGTCACGTACATTGATTTCTTCAACCGTACCAAGAGTGGAAGCGGAGAAGGAAACTTCTTTTAGCTGACACGTAATGTATGGTTGTAGACATCAATTAGTGATTTTCGATGGATATGACAATGTGGCATTCGAAGTGAATCTGATGTGATGATAAAGCGTAGCTTCTAGCCTCATCAACCAGTAAATGACAGAAATCGGGCAGGCAGCATGGCTAAGTCGGTCGCACCGAAGTAGGGTGTATAATCACCTATCTAGAGAATATTCATTTGTTTCTTAAATCCATCAATGTTGTCCCATATATATACGGGAACGGTTGCTGTTCCCAACCGTTGGTGATGTACATTCGATACACTCAAGCGAAATGAGTGGTCGGTCATGTGTGGCTGAGTTACAAGATGTTCTTGTTGAACTCCAGTGTATCGTTCCTAGAGTACACTGATCGGAAGGTGGTTCCATACCTTGTCATAGTTGGAAACCCATTATCCAATACGTGCTTGCGATTTTGATTGTATACTATATATATAGAAAGCGTTTCTGCTAGTTGATATCTATTTGTACATAGACATTATTATAATATCAAAAG
Source organism: Allium sativum (assembly GCA_030737875.1). Classification (NCBI taxonomy): domain Eukaryota; kingdom Viridiplantae; phylum Streptophyta; class Magnoliopsida; order Asparagales; family Amaryllidaceae; genus Allium; species Allium sativum. Next base: position 484,049,046 of record CM060924.1, read on the forward strand.
GTTTTTGATATAAAGATATTTTGGATTCTCATAAGGGAAAAACCCGTTCCGTTCTGCGGCGTGGTCTTATGAGATATCGTTTACCTGTTCATATACCTGTTTAAACTGTTTTACTCACACCAGTCCCATGACTGACCCGGAGTTTACTTTGTTGTTTTCCCTAAACTCTTGGGTGCCTAATTTTGTACGGGCAGTCAAGTAGTCAGGAATTTACAGATATACTGGAAGAGCGTGGAGCAGGAGGCTTCAAGATCATATAGCTATAGTTATTTCCGCTGTGTTGTAAGTGCTGTACTCTGATAAGTGCTATTGTATACATAACTGTTATATTTCAAAGTTATGTTATCTATTATATGTTATTCGTTCCGCTGTGAGGTTCGTGTTACTCTGATGTTGTGTTCTTCTTCTTCTTCTATTCTAAGTTTCTATCTTATCTATTCTCACCTTCTAATTTCTTTCATTAATTACTGGGATTTTTCGATGTTTTGGTTATCGACGTCGAGCTTACGTCGATAACCAAAGCCACCGAAAATCCTGGTCGTTACAGATAGGGTCATCCGCTAATGATACTGTGGGCATCCACTAATGGTACTGCGGGAAATATCCAATATATATAATAGTCACAACCACCAAGCCTAAATAACTAATATGAATAATAACCACAATTTATCAATAAAATCAATGCAACCAATCATCCAACAAACAACATATATAAAAATTCGATTATAATAAATTATAATCGAAACGTCGGGTAAGTTTACTCACCTGATTTCATTTGTTGAATATTCAATTAGATGTCGCATCGCTGCAGTTATGAATCAACTTGAATCTTCTCGAATAAATTTATTTCGTACCTTTTCCCTTGCAAATCTTTACTAATCGATGAAATCAACTTAGAATCTTCGATCCACTACTACTGCAAACAACCCAAACTCTTGCACCATCCATTCCAGCATTATATCGAACACCACACAGTTAGACTCCATTCACCCATACCTTCTACCATCTCTATTTCAATAACCGTCACTGCATGCCTCAAGACTTACAACATATACTTTGACTTCTTACACCAGTGATCGTTTGTTGCCTGAACGCCTGCTTGCATCACGCTGCTCTACAACTTTCCCAACATCATGCTAATTACCATTTTTGCACTAACTTTTACTACTGCAAGTTCACTCTAAACCATCGTTCTCTTCCACTGCCTTCACTTCAAATTTCAACACCACTAAAAGTCTCCCAAACCATTACTGTATTCATGCCTAGACAAAGCCCTTCCCTTAATAGCTAATTTCAATTACCTTGCACTATATTATCACCAAAACAAAAATTGAAATTCCCAATCACTACACCATCGAACCCCCAATCACCTAAATCGTAGTCCTTTAACTCGCACCTGAAATACTTCACGCAACCACCCATACACATCGCACAGCATACCACGTCGAAACCCCCCTCCAAATTGCTACTTTCCAGCAATAACTCGCGACTCCACCTGTTCTTCCTTCTATTTCGACTTCACCAATATCAGTATCAACCTCTCTAGAAAACACAGTGACTCAACTTCTCATCGGCCGACACTCCTGAAGTCATGGTGCCCCAAACCCATCTCTTCCTTAAATCACGATCGATTCTAGAACAACTTGAGCTTCGGGAAACCTAAGTTTTAAAATGCGACTCGTGGTTCCTCTTCCTTTTTAATCGGAAGCTGGGCTTCGAATGACTGAGGAAGAAAATCGAAAATGAATGACTTAATTTATCTTGATGGTTTTAGAATTGGGGGAAATGAAGGCGTTAGGCTTGGTTTTATAAGTGGAAACGAGGAAATAGAAGTACAAAACCATTTAATCCTAGGTTCCTTGATATCTAATGAGGAAGACATAAAATTGTGCTCGAGGAGAGATATAGTTGCGTGATTTAATTTTATTAGGTCAACTGAAGTACTTATGTTGGTTTAAGCACATACACTAATTAATTTTGAGTTGATTTTGAACTCACGTATAAAATTATATAATAAAAATATCTCGCGGTAACGGACATCAATCGAGGTGCAATAACTAACATTTCTAGGGTTTAAACACTATTCTAAACACACTGGGACAGTTTTCGAAGCCCCATTTGATCGTATGGAAAAGATAACAATTCAAATCGGTGATTTAAATTAAATTAAATTAAATTAATTAAAATATAAATCGATTTAGAATAACCAAATTCATCGATAATAAATTATTATCGTTTATATTCAGATCGAATTTATATTGGTCGACTGAATCGTTTTGATTCAGTTTTTAACTGCGAATTCAATTATTATCATTTCGTATTACGATAAATCAATATCTTTGATATTATATCATATATTGATTATTAAATCGATAAATTCCATATTGAAAATCCATTTATATTTCTAATTTAACATTTAAAACAATTTAAATGTCCAATATTAAATGAATAAAAACCTAGGACGTTACATTCCTTCGCCTTTAAAAGGATTTCGTCTCCAAAATTATTAAGGCAGAAGAAATGCTACAGACCCGTTAACTTTTCAAAAGCCCAATTTGTTATAACTCAGCATTTTCATAACTCAATAACCTCGGTTTTTATTATAACAACCCACGAGTTTGGCCCAATGGCCTTCGACCATACTATGGTGGTGGTGTTCCATCTGATATGGAGCACCAAGTGGCATTCTAAGTTGCTTCCCTTTCTGTGGAGGCGGCCCTCTTAGCTAATGTTTTCTTTCATCTAAGACAGTTCCATGACAAATTAAGTGATGGAGGCCATAATCATTAGATTTTGCTAGCATGGGAACCCATTGATAAACAAAGAAATCACCAATTTAAAATTCAATTTTGACCAGAAAACTTACCAGATTGGACGTGAACAACCTCAGATCCCACATTAACAATCTAAATATCTGATTTTATCCATACCCATAGGTGTGCCGACGGGTTGCACATGGCAAGTGAAGTGCCAAGATTTTGGAAGGGTGAGATCAACAAAGGAAACTGCTCAGAGAGAAGGAACCATGAGTATGTAATTAACCGGATTTAGATTTGGGATTTGAAACAAAAATCCTATAGAAGTAGAGGAAAACAAAAAAGGCATTAGGAGTTAGAACGACAAGTAGGAGGAGAAAGCGTTAGAGGTGTAGGTTACGTTACCGCCGGCGGCGGCAAAAACCCTAGAATGAAATTTGGATTGGCAGAATGAAAATGTAGAAAAGAAAAGAAGCTTGAGAAATGGGATGTGTGATAATAATAGACAAAATGACTGTAATGTCAACACTACTTTCTCCTATTTACAAAATTACTAGAGTGGGTAACTGATATAACCGTTGTGATGCAATGATAATGGAAATATCCGTTGGTACATTAAAATGGTTATAACTGTAACGTCCCGCCTTTTTGACCGCTTCAAATGGGTAATTAAACCAATTCAAAAGGTCCAAATCGACGGATCGTTATTTAGCTTACAGAGTTTAAAATGGAATCAACACAGAATAAATAAATAACCCAAGATTTAACAACAGAACAGACTTTTATTTATAATCAAAATTTTTATTTTGAGTACAATATATATATATATACAGCGGAAATAAAACAATTAAAACACATGGAAATCTTTATTGTTTTAAATATCTTCAGAGTGCGCGTCTCCTGGAATCCCTAGCTTCGTCAATCTTCGAATCATAAGCTGAAATCTTTAAAATCTAAAACGCTCGGGTCTGACCCGAGCGTTCCATGCAAAACATAAAACACTCCAGTCAGGATTAATCATTTGTTCAAGTAAATTAACTTCAATAGAAACTGAAATATAATAGTTAATTCTATGACATAAGATAAACATTCAAGGATGTAGCCAATGACAAGATCAAGTGTGGTATCTTCTCATATTAGTTATAATTTCAGGGACCGATGTTCATAAGAGCTTGCCCATCCACACGCGTACACACGTGTGGATGGCCTCAACTTCACATACTGAACATAACATACCAACTATGGATAACAATTTAGACAACATGTATATTTATGTATACACGTATGCCGATGACGTATATATACACATACAATAGTACATATATACACATGTACATCGGCAACCACATATATACTAAAAACATGCTTCGAATAGACAAGGAATGCACAATGGGTACAAGACAATTTATACAAATTGCTGAATGAATTAAGTCCGAGAAGTGTTAACAGGGGCAGGTACATGCAGTCTAACAAAATGGGGCCAAATGATCATATAGGCGTGCAGTAGAGGTAATGTGATCAAATGACCATATAATTACAGTAAAGATGAATGGAGCCATATAGTCATATATGTGTAGTAAATGTTACTAAGCAAGTGACATGCTAAGCTAAAAACTGTGTTATAGGTAAGTAAGTCTTCAGGGTCACAACGTGAATTTAAACAAATAAAACAACAGAAGCCCAATAATGTGTCCCTTTTCAAGTGTAGGAAATATATATATCTATGGTTCAAAACAGTATTCTTGAACATATGTTGTACTCGGTAATGCATATGTTCAACTAATAAGAGGGTCACGTAACCAAACAAAAAGGAAAGGATCAACTTACAGCACCTATATATACATGGTCAAGTAGAGTATATAATGTATACAAATTCATATTAATTAACTAATGCAATAAAATTTGCATCATCTTTTCAACAAGCTTAATACTAAAAAAAACAAGGGCAGATATCATTGGGAACACAGGTGCCATGCAAGGAAATGTGTGCAGTCTACATAAGGCATAAGTAATGCAACCCAAGAACTAACAAGTGAACCCACAAAAGCCAAATAGAAGATGCAACAGCATATGTCAAAGGCAATGTAATTCGGTTTTACCGTTGCAAACAACATAGGTGAATCAAGCCACTTTATTGTAGGTTGAAACATGCACAAATCAGTGCCAATCTCATATGAGTTGTAAACTCTCCTATATCTAGTTTATCAAGTCTTGCATGTGTAAATTTGAAGTTTTATTATGTTATTCATTTACTGTAAGTAGAAACTCAGCAGTTTCATAATTTACAGTAGCATCTCGTCTAGTATTGATCCTTGTGGTTCTATAAGTCCCTTTCTTCTTAATCTTTTCTCCAAATTAGGTTGTATTTATTTTGGATTCATGATAGTATGTTGCTCTTTGGTTTTGCTAAAACTCATGTTAAATCTTGACCTAGAACTAGGTTTCCAAATTCAACACTAACAAGGTTCTAAAACCTGTAATTGGGATTCAGTTTTATAATGGACTGGTACACATTCCATGCAACTTTGTATTCAGATTTTCATAACAATAAGTGTGCATACTTATCATATATATGTGCCCAAGTTGACATGTATACAAAGTCAAATAAGTGTGCATACTTATCATATATATATGCCCAAGCTGACATGTACACAAGGTCAAATATGTTTCAGATCTGGTTCAAGAGTTTCCAGCAAAGTGACCGCCAAAAGTTAAATTCTCATGTCAAAGATTTACTGCTCGACAAATTAAATTCACGTATGAACTGGGAAAGGACTAAGCTATCAACATGAAGCACAGATTTTGGAGCTGGCAAGTTGAACACTAATACAATGACCAAAATATGGTGCCACCTTAAGATAGACAACATGTATATGTATTGTATCATAGTAGGCTGTTAATATGCACTTCTGAAGCCGTGATATATATATATGTATGTATGTGTGTATATGTATACAAATCGATGTATATAGAACAACAGCTACAGGAATCTTGCCAAATTCCGAAACTAAGGGTAATAACAAACGGATAGGGGAAAATCAGGTCAAGCAAGGCAATAAGTAGTAACACAATCCAAATATCCCCCAAAGATTATATTTTAGTTTCTATAAAGTTATATTACTTGAAATTTAGTTTAATCGTGAGCACAAAACTCACCTTAGATTAGTGGAAAGGAGGCATAGCGACAGAGGGGAGCAGGAGCAACGACTCGCAGACCATAAATACGAGACGCGGTGGCGGCTTTGGTGGAGCTGCGGCTTCGATTGGTGGCAGAGAACTCCGATTTGAGTAGTGTCCAAGTTGGGGTTTGCAAGCGAAAGGTGGGACTTTGGTTCAGACTGATTGGCGAGGAGGAAGCCGGTTCCGATTTGAAGAAGATGGTGATTTCGGGAGGCCGATTCAAATAGAGATGTGGTGGAGCGATTTAAGAAAGTGGAGCGATGACTGATATCATTGATTTAGGTACGAACAATTTTGAGGGACGAACCATCTAATTTGGGAAGAAAACAAATCCCAAATGCCATTAAAATGGGAAAGAAACGATTTTTTTTCTACTCAAGAAAACGGTGAGAACCCAGTTTTTTAAAGGAGAAAAATTGGGGATAAGATCAAAATCACGTCAATAGGTTATAGGGGGTGTGCAGTATAGGTCCGCTAAGTTTTTATCTGATGCAGGTCATATCTGTTTTAATTGTGTATTAAATTCAACCGTAAATTACCACATCACGCTCTAAATTCTTACCGCCAACCAAATCCCCAATTGCGAAGAAAATTATATGTACCTTTTCGTCTTCCCCTTCTGAATTCAAAAAAAACAATTTAATTGTAATCCAACTCTCGTTTGTGTACACCATTATTTTATTTTAAATTATTTATCGATTTACTAATTTTATTCCGTTAGTCCATCCAAAACTTCGTACGATTCTGAATTAAATTTCAATTTCTTTTATATACATAAATACACACATATCCAAGCCAATTTCATATATTTAAATGAATAAAAATTCATGGATTTATTTAACGTCAATAACGTTTATTTCTAAAACCAACCATTTCTATTTTTTAGTCATATTTCAATCCAATTCAAATATCCGACCAAATTTAATTCAAAAATTCAACGATAAATGTTTTATTCACAACCAACCATTCTGAATTGATTATCGAGTTCACTTCGTACACACAACCATATATTTGATTTTTAATCCAGTATCAATATGAAATCGATTATTAATAGTTCAAATCTTAATTAAATCTATATTCCAGTTGTCGAAATTTCTCGGACGTTATAATAACTGTTACAAATAGAGACAAACATAGTGTTATAAAAGAGCCTATTTGGTGTAGTAGCTATACTCTAGAAAGCTTTGCGTCCGTGTATTGCCTTCATTTGTGTTAGTTTATGTTTTCCGATGCATTGTATTTATACGTTTTTAATTCCGCTGCCATGTAATTTATTCTTTGATATTATTTATTTTCCGCTGTGTATTTATTCGTACTCTGACATTCTAGTACTCTGATGCTATATCGTTGTAATATCAATGAAAAGTTCTCTTGTTTTGTGTTGTGATGAACTATGTTCTAAAACAATTTGTTAGGGAATGCAGAATGCGGATCTTAAGGCATGACTAACACTAGGGGGGAGGGGTGAATAGTGTTTATAAGGAATTTATAAAAATCTAAAACTTATATGAACTACTACATGAATCACACACACTAGAGATGATCACAGACACAAAATCAAACACGAAACACAAAAATAAACAAAAATAAAATGCAGAAAAGGAAAGAACACATTGACTTTTATACTGGTTCGGATTACTCCTACGTCACAAAACGCTTGATTGCACAGAATTTTATTACTATATCAATATTCAAATACAATCCCTTTGATTTCCCTGCTACAAGGTTAACACCACTCCAACCACTCTTGATTTCATGGCTACAAGATTACCACCGCTCCCTTTCCTTGATTTCAGGGCTATAAGGAACGCACCCTTTCCCAAATAATCTAAATGATTACAACAACCCTATAACTGTATAATAGCACTTCAATTCAGAGAGTAATGAGTAGAGAGTGAGAAGAGAAGAAGTTTTATGTAATTAGAATAGAAATCAGCAAAGTAGAAGTGTAGAAATAAATAAAATAAGAAATATTGATGGAGGGATGAAGAAAGGTGAAGATGGAGAAGAAGAATGGTTACAAAATTTGAATTTTACCCCCATTTATAAGATTTAAAAGGTTGCAACGCTTCTAGAACGTTACAAATAGTGAAAAGACACTTTCATTGAAAATTGAAAAAATGATAGTTGTATGTCGACATAGGTTCCTATGTATGTTTAAATTTGAATTTTGAAACTTTTAAAGTGGTTAAATATATATTATTCTAGAAATTCTTGAATCAAAACTTAGCTATATAAATGAGTATTATAAAGTGTAAAATTATTTGAAAACATAAATATATAATATATAAACGTATTTGTAAAATTATAAGATTTAAAACTATAAAATCATAAGATTATAAAACTATATCTATAAACTTATATTAACCTTTAAAGCTTATTTGAAATCGTAAGTAAGATAGAATTATTTGAAAACAATTTAAAAACAGAATTTGAAAAATAGAATTTGAATTTGAACCTGGAGTGTTATTCAAAGTCTTACATATAAACTATACTTTATTACTATATTTGTCTTGAACTCTTGAACTCTTGATTTCTTGATTACTCATGAGCCTTGAATCTTCTCTGAATTCTGAATCTCTTGAATCTCTAAAAATGTACAATCTTCAGTAAAGTCCTATATACAAATCCTATATATATGTGTATATATATATATATATTCTAGATAGAGATGTTAGTATATATTTTATAATCAATGATAATTGAAACATGGTTGTTTTCATCAAAACTCCATTCTCCAACAATCTCCCCATTTTTGATGATGACAACCTTAGTTTATAAAATATTCATACATGTTGATTCTGATCCTTCTAATACTCCCCCAGTCATTATGAACTCTATATATTATTCCTTAAATTATGTCTAACTAATCCTTATATTTTATAATTTCTCCCCCTTCGTCATTATCAAAAAGAAATTCTAAAAATACTCCCCCTAAATCCTATATCTATCTATATATATCGTACGATTATTATATATATATACATGTCGACTGCTGCTGAATACTATTTGCGAGAGAGAGGTTTGGACTGCTCGTAGCTCCATCCATATTGAGTCTGAGTTCTTCAAAATCCGTCGGGACGATCTGAAAAAGAATGTTACGTCAGCTATTCAAGAGACTTTCAATTCAGGCAAAATACTGAAAGAAATTAATCACACATTTATATTCCTTATACCAAAATGCAAGAAACCTACTGGTATAGCGAATTACAGGCCTATATCGTGTTGTAATGTCATATACAAATTTATAAGCAAAGTTCTTTACAATAGATTGAAATTGATTCTCCCTGATTTAATAGCAGAATGCCAAAGTGCATTCATCAAGGGGCGAAGCATATTAGAAAACCATTGTTAGCCCATGAGTTAATCAGAAATTTCAAAAAAAAGGGGCTGATCGGCTATGTTTGAAAGTAGACTTACATAAGGCATATAGCAAAACTAACAGACACTTTATTTTGCATATTCTTAGATGCATTGGCTTTCCTGATAAAATCATTAACCTCATCAGAGAATGTATATATACCCCAACCTGCTCTTTACTTATCAATGGGACCCCTAAAGGTTTTATCAGCAGTAATAGGGGCATTAGGCAAGGTGGTCCTCTCTCACCTTACCTTTTTACTCTTGTCGTAGAGTTTTTCACACTACAGTTGGAAATCGCATGTCACAAGAAATGGGTGCAAACTATACATAACATACAACCAAGCATCAGTCATCTGCTATATGCATATGACTTGCTGATTTGTATTAAAGCAAATAGTGCTGCAGTTGGAAAAGTAAAGGAGATTTTTGGCAACATGGAAACTTTGTGTGGGCTGAAAGTTAATGAATTGAAGACCAAGTGTTATTTCAATAAGACATGCAGAAATAAATACAGTGTCCTAGAAGTTCTATGTGTGTAGGAAGATCAACTCCCAGTTAAATACTTGGGATTGCCTTTATCATCCAATAAAATAACTGACAGGGAGTGCACTAGGCTTATCAACAGCATAAGTGACAGACTCTATAGATGGAGTTCAAGATTACTATCATTTGCTGGACATATTGAACTTGCACACACAATCATACATATCAAAATAAATTTTTGGTTACAAACTTTTCAACTGCCAGATGCCTCGATTGAGAAAATTGAAAAAGTTTGTGCAGGGATTACACAAGATAAAATTTGAGCATTTATGTAGACCTAAGGCTGAAGGTAGAGTGGGACTTCATAGTATTAAAGTAATGAGAGAGGCTTTCACATTGAAACAAGCCTGGATGGTATCAACAAAGAAGGTCTTTGGGCTAGATGGATGAATGAGAGTTATGACACTGACAATTTCTGGACAATGAGAGAAGACAAAAAAGCTTTGTCGACATGGAAGTAAATTCTAAGGGTTCGAAATACTCTAGCTACACATTGCAGGAGAGAGATAGAAAATGGAAATGAAACACATTTATGGAAAGACCCATGGGTAGAGGGTAAATTGTTTATTGACATGCTTGGCTGGGATATCTACTCTGCTTTTGGATGCCCAAATGACAATGTGAAAGCTATCATTCAGGACAATCAAAGGAATTTAAATTTCACTGTTAATCAGTCCCAGCAAAGCATTATAGAAAACATGCAAATACATGGAGACCGTAGCTATGACTTATGGACATGGACAGGTAATGAATTTCACATCGAGCAAGCATGGGAGGACATCAAGCCTAAAAACCCTATCAATATTTGGGGTAAGATTATATGGTGCAAGAGTAACGTCCTGAAAATGGCATGCTACTCATACAAGGCGATTTTGGGCAGATTGCCAACGCGAGATCGTCTTCTCAAATGGGGGGCTTATTTCAGATGACACTTGCATTTTATGTAAAACCACTCAGGAAAATCATGACCATCTTTTTTTCAATTGTCCTTTTCTAGTAAAATTTGGGAAAATTGCAGGAAAGCCATCAATTATACAATAAAAGAGACTCAAATTCATGAAATTGTCGCTCGCCTTGAAGTCATCCGACAACGCATACGTCAGACACCTGAAGTGCACATTATTGCTCTTATAGTTACTGCCTGGAGCATATGGAAGGAGAGGAATAACCGAATTTTCAAGAACAAAGAGAAATCAGAAGATCTAGTCAGTAAATTTTCTGTTCAAGATCTGAAAATATCTTTGATGAGGAGGAGAAAGAAGCGTACCATAGAAATAGAACCAGGAGGAATCAGAAGGCAAGACGCGGATCAGTGGCAGCCCTCGGTTTATCACCGAGAAACAAGCATGAGCTTTTTCGTTTACCAGCCTCTATGAAGACGAAGAGGAAAAGGGTTTCGGAGTTAGAAGAAAATGAATTGTTGCTTTACGATTATTCTCGACTTTTCTTTTTAAAAAGTAATGTATTATTGGCTTGTGTTATGTAACGTGGATTTGCACCATTGTTTTCATTTGGGTTGATTAAACCCAGTAATAAAAGTAAACCCATTTTCAATATATATATATATATATATAACTATATAACTCTCCCTATATTCGTGCATATATAACAAACTAATGAAATGCTTATGAAAGATAAAGCAAGCCTTAAATTAAACATTGTTTTTAATACAAACGATACACACCAAAGCAAATTACACGAACGACTGCACACGTATTATACCGAATAAACGTAAAGAAACCTAACTTCTAATTTTTCTTTACGATAAGGGACTTATAGATTGGACAATTAGGTAATGGAGACAAAATTCCCTATTTTGTTTAATGATGTTTCCTTGTCGATCGAAAGAAACTTCCCAAATGCACATGACTTGATCGTCCTCATCCGTGCCTTCTTGTAGTGCCTCTTCTGGTTCCTCTTCTTCCATAATCTCTTCCTCCTCCTCTTCTTTCTCTTCTACTTCTTCCATCGCTAGATTATCATCTTCGATGATGACTGGATTCGCTTGATTGTCTATTACAAACTTATGGAGATTCCATATCAACCTTCCTTGTTTAATTTTCTCTTGATTCATCCATATTTGAAGTACTTGAATCTTAGTGAGCATTTGGAAAGCATACTCCATTTTCTCTTCCAATTTGATTACACAAGAGAGGGTAAAACCTTGAAATGGACCTTTGGATGGTCTAGCGGACGATCGGGGTTAATTTGGTAATTATAATTAGTGGAGGTCATGATTTATTTTGGTTTTTAGTTTTTACAGAAGTGAAATAGGAGAGTGAAGAAGAAGATTCAAAGTAGAGATTTTAAATGATTATTATGACTAACTTTTAGTGGGAATAAATTTTTAAAATCTAGCAGTTATATGTCGACATAGTGATATATGTATGTTGACATACTTTCACTTTTGATATATTTTTCTAATTTTTATTGTTATTCTTATATATATATATATATATATATATATTCAATTACTTTAATTCACTTAATGAACAAATACCTAATTCCCTTTTAAATTTAGTAAACATTGCTTCGTTTAATGGTTTTGTTAATATATCTGCTATTTGTTTATCTATTTCTATAAATTTGAGTGAAATTTTCTCTTTACTTACGCTATCCCTTATGATGTCGCATATCAATATGTTTAGTTCTTGAGTGATGAGTTGGATTTTTAGATATATTTATTGTGCTTGTATTATCGCAGTATATTGGTGATTTATTTATATTTAATCCAAAATCATTTAGAGTTTGTTGCAGATATATCACTTGTGAACAAGCCAAAGTTGCAGATATATGTCCTGCTTTAGTTGTTGACAAAGATATGGTATTTTTCTTTTGACTAAACCAAGAAACTAGTGAATGTCTTAAGAAATGACATGTTGCACTTGTGCTTTTACGATTGGATTTACATCCCGCATAACCAGCGTCACAATAAGAAATTAAATCAAACAAATCATCCTTAGGATAAAATAATCCAAAATCTGATGTATGTTTTACGTATCTTAGAATACGTTTAATGGCTTTTAAACGAGTTTCCTTAGGTTATGACTGGTATCTTGCACAGAGACATACACTCATTTTTTCTAGTCTACTACCGGTTATATATAATAATGATCCTATCATTCCTCTATATACTTTTTGATCAACATCTTTTGATGTATCTTCTTTACTTAAGGCTATATAGTTGCAATTGATGTTGATCTCCCATTAGTTGTCGCTTAATTATATTTATTAATTAATTCTCTTGCATATTTTTCTTGATTGATAAATATTCCATTCTTTAATTGATGAATTTGTAAGCCTAAGAAGAATGTTAGATCTCCCATATGACCCATCTCAAATTCTTGGGTCATTATATCTGGAATTCTTTTATTCATCTTATTATTCATTGATCCGAAAATTATATCATCAACATATATTTGCACTAATTGTATATCTTTATTATTCCTTTTATTAAACAGTGTATTATCTAATTTTCCTATTTTGAAGTTAGATTGAATAAATAATTTCTTAATCTATCATACTAAGCCCTAGCAGTCTTTTTTAATCCATATAACGCTTTCTTTAACTTATATACATGATTTGGTAAGTTTTCGTCTTCAAAAAGAGGTGGTTGCTCTACATATACAACTTCTTTAACAAATCCATTTAGAAAAGCACTTTTAACATCCATTTGATATAATTTAAAATTATTACGGTTTGCAAAGGCTAGTAATATCCTAATTGCTTCTAATCTTGCTACGAGGGAAAACGTTTCATCGTAATCTATTCCTTCTTCTTGAGCATAACCTTGTGCTACTAATCGTGCCTTATTTTTTATGACCTTGCCGTGTTCATTCATTTTATTTTTGTAAACCCATTTAGTTCCTATTATATTTTTATCCTCTGGTCTAGGAACAAGTTTCCATACATCATTCCGAGTAAACTGATTCAATTTCTCTTGCATGGAAAGAATCCATGAATCGTCAGATGATGCTTCCTTTGGGTTCTTAGATTCGATAGTTGAAATAAATGCTGAATTACTTATATTTGATTTCGAGTCCTAACAACGGATTCAATATCTCCTAAGATATTTTATACAAGGTGGTCTCTTAGTAATCTAAATTTTTTATTTGTTGACTATCTTCATTATTTGTTTTGTTAATCTCATTTTCACATTCATCTTCGTTGTTTTGTGTAATATTTTTATAGTTTTCATCAAAGGATACGTTTAAGGTTTCTTTTATAGTATTGGTTCTAGAGTTAAAAACTCTATATGCTTTACTTCTATCTGAATATCCAATAAATATATTTCTTTTTTAGATTTCAAATCAAATTTGTCTAGATTTTCTTTAGTATTAAGAATAAAACATGATACTTTTGGTTTCTTATTATACAAAAGTTCATAGTGTGTTTTATGGGTTAAGTATCTTAAAAAATTCTATTTAAAGTATAACAAGCTGTTGCAACTGCCTCAGCCCAAAAATTCCTTAGTAAGTTACTATCAGATAACATAGTTCTCACACATTCTTTTATTGATCTATTTTTACGTTCAACTACTTCATTTTGTTGAGGGGATCTAGAGAAAGAAAAATTATGGTTATTCCCTTTCTATAACAAAATTTTTCAATTTTTTTTTTTGAATTCTCCACCGTGATCACTACGTATTGTTTTAATTTTTAAGGATAATAAATTTTGAATTCTTCTAGAAAAGGTTTTAAATTGATCAAAAGCATTACTTTTATTTTTAAGAAGTAATGTCCAGTAAATCTAGAAAAATCATCGGCTATTACGTAAATATATCTGTTGTGATTTATTGATTGGGTTTGGGATAGACCAAATAAATCCATATGAATTAACTCTAACAGTTTTGAGGTTGTAAATTCCTCTTTTGATTTAAATGAACTTCTTTTTAATTTTCCAAACTGACAAGTGTCGCTTAAATTATTAACTTTAAATTTCATTTTGGGTAATCTTCTAATTGAATCTAATTTAGAAATCCTAGAAATATGTTTGAAATTTATGTGACCGAATTTCTTATGCCAGATCCAAGGGCCACTTGTATTGGAAATAAGACATAGATTATCACTGGAGATTTTCATACTAAATATATAGATATTTTTCTTTCAATCTTCTTCGAATATTACTTTCGAATTCCTATCTTCTATAAAGAATTTATCCTTTTCAAAATTTATTTTATAGCCCTTACTGCAAAGATGGCTTATAATTAGTAAGTTGTGTTTTAGATTCCTAACTAATGAAACATCAAAAATAGTTGGGGTTTCAGTATTACTAACATGGTCGTTGCCAACAATATATACTTTAGAGTTTCACCAAAGTTGACCATTCCACCATCTTCATATACCAGATTATTTAGTAATTCCGGATTTCCCGTCATATGTCTTGAACAACCACTATCCAGTATCTACTCGTCCTTTTTGATTTCCACCATTTGTCCACTAGAATTTGAATTCTCAATAGCCATGTAACACACCATTTTGGAATCTGAATTTTCAATAGCAACTTCACCCATCTTTTCAAAATTTGAATTTCCAATAGCCATATAACACATCTTTTCCTATATTGGACAATATTTTAGCAAATCACTTGAATTTTCAACACAAATGTAGACTTTTTCAATATTGATGCAATGCATAAATTGACACTAGTGTTAACAATCATTTCAAAATTTGCCATTTAATATTTTAAAAAATATTAAGGAAAGACTAACGCTAGAGGGTGGTGAATAGTGTTTATAAGGAATTTATGGAAATCTAAAACTTATATGATCTACTATATGAATCACACATTACAGATGATCACAAACACAAAATGAAACACAAACACATAAATAAACAAAAATAAAATGCATAAAAGGAAAGAACACACCATATTTTATACTAGTTTAGATTACTCCTGCGTCCAGTCCCATGCAACGTTGGATTGCGCAGAGTAGTATTACTCTATCGATATCCAAATATAATCCCCTTGATTTCCCGGCTATAAGATTACCACCACTCTCATTCCTTGATTTCAGGGCTACAAGGAACACACCCTTTCCCAAACAATCCCAAATGATTACGATAGCCCTATAACTCTTCAATAGCACTTCAATTCAGAGAGTAATGAGTAGAGAGTGAGAAGACAAGAAGTTTTATGTAATTAGAATAGAAATCGGCAATGTAGAAGTGTAGAAATCAATAAAATAAGAAATATTAATAGAGGGATGAAGAGGGGTGAAGATGGAGAAAAAGAATGGTTAAAAATTTGAATTCAGCCCCTTTTATATGATTTGAAAGGTTGCAATGCTTCTGGAACGTTACAAATAGTGAAAAGTCACTTCCTTTGGAAATTGAAAAAAACGACAGTTGTATGTCGCCATAGGCTCCTTTGTATGTCGACATATGTATGTTTGAAATTTAAATTTTGAACTTTTTAAAGTTTTTAAATAAATAAGTAAATAAATTATTCTGGAAATTCTTGAATCAAAACTTAATGATATAAATGAGTATTATAAAGTGTAAAATCATATGAAAACATAAATATATAATATATAAACCTATTTATAAAATTATAAGATTTAAAACTATAGGATCATAAGATTATAAAACTATATGTATATAAACTTATATTAGAACTTTAAAGCTTATTTGAAATCATAAGTAAGATAGAATAATTTGAGAACAATTTAAAAACAGAATTTGAATTTAAAAATCAGATTTTGAATATGAACCTGGAATGCTATGCAAAGTCTTACATATAAATTAGACTTCATTACTATATTTGTCTTGAACTCTTGAACTCTTGATTTCTTGATTACTGACGAGTCTTGAATCTTCTCTGAATTCCGCATCTCTTAAATCTCTAAAACTACACAGTCCTCAGTATTTAAGTCCTCTATACAAATCTTGTATATATGTGTATATATATTCTAGATAGAGATGTTAGTATATATTTTATAATCAATGATAATTGAAATAAGTTTGTTGTCATCAAAACTCCATTCTCCAACACAATCCGCATTCTTGTTCGGTCTAGGCTGACTGAGGATTTTAGGTCGTTAAAATCTAGCTTTAAAATTTTTGATTATCCAACATCGTCTATTATTTCATTCAAAATTTATAACTTAGTTATAAATTCGTTCTCAACTCAATTATCTATATTAAATTCCAATTTCTTTGGAACTAAATTATTTTATGAGATTCGACAAAATCGAATTCTAATTTTAAATCCCTTGAATTTATACTAATTCAGTATATATAATTCGAGTTTCAGAATAAAATATAACATTCCATTTTTGAAACAATTTTCAATTCCTCTTTTTAAATTTATACTAGAATTTAAATTCTTAAATTATCAAATAAAATATTTTCACTACCATTTATAAACATCGTTTATAAATTACACTTCTTGTTTTAAAAATTAAAACAAGTTTCTATTTCAAATTCCATTTCTATTTTAGGAAAATAAATTTCTTTTTAAATTCACACTTAAATTACATTTCCCAATTATCAAATGATAATTTTTCTTTTCGTTTGTAAACATCGTTTATAAATTCAGCTACTTATTTTTACTATTAAAAACAAGTTAATATTTCCTAGCCTATTCGAAACTCAATTTTCTATTTAAAAAAATAAATTAGATTTCTCTTTTAAAATTCTAAAAATCCCTTTTAATAATATTTTTAAATAACAATATTCAGGGCCAGTGTAACAACCCGGAATTTCTGATCCAATTTTAAAAAAATATTTTTGCTATTTAAATAAATTTTGGATATTTATAATTATTTATTTTAAATAATAACGACTAAAAATTTATTTTAAATGAAGTTAGAACGTATAAATTTATTTTATTATAAATGGAGCCTGAAATGGCATGGTAGTTTGAAAATTCGATTTTAAACTTAAATGAATGTACATAATTCAAAACAAATCGGATTTCAGCATAACCAGAAATATTTGAATTTGTTTAACTATATCTTTCTAACGAATGTTAAAATCCAGATTTCAAAACAAGAATTGAAAGTTATATCCAGTTTAAATTTTAAAATAATCGTATGGAATTTGTATATATTTTAATATAATATATAACCCTTAAAAATAGCCATTTTGCAAATGTCCTCCGTTTTCGATGAAACCACTTCAGTTGGATCCGGAATGTCAAATTATTACTAGATTCCAATTTTCATAATTTTTGGAATTAATTTGTGAGCGTGGCAAAAGAAAATGTGTTTTGTCAATTTCATTTGAATTGGATCGAGTAGAAAATGACCAATTTTCAAACGGTAATTCGACGAAATAAATTTTGTTAAGACCGTATCGTCAAAACATAACTAGATTTATTTTTCAGAAATTTTTGGAGTCAGTATGTGGTCCCGGTAAATTAAAATGTACATTCAAATTTAATATTAAATGTTTTATATTTTAATTTAAAGAAAAACTGGCTGAAACAGCCAAATGGGCTTACGAAACATAGTACATTGTGCCAGGAATTAGGGTATTTAGCTTGGGGCGACAGTCGTTGGACTTGATTTGGAGTTAGTAAGGATTAACGGGCCTTTTCGAAATTAGAGAATCAAAAATAGTATATTTTGTTATAAATAACCCCAAAACGAGATAACCCTAACCCTATAATCAGAAGCCTCCGCTCCTCTAAATTGGATGGCTGAAAAGCTACGAAAGTAATCACTAAATTACGCTAAATCCAAGCAGTTATTGAAGGAAAATTCAAAATAGAAATCGAAGAGAAAGGTTCGATCTTCAAATTGGCCCGGGTTTGATGATTTCTCATGAAGCGGTTAGTTCGATTTGGCCTCTCTAATGTGCGCCGTTCGCACCTAAATTCTGACCGCTGAGCCCTACTAAGATGGCCAAAACGCCAGGCGATTGTGGCACTGGGATGGGGCTACGACGTGGTCAAGGTGGATCAGCTCCGACGCAATGATTTGGTGGTGGTTTTAAACCCTAGGGAGTGTGCTTGTGCGAGTTCGTGTTCCAGTGTATATCGAAGAAGGAGGAAAGGAAATCGGCAACGTTTGTGTTAAACGTGATTAAGGATGGTAATTAAATATTAATTTAGTTCATTAATGTAATTAAATCTTCGAACCATCATAACCCGTTCGAAACTTATCAGAAATGGACGATTTTTGAAGCATTGGAACCGTGATGACGATGTCTACAACATGGAACTGACTAGAAGGATTTTGGAGCTAGTTGATATGTTTGATCAAATTAAACGTCTTGTTTAATTGGATTAAAATAATCATTTTATCGATTTCTGAACCAATCAAGGTGAGAACTCTCTCACTAAAATATTTTTATAGTTATTTATTTCATAACTGCATATATCGGTTGTCAATACTGATTTTTACCTGTTTTAATTATCATAAAATGTTGTGTGGTTCTTGTTAGTTCACATTCACCGTTGTTTGAAAACCATGGATGATTTCATTGACTATATTGTGTTGTGATTGTAATGTTTAACATAATAAAAATAATGTTAACTTTAATGTAGTAGTTGAAATTAAATTATTAATATCCGTTTATAATTTACACAGTGAGAACTCTAATTTAAAACAAAATTTATCATTGATTGCATGAAATTCATATATGTGTTGTATAAAATTTGAATTGATTGTTTATGATTGCGATGGACGGCTGGATTGAATTATGTATGTTAATAAAATATTCATGTTTGATAAGAATTTGTTTATACAATAAAAATCATATTTTTATTGTATAGATGTAGATAAAATGTTCATGTTGAATAAAATTTGTTTATACAATAAAAATCATATTTTTATTGTATATATGTAGATAAAATGTTCATGTCGAATAAAATTTGTTTATGCAATAAAAATCACCTTTTTATTGTATGTATGAATAAACAAAATATTCATTGTTTGAAAAGAAAATGTTTACATGATAAAAGTTACCTTTTTATTATATGTATGGATAAGCAAAATATTCATTGTTTGAAAAGAAAATGTTTATACAATAAAAAAATACCTTTTTATTGTATATATGAATTACATATTTGTCATATTGGAAATAAATTGTTTATACAATAAAAATTACCTTTTTATTTAACTATGAATCACATATTTGTCATACTAGAAATAAATTGTTTATACAATAAAAATTACCTTTTTATTGTATATATGAATCACATATTTGTCATATTTGAAATAAATTGTTTATACAATAAAAATTACCTTTTTATTGTATATATGAATCACATATTTGTCATATTTGAAATAAATTGTTTATACAATAAAAATTACCTTTTAATTGTATATATGAATCACATATTTTTCGTATTGGAAATAAATTGTTTATACAATAAAAATTACCTTTTCATTTTACATATGAATCACATATTTGTCATATTGGAAATAAATTGTTTATACAATATATGAATCATAGAATTTGTCATATTGGAAATAAATTGTTTATACAATAAAAAAATACCTTTTTATTGTATATATGAATCACAAATTTGTCCTGTTTTTAAATAAAATGGTTAGACATTTAATATAACATTTTAAATGTATGTTAGAAAAAAAAAATCATGTTTTAGGTAAAATGTTTAATTATTAAAAATAGCATTTTTAATTTTTGTTTGTTCATTATAGAAAAGGAAACATGTTTTAAATAAAATGTTTAAACATTAAAAATAACATTTTTAGTGTATGTTAGTTGAATAGAAAAAGAATCATGTTTTAAATAAAATGATTAGACAATAAAAATTATGTTTTTATTGTGTGTTTGGTTCATTAAAGAAATTTTGTTAATCAAAATGTTATTTGCATGTTAATAAAGCAGAAAAATGAATACATGCTAGTTAGAATAAAAAGGATTACAGTTAAAATGTATTTGTTAGTTAAAAACATCATTTTTAACATGCTAGTTTGAATAAAAAGGATTACAGGTTAAAATGTATTTGTTAGTTAAAAACGTCATTTTTGATATGCTGGTTAGTCGAAAAAAAAGAATTACATGTTAATCATGTTTTGTCATTTAAAAGGACATTTTAATATGTTAGGGTAGAATAAAAAGAATTACATGTTAATCATGTTTTGTCATTTAAAAGGGCATTTTGATATGTTAGAGTAGAATAAATAGAATTACATGTTAAACATGTTTTGTCATTTAAAAGGACATTTTAATATGTTAGAGTAGGATAAAAAGAATTACACATTAATCATGTTTTGTCATTTAAAAGGACATTTTACTATGTTAGAGTAGAATAAAAAGAATTACATGTTAATCATGTTTTGTCATTTAAAAGAACATTTTAATATGTTAGATTAGAATAAAAATAAAAACTTATTAAAATTGTTTTGTTATTACAAATGACATTTTCAACATGTTAGTTAGAATAAGAAGAATGATATGTTAAACATGTTTTGTCAATAAAAATGATATTTTTACCATGTTAAATTAGAATAAAAGAATCATATGTTAGAATATGATCCTATTTGATTAAAAAATTATTTTTAATATGTTAGTCAAAACCATCAAATGAATTATATTTATATATATAATTTATAAATATAAATTAAAATAAAACGAATCGCGTGCGGTAGTTCGCATTTTGGAATCGTAACTTTAAACGATTATAACGAGAGATCCGACCGTCGAATTTTTCCAAAACTAGAACCGTTGGGTTCACTTTGGAAAGATCTTTCCAACGATATTAAATCTGTTAAGATCCAATGGTTAGATTTCGAGAAATGTGTAATTCAAATTTGGATAAAAACAGAGCTAGGGCCGTGTAATGACCTGAAGCGTCGTTCGAATTAAATGGACTATTTTTATTAAAATAAAAATAGTGATAAACTATTAGGAAATGTTATTAACAATATGAAATGATTTGAATAATATATTCGAGAATTATTTGAAAAAGCCGAGTTGAATCTCATTTCAATTAATTATATGACGGTTTAAAATCGAAGACATTGAAACGGTAGTTGAAGACCGACGATCTTCACATCGAATGGACGACTACTGATGCCCTGCATTGGTTAGCTCCCAGTAAAGGGTTAAAGTGGTAGTTGTCCGAATGCACTTATTGACTGTCCGGATATGCGAGAACCTCTCTTCCGTATTGGACATACGGGACGAGGAATAAGGTGTCTCCGGTTTCGTTCAGACCCAGAACGGACTTGTAAATGGATGTGTGTCTGACATTGGATTTCGTTCTATGTTGATTGATTTCTATTAAATATATATCGGTTTGGTGGCGGAGAATTTATTCTCTTGCTTAACACCCTTCTCTAAGACGTATGTGCTTAGAGGTTATATATTGATAGACATCAGTTGCATGGCATGGATTGTCAATGTGGCATGCTAAGATGCAAATGATCAAGACTTTTATTGAAAAGCAGAGTCTTGTGGTTGATGATCAAAGAACAACTTAAATTAGCATAACTTTGTGTATAGCGTTACTTCGCGAGCCTCACACTTCGGTAAAAGTAAGAAACGGGATAAAGGAACACAGGGAGTGCACAACGTTTCTTTCTAGCTAGAAGTGGTGTCATGGTATGGAGCCCAGACATTTTTTTACTTATGTGGATGATGGAATGAGGTGCCTCGGATATTGAGTCTCCAATAGCTCAGAGAAATGTCCGATAGGATCGGGAAACATGTATTTAGGAATTGCCAATCCATTAAAGTATGTATAGACCGGACCTGCAGGATCCAAGGGTTCGCCAGCGTCCGAGCCTTGAGGCATTTGCTAGAGTGTCTCAAATCGGTAAAGAGATCATCCCTAGCCTGGACTCATGATGGAAACCCAATTTCCAATACGACATTACGGATTTGATTG
The DNA here is from genome assembly GCA_030737875.1 of Allium sativum. NCBI lineage: Eukaryota > Viridiplantae > Streptophyta > Magnoliopsida > Asparagales > Amaryllidaceae > Allium > Allium sativum. The sequence goes on from CM060924.1 coordinate 484,071,695, forward strand.
TAAACCTATATATGGCGACATAGTATATGGTAGCTATGCCGTCTAGGATTGATACATTTACTTTGAAAATGTTTTAAAATGACAAGGTACTAATAATAATATCAAATGATTTTTGTTTTATACGTATCAATCATGTTTGACAATTATAAGGTAAAATTCTATCCTCCGGTTTGCGTTGCATAGTGTGATGGGACTTGAGTCTTATAATGGTTTCATTTTACTAAAAAGCATTTCTTTGTTTAAAAGATTCACTTATTTTATGCATTGACAATCCAATGTAGTAACCCGTTCCGCGTTAGCGGTGTGGTCCTGTGATTAGCCTTATTATTAGATAAGTTAAGTAGATTTCTCATACCAGTCCCATTACTGACTCGTAGTTTGTTTCACTTGCAAACTCGGGTCCCCCCTATTTCCACACGGGCAGTCGAGTGGTTTGTTTTGCAGATATTTATTTATTGAGCAACATTCTGGATTGAAGCTTAAAGCTGCGTTCAGAGCATTGATAAGGTTCCTCTGTGTTAGTTTATTGGTTCTGCTGCATTGTATTAAAATTATTGTAAATTAATCTTTCGCTGTAGTATTATTTTTCGATATACTCTGATATATTATGTACTCTAATGTAACATTGTTATGATGTTTATAAAATTCTTATGTTGTTTATTCTGATGTGTTGTATGCCCGGGTTTTGAATGGTCTTGGTCGATTTTGCGATCGATTAGGTCTATGTAACAACCCGGAAAATCTGAACCAGTTTAAAAATTTTAAATTGGCTATTTTAGTGAATTTTAAGTATTTAAAATAAATATTTTAAATAATAACGATGAAATGTATGTTTGAATCGATGTTGAAAATGAGTATAATTAATTTGAATTATAAACAAGGCCTGAAATGGCGCGACAATTTCAAAATTTGAATTCAAACTTTAACTGATTGTACCGGGTGCACAAAAATGGGTTTGAGTGGAACCAAAAATATTTAAATCTGTTAGTGAATACCTTTCTAACGAATCTGAAAAATCGAAGTTTCATAGCAGGAAGCAAAAGTTATGGCGAAATGAATTTTCAGAAAGGTCGCTATATAATTTATATAGCCCGTGAAAATAGACATTTTGCAAATGACCTCAGAATTCGACGAAACCAATTTTGTTGGATCAGGTATATCGAATTATTGCTAGGTTTCAAATTTCATAATTTTTGAAGCTAGTATGTGAGCGTGGCAAAGGAAAATGTGTTTGGTCGATTTCTATTAAATTGGATCGACCAGAAAAAGGCCATTTTTCAAACGGTCTCAGAATTCGACGAAACTATTTTTGTTGGGACCGTATCATCAAAACATAGCTAGATTTATTTTTCGGGAATTTTTAGATTCAGTATGTGGCCCCGCAAATTGAAATGTACGTTCAAAATAAATATTGAATATTTTATATTTCAATTTGAAGAAAAACTGACTGAAACAGTCGAATGGGCCTATGAAACATATCCCATTGTGTTTGGAATGGGGGTAAAACACTAGGGACGACAGTCATTGGGCTTGAATTGGGGTTCGTGGGTGAAAGAGGGTATTATTGAAATTTAAAAATATATAAATTAATAAAAAAATCTCATTGCCCAGGAATATCTTCTCTCTCCCCGATTACTTCAGGCGCAACGACGGAAAGAGGTTCCAAACTTCTCTCTTTGATTTCTCTTCCATTTCTCAACGAAATCGAGCGCCCTTTGGTGGATTTTGAAGCTCTCTCCATCCTCTTTAAATCCGTATAAGGAGCATCATTTATCGTTGAGCGTAGAAGGAGAATCACCCCCGGGAAGTCGTCGCCTTTCCAGCGCCGCCGAGGCCGATTCTGGCCACCGAAGTGGACCCCCCTTCAGGCGCACGTGCGCCGCACGCCCGCCTACGACGCTGCGCACTCCGATCGTCCAACCACTACACAGATTTGCGTGAAAATCGATCCCTAGTTTCGAACGAAACTGTGAGGTAATGGCTTTAATTATATTAATCTATATTATAGCATTTCAAAGCGCTACGGTTTTTGATTTCACTGTAAAAATCATATCTTTTTCGTTGTTTGAAGAAATTCAGTGAAACAAGAGACAGTGGACTCGTGTGGACGTCTTCTACATTCTAGAAGAGACCGCATATTTTTCTGAGCCTTCTGCTATTTTTGGTGGAGTGGAACCCAATGTGAGATTTCTAATTTATAAACGATATGGAAAACCACGATGTATAAATTATATAGTCGATGTATGAGTTATATAAGCGTTGTACACCTCATGTATAAGCGTTGTATAAGTTGTATGTTCGATGTATAAGTTATATATGCGTTGTAAAAATTATATGTGCGTTGAAATGAACTGAAGTGAATTGAAATATATTTATATACGAATATATATATACTCCCCTCGTCCACAGACCATGGACGATATTTATTGGTTGTGCTATTGTTTGGATTATTTGGTTGATGTGAAATTTGGTGAATAATGCGAATGGTTGTTATAAATTGTTTGAGGTTGAGAATGATTGACTGTGGTGGAAAAATACCCATTTGTGGTTGAAACAAATTAGAGTAGGATTGTGGAAATGAAAATAAAACATGCCGCCTGCGTGCAAACTAGATGCATGAATCCCCATTGTCAAAAACCGCAAGGTTTTAAGGTAGAGCGAGGAGCCGTACTTCGATACAGTCCCGGTTTTAACTACCCTACCATTAAGCTGCCGAAATTTTCAATAATATTCATGTATTAGAATTATTTTCATATGTTGAAATTATATTCGTGTGTTGAATAGAAATTCATGTGTCGAAACGACATTCATGTTTCGAAATAAATTGTTTTATAATAAAAATCATATTTTTATCATCTATATGAACTATATAAAATAGTCGTGTTTTGAAATAAATTGTTTTATAATAAAAATCATATTTTTATCATCTATATGAACTATATAAAATAGTCGTGTTTTGAAATAAATTGTTTTATAATAAAAATCATACTTTTATTATATACATGAATTGTTAAAAATAGTGAAGTGTTGAAATAAATATCTGTTGGATAAAAATATCATTTTTATCAAATATATAAAGTGGAAATAGTTTTGAAATCGAAGAAAGAATTATAATTATATATATTTATATAAATATAATTAAAATAAATCGAATAACGAAGCTGCAGTTCGTATTTTGAAATCGTAATTTCAAACGATTAGTGCGGGAGAACTAACCATCGGATTTTCCCGAAACCAAAACCGCTGGGTTCGCCTTGGGAATATCTTTCCAACGGCACCAACCTTGTAAAGATCCAACGGTTGGATTGTCTGGAATGTTTAATTCAAATCAAAAGAAAAACAATGCCAGAGTCGATTATATATATATATATATATATATATATATAATTGAATTAAATCGAATAACGACGCTGCAGTTTGTATTTTGAAATCGTAACTTCAAACGATTAGTGCAAGAGATCTAACCGTCGGATTTTCCCGAAACTGGAATCGTTGGATTCGTTTTGAAAAGATCTTTCTAATGATGTGAAATTTGTGAAGATCTAACGGTTAGATTTTCAGATATGTGTAAATCAAATTTGGAGAAAAACAGCGCCACGGCCGCGTTATTGCCTGAAGCGTTGTTTTGAATAAATTGGCTATTTTTAAATAAATAAAATATCGATAAAATATTATAAACAATATGGAATGGAAATAAACTGAATTTGCTAGGTTTATGTGATATTTGATGGTTGAATGTGTTTGGCGTGAAAATTACACTAAAGAACAGAATTAGTGATATCGAATAATTTAACCATTGAAATGAATTGATTTGAATTTCTAAATATACGTGAATTGTTTGAAAAGGCCAAGTTAATTCTCATTTCAAATAATTGATCGACGATTGAAAGTAGAAGATATGAAGACGATGCAAGACCGATGATCTTCACATCGAATGGAGGGGTGCTACTGATGCTCAGGATAGGAGTAGCTACCTAGAAGGGGTTGAAGTAGTAGCCGTCCGGACGTACATGTTGATTGTATGGATGCGCGTGGAATAAAGATCCTCCGGTTTCATTCAGACCCAGAACGGACTTGTAAATGGACTGTGTGTCGACATTGGATTTCATTCTGTGTGATCGATAACCATCAGTCGCATGGCGTGAATTACCTGTGTGGCATGCTGAGATGCAGTGATCAAAGCTTTTGTTGAAAAGAAGGGCTTTGTGGTGGATGATCAAAGCACCGCCTATGTGGCGTAGCTTTGTGTATAACGTAAATTCGCGAGCCTCACACCCCGGTATGAACCAGAAATGGGAGAGGACATCAGGGAGGGCATGCGTTTCTTTCTAGCTAGAGGTGGTGTCAGTGCTTAAACTGGCTGACATTTATATTATTTTCACCTATGTGGTTGTTGCTGTTGCGAGGCGCCTCGGATATATCGGTGACTATGTGAAGCCGATGGAGTCATTTGTTGGCTCATTTGCGCCCTAAAGGGCGGGGAAACGTAGTGTTCAGGCATAATAATCCATATCGGTGGACCGGCCCTGACGATCCAAGGGGCAGTTGCGGCTGTTCCTGAGTCATGGTAGGCTAGATTGTCTCGAAGCGGTGAAGACGATCCCTGGCCTCAGTTCATGACGGAAATCCAATTTCCAAATACGACATCGTGCAGTTTTGATTGTATATATATATGGCGACATGATATATGGTACCCATGCCGTCTATGATTGATATTTATGATTGTATTTAAAATTAGAAACTAACTGGAAACAAACTAGGACGGATGGTTTCCTGGTTATTGGTCTAATGTTGGTTTCGGCCTTTGGGGTTAATACTTAGGGAATCATTCTCCTACCAGTTTACGTTTGGAGTCTGATTAAGAATTAAACGATAAAGTGTACATTTCAAATGATTTGTTTTCCTCGTATCAAGCATATTTGGCCATTATAAGGTAAAACTCTATCCTCTGGTTTGTGTTGCATTGTGTGATGGGAACTGAGTCTTATAATGGCTTCATTTTTATAAAAAGCATTGCGACGTTTAAAAGATTTATTTGTTGTAAAGCATTGGTAATCCAATGGAGTAAACCCGTTCCGCGAAAGTGGCATGGTCCTGTGATTAGCCATATTTGAAAATGTGTTAAGTAGATTTCTCATACCAGTCCCATGACTGACTCGTAGTTTGTTTCACTTGCAAACTCGGGTGCCCCTTTTTCTACACGGGAATCCTTGTGTTCAGGTTTTAGCAGGCTCTTTCTGGATAGCTGGAGCTGAAGATGGATTCTATCATTTATCTCTTTTTATGTTGTTCAGCTCCTATTGTACATATTATGTTTTTCTTTTCCGTAGCAGACATTTATGTATAGCTGAACTGTACATTGTACTAAGTAGGATCCTGTATACTGTGTAACTCTGCTGATTATATTTATCCAATGTATTCTATTGTACATTATCTGGTGTATTTAATTATTTCTGTTCTGTTGTTATCTGTTTATGTGTTTTATTCCAAATATTACCCTTGCCACCGTCTTATCGGAAATGGGGTCGTTACAAACGTGGTATCAGAGATTTGGTTAAGCTTAGTTCTGGAATATAACATATGAACGAACTCGTCAGAAATAGAACCAGTATTGTTCTAGGACGAGTAACTCATTACAGATAGGATCGGTAATATCCTAGTATGAGTACAGTAGAATGAAATACACCTCGATAGACACATTTACATTCAAGTATTTGTCTCTATGCTTTATAATATCTTTTCTGTTGACCTGACACTTGGTCTTCTATTTGCAGAAGTACCAGAAAATGAGTTCCAGAAACAGAAGGAATGCAGACCCAGATATTGAAGCTCTATTTATGAAATATAGGAATCAGGGTGGGGCACTATTCTTGGGCGAAGAACCTATTGCCAAAACACAAGCTTGGATTCATTCTGCTGAGAAAATCTTTGAAGGTTTAAAGCTGAGGGATGACCAAAAAAGATTACTGGCATCTTGGGCACTCAAAGACGAAGCTTTGTTCTGGTGGGATTCGATTATTAAGGATAATCCAGAAGGTGATATCACCTGGGATAAATTCAAAGAGCTTTTCAGTGAAAAATTTACTCCTCCAGAAGCAACTAAGAGGTTATATGTTGAATTCTACTATTTGATACAAGGAGATATGGATATCCCAGAATATCATAAGAGATTCAATGAACTTTCTCATTTTGCCCCTCATCTAATTCAAAACCCAAAGATGAAGAATCTGAGGTTTATTAATGGTCTTCAAAGAAAATATCAGGATAAAGTAATGGGGCATGTGAAGCTTCCTTTTTCTGAAATGATATACATGGCCTACCAGTATGAGGACCTCGATAGGAAAGGTATGTTGCAAGAGGAAGTCAGTTGTAATAGCAAAAGAAAATTCGAAACTGATAGCCCAGAGACGAGTACACAGCCTGAGGACAGTACGAATTCTGAGTTCAGAAAGAAGCCTAGAGTCGATCAGAAAAAGGTTAAAGCAGTCATATGTTTAAAGTGTGATAAGCAAGGGCATACGATGAGGAACTGTGAATCTTCGAACAAGCGAAAGAATAAAGGAGCTAAATCCAAGAACCAGAGAAAATGCAATCTTTGTCACCAGGCTGGTCATGTAAAGCAAGACTGCTGGCTGTTGAAAGCGGGCAAAGTGGCTCAAGTAAATGAAGTACCAGAAACATTAGAACCCTCCGCTAGTCAAAGAAAGTCAGATGTTTTAGAAGGCACGCTGATTATCAAAGATATTCCAGTTAAATTACTGTTTGATACAGGCGCGTTGCGAAGCTTTATAGCAAAGAATGCGGTTAAGAAGCTGGATTTGAATTTGAGGAAGCTTAAAGAACCGATGACTGTTCATAATCCGGTTGGGGGTTCCCTCGAGCTCAGTTGGATTTGTGGGGTATCGGTTTCTTTTTCCTGCTATCGATTCCCCACTATCGCGGTCGTCATGAATTTTAAAGAACTTGATCTTATTTAGGGAATGGATTGGTTAACCAAAATGAAGTTGAGGTTAAATGCGCCGACAGAGTCGTAAGGGCGAAGGCTAAATTAGGCAATTATATAACCATTCCATGTGAAGGACCGAATTCTGATAGAAAGAATTTTTGGGTAGCTTTGGATGTTTCTCCTGCTCAAATAGAACCTGTTCCTGTCGTGACGGAGAAAATTCAGGTCGACATTGCAGATATCCCTGTTGTTAAGAACTACGCGGATGTGTTCGAAGAAGTTGTTAGCTTACCTCCACAAAGAGAAATTGATTTCAAAATCTCTTTAGTCCCGAATGCAAGGCCAGTAGTTCATGCTATTCGAAGAATGACCTTGAAAGAAAAAGATGAGCTAGATAATCAAACTCGACAGCTAGTACGGAAAGGTCTAATCAGGCCAAGCTTTTCTGACTGGGGAGCAGCAGTGGTATTTGTCCCGAAGTCAGACGGTACTCTCAGATTATGTGTAGATTATCGCAACTTGAATAAGCAGACGCTGAAAAACAAATATCCATTGTCGTGGATTGATGATTTGTTGGATCGATTAAATGGCGCACAAGTATTTTCTCGAATGGACCTAGCTACAGGTTTCCATCAGCTTCGTATTGCCAAAGAGTGTGTTCCCTTGACAACATTCAGAGGTCCAGACTTATTCTACGAGTGGTTAGTAATGTCGTTCGGCTTATGTAACGCTCCAGCATATTCTGTCGATCTAATGAACCTAGTATTGAGGGGTATTGAATAAATTCGTTCGGGTTTTCATTGATGATATCCTTATCTTTTCTATGTCAGAAAGTGAGCACGAAAAACATTTGGGACAAGTGTTAGAAATTCTCAGAAAGAATGTTTTAAAAGCAAAATTTTCCAAATGTATATTCTGGCAAGAAGAAGTCAAATTTCTTGGCCACGTCGTGTCAAAGCAAGGAATTTCAGTGGATACCAGTAAAATCACTGCTATTTAGAATTGGAAACAGCCCCGTACACCCACAGAAGTCAGAAGTTTTCTCGGGTTAGCCAGCTATTATCAGAAATTCATTAAGGATTTTGCGAAGACATCTAGTTCCTTAACAAAACTAAGAAACATTCGAGATTCAATTGAACTCCGGTACGTGAGGAAGCTTTCCAGAAGCTGAAATTAAAACTAACGACCGCTCCAGTATTAACAATAATAGATGGCAATAAGGACTTGAAAGTCTGGACTGACGCATCTAGAGAAGGCCTTGGTGCAGTGTTAATGCAAAGAGGTCAAGTGATTGCTTATGCTAGCCGTCAGCTGAAACCGCATGAGAAGAATTACGTTACTCATGATCTTGAGTTGTTAGCCATCATATTTGCTTTGAAAATCTGGGGGCACTACCTTTTGGGGGAGAAACTCGAACTGTATACAGACCATTTTCACTCAGAAAGACTTGAATCTGAGGCAGCAGCGTTGGCTAGAATTTCTTACGGCGTACGATTTTGAGATTTTGTACACTCCAGGGAAAGCCAATATTGTGGCTGATGCGCTGAGTAGAAAGAATGTAATAATCGCCAATTTTATCATTACGACGTCTTTGATTGATAAAATATCTACTCTTCAGAAGGATGATCACTTCATTCAGAAAATCAAAGAAAGAATACAGAAGGGGGAGACCTTGAGTTTTCAGATAGATGACGGGGAAATCCTAAGGTTGAAAGGTCGAATATGTGTGCCGAACATTGCTGAACTTCAAAGAGAAGTATTGGATGAATGTCACAAAGCCAAGCTTAGTATCCATCCAGAGGTGAGCAAGATGTATAATAACGCACTTTCTGGTGGAGATCTATGAAACGAGACATCTCCTTATATGTTAGCCGGTGTACTACTTGTCAGCAAGTCAAAAGCGATCAGCAGAAGCTCGCTGGATTGTTGCAACCTTTGGAAGTTCCAGGTGGGAAGTGGGAACAGATTTCTATGGATTTCATAGATGGTTTGCCCAAAACCAGAAAAAGAAATGACAATATTCGGGTGATCATGGATCGCTTTACGAAGACAGCCCATTTCATACCTGTCAGATCGAATAGAACTGCTCGGAGTCTGGCGCAGATTTATTTCAAAGAAATTGTTATACTGCATGGAGTTCCCATGAGCATCGTTAGTGATCGTGACCCGATTTTTGCTAATAAATTCTGGGAAGCATTCCAACCAGAATTGGGAACGAAACTGAACTTGAGCACCCCATATCATCCTCAAACAGATGGCCAAACTGAGAGGGTGAATCGTATTCTGGAAGATCTATTGTGGGCTTCTATTCTTTATTTTGGCGGATCGTGGGAAGACCATTTACATTTGGCTGAATTCTCATATAATAACAGCTACCAGGCGAGCTTGAAAATGTCTACATTTGAAGTGTTGTATGGTAGACCGTGACGATCCCCTGATTGTTGGGTTGAACCTGGTAATAGACTTGTATTGGGGTCAGATATGATTCGCGATGCTGCAGACAAAGTCGATTTCGTTAAGAAACGATTACTAGCCGCCCAAAGCCTACAGAAAAGCTATGCAGATAAGAGAAGAAGAGATATATCATTTGCTGTTGGCGACTATGTATATTTGAAGGTATCTCCGATGAGAGGAGTTATCCGGTTTGGTAAAATCGGGAAATTGGCGCCCAAATTCATTGGTCCGTTTCCTATTCTTGAACGGATTGGAACTCTTGCATATAAGGTTCAATTGCCTGATTGGCTGCCTGGAGTGCATGATGTATTTCACGTATCTCAACTTCGAAAGCACGTTCATGATCCAGACTTGATCGTGGAAGAAGCAGCGCAACAGGATATAGAAATCACTCCAGAATTGGCAGTTAGGAGAGAACTGCTAAAGATAATTGGCAAAGAAACCAAAGAGCTGAGGAACAAAAAAGGTTCACTTAATCAAAGTGCAATGGAGTGGAGATCCGCGAGATTGTACTTGGGAAACAGAGGAAAGCATTAAGAAAGCCTATCCTAAGTGCAGAGTGGATATCTCTGATTGACTCCGGTGCAAGGTTCATTTACCATACTTTGCATTACCATTTAATTCTCTACTTTGTTGTTATTTTCTTTCCATGGATGTGCACTTTTAATTCTATAGTCTAATTAATTTAAAAAGAATATATGAATTAATTTGTATGATTTTGAAAAGTTAAAAACAAATTGCTTTTTGTTTGTGTTGTGTGATACTGGATTTGATTAATTAAATTATTAGAACGATAGTTAATTTAATCAATAAGAGAATGAATGGTAGAATTTATTCGATTAAATCGCACATTGAACTGATTAGAGGATAGATAAAAATATATACATGTGCATTATATATGTTTCAACAGGTAAATGGATTAGCTGTTGAGTAAAGATTTTATTTGTGTGCCCGACAAATAGGTAAACCTTAATGGGTTGGATGCGCAATTTTATTTATTATATCAACTCCTGTGAATGCCATTGGATGCGGAGTGCTGGTTGTTCTGTGTGGGATAATAAATTTCACCATAGGATAGTAATAATTAATTTTGAACTACACTACATGGCATACTTCTTGAAGATGGGCATACTTCATTATATACCACATAAGCATTTGGAGCTTGTGTGACGAGGTTGAAGATTTACCATACGAGCGAGAGGCTTGTATGGCGATGACTATATATTACAGGTTGAACTGATGACTGATATGGACCATATAAAAATGTAACGATAAATTGCCAAATTAATTAAAAAGACTCACATGGGTCCGGAGTTGACAATAATCACGTCTCTCTAGTTATTAGATACGGCACATGTATTATTTATTTCCCACACGGGACGAGGTGACAAGAATTTATGCTCTGGAGCAATTAAAAATACACACTCCCTCAGGCTTTAACAGGGTGACGAGAATTTGTTCTCTGGAGTTATTATCTATACACGCTCCCCTGGAAACACCAGAATATATCACTATAAATATGTGTATGCTTTATAGGATTTATTGGGTACCTAATACGGCCCAATAAATTTCCAAACCCCTCCCCGTACAAAGGAGGTTATGGCGAATTTTTTTGAAAATTTAGGGTGTTAGCCAAATTTTTGAAGAATTTGAAAATTCCCAAAAACTGTAAAGTTGGAGAATGGAAGCCAGATTAAAAGTAGAGTAAGTTAATCAAACCACTTTCGACTTTGTTCCTTTTCGGGGACGAAAAGTTTTAAGTGGGGGAGATTGTAACAACCCGGAAAATCCGAACCAGTTTAAAAATTTTAAATTGGCTATTTAATGAATTTTATATATTTAAAATAAATATTTTAAATAATAACGACGAAATGTATGTATGATTCGATGTTGAAAATGAGTATAATTAATTTGAATTATAAACAAGGCCTGAAATGGCGCGGCAGTTTCAAAATTTCAATTCAAACTTTAACTGATTGTACCGGGTGCAAAACAAAACGGATATGAGTGAAACCAAAAATATTTAAATCTGTTAGTGAATACCTTTCTAACGAATTAGAAAAATCGAAGTTTCATAGCGGGAAGCAAAAGTTATGGCCAAATGAATTTTCAGAAAAGTCGCTATATAATTTATATAGCCCGTGAAAATAGACATTTTGCAAATGACCTCAGAATTCAACGAAACCACTTTTGTTGGATCAGGGATATCGAATTATTGCTAGGTTTAAAATTTCATAATTTTTGAAGCTAGTATGTGAGCATGGCAAGGGAAAATGTGTTTGGTCGATTTCTATTAAATTGGATCGACCAGAAAAAGACCATTTTTCAAACGGTCTCAGAATTCGACGAAACTAGTTTTGTTGGGACCGTATCGTCAAAACATAGCTAGATTTATTTTTCGGGAATTTTTAGAATCAGTATGTGGCCCCGGCAAATTGAAATGTACGTTCAAAATAAATATTGAATGTTTTATATTTCAATTTGAAGAAAAACTGACTGAAACAGTCGAATGGGCCTACGAAACATATCCCATTGTGTTCGGAATGGGGGTAAAACGCTAGTGACGACAGTCATTGGGCTTGAATCGGGGTTCGTGGGTGAAAGAGGGTATTTTCAAAATTTAAAAATATATAAATTAATAAAAAAATCTCATTGGCCAGTAATATCTTCTCTCTCCCCGATTACTTCAGGCGCAACGACGAAAAGAGGTTCAAAACTTCTCTCTTCGATTTCTCTTCCATTTCTCAACGAAATCGAGCGTCCTTTGGGTGGATTTTGAAGCTCTCTCCATCCTCTTTAAATCCATATAAGGAGCATTATTTATCGTTGAGCGTAGAAGGAGAATCACCCCCGGGAAGTGTAACACCTCGTAATTTTATAACACTAAGAATCAAAAATCAAGGCAGAATTAAATTTTAAAATCAAAATCAAGGGAAACGGGTTGCGCCATTGCGTTCGTCTCGAAATTCTGCTTGGAAACGAGTCCGAGTTTGCGAGAATCGGAGTCCGTATGAGGGAGATATGACCCTCCGAAGTTTCAGGAATTATCAGAATCGAAAACAGCTCGAAATTCGAATTCGAAATTCGAATTCAAAACCCAGAAGCAGGCTGGGCGGGAAAATTCCCGCCCAGGACCCAGGTCGACTGGGGAGTCGACTAGGTAGTCGACCCCCCTGACCAGGTCGACTGGGCAGTCGACCTGGGGGTCGACCTGGGTGCAAAACCCACTTTTGGGCCTGGGTGCATTCTGATGTACCTGGTCTCGTTTTCTGCCTAGATTCGTCCGCCTAATCCTATATAAACAGCCCCTAGTCTCCTTTACTATTCACATTTCTTCTCTAACCTTATGCTGCAAAGATTCTTGGTGTACATGGCTTCTTCTCCTCCTCTAAATTAAATAATAAATAAAATAATATGTAAAATAAATCAAGATGAGGAAATGCTGCTCAAGACTTTCAAGAGGAGATTCAAAACAAGCTAGGATTCAAGTGAAGATTCAAACGACTTCAACGACTGTTTTTCTACGAATCTAATATAATCTCTGTAAGTCGGTTACTTTTTAGATTTGAACGTTTTGTTTCTATTCGTGACATGAAATTAAAGGAATAAAAGAATATGCCAAATCTTTCTGTTCGAATCAGTGCTTATATCCTTAGACCTAATTAAGAACTGTTATGATTCGATGGCCAATAAGACTGTGACTATGAAACTATGGACCTTAAAACCATATGCCTCTTTGACTATGAACATTGCCTATGACTGTGACTCATGACTGTGAGAATTATTTTCCTTAGACTATGAACATCGCCTATGACTGTGATTCATTAACTGTGAGAATTTATTGCCTATGACTATGGATATAAGATTATTATTTATGCCCATGACACTGTAGTTACAAAACCATGTTGTACCCCAATTGGATCTAGACTTGACTTTCTATTTCAGTTTATTTTTAGTTATCCTTGAATCTTGATCTTGGGAATTTACCTATTAAGTTAGGTCTACCCATGTTCTTGAACCTATAATATTCAACCCTTTTCATGTCGTAATATTACCAGATCTATATGCCTGTGAATTATCATCTTATGCCAGTTATTATGTCTATTCTTTCATGGCATTTTGATTCATTCCCTTTTACCCACGAAACTAGATTTATTTATAATCTAGGTTGAATCACGATTATACGAACGATGAGAATACGTTTTGGGAAAAACATGAAATTGACTAAACTTGGAAATTGGCATAATTTGGGAACATGCATTATAGCATGACTATTAAGATGAAAATTAGAATAACAAGTCTAGTTTTGACATGAACTGAAATTAGAATATTAAATCAGAATTGGGTGGCTAAATTAAGCATGGTAAGTATATTAGCATAATTGTGAATAATTTACATACATTGGCGTAAATGGTAAATGGTTAAATGGGCCACAAAGTAGGTAGTTGGTATGCAAATTAAGTTTTGGGCATAAACGGTGAACTTGAATATGAAATCTAGTTTGGCATAAACTGTAAACTAGAATATAAAATCTAGTTTTGGCATGAACTGTAAATAAGGATGTTGGATCTAAATTACTATAAACTGTAAGATAGGCAAATCAAGATTTGGACCTAGAATATAAGTCCATTAGTGGGCATGGCAAATGAATATGGTATAGGCCAAATTTATTTAAAAAGGGAAAATGGACTTTGAGGATAAATGGTTAAACTTTGAGGATAAATTGTTAACAATTTATATATATACAAAAGAAGGGTTTATTAATGACATCTCTTTTAATAATACATACACCAGAAAGTTCTAGGGTGACAGAGAGGATAGTGTCTAGGCTTGGGTTTGGAAAATACAAGTTTCCTGCTCTCCCTGGCTATCACTAACTGATCCGACGGACAGGATGGTTACTTTCAAAACCTTATTTGAAAATTAATCAAAACCCTTTGAACTTAGAAAAACACGAATATGCCTAACCCGAGGTTAGACTGAGTTGCGATGTAAACCTTCCCAGAACCAACCGGCACATCCAGTAATCGCAATAATATCTGTCTAATGTGAGTGGTTGCGGCTTTAATTTATTTAGTTAAAGCTAGAACAAGAATGTTAGGGTTAAGTTAACTAAGACACTTAACCAATTCAACATGATAACCAAACCGATGGGTGGGGTTAGGTTCATACAGACACTTAACACAGTTAAGCTAGAATGGGAAGGCTAAGTCCATAGGAACACTTAACCTACTTAACACAGTTAAGCTAGAATGGGAGGGTTAAGTCCATAGGAACACTTAACCAAACTTAACATCATGACAAGACTAGATTTGTAGAGGTTAAGTAACTAAGAGAACACTTAGCCAAATTAACATGTTAACTAGACTAGAGGTTGTGGTTAAGTAAAATTTAATACACTTAGCCAATTTGATATGTTAGCTGGACTAGACCGTAGGGTTAAGTAAACTTGAACACTTAACCATCAGATTGTGATAAATGAATAGGGTTAAGTCTAAAACATGAAGGGATAATACTTAACCATTAATAAAATGTTAGTTAAAACAGATGGGCAAGGTTAAGTTAAAAAGGAACACTTAAGCAATACAGGATGAATGAATAGGGTTAAGTAATAAGAAATACTTAACCAATATAACTTGGTTTGTGATAGGGTTAAGTCAACATGAATTACTGATAACACTTAACGAGTTTAACAGGATAAATGAAGAGGGTTAAGTTAGCTTGAATTGACTAATGACACTTAACCAATCCAAATTAAAGAGAAAGAGAACTAAGTAGTAAACCTTAGTTAAAAAGGAACTAAGTAGTAAACCTTAGTTAAGAAAACAACGATTCTGGAAACTAAGTGGTAAACCTTAGTTAGCAAAACTAAGTAGTAATTCTTAGTATAACACGGGAAGGAGTGAACATCCTTCTGATTAAAAAGAAGGCTCCAACGAATTGGGTTACGAAGCCCGAGGCTTCGAGGGGACGTGAGGGTAATCTTGGTATCCCTCTGTGAGGTGGAAGATGATCCTGCTGGGCTCACAGAGGTTAAGGTCTGCGGTAGAAGAACCAAGGGTATGCCTTGGTTGCAATACAAGGCAACCTAAAGACTAGGATGGACCACCGTGATTCGGCGAGACCAGTAGCCCTGTGATAGCAACTCGTCGTCTACCTACCATCTTTAGTCAATCGTTGTACGTATGCGGAAAGGCAGAGAACTCCCAACAGACCATACACTTGCTATCTAGTTATGGGTGAGGCTGGCCAACAGGAAAGTAGGGCATAGGGTGGCAAAAGTACAGTTCTCGCGCTTGATTTTTCTTGGATTGTCTTTCATTAGTTGAGGGAGGGGTCACGTGGGACCATAACCACTGGTAGAAAAACAGACCTTAGCATCTGCACCGGCAGATATCTGAAAAGCTCCCGACCGAGTTCCGTGTTTCTAGAGTAGCCCTGCCACGGGACTCGGGTCGCACATTTCAGGACATGTGCATCTAGACAGCGATAAACGATTCGCGACACATACGTGGGGAAAGTCTAGGAACATATACCACTCTAGGTAGTGTGTCCTAGACTAGGACCATCGTTTGACAGGTAGCGTAATCCCTAGTGGACCTAGGTGGCATAAACCCTGAATCTGCAAAGCATTAGACAAGTCGCGTAAACCCTAGTTGAATCTAGGAAGCACTCAATAGAAAACCCTAGATTAGATCTAGGTAATAGATAGTAAATGTACGCCTGAAGACAACTGAAATTACCAGGGTTGGGATCATGTTATCATTACTAGTTGGGACACTAGTTAGGTGGTGCAGAGACATAGAAACCATAATAACAGGTTAATAGCGAAGCGGAGAAAGTATTAAAGCATATCCAGTTTGTCTTGTCTTAGCATATCTTGTGTTAATCTTATCTTATCTTGTTGATCCTGTCATCATGGTATTATCTTGTATTCAGTTAATTCATGTCGTTTCGTTTGCCTTATTCATATGCTAGAAGTAACGGAACTTACCAGACTTTATGTCTGACCCAGTTTTCTTTCGTCTTCTTTCCTTCTGTTCCCCCCCACCAGGTAGTAAAGGAGGGAATAGTATAGCTCAGGTTAAGTTGGACTGTCACTCTTTCCAGCTTGAAGATTTGTTGAAGTTTTTCTTGGATTCTCTTTTCAGATGCTATGGCTGGCTCTTGCTACATTGGGGAATATAAATTTTGTTTTATGCTTCTTTATTTTGTAGGACAGATGATACTCTGATATTGTAAAGAAATCGTTGTACAAACTATTTTATCAATAAATCAAAGTTTTATTTTCCGCTGTTTTAATTTTTGTCTGTCTTGTAATTCATCTGCATCTTTTACCTTAAAATGCTCCACAGAACTTAGTGCATTCCCTTTGTGAGTGACACTAACGGATGTGGGGTGTTACACGTGGTATCAGAGCTGAAGGTTACTAGATCAGATAAAGGATTTGAAAAATTATTTTCAAAATGGTTTTAAAAGAAGCATTTTCGAGAGAAAAGATTTGTTTTAAAGGCATATTCCCCAAAGCCATATGCACCATCTTTTGATTCTCTGTTGAGTCCTTGTTTCCTTCTTTCTTGAGTCTCTGAGGCTCCTGGCTTTCTGGGAGGTAACCTCATCGAAGGGCGAAGTAGTGCCCGACTTCCATCTATAACCGTAGTAGTTTCACCTGCGGCTAGTTTTCTTTCAAGCTTAGTAGGGTTTTCTGTACGATGGAAGCAACTTTCGAGATATTTGTCAACATGATTACACATGAAAGAGGATGAGGAGTTTGGCTAAGGAGCACAACCCAAGGATGAGGAATTCATGGATGTAGACTTGGCTCACGAAGGAGGAAGGGATTATAAAACCTAAGACAAGAGGAAGTATCTTTACTATGGCAGAATAGGGCATATAATTAAGAACAAAGGACAAGATTTTCAGAAGGGCAAGTACATGCTTTCACCACTAAGCGTACCTAGGAGAAAGGTAGTAAAGTTCTGTTGGAAGAGTCTAGCTTTTCTGTTTGTACTCTTTCTTTTGGTTTTAGCACTTCACATTTGTTCATATTTTCTTCCATAGTTGAGTCTCTGCACCTTAGTACTTGTATAGTAAAAGATCCCAACTAGTGCTTAAGTGTTTGATTGTTTTTGCTTAGATCATCTCACGTAGATCGTCCAAATTCGGAGGAGACATTCCTCGGGTGCTTGTCTAATATTGGTTTAGGCCTTTGGTGCTTGTACTTGAGGGATGTCGAGTTCGACTAGGATGGTTTGCTTGAGAGATGAATAGTTGTGACAGGCACTCTATATAGAGAAGGACTAACCTTAAGAGAGGTAAAAAGTACGTAGTGACCTTTTGACCCTCATAGTTATGGCATGATGGGTAAGCTAAGAGGAGAGACCTCTGATCATCCTAGTATATACACTCAGTATCATGATTGACATTTGTTTATTTTGGAAATGGATGTCAAGAAACTTCCCAATCGTGAAGTTGAATCTATTAAGGTACAGTTGAGTAAATCTCAAGAAGACGTGATACGGGAGATTGAAGATAAGGCATATGCGCCTCATACCCTTTTTCTTAAGGGTACATCCTTGATTCCTCTTTCTAGGAATTCTATGCATACTAGTTTCTAGCTTTTAAGGTATATCCTCTAGGACGTATCATCGATCCTTAGGTAGAAACCCTTTTGGATGTAAACATGTATTTGAAACATGATATGGTTGATGGTTGCGAGTGGTTGCTAATGGTTGCTCGTGAATGCATATGCATACGTATTAGGCACTAGATCAGTTCGGACGCTTTCATATTGCATTTACAGCTATGTATTTGTTTGTAAGTTTAACTTGATATGTTATCATATGGATGTTGCATATAGATGAATGGCTATGCACGCATGTAGTATTTACATAACTAGGGATGCTTGCATACATGATTGGACGCATGGCACTGACATGATTCGCATTAAGGAGGTCAATTGAATCAGTAGACCGCCTGATTTTGCATTAGATAAAGACATATACACACACTATGCATATGAACATGAAAGCATTAGAAATCTTTCTAAGGACAATGAATGCATGTGATTGAATGGTCGAGTAGATGGGTGATTGGATGGTAGGACACATTCTTCCTAACTAGAAGATTTCGGGGACGAAATCCTTTTAAGAGGGGGAGAACGTAACACCCCGTAATTTTATAACACTAAGATTCACAAATCAAGGCAGAATTAAATTTTAAAATCAAAATCAAGGGAAACGGGTTGCGCCATTGCGTTCTTCTCGAAATTCTGCTTGGAAACGAGTCCGAGTTTGCGAGAATCGGAGTCCGTATGAGGGAGATATGACCCTCCGAAGTTTCAGGAATTATCAGAATCGAAAATAGCTCGAAATTCGAATTCGAAATTCGAATTCAAAACCCAGAAGCAGGCTGGGCGGGAAAATTCCCGCCCAGGACCCAGGTCGACTGGGGAGTCGACTGGGTAGTCGAACCCCCTGACCAGGTCGACCTGGGGGTCGACCTGGGTGCAAAACCCACTTTTGGGCCTGGGTGCATTCTGATGTACCTGGCCTCGTTTTCTGCCTAGATTCGTCCACCTAATCCTATATAAACAGCCCCTAGTCTCCTTCACTATTCACAATTCTTTTCTAACCTAATGCTGCAAAGATTCTTGGTGGACATGGCTTCTTCTCCTCCTCTAAATTAAATAATAAATAAAATAATATGTAAAATAAATCAAGACGAGGAAATGCTGCTCAAGACTTTCAAGAGGAGATTCAAAACAAGCTAGGATTCAAGTGAAGATTCAAACGACTTCAACGACTGTTTTTCTATGAATCTAATATAATCTCTGTAAGTCGGTTACTTTTTAGATTTGAACGTTTTGTTTCTATTCGTGACATGAAATTAAAGGAATAAAAGAATATGCCAAATCTTTCTGTTCGGATCAGTGCTTATATCCTTGGACCTAATTAAGAACTGTTATGATTCGATGACCAATAAGACTGTGATTATGAAACTATGGACCTTAAAACCATATGCCTCTTTGACTATGAACATTGCCTATGACTGTGACTCATGACTGTGAGAATTATTTTCCTTTGACTATGAACATCGCCTATGACTGTGATTCATTAACTGTGAGAATTTATTGCCTATGACTATGGATATAAGATTATTATTTATGCCCATGACACTGTAGTTACAAAACCATGTTGTACCCCAATTGGATCTAGGCTTGACTTTCTATTTCAGTTTATTCTTAGTTATCCTTGGATCTTGATCTTGGGAATTTACCTATTAAGTTAGGTCTACCCATGTTCTTGAACCTATACTATTCAACCCTTTTCATGTCGTAATATTATCAAATCTATATGCCTGTGAATTATCATCTTATGCCAGTTATTATGTCTATTCTTTCATGGCATTTTGGTTCATTCCCTTTTACCCACGAATTTAGATTTATTTATAATCTAGGTCGAATCACGATTATACGAACGATGGGAATACGTTTTGGGAAAAACATGAAATTGACTAAACTTGGAAATTGGCTTAATTTGGGAACATGCATTATAGCATGACTATTAAGATGAAAATTAGAATAACAATCTAGTTTTGACATGAACTGAAATTAGAATATTAAATCAGAATTGGGTGGCTAAATTAAGCATGATAAGTATATTAGCATAATTGTGAATAATTTATATACATTGGGCGTAAATGGTAAATGGTTAAATGGGCCACAAAGTAGGTAGTTGGTATGCAAATTAAGTTTTGGGCATAAACGGTGAACTAGAATATGAAATCTAGTTTGGCATAAACTGTAAATTAGAATATAAAATCTAGTTTTGGCATGAACTGTAAATAAGGATGTTGGATCTAAATAGCTATAAACTGTAAGATAGGCAAATCAAGATTTGGACCTAGAATATAAGTCCATTAGTGGGCATGGAAAATGAATATGGTATAGGCCAAATTTATTTAAAAAGGGAAAATGGACTTTGAGGACAAATGGTTAAACTTTGAGGATAAATTGTTAACAATTTATATATATACAAAAGAATGGTTTATTAATGACATCTCTTTTAATAATACATACACCAGAAAGTTCTAGGGTGATAGAGAGGATAGTGTTTAGGCTTGGGTTTGGAAAATACAAGTTTCCTGCTCTCCCTGGCAATCCCTAACTGATCCG
Source organism: Allium sativum (assembly GCA_030737875.1). Lineage (NCBI taxonomy): Eukaryota > Viridiplantae > Streptophyta > Magnoliopsida > Asparagales > Amaryllidaceae > Allium > Allium sativum. Next base: position 484,092,271 of record CM060924.1, read on the forward strand.
ACGGACGGGATGGTTACTTTCAAAACCTGATTTGAAAATTAATCAAAACCCTTTGAACTTAGAAAAACACGAATATGCCTAACCCGAGGTTAGACTGAGTTGCGATGTAAACCTGCCCGGAACCAACCGGCACATCCAGTAATCGCAACAATATCTGTCTAATGTGAGTGGTCGCGGCTTAAATTTATTTAGTTAAAGCTAGAACAAGAATGGTAGGGTTAAGTTAACTAAGACACTTAACCAATTCAACATGATAACCAAACCGATGGGTGGGGTTAGGTTCATACAGACACTTAACACAGTTAAGCTAAAATGGGAAGGTTGAGTCCATAGGAACACTTAACCAACTTAACACAGTTAAGCTAGAATGGGAGGGTTAAGTGTTCCTATGGACTTAACCAAACTTAACATCGTGACAAGACAAGATTTGTAGAGGTTAAGTAACTAAGAGAACACTTAGCCAAATTAACATGTTAACTAGACTAGAGGTTGGGGTTAAGTAAAATTTAATACACTTAGCCAATTTGATATGTTAGCTGGACTAGACCGTAGGGTTAAGTAAACTTGAACACTTAACCATCAGATTGTGATAAATGAATATGGTTAAGTCTAAAACATGATGGGATAATACTTAACCATTAATAAAATGTTAGTTAAAACAGATGGGCAAGGTTAAGTTAAAAAGGAACACTTAACCAATACAGGATGAATGAATAGGGTTAAGTAATAAGAAATACTTAACCAATATAACTTGGTTTGGGATAGGGTTAAGTCAACTTGAATTACTGATAACACTTAACGAGTTTAACAGGATAATTGAAGAGGGTTAAGTTAGCTTGAATTAACTAATGACACTTAACCAATCCAAATTAACGAGAAAGAGAACTAAGTAGTAAACCTTAGTTAAAAAGGAACTAAGTAGTAAACCTTAGTTAAGAAAACAACGATTCTGGAAACTAAGTGGTAAACCTTAGTTAGCAAAACTAAGTAGTAATTCTTAGTATAACACGGGAAGGAGCGAACATCTGTCTGATTAAAAAGAAGGCTCCAACGAATTGGGTTACGAAGCCCGAGGCTTCGAAGGGACGTGAGGGTACTCTTGGTATCCCTTTATGAGGTGGCAGATGATCCTCCTGGGCTCAAAGAGGTTAAGTTCTGCGGTAGAAGAACCAAGGGTATGCCTTGGTTGCAATACAAGGCAACCTAAAGACTAGGATGGACCAGCGTGATTCGGCGAGACCAGTAGCCCTGTGATAGCAACTCGTCGTCTATCTACCATCTTTAGTCAATCGTTGTACGTATGCAGAAAGGCAGAGAACTCCCAACAGACCATATACTTGCTATCTAGTTATGGGTGAGGCTGGCCAATAGGAAAGTAGGGCATAGGGTGGAAAAAGTACAGTTCTCGCGCTTGATTTTTCTTGGATTGCCTTTCATTAGTTGAGGGAGGGGTCACGTGGGACCATAACCACTGTTAGAAAAACAGACCTTAGCATCTGCACCAGCAGATATCTGAAAAGCTCCCGACCGGGTTCCGTGTTTCTAGAGTAGCCCTACCACGGGACTCGGGTCGCACATTTTAGGACATGTGCATCTAGACAGCGATAAACGATTCGCGACACATACGTGGGGAAAGTCTAGGAACATATACCACTCTAGGTAGTGTGTCCTAGACTAGGGCCATCGTTCGACATGTAGCGTAATCCCTAGTGGACCTAGGTGGCATAAACCCTGAATCTGCAAAGCATTAGACAAGTCGCGTAAACCCTAGTTGAATCTAGGAAGCACTCAATAGAAAACCCTAGATTAGTTCTAGGTAATAGATAATAAATGTACGCCTGAAGGCAACCGAAATTACTGGGGTTGGGATCATGTTATCATTACTAGTTGGGACACTAGTTAGGTGGTGCAGAGACATAGAAACCATAATAACAGGTTAATAGCGAAGCGGAGAAAGTATTAAAGCATATCCAGTTTGTCTTATCTTAGCATATCTTGTGTTAATCTTATCTTATCTTGTTGATCCTGTCATCATGGTATTATCTTGTATTCAGTTAATTCATGTCGTTTCGTTTGCCCTGTTCATATGCTAGAAGTAACTGAACTTACCAGGCTTTATGTCTGACCCAGTTTTCTTTCGTCTTCTTTCCTTCCATTCCCCCCCCCCACCAGGTAGTAAAGGAGGGAATAGTATAGCTCAGGTTAAGCTGGACTATCTCTCTTTCCCATCTTGAAGATTTGTCGAAGTTTTGCTTGGATTTTCTTTTCAGATGCTATGGCTGGCTCTTGCTACATTGGGGAACATAAATGTTGTTTTATGCTTCTTTATTTTGTAGGATAGATGATACTCTTATATTGTAAAGAAATCGTTGTACAAACTATTTTATCAATAAAGCAAAGTTTTATTTTCCGTTGTTTTAATTTTTGTTTGTCTTGTAATTCATCTGCATCTTTTACCTTAAAATGCTCCACAGAACTTAGTGCATTCCCTTTGTGAGTGACACTAACGGATGTGGGGTGTTACAGGAAGTCGCCGCCTTTCCAGCGCCGCCGAGGCCGATTCTGGCCACCGAAGTGGACCCCCCCCCTTCAGGCGCACGTGCGCCGCACACTCCCCTACGACGCTGCGCACTCCGATCGTCCAATCGCTACACGGATTTGCGTGAAAATCGATCCCTAGTTTTGAACGAAACTGTGAGGTAACGGCATTAATTATATTAAACTATATTATAGCACTTCAAAGCGCTACGGTTTTTGATTTCACTGTAAAAATCATATCTTTTTCGTTTGTTGACGAAATTCAGTGAAACAAGAGACAGTGGACTCGTGTGGACGTCTTCTACATTCTAGAAGAGACCGCATATTTTTTTGAGCCTTCTGCTATTTTTGGTGGAGTGGAACCCAATGAGAAATTTCTAATTTATAAACGATATGGAAAACCATGATGTATAAATTATATAGTCGATGTATGAGTTATATAAGCGTTGTACACCTCATGTATAAGCGTTGTATAAGTTGTATGTTCGATGTATAAGTTATACATGCGTTGTAAAAATTATATGTGCATTGAAATGAACTGAAGTGAATTGAAATATATTTATATACGAATATATATATATATATATATATACACACACTCCCCTCGTCCACAGACCATGGACGATATTTATTGGTTGTGATATTGTTTGGATTATTTGGTTGATGTGAAATTTGGTGAATAATGCGAATGGTTGTTATAAATTGTTTGTGGTTGAGAATGATTGACTATGGTTGAAAAATACCCATTTGTGGTTGAAACAAATTAGAATAGGATTGTGGAAATGAAAATAAAACATGCCGCCTGCGTGCGAACTAGATTCATGAATCCCCATTGTCAAAAACCACAAGGTTTTAAAGTAGAGCGAGGAGCCGTACTTCGATACGGTCCCAGTTTTAACTACCCTGCCGTTAGGCTGCCGAAATTTTCAATAATATTCATGTGTTAGAATTATTTTCATGTGTTGAAACTATATTCTTGTGTTGAATAGAAACTCATGTGTTGAACGACATTCATGTTTTTAAATAAATTGTTTTATAATAAAAATCATATTTTTATCATCTATATGAACTATATAAAATAGTCGTGTTTTGAAATAAATTGTTTTATAATAAAAATAATATTTTTACCATCTATATGAACTATATAAAATAGTCGTGTTTTGAAATAAATTGTTTTAGAATAAAAATCATATTTTTATTATATACATGAATTGTTAAAAATAGTGAAGTGTTGAAATAAATGTCTGTTGGATAAAAATATCATTTTTATCAAATATATAAAGTGGAAATAGTTTTGAAATCGAAGAAAGAATTATAATTTTTATATATTTATATAAATATAATTAAAATAAATCGAATAACGAAGCTGCAGTTCGTATTTTGTAATCGTGATTTCAAACGATTAGTGCGGGAGATCCGACCATCGGATTTTCCCGAAACCACAACCGTTGGGTTCGCCTTGGGAATATCTTTCCAACGGCACCAACCTTGTAAAAATCCAACCATTGGATTGTCTGGAATGTTTAATTCAAATCTAAAGAAAAACAGCGCCATAATCGATTATATTTATATATATATAAATATAATTAAATTAAATCGAATAACGACGCTGCAGTTCGTATTTTGAAATCGTAACTTCAAACGATTAGTGCGGGAGATCTGACCATCGGATTTTCCCGAAACTGAAACCGTTGGATTCGTTTTGAAAAAATCTTTCTAATGATGTGAAATTTGTGAAGATCCAACGGTTAGATTTTCAGATATGTGTAAATCAAATCTGGAGAGAAACAGCGCCATGGCCGCGTTATGGCCTGAAGCGTTGTTTTGAATAAATTGGCTATTTTTAAATAAATAAAATAGCGATAAATCGTGATAAAATATTATAAACGATATGGAATGGAAATAAACTGAATTTGCTTGGTTTATGTGATATTTGATGGTTGAATGTGTTTGGCGTGAAAATTACACTAAAGAATAGAATTAGTGATATCGAATAATTTAACCATTGAAATGAATTTGATCTGAAATTCTAAATATACGTGAATTATTTGAAAAGGCCAAGTTAATTCTCATTTCAAATAATTGATCGATGATTAAAAGTCGAAGATATGAAGACGATGCAAGACCGATGATCTTCACGTCGAATGGAGGGGTGCTACTGATGCTGAGGATAGGAGTAGCTACCTAGAAGGGGTTGAAGTAGTAGCCGTCCGGACGTACATGTTGATTGTACGGATGCGCGAGGAATAAAGATCCTCCTATTTCGTTCAGACCCAGAATGGACTTGTTAATGGACTGTGTGTCTGACATTGGATTTCATTCCGTGTGATCAATAGCCATCAGTCGCATGGCGTGAATTACCTGTGTGGCATGCTGAGATGCAGTGATCAAAGCTTTTGTTGAAAAGCAGGGCTTTGTGGTGGATGATCAAAGCACAGCCTGTGTGGCATAACATTGTGCATAACATAAATTCGCGAGCCTCACACCCCGGTATGAACTAGAAACGGGAGAGGACATCAAGGAGGGCATGAGTTTCTTTCTAGCTAGAGGTGATGTCAACGCTTAAACTGCCTGACATTTATATTATTTTCACCTGTGTGGTTGTTGCTGTTGCGAGGCGCCTCGGATATATCGGTGACTATGTGAAGCCGATGGAGTCATTTGTTGGCTCATTTGCGCCCCAAAGGGCGGGGAAACGTAGTGTTCAGGCGTAATAATCCACATCGGTGGACCGACCCTGACGATCCAAGGGGCAGTTGCGGCTGTTCCTGAGACATGGTAGGCTAGCTTGTCTCGAAGCGGTGAGGACGATCCCTGGCCTCGGTTCATGACGGAAATCAAATTTCCGAATACGATATCGTGCGGTTTTGATTGTATATATATGGTACCCATGTCGTCTATGATTGATATTTATGATTGTATTTAAAATTAGAAACAAACTAGAAATGAACTGGGACGGATGATTTCCTAGGTATTGGTCTGATGTTGGTTTCCGCCTTCGGGGTTAATACTTAGGGAATCGTTCTCCCACTAGTTTACGGTTGGAGTCTGATTAAGAATTAAACGATAAAATTTACATTTCAAATGATTTGTTTTCCTCGTATCAAGCATATTTGGCCATTATAAGGTAAAACTCTATCCTCTGGTTTGTGTTGCATTGTGTGATGGGAACTGATTCTTATAATGACTTCATTTTTATAAAAAGCATTGCGACGTTTAAAAGATTTATTTGTTGTAAAGCACCGGAAATCCAATGGAGTAAACCCATTCCACGAAAGTGGCGTGGTCCTATGATTAGCCATATTTGAAAATGTGTTAAGTAGATTTCTCATACCAGTCCCATGACTGACTCGTAGTTTGTTTCACTTGCAAACTCGGGTGCCCCTTTTTCTACACGGGCAGCCTTGTATTCAGGTTTTAGTAGGCTCTTTCTGGATAGCTGGAGCTGAATATGGATTCTATCATTTATCTCTTTTTATGTTGTTCAGCTCTTGTTGTACATATTATGTTTTTCTTTTCTGTAGTAGACATTTATGTATAGCTGAACTGTACTTTGTACTAAGTATGATCCTATATACTGTGTAACTCTGATGATTATATTTATCCAGTGTATTCTATTTTACATTATCTGGTGTATTTAATTATTTGTGTTCTATTGTTATCTGTTTATGTGTTATATTCCAAAGATTACCCTTGCCACCGTCTTATCGGAAATGGGGTCGTCACAGTCTAAGCAAAATTCGTATCGTTACAGCCAGTGGTGTTCAAACATCCAATACACAACACTAAATTATCACATATCATAACATACTATATGAACAACAATAAATAAATTTTGTGAGGAATCCAATTGAATCCTTCCAACCTGTTTTTCCCCTACATCCACAGATGTTAGACAATAATGATAATAATACCAATCCTGCTTCAAGCTAGGATATCGTGGTATAAGGGTCATCCACTATGTATATTATAGGGCTCATAGCGAAATCATCCACTAATGGTACTGCGGGAAATGTCCAATCACCAATTATGTATGTATATACATATACATATACATATATATACATACATATATATACATATATATACATATATATATATATATCTTCAATCACCAAGCCTAGATATAAATAATATATATAGTAGCTACAATATATATCAATGCATCCAAACAACCAACAAACAACGTACAACATTATATTAAATAAATATTCATTATAATAAATTATAAATGAATCCAGAGAGTAAGTTTACTCGCCTTGAATTTTATTTTTGCTAATCTATTACGATTTCCATTTTAATTTCTGATTAGGTATCCCACAGCTACGGATAACCGACCGATTCCTTTTGATAAGATATTGTATCAATTTAACAATTTATATTCATTACTTAAGCTATCAAACTATATAAATGTAATTAAAAATTAATTACTAACTAAAAATAATTACCATTAGAACTCCACAGGCCAGTCAACCTAAACAACTCCGATCGCTCCCATCTTCATTGCAATTTCTGACCTCCTTGTGACATTTAACGACAATTATGTCACCAGAACACCCTAAAAATCTTCCCTAATCCACATTTTTGTCTTCTTTACCCAATGAGCAACACACCATCAACTGAATGTCGCACCTCTTCAAAAAACCCATCGCGGCCTCAGGAAAACCCGATACCATTTTGCATCGAAACCCACCAAAATCCCTCCACCAACTCGCCTAGCTCCTAGAATCAACATGATGATGACCTCGCCACCTTCTTATGTCAGTTCAACAGTAAAATTCATGTCCCCCAATATAGATTTGTGCCTCTCAAAAATCTGCGATCGCCCAGATCTTCAAGCCATCGAGTTTCGTCTCGCGTGCGCTCTGCTGCTCACGAAATCCTCGGCTTAGATTTGAATTCGATTTTCTTCTCTTTCTTTTTTTATTCGAAAGACCCAATCTTGTTTTCTTGAAGAACCGAAATGGTAATAGGTGGAGAAATTTTGCGATTTATAAAGGAAAGGGTGTGGTTGTTAAACGAAGCGAGGAAGGAAACATGGATATATAGAAGCAGAGGCGGCTTCCATTTTAATTTGTTTTTAAGGAAAAGTTTAGAAACAAAGAGCGGCCATTTATTTGAAGTTTTGATTTTATCCATGAAGAATGAAATGGAAACAAGCAGGAAAAACCCGATTTATTTATAGATGAAGAAACCTAGATGCCACAGTTCTTGGGTGTGCGTGAAAATAGGTCGGCTTCAGTATGAGACATAGGGTGGCTGATGGAATTTGATTTAAAGTTGATATGAATTTGAGGCGACTTTATAAATTAAAACTCGAAAATATCTAGTGGTTTCGAACTCCTTTCGAGGTGAAATGGATGGCATTTCTAGGGTTATACCACTACTCAGAACACATTGGAACATGTTTCGAAGCCTAATTTGATCGTATATGGAAGATGTCAATTTAAATGGACGACTAAAATTAAATCTAATTTAATATTTACTAAGCATTTTCTAACCGTACGATAAACAATAAATCCCAATGTTACCAAATTTGAAATCCGATAATATTACACTATTACATTTCTGATGGAATTGATTTCATCGAATTATAAGATCGTTTGAAATTTGATTATTTCACATATCAACTAAAATTGATAAAATATATTTTACATTCAAACCAATCAAATACATAGATAATTAATTTTATTATTGTTCTAATTCAGTGTAGAATTTATATTAATCGATGGAATCATTTTGATTCAATTTTAGCTTCAAATTCAATTATATTTTGTTTTTCGTATTACTATACTTCAAAATCTTCGATATTAAATCGTATTCAATCATAAATCGATAAAATCCATATAAAAATTCATTTAAAATTTTAGTTCAACATTGAAAATAAACTTAAGTGTTTAAAATTAGATGACTAAAAATCCGGGATGTTACATTACCTCTCATACCTTGATGCGACAACGTTCTTATCTCAAGATAAATAGAGGTTCGTAACTCAAAAACCGATATTAATTATAATCAACCAAATTTTATTTTCTATTTATTTAAAATATGGTTTTATAATCCATCTTATCTTTGAAAATATCTGTTAATTATAACCATTTATACTTATTTCGTTGATTAAGTAAATTGTTACTAAACATTAACCCTTTGCTTTCAAATTTCTTTATACAATTCCATTTATAATTTAGATATACTACGATAATCCATTTACCATATAATTTACCCAAGACCATTTAACATAATATCATAAAACTATTTTTTTTTGGATTTTTCATTACTATAATCCATTTATCAATTTCTTTACACAAATCCATTTAAGCATCCTTTCTTTGCAAAACTTGAACGTCTCTTTCCAATTTAAAACCACTTTTACTTAATTTAAATATTTAGTAAGTATCGCATTAGGTTTGAATTCCTTTTATAAACTTTGTTTATGAAACTTGGATTGTAAAATCCCTTTCCAAAATCTGTTCAAAATCCAACTAAAATTCCATTCCAAACTCGATTACTATTTAATTGAATTCCATTTAGAAAGTAATCACTATAATTATTGTTAAAACAATAATTAACTTCAATATTAATAAGATGAAAGTAATTTACTTCATTATAACAAAAAGTAGAATAGTTAATTTCTTTAAATAGTTACTAAAATAGTAATTAATTTTTATTACTGATCAATAACTCGATAATTAGCTTTATACATCTTTTATTAAAAGATAATTACTTTTGTAAGGAAACTCGCTAAATTCAGATAATTATTAGATTAATTGATAACAAATTAATCTAATAACCATTTTCAGTTTAAACCATTGACTTAGTCAACTTGAGAACATCATTTAACTTTGTCAACTGATTTACACTAATCCTTCCTCTTAAATTAATTATTAATATAATTAATTTAATAACATCGATCATTTTTTTTATTAAAAGTAATTATTCCAAATTATTAACTTGTAGGTTAAATTATGACTTATATGCTTATAAAACTTATCAAAACATTAAAATTGCTATACAAAGCATTTTATAATTTCTTTTTACAAAAACCATTAATAGATATCGATTTGTTTATAAAACTTCTATTTTTATAGAAAATATAATTTAAAACTATGCTTCAATTATAAAAATCGATTTTATAACCTAAAATACGTCGATTCACCTAACGACAAATTAACGTGTTAAAAAGGCAGATTTTAGGCTATCTGCTGTCAATCACTTAATCAATACTGTCTATTGATTACAACACAACAATTTTTGAATTTTAGTTCAACAATCAACATCCAAATAGGTATTAATGTTCCTAGGGTTAAATAATTCTTATATAAAAATTATGAAAGTAAATAACATACAAATGTTGAGGAGTCCAGTTCGATCCCTCCAACCTGTTTTTCCTTGCATCACAGTTCATAACATTATGTAATAGTGAATATGAAATAAATTATCTACTCTAAATCATTCAAATAATGGAAATGTAAATAATGACAATCAAAAGTCAAACAATAAATATCCAAGCGTCCAAACATCCAATTTATATTATCAGCAATAAATTATAGTTAGATGAATATAATCACGTCATAGGATTCTAGAAAGCGTGAGAGTTAACTCACAATTTTATTTCAATCGATGTTCAGGTCAACTTGTATGATTTCAAATTATCATTCGACATTATATAAAAATCCAGCTAGTCCCAAATTATTTTGAACTAGCTCGGACGCGTAGTCTTTACCCGTCCAATCCCAACAGATCTTGTTTCATCAGATTCTGTACAGGTATGTAAAATTTATACATTTCATAAGTTATTGATTATATACATAATAAAATTAATTAATTAATCACAGTTTAATTTATTAATTACCTTATTAGGAAAATAATCACGTGTTTAAATACGTTTTTCCCTAATTTTCCAGTTCAAAGTTTCATGAATGAGGCTGACTTATCAATCGATGCTCTTCTCCTCCTTAACTGGATGCCACCCCATCGCAGGCGCTGACTGCCCTGACCATGACGTCCTCAATCCCCCCGGAATCGCCTCCTCCGATGGCCCTTATCCTGAGAAAACAGACTGAACCCGAAAACCGCTTATCACCAAAAAAACGATCACCTCCGACCACCTGAAGCCACGCTACTACCTGTAACACCCCACATCCGTTAGTGTCACTCACAAAGGGAATGCACTAAGTTCTGTGGAGCATTATGGGTAAAAGATGCAGATAAATTACAAGACAGACAAACATTAAACAGCGGAAAATAAAACTTTTCTTTATTGACAAAATAATTTGTACAAGGTTCCTTTACAATATCAGAGTATCAACTGTCTTTACAAAATAAAGAAGCATAAAATACATTTATATTCCCCAATGTAACAAAAGCCAGCCATAGCAATCCAAAGCCGATGCATCCAAGATTCTTCAAGCTTGGAAAGAGAAATCATCCCAAAACAAATCTGAGCTATCCTATTTCCTCCTTAACAACCTGGGGGGGGGGGGGGGGAAGAACGGAAGAAAGAAGACGAAAGAAAAACAGAGTCAGACATAAAGCCTGAGTAAGTTCAGTAACTTCTAGCATGTGAACATGGAAAACAAAACGACATGAATTAACTGAATACAAGATTACACCATGACGATAGGGTCAACAAGATGAGACAAGGTAGTCACAAGATATGCTAAGATAAACTGGATACGCTCTAATACTTTCGCTGCTTCGCTATTTACTTGTTATACTGGTTTCTATATCTCTGCACCGCCTAACTAGTGTTTCAACTAGTAACGATAACGTGATCCCAATCCCTGTATTTTCCGTCGCCTTCAGGCATCCATTTATTAGTTGTTACCTAGATCTAATCTAGGGTTTTCTATCCACTGCTTTCTAGATTTAACTATAGTTTTACGCTATCTGCTGAACGCTTTTCGAGTTCAGGGTTTATGCCACCTAGTCCAACTAGGGATTACGCTACCTGTCGAACAATGCCCCCAAGTCTAGGACACACTACCTAGAGTGGTAAATGTTCCTAGGCTTCCCCACGTATGTATCGCGAATCGTTATCGCTTGTCTAGATGCACATGTCCTGTAATGTGCGATCCGAGTCCTATGACAGGGCAAATCAAGGAATACAGAACTCGGTCGGGAGCTTTCAGATATCTGCCGATGCAGATGCTAAGGTCTGTTTTTACTACAGTGGCTATGGTCCCACTTGACCCCTCCCTCAGCTAATGAAAGGCACACCTTGTAAAATGAGAACTATACGCCGGCCCCCGGTGCCCCACTATCCTATGGCCATCCGCAACCATAACTAGATAGCAAGTATATGGTCTTTTGGAGTTCTCCGCCTTTCCGCTTCACGTATCTCGATTGACTCAAGATGGATGGTAGACGACGAGTTGCTATCACAGGGCTACCGTCTTCTCGCCGAATCACGCTGGTCCATCCTAGTCTTTAGGTTGCCACATATATATATATTGCAACCAAGGCATACCCTCGGTTCTTCTAACGCAGACCTTAACCTCTGTGAGCCCAGGATGATCATCTGCAGCCTCACAGGGGGATACCAAGAGTACCCTCACGTCCCCTCGAAGCCTCGGGCTTCGTAACCCAATTCGTTGGAGCCTTCTTAAAACCATATGGATGTCCGCTCCTTCGTGTTATACTAAGAATTACTACTTAGTTCTACTAACTAAGGTTTACCACTTAGTTTCCAAATTCCTTGTTTTCTTAACTAAGTTTTACTACTTAGTCCCTTTTTCAACTGAGGTTTACTATTTAGTTTTCTTTCTCGCCAGGTTGGGTTGGTTAAGTGTCTTTGGTCGATTGAAGCTATCTTAACCCTCTTCCCTTATCCTATTACACTGGTTAAGTGTTATCCCTTTATGCTTTTTACTTAACCCTATTCATTTATCATATTCTGATGGTTAAGCATTCAAGTTTACTTAACCCTATGGTCTAGTCCAGCTAACATATTAATTTGGCTAAGTGTATTACTTAACCCCAACCTCTAGTCTAATTAACATGTTAAATTGGCTAAGTGTATTAACTTTACTTAACCCCACCTTCTAGTCTAGTCAACATGTTAATTTGGCTAAGTATTCCCATGGACTTAACCCTCCCATTCTAGATTTAACTGTGCTAAGTTGGTTAAGTGTTCCTTAACCTTCCCATTCTAGCTTTAATTAATAAATTAAAGCCGCAACCTCTCACATTAGACAGATATTGCTGCGGTTACTGGATGTGCCGGTCGGTTCCGGGCAGGTTTACACCGCAACTCAGTCTAACCTCGGGTTAGGCATATTCATGTTTTCTAAGTTCAAAGGGTTTTTGATTAATTTCCAAATCTGGTCTTGAAAACAACCATCCCGTCCTTCGGATCAGTTAGGGATAGCCAGGGAGGGCAGGAAACTTGTATTTTCCAAACCCAAGCCTAGACACTATCCTCTCTGTCACCCTAGAACCTTCTGGTCTATGTGTTATAAAAAGGGGTGTTATCAAAATACTTTTCTTTTGTTTATAAATTGTTAACAATTTATTTCAAAAGCCCATTTCCCCTTTTTAGACAAATTTGGCCTATATTTATTTGTCAAGCCTACTAGTATACTTATATTCTAGGCCCAAGTCCTAACCCAACATGCAGTTTAGGCCATTTCCTATTTCATTGCCGAAACTAGATTAAATATCCTAGTTTATAATTTATGGCCAAAATTTAACCAAGTTACATATTTTGTGGTAAATGAACAATTTAACATTTATGACGAATTCTATAAGTAAATTACTCCTAATTTACTGATTTCATTACTACTCTTTTAATGTACATTGTCATATTTATTATTATGGCCCATTCTCTCTTATTTATCATATTTATACTTTTTGGTATGTAAATTATACCAAGTTTAGTGTCGCTAACCATAATTTATTCTAAACATGACAATTGCTCACAATTAGGAATAAATTCAAAATTGTGCTAATATACTTATTCCAAATCAACCTTAATTAACCCAATCTTGGTTTAACATCCTAATTCACAATTTATGGCAAAACTAGAATTATTTTTCTAGTTTACATTTTATGCCTAAAATTTAGCTTACTTACTAACGCTAAATTTAATATGTCAAAATCACATATTCCCTAATCCATGTCAAATTTCCCCGTTTTCATTTTAATATGCATGTCATAATACATATTCCAAATTATGCCAATTTCCCAGTTTACAATTACGTTCATATTCATTTCTATGTTTTTCCCCAAATCGCATTCCCACCGTTCGAATAATCGTGATTCAACCTAGATTATAAATAAATCTAGATTCGTAGATAAAAAGGGAATGAATCAAAATGACAAGAAGGAATAATTGGCATAAAAAGGTTTGGATAACAATGTAGGTTCAAGAATATGGGTAGACCTAACTAAATAGGTAAATTCCCACTGTCTTAAAACCAAAGAATGGGCAAAATAGGTTCAAGAACGTGGGTAGACCTAACTTAATAGGTAAATTCCCACTATCTTAAAACCAAAGAAAAAACCAAGGAACAAGTAGAATAAATAATTGGGTTTAGACCCAATTTCACAATCACCAAACTAAAGCAATATTTTCCTAATCATGAATCATGGGTGTCAAAATCACAATTGTCCTCATTATGTCATAAGCAATAGTTTATGTCCAATTCAAAGGCTTATGTTCTTAGTCATAAGTAATGTCCATGGTCATAGGCAATATAGGCGATGTTCATAGTCCAAAAGGGAAAATAATTCCCATAGTCCTAAGTCATTGTCATAGGCAATGTTTATATGTCCCAAAATCAAAGGCTTATGTCATAGTCCAAAGGCATATGCTTTCAAAGGCCACAGTTCTATAGTCATAGTCACGGTTACAGTCTTACTTGTCCTCGAATCATAACAGTTCTTAATTCAGTCCAAGAGTATAAACACAGATTCGAAGAGAGAGAGAGAGAGATTTGGCATATTCCTTTATTCCTTTAATTTCATGTCACAAATAAAACAAAATATTCAGATCTAGAAATAACCAACTTACAGAAAATAGATCTAGAAAAGAAGGAAAGCGTGGCTATGATTCGTGCGTCGTTGCTTGAAACTTGTTTGAGCTAGCCTTTGAATTCTTCACTTGAAACTTTGATTTGAATCCCTCCTTAAAAGTCTTTTAGCAGCATCTCCTCGTCTTGAATCATATTTTATTTTATTTATTTAAGAAAATTTAGAAGAGGGGAAGAAGCCATAAATCTTAGCAGCATAAGGATAGAAGAGAATTGGTGCAAAGAGAATGAAGACTAGGGCTGTTTATATAGCTGCTCAAGACCTTATCGTACACGCAGCGCTGAGTCAGCATTGAACCTAGTTAAGAAAATAGTCCAGGTACGTAGATGAATCTAGCCAAACCTTATCATACACGCAGTGCTGAGTCAGCATTGGGTCCCACAAGCTATTTTGGCGTAAAAGTTTGATTTTCAAACTTTTGAATTTCTGGAATTTATTTAACTGTTTTATTCACATGAAATATTCTTATATGTATACAATTCCTCTAACGACCATTTTACGCGTATATATATACGCACAACTTTCATTTTATTTTCAAAATTCAAATGATGTTGCCATATTTCATTGACTGTAGCCTTATCTTGAATTTTATCTTTCGTATACATATATTTTTGCATATATATATATATATTCTCATATGTATATATATATATATTCTTTATTTCCTTATATGTACGTTCTTATCCTTTCAAATTTTGAATTTGTATACGTACATATATTTGCATGTTCAGTTGGCCCTCTCTAAAACAAAGATAAAAAAATTATGTCGCCGCCGGGGTTCGAACCCCCGACCTCCATGCTACAAATCCAATGCCTTAACCAACTGAGCTACAGAGGCTTTTGTTAATAAGTCTTAGAACAATAATAATTATTGTTCTCTCCTTACTTCTCTTTTTCATGTTAGTTACAATATGTAATGACCCGCACTGGCAGAGGTATTATGATTAATTTATTTAATTATATCAATGGTGGTATAGTGAATTAAATGATCGTGGAATTAAATAATAGTGAATATTTTATTTAAAATAATAAATTAAATAATATATTTAATTCTGAAATAATCAGAATTGGCTGAAAGGACGATATGGTGTGAACCAGATCATCTGTGATATTTAATTCAGCTTGGAATTGAATTTGAATAACGAATATATTAAATCGTCGACAGTTGAACGTATAGTTTATAATATAATTATAAACGAGCTTGAAATGGCGCTGCAGTTCGTAAATTGGCAATTCGAACTTCAACTGAATGTACAAGATTCGTTTTAAATCGGATTTCTGTGAAACAAGAAACGTATGGAGCTGGTGGAGTATATCTTTCTAGTGGAAGAGAAAAATCGGGATTTCATCGTGTAGATTTTGAGATATGTCCAAATCAAATTTCAGAAAAGTCGCTGTGAAATTCCTTTATAATTTGCAACGCTTTATTTACGTTATAAAAGGGTTTTCAAAATATTTGAATATCAGGTTTGAATTTAGACGAGGTTCTTTTGAGACATAGCAATAATTAAATTTTTAGAATTTTACTGTAATTTTTAATTAATTAAATAAGCGACTTTTCATTTGAAGTATTTCGCACCCTGAAATCAACATTTTGAAGTTTCAAAATATGAGTTAATCTACCGATATTATTATATTTTTGGGATCATGGAACCGAGCTCGATGCAACAGTATCTTGATTTCTGTCCGTAGGTGAATGGAATTTACGGCAACAATAAGTAATATATTTATCTATTTCCTGGTTCAAATTGACAAAACTCATCTATCTTCGAGAGTATTTGACCCTAAATTGCTCTAGCAATCAAATTCCAGATAATAAAACTACGAAGCATTCATTTGTGCATTAAGCCCAATTGGTTGCCAAAATTTGGTAATGCCTCACACATGCAACTGTATGAAAGTAGTATTCATGTGATAATAAAATTTAATCACCAGAAGGAAGCTGGTACCACAAAGGCATAAACAACAAACATATACATGTTCCTCAAAGCTCCACGTTTACATTTAATACTCTTCACTCGAGTGTATATACTGGTGCCACCGTTCCCTTTTATCTTCTTCAACGTGGAATTAAGTGGACCCTCAAAACAACTTATATAAAATACCTTAACAACCTAAATTCATTTCCTCACTACTGAAACAAACAAGCCGCCACGCGAGAAACAATGTCTCAGCATAATCTTCGATCAAAGAAAATGAAATAAATTCAAGGGAAAAATGCTATAAATCAAATGATAAACAATTTCGAGTAGCAGAGTTGGTTTCCTTTCACCGTGAAGTTCAAATCGCAAGGTGCGATCCCAGTTCCAGAAGTTCAAAGGGGTTCAGAGCAGCTGGGGGGGGGGTCGACAAAACGTGGACAAGACAGAGCCGATGGTGATGTCGATGGAGAGAGGGGAGGTAGTTCGGGTCTCTGACGATGTCTGGTGGTCAGCGGAGCAACGTTGTTGGAGAAAACAAGATTTATAAAACTTCCGTTCAACTGGAAAGTTAGGGAAGACGGAGGCGATAGGGGGTCTGGGATCACTGGCGTGGGAAGGTAAGGAAGTGGCGGTCCTGAGGAGACCGACGATGCGGGGTCCGGTGGTCCATAGTGATGGCGGCGGCAGTTCAACTAGGTTGAGGTTTGTTCGATGTTTACTATGGAGAAGGGATCGGGTATTTTCGAATATGGAGGTTGATTATCGCGAAGTAATCATGAATGATGAGGTAATTAAAGTGCTAACATTAAGGTGTTAATAACTGATTGAAAATACAGAGGAGCGGTTGGATTTCGTGAATGGGAAGAAGGAAAGGTCGGGATCCAGAAATTTTCTGAAATGCGGAAGCTTGAATTGAGGAAGAATGTATTAGTGGGTGCGGGTCCTCAAAGGGGTATGGGCCAAGTAAAAGAGTTAAGCCCAATATATTTTAAATTTAGTTTTTATTTAATTTAAATTTGTATTTGTTTGTAAACCCGATAACTTGATCATACGATATCAGAATTGGGCGAAACAAGATCCGACAGGATCGTATGGACGGGAGCTACAACATGGGATTGACTGGAAGTCCATCGAAGCTCGTCACAATTTATAACAAAATAAATTGTCTGATTGAATCAAATAAACGCAAACCGTTATTTAACGGTTAACGCGCCAATGTGAGTAAATCTCACTAACTTTGAACATTTTATAATTTCATGTTGTATTTTAGAACTATTAGATATTGGCTGATTGACTGTG
Organism: Allium sativum; assembly: GCA_030737875.1. Classification (NCBI taxonomy): domain Eukaryota; kingdom Viridiplantae; phylum Streptophyta; class Magnoliopsida; order Asparagales; family Amaryllidaceae; genus Allium; species Allium sativum. Next base: position 484,110,063 of record CM060924.1, read on the forward strand.
TGTTGACTGTTTGATTGAACTGCTAGTCAGTTAGCTAAATTTCTATATTGATTCTGTTTATCAGAATGTATCATATAGAACTGAAAGTGATGTTATCTCTATTGTTTAACATCTGTGATGCAGGGAAACAGGTTGGAGGAATCCAACTGGATTCCTCAACATTTATTTTACTGTTTTCATATATTGTGATATATGATGTGTTATATAATCTGTTATGGATTAGGGGTGTTAGAATGATGTTGATCATTGTTATTCGATATTGTAAATGTCATAAAGACCCTGGGATGTAAAAAGAAATATTTCAATGTATATTGAAATAAAGGAATTTTATAAAATCACAGGATTTTATAAAAGGAATTATTTATAAAACGAACACGGTTTTATAAAAGGGATATTTATTTAGAAAATAAATAGAAACAGTAAAGGAATATTTATTTAGAAAATAAATAGAAGTTATAAATAGGAAATATTTGTAACGGTAAATAGAAGTTATAAATAGGAAATATTTGTAACGGTAAATAGAAGTTATAAATAGGAAATATTTGTAACGGTAAATAGAAGTTATAAATAGGGAATATTTGTAACGGTAGATAGAAGTTGTAAATAGGAAATATTTGTAACGGTAAGTAAACGTTATAAAAGGGAAATAGTTGTAACGGAAAACGTAGTAAGTAAAAGAAGTTAATCGATGTTAGTTAATCGATTAGTGTTAAAGTAAAAGGAGTTAATCGATGTTAGTTAATCGATTAGAGAATAAAGTTAAAAGAAGTTAATCGATGTTAGTTAATCGATTAGAGTTAAAGCAAAGGAGATAATCGATGTTAGTTAGTCGATTAGAGTAGAAGCAAATGAGTTAATTGAATATAGTTTATTCGAAGAAAGTCAAAGGAGTTATCAAATATAGTTTATTCGAAAGGAGTTAAGTGAAATGAGTAAATCAATAGCGTTAGTCAAATAGAGTTATTCCAATAGAGTTAATTGATAAGGGTTAATCGAATAGAGTTAAGTAAAAAGAGTCAATCGAATATAGTTATTCGAAGGAGGGTTAAGTAAGGAAGTTAGTAAATGGAATACCAAGTGAACTTTGCCCATTTCAAAGTTAGAAATGTTGTTCAGTTAAGGTCGGAGAGGTAGTTCTACCCCAACTTAATTGGCTTCGTTTTAACTAAGGAATAGTTAATGTTCGGCAGAAAAAGGAAATGGTTTGAGTTGGCATCGCGATGGGTTGTTTAAACATCTGTCTAAGTCCAATGAAGAAGCTTTGGAAATGTTTTCCAAATAAGAAACCAGAAATGTTTTCTAATAAAGAAAACGAGAAATGGAAATGTTTTCCATTGTTAATAACGTATATTTTCCCAATTTAGAAAATAAGGAATATTGAACGTAGGGAAATAGGAGATAAGTAGATTAATGAACTAAGGAGATGAATGTTAAATGATGTTTGATAGATATAATTTCCATTTGGAAATAATATCGTTGTTTGCACACTTGTTTTTCTTCGATAGTTAAATCACAGACTATCGAAGTTTTGACCATTTTAACGTTGTTAATATGGAGAGACCGGTTGGATTATTATCCAAAGAACCACTCTGTATTGGCATAAGCGTTGCGAATCATATATGCCAAAAGAAATTGAAGACGGAGTTATGCAAGGGCTATCCTGTTTACAGAATAGTGCCTTCGGTTCATCCTGTTCCTGGATGACTTGTATAGACGGATGTCTGACAGAGTATTTCCAGACGATCACGTATATTGATTTCTCCAACTATACCAAGAGTGGAAGCGGAGAAGGAAACTTCTCTTAGCTAACACGTAATGTATGGTTGAGGACGTCAATCGGTGATTTGATAGATTTGACGATGTGACATTCGAAGTAAATCTGATGTGATGATAAAGCGTAGCTTCTAGCCTCATCATCCGGTAAATGACAGAAATCGGGCAGGCAGCATGGCTAAGTCGGTCGCACCGAAGTAGGGTGTATAATCACCTGATCTAGAGTTTCATTTACTTCTAAAAATCTATTGTTGATGCTGTCCCATTCGGGAAACGGTTGCTGATCCCAACTGTTGGTGATATACATTCGATACACTCAAGCGAAATGAGTGGTCGGTCATGTGTGGCCGGGTTGCAAGATGTTCTTGTTGAACCCAGTGTATTCCTCTCTAGAGGTACACGAGCGAAAGGTGATTCCATACCTTGTCATAGTTGGAAACCCATTACCCAATACGTGCTTGCGGTTTTGATTGTATACTATATATGTAGAACGTGAGATGAAAGCGTTTCTGCTAGATGATTATATATATATTGTGGTTGATAGACATTATTATAATATCAAAAGGTTTTTGATATAAAGATATTTTGGATTCTCATAAGGGAAAAACCCGTTCCGTTATGCGGCGTGGTCTTATGAGATATCATTTACTTGTTCAACTGTTTTTAACTGTTTTACTCATACCAGTCCCATGACTGACCCGGAGTTTACTTTGTTGTTTTCCCTAAACTCTTGGGTGCCTAAATTTGTACGGGCAGTCAAGTAGTCGGGATTTACAGATATACTGGAAGAGCTTGGAGCAGGAGACTTCAGGATCATATAGCTATAGTTATTTCTGCTGTGTTGTAAGTGTTGTACTTTGATAATGATATGTATATTCAAGTACTGATTTGTATTTCAAAGTTATGTTATGAATTATATGTTATTCGTTCTGCTGTGAGATTCGTGTTACTCTGATGTTGTGTTCTTCTTCTTCTTCTATTCTAAGTTTCTATCTTATCTTTCCTCACCCTCTAATTTCTTTCATTAATTACCAGGATTTTTCGACGGTTTGGTTATCGACATCGTGCTTACGTCGATAACCAAAGTCGCTCGAAATCCGGGTCGTTACAGTTGGTATCAGAGCTTAAGTTGAGAATTACTTGGCTCTGTGGCGTGACTCGGTAGAGATAGGGTTAGTAATACCCTAGACTGAGATTGAGTGCATATATACGAGTGAACATATTTGTTATTGATATAAAAATTTGTTTTATATTGTGGAGATCCATTGGTTGAGTTGTTTGTGAATTCTGGTCGATCAGTTTGATCCACTGTATCGGTAGGAGTTACTAAACACTCGAATACGATGAACCGTCATGGTATGTTTTGAAAAGAGGGTAAACGAAACAGTTTACCCAACGTATATTTTGAATATATTGGATATATTGGTTGTTATTATAATCGAGTAAGATTATAAATTAAATGGTTATGTAAATAACCAATCAGAATTCATATAAGTGAAATACGTGAAATCAGATGAGTTAAAACTGAAATTTAAACCAGAAATTGAAGTTAAAATTCTGGAAAATTGGATAAGTGTTTGTAAATGGATTGGGATTAAGAATAAGGAAAATTTAAGATCCTGGGAGATTTTAAATTGTTTTACAAGCCGTGTGAATTATATTTTGAAATGAATTTCAAAGTGGAAATGTTTAGAAATGGTTTTATAGTATTGAACTCACTTCGATCGTTGGGAAATAGATTCTGATGATGACAGCTGCATCATCAGTATTCATTTTCGAGTTGTAAGTGACGAATTACTACCAGAGATACTGTTTTGAATTTGTTTTGGGAAAGACAAGTTGTGTTGAATTTCGAAATGGGATTTAAAATATAGAATTTGAACTTTTAAATAGATTTGAAATATTGACTTGTTTTAAAGGAAATAAAACGAGAAGTTCCTTTATAAACGAAGTTTATAAATGAAGTGAAAAGAATTATCATTGGATAATTCAGAAATAAAGATACAAGTGTGAAATTGAAAGGGAAATCTATTTTCCAAAGGTAGTAATATCGATTTCAAAAGGAATTGAAATCGAGACTTATGTAAAGAATTAGTAAAGAAAGTTTGAAAAGGAATTAGAATAAAGGAAGTTCAAATATAGAATTTGAATAAGAGAATTCAAGGGGGATTTGAATATAGAAAATTCAAAGGTGATTTGAATATAGAAATTCAATAAGATTTGAATAAAGAAGATTTAAATAATGGAAAAGTGAATATAGAATTTCAAAATAGAATTTGAAATAAGAAGATTGAAGATAGAATTCATATAGAGTAAGGATAGAAATTGAATATAGAAATTCAAGGGGAGTTTGAATATATGAAATTCAATGGAAGTGATATAGAATTTGAATATAGGAATTCAAATGGTGTTTGGATATAGGAAATATAAGAGATTTCAAATATAGGATTTGAATATCGAAAGTGAAATGAAATTTGAATATAGAAGATTCAAATAGAATTGAAATTGAAATTTGAATATAGAAGATTCAAAGGAAATTGAAATGAAATAAAGAGAATTCAAATAGATTTGAATATAGAAATTCAAATGGAGTTTGAAAATAGATTTGAATAATGAAATTCAAATATGGAATTTAAATAAGTGATTTCAAATGAAATTCAAATATAGAATTTGAATAAGAGAATCGAAATGGAATTTGAATATAGAAGATTCAAATAAAATTGAAATGGAATTCAATTAGTTGATAAACAAGTTAAAACTTATATTTGAACATGTATATTCAAATAAAAAGGTGAAATAGGTAAACCAGTTAATTAGCCATTAATAAATGGATCTTGAATTGAAGTTGAACTTTAGATAAGTAAAGGGGACTGGTAAATTTATATTCGAAATCGAATATGAAACCTAATTATGAAAAGGTGGAATTTGATTAGTTTATAAGTAAGTTAAAATATATTTGAACATGTTATACTCAAATATGAAAGTGAAATGGGCAAACCGGTAATTTGAAAATCACTTAACGAACTAAGTTAAAACGATTGGATTAAGTTGAAATGAATTAGAAATGCATGGATATACATGAGACAGGTTTGGAATATAGTATAGAAGTGAAATAAATAGAATGCCCGACAAAAAGGTATGTATTTAATTCATATATGAGATTTTATGCGCCGTATCGGCTAGCCGCTTGGCTTTTCTTTTTCTTTTTGATTGGAGAAGGCCTGTGTGGCAGTTTGGGGATTTTCCCGATGCTCCTAGTACAAAGGAGGTTATGGCGAATTTTTTCGGGAATTTAAGGAGTTAGAATATTTTTAAGATAATTTGATAGTCAGAAATCAACGTATCGATATATATAGAAGTCGATAAGAAAACGAACTCAGAAATAGAATAGTATAATAAAAAAGGAAGCCTAGAATAAAATCTAGTCAGGATAGAAAGAGAAAGTGTGTACGTGTTTAAAAGTGAATAAGTAGTTGTATGGTATTGATTATTCGAGTAAGTGGTCTTATCTGTTTTGACGTTATAAATGTTATTCAATCAAGGTCTGAGAGGTAGTTATACCCCAACTTGATTGATTTCATTATTAACAAATAAATAGTAAGATTTCAGGCTCGGAGATCAATGGTGAATAAGAATTAGTTGAATATAGTATTTGAGTTGTCGTAACGATGTTTTACACAACATCCGTTTTAACCCAAATAAGTATAAGCTTGGAAATAGATGTTAAACATTTCCTAAGTATAGAAATAAACGAGATCGGAAAAGAGATAAGTAATTGGAATATTTTCCAATTAGAAATAGCATATATTTTCTAAAAAGTTTAGAAAATAAAGGAAGGCGATATTCGGAAATGTTTTCCAAATAACATAAAAGGCCAATATGGTTATTGAAAATATTTGGTTAACAAATATTGATAAAGAAATAGAGAAGTGATTTAACTAATGGAATATTGATTATGGGCTCAGTTCAATTTCAAAAAGGAAAATTTGATTTTTTTGAAAAAGTAAACTGTTTAAAATTCCCAGGAAGAGACTGTTTGAATTAAGAAAAAATTTAAATAGAAGTTTGCGGAAGTAAGCTGAAATTGAATTGAACGAGTTAAGTGAAAACTGAATGGAAATAGAACGATATCAGGAAAAATTTATTCTTGAATAAAATTGGATTGTCGAGATAAGAATCTGAAATGAAAATTGGATTGGGAAGTTAAGAGTTTGAAATCAAGAATGGAACTCGAATTTGAAATAAAATTCGACTTAGGATATAAGCGAATGGTTCTGTTGAAGATAAAAGTGATTCTAGAATTTGATTGGGATAACATTGGTATATGCTGAGTTGATAGCATACGGAAGTGACAGAATTGATATGCCCGACGAAAAGGTACAAGTTTATATTCGATATAAGCATGAGATTTATGAGCCGAATTGGCAAGCCACTTGGCTGTTTGATTTTCTTTTTGGGTTGGAGATGGCCCAGAGAGGCGAGTTGGAGTTTGACCGATTGACCAGTACAAAGGAGGTGCCGGCGAAATTTTTCGAAGTATAAAGGCGTTAGAAAATTTTCAGGATTTTTGAAATTTTCGTTGATAAGAATTAATTAATAATTTAATTGAAATTAAATTCGTTCATTTGAAACTAAAATTAAGAAGTGAACAATTATGTTCTAACCAGTCGATAGGGTCGTTCTCTACCTTTTAGCAATTTCGAGGACGAAATTATTTTAAGTGGGGAAGATTGTAATGACCCGCACTGGCAGAGGTATTATGATTAATTTATTTAATTATATCAATGGTGGTATAGTGAATTAAATGATCGTGGAATTAAATAATAGTGAATATTTTATTTAAAATAATAAATTAAATAATATATTTAATTCTGAAATAATCAGAATTGGCTGAAAGGACGATATGGTGTGAACCAGATCATCTGTGATATTTAATTCAGCTTGGAATTGAATTTGAATAACGAATATATTAAATCGTCGACAGTTGAACGTATAGTTTATAATATAATTATAAACGAGCTTGAAATGGCGCTGCAGTTCGTAAATTGGCAATTCGAACTTCAACTGAATGTACAAGATTCGTTTTAAATCGGATTTCTGTGAAACAAGAAACGTATGGAGCTGGTGGAGTATATCTTTCTAGTGGAAGAGAAAAATCGGGATTTCATCGTGTAGATTTTGAGATATGTCCAAATCAAATTTCAGAAAAGTCGCTGTGAAATTCCTTTATAATTTGCAACGCTTTATTTACGTTATAAAAGGGTTTTCAAAATATTTGAATATCAGGTTTGAATTTAGACGAGGTTCTTTTGAGACATAGCAATAATTAAATTTTTAGAATTTTACTGTAATTTTTAATTAATTAAATAAGCGACTTTTCATTTGAAGTATTTCGCACCCTGAAATCAACATTTTGAAGTTTCAAAATATGAGTTAATCTACCGATATTATTATATTTTTGGGATCATGGAACCGAGCTCGATGCAACAGTATCTTGATTTCTGTCCGTAGGTGAATGGAATTTACGGCAACAATAAGTAATATATTTATCTATTTCCTGGTTCAAATTGACAAAACTCATCTATCTTCGAGAGTATTTGACCCTAAATTGCTCTAGCAATCAAATTCCAGATAATAAAACTACGAAGCATTCATTTGTGCATTAAGCCCAATTGGTTGCCAAAATTTGGTAATGCCTCACACATGCAACTGTATGAAAGTAGTATTCATGTGATAATAAAATTTAATCACCAGAAGGAAGCTGGTACCACAAAGGCATAAACAACAAACATATACATGTTCCTCAAAGCTCCACGTTTACATTTAATACTCTTCACTCGAGTGTATATACTGGTGCCACCGTTCCCTTTTATCTTCTTCAACGTGGAATTAAGTGGACCCTCAAAACAACTTATATAAAATACCTTAACAACCTAAATTCATTTCCTCACTACTGAAACAAACAAGCCGCCACGCGAGAAACAATGTCTCAGCATAATCTTCGATCAAAGAAAATGAAATAAATTCAAGGGAAAAATGCTATAAATCAAATGATAAACAATTTCGAGTAGCAGAGTTGGTTTCCTTTCACCGTGAAGTTCAAATCGCAAGGTGCGATCCCAGTTCCAGAAGTTCAAAGGGGTTCAGAGCAGCTGGGGGGGGGGGGGTCGACAAAACGTGGACAAGACATAGCCGATGGTGATGTCGATGGAGAGAGGGGAGGTAGTTCGGGTCTCTGACGATGTCTGGTGGTCAGCGGAGCAACGTTGTTGGAGAAAACAAGATTTATAAAACTTCCGTTCAACTGGAAAGTTAGGGAAGACGGAGGCGATAGGGGGTCTGGGATCACTGGCGTGGGAAGGTAAGGAAGTGGCGGTCCTGAGGAGACCGACGATGCGGGGTCCGGTGGTCCATAGTGATGGCGGCGGCAGTTCAACTAGGTTGAGGTTTGTTCGATGTTTACTATGGAGAAGGGATCGGGTATTTTCGAATATGGAGGTTGATTATCGCGAAGTAATCATGAATGATGAGGTAATTAAAGTGCTAACATTAAGGTGTTAATAACTGATTGAAAATACAGAGGAGCGGTTGGATTTCGTGAATGGGAAGAAGGAAAGGTCGGGATCCAGAAATTTTCTGAAATGCGGAAGCTTGAATTGAGGAAGAATGTATTAGTGGGTGCGGGTCCTCAAAGGGGTATGGGCCAAGTAAAAGAGTTAAGCCCAATATATTTTAAATTTAGTTTTTATTTAATTTAAATTTGTATTTGTTTGTAAACCCGATAACTTGATCATACGATATCAGAATTGGGCGAAACAAGATCCGACAGGATCGTATGGACGGGAGCTACAACATGGGATTGACTGGAAGTCCATCGAAGCTCGTCACAATTTATAACAAAATAAATTGTCTGATTGAATCAAATAAACGCAAACCGTTATTTAACGGTTAACGCGCCAATGTGAGTAAATCTCACTAACTTTGAACATTTTATAATTTCATGTTGTATTTTAGAACTATTAGATATTGGCTGATTGACTGTGTGTTGACTGTTTGATTGAACTGCTAGTCAGTTAGCTAAATTTCTATATTGATTCTGTTTATCAGAATGTATCATATAGAACTGAAAGTGATGTTATCTCTATTGTTTAACATCTGTGATGCAGGGAAACAGGTTGGAGGAATCCAACTGGATTCCTCAACATTTATTTTACTGTTTTCATATATTGTGATATATGATGTGTTATATAATCTGTTATGGATTAGGGGTGTTAGAATGATGTTGATCATTGTTATTCGATATTGTAAATGTCATAAAGACCCTGGGATGTAAAAAGAAATATTTCAATGTATATTGAAATAAAGGAATTTTATAAAATCACAGGATTTTATAAAAGGAATTATTTATAAAACGAACACGGTTTTATAAAAGGGATATTTATTTAGAAAATAAATAGAAACAGTAAAGGAATATTTATTTAGAAAATAAATAGAAGTTATAAATAGGAAATATTTGTAACGGTAAATAGAAGTTATAAATAGGAAATATTTGTAACGGTAAATAGAAGTTATAAATAGGAAATATTTGTAACGGTAAATAGAAGTTATAAATAGGGAATATTTGTAACGGTAGATAGAAGTTGTAAATAGGAAATATTTGTAACGGTAAGTAAACGTTATAAAAAGGAAATAGTTGTAACGGAAAACGTAGTAAGTAAAAGAAGTTAATCGATGTTAGTTAATCGATTAGTGTTAAAGTAAAAGGAGTTAATCGATGTTAGTTAATCGATTAGAGAATAAAGTTAAAAGAAGTTAATCGATGTTAGTTAATCGATTTGAGTTAAAGCAAAGGAGATAATCGATGTTAGTTAGTCGATTAGAGTAGAACCAAATGAGTTAATCGAATATAGTTTATTCGAAGAAAGTCAAAGGAGTTATCAAATATAGTTTATTCGAAAGGAGTTAAGTGAAATGAGTAAATCAATAGCGTTAGTCAAATAGAGTTATTCCAATAGAGTTAATTGATAAGGGTTAATCGAATAGAGTTAAGTAAAAAGAGTCAATCGAATATAGTTATTCGAAGGAGGGTTAAGTAAGGAAGTTAGTAAATGGAATACCAAGTGAACTTTGCCCATTTCAAAGTTAGAAATGTTGTTCAGTTAAGGTCGGAGAGGTAGTTCTACCCCAACTTAATTGGCTTCGTTTTAACTAAGGAATAGTTAATGTTCGGCAGAAAAAGGAAATGGTTTGAGTTGGCATCGCGATGGGTTGTTTAAACATCTGTCTAAGTCCAATGAAGAAGCTTTGGAAATGTTTTCCAAATAAGAAACCAGAAATGTTTTCTAATAAAGAAAACGAGAAATGGAAATGTTTTCCATTGTTAATAACGTATATTTTCCCAATTTAGAAAATAAGGAATATTGAACGTAGGGAAATAGGAGATAAGTAGATTAATGAACTAAGGAGATGAATGTTAAATGATGTTTGATAGATATAATTTCCATTTGGAAATAATATCGTTGTTTGCACACTTGTTTTTCTTCGATAGTTAAATCACAGACTATCGAAGTTTTGACCATTTTAACGTTGTTAATATGGAGAGACCGGTTGGATTATTATCCAAAGAACCACTCTGTATTGGCATAAGCGTTGCGAATCATATATGCCAAAAGAAATTGAAGACGGAGTTATGCAAGGGCTATCCTGTTTACAGAATAGTGCCTTCGGTTCATCCTGTTCCTGGATGACTTGTATAGACGGATGTCTGACAGAGTATTTCCAGACGATCACGTATATTGATTTCTCCAACTATACCAAGAGTGGAAGCGGAGAAGGAAACTTCTCTTAGCTAACACGTAATGTATGGTTGAGGACGTCAATCGGTGATTTGATAGATTTGACGATGTGACATTCGAAGTAAATCTGATGTGATGATAAAGCGTAGCTTCTAGCCTCATCATCCGGTAAATGACAGAAATCGGGCAGGCAGCATGGCTAAGTCGGTCGCACCGAAGTAGGGTGTATAATCACCTGATCTAGAGTTTCATTTACTTCTAAAAATCTATTGTTGATGCTGTCCCATTCGGGAAACGGTTGCTGATCCCAACTGTTGGTGATATACATTCGATACACTCAAGCGAAATGAGTGGTCGGTCATGTGTGGCCGGGTTGCAAGATGTTCTTGTTGAACCCAGTGTATTCCTCTCTAGAGGTACACGAGCGAAAGGTGATTCCATACCTTGTCATAGTTGGAAACCCATTACCCAATACGTGCTTGCGGTTTTGATTGTATACTATATATGTAGAACGTGAGATGAAAGCGTTTCTGCTAGATGATTATATATATACTGTGGTTGATAGACATTATTATAATATCAAAAGGTTTTTGATATAAAGATATTTTGGATTCTCATAAGGGAAAAACCCGTTCCGTTATGCGGCGTGGTCTTATGAGATATCATTTGCTTGTTCAACTGTTTTTAACTGTTTTACTCATACCAGTCCCATGACTGACCCGGAGTTTACTTTGTTGTTTTCCCTAAACTCTTGGGTGCCTAAATTTGTACGGGCAGTCAAGTAGTCGGGATTTACAGATATACTGGAAGAGCTTGGAGCAGGAGACTTCAGGATCATATAGCTATAGTTATTTCTACTGTGTTGTAAGTGTTGTACTTTGATAATGATATGTATATTCAAGTACTGATTTGTATTTCAAAGTTATGTTATGAATTATATGTTATTCGTTCCGCTGTGAGATTCGTGTTACTCTGATGTTGTGTTCTTCTTCTTCTTCTATTCTAAGTTTCTATCTTATCTTTCCTCACCCTCTAATTTCTTTCATTAATTACCAGGATTTTTCGACGGTTTGGTTATCGACATCGTGCTTACGTCGATAACCAAAGTCGCTCGAAATCCGGGTCGTTACACAATACTTAAATTAAACAACTGCATGGATCTTTTTCTTTTAATTTTTCTTTTAAAAATTAATTATACTTTAATTTGAGAATCTTAATGTCGCAGAATTACGGGGTGTTACATTCTCCCCCACTTAAAAGGATTTCGTCCCCGAAATCTTCAAGTTAGGAAGAATGTGTCCTACCATCCAATCACCCATCTACTCAACCATTCAATCACAGGCATTCATTGTCCTTAAAAGATTTCTAATGCTTTCATGTTCATATGCATAGTGTGTGTATATGTCTCTATCTAATGCAAAATCAGGCGGTCTACTGATTCAGTTGACCTCCTTAATGCAAATCATGTTAGTGTCATGCGTCCAATCATGCATGCAAACATCCCTAGTCATGTAAATACTACATGCGTGCACAACCATTCATCCATATGCAACGTCCATATGATATCATATCAAGTTCAACTTATAAACAAATGCATATATGTAAATGCAATATGAGAGCATCCGAACTTGATCTAGTGCCTAATACGTATGCATATGCATCCACAAGCAACCATTTGCAACCACTTGCAACCATTCAACCATAACATGTTTCAAATACATGTTTACATCCATTGGCTTCTACCTAAGGATCGCAGATACGACCTAGCGGATATACTTTGGAAAGAGAGAAACAACTACGCGTAAAGCTCCTAAACAGAGAAATCAAGGATGCACCCTTAAGGAAAAATGGCATGTTGCTAGTATCTAGCCTTCTTGAGCTTTACTCCACTGTATCTTAACCAATTTAACTTCACGATTGTGAAGTTTCCGACCTCCAATTCCAAAATAAACAGATGTCAATCACGGTACCAAGTATACGTACTAAGATGATTAGAGGTTTCCCTCTTATCCATCATGCCATAACTATAAGAGTCGAAAGGTCACTACATGCTCTTTGGGGTGCCTACCACAACTATTCATCTCTCCCGCAAACCATCCAAACCGAACTCGACATTCCTCAAGTACAAGCCCCAAAGGCCTAAACCAATATCAGACAAGCACCCAAGGAATATCTCCCCGAATTTAGACGATCTACGTGAGATGATATAAGAAAACTCGATAGCTATTCTCAAATCCCTACTAAAAAAATAAACTGGTCGGACCACCAATTGGATTTGAGACTCTAGTGGGATCTTTCTACTATACAAGTACTATGGTGCAGAGACCCAACTATGGAAGTGGATATGAACAAATGAGAAGCGCTAGAACCTAAGGAAATAGCACGAACAGAAAACTAGACTCTTCCAACCGAACTACCTTTCTTCTAGGTGCGCTTCGTGGCGAAAGCATGTACTTGTCCTTCTGAAAATCTTGTCCTTGTTCTTGCCCTTGTCCTTAAGTATATGCCCTATCATACCCTAGTAAAAATACTTCCTCTTGTCTTAGGTTTTATAATTTCTTCCTCCTTCGTGTGCTAAGTCTACATCCATGAATTCCTCATCCTAGGGTTATGCTCCTTAGCCAAACTCCTCATCCCCTTCCGTGTGTAGTCATGTTAACAAATCTCTCGAAAACTGCCTCCATCGTCCGGAAAACCTTATAAGCTTTGAAAGAAAACTGCCCGTAGATGAAACAACTACGGCTATGGATGGAAGCTGGGCACTACTTTGCCCTTCGATGAGGTTACCTCCCAGAAAGCCAGGAGCCCCAGAGACTCAAGAAAGAAGGAGACAAGAATTTAAACAGAGGAAGAGAAGATAGTGCGTATGGCTTTGGGGAATATGCCTTTAAAACAAATCTCTTCTTTTGAAAATACTTCTTTTAAAACCGTTTGAAAATAATTTTTCAAATCCTTTATCTGATCTGGTAACCTTCAGCTCTGATACCACGTGTAACACCCCACATCCGTTAGTGTCACTCACAAAGGGAATGCACTAAGTTCTGTGGAGCATTATGGGTAAAAGATGCAGATAAATTACAAGACAGACAAACATTAAACAGCGGAAAATAAAACTTTGCTTTATTGACAAAATAATTTGTACAAGGTTCCTTTACAATATCAGAGTATCAACTGTCTTTACAAAATAAAGAAGCATAAAATACATTTATATTCCCCAATGTAACAAAAGCCAGCCATAGCAATCCAAAGCCGATGCATCCAAGATTCTTCAAGCTTGGAAAGAGAAATCATCCCAAAACAAATCTGAGCTATCCTATTTCCTCCTTAACAACCTGGGCGGGGGAAGAACGGAAGAAAGAAGACGAAAGAAAAACAGAGTCAGACATAAAGCCTGAGTAAGTTCAGTAACTTTTAGCATGTGAACATGGAAAACAAAACGACATGAATTAACTGAATACAAGATTACACCATGACGATAGGGTCAACAAGATGAGACAAGGTAGTCACAAGATATGCTAAGATAAACTGGATACGCTCTAATACTTTCGCTGCTTCGCTATTTACTTGTTATACTGGTTTCTATATCTCTGCACCGCCTAACTAGTGTTTCAACTAGTAACGATAACGTGATCCCAATCCCTGTATTTTCCATCGCCTTCAGGCATCCATTTATTAGTTGTTACCTAGATCTAATCTAGGGTTTTCTATCCACTACTTTCTAGATTTAACTATAGTTTTACGCTATCTGCTGAACGCTTTTCGAGTTCAGGGTTTATGCCACCTAGTCCAACTAGGGATTACGCTACCTGTCGAACAATGCCCCCAAGTCTAGGACACACTACCTAGAGTGGTAAATGTTCCTAGGCTTCCCCACATATGTATCGCGAATCGTTATCGCTTGTCTAGATGCACATGTCCTGTAATGTGCGATCCGAGTCCTGTGACAGGGCAAATCAAGGAATACAGAACTCGGTCGGGAGCTTTCAGATATCTGCCGATGCAGATGCTAAGGTCTGTTTTTACTACAGTGGCTATGGTCCCACTTGACCCCTCCTTCAGCTAATGAAAGGCACACCTTGTAAAATGAGAACTATACGCCGGCCCCCGGTGCCCCACTATCCTATGGCCATCCGCAACCATAACTAGATAGCAAGTATATGGTCTTTTGGAGTTCTCCGCCTTTCCGCTTCACGTATCTCGATTGACTCAAGATGGATGGTAGACGACGAGTTGCTATCACAGGGCTACCGTCTTCTCGCCGAATCACGCTGGTCCATCCTAGTCTTTAGGTTGCCACATATATATATTGCAACCAAGGCATACCCTCGGTTCTTCTAATGCAGACCTTAACCTCTGTGAGCCCAGGATGATCATCTGCAGCCTCACAGGGGGATACCAAGAGTACCCTCACGTCCCCTCGAAGCCTCGGGCTTCGTAACCCAATTCGTTGGAGCCTTCTTAAAACCATATGGATGTCCGCTCCTTCGTGTTATACTAAGAATTACTACTTAGTTCTACTAACTAAGGTTTACCACTTAGTTTCCAAATTCCTTGTTTTCTTAACTAAGTTTTACTACTTAGTCCCTTTTTCAACTGAGGTTTACTATTTAGTTTTCTTTCTCGCCAGGTTGGGTTGGTTAAGTGTCTTTAGTCGATTGAAGCTATCTTAACCCTCTTCCCTTATCCTATTACACTGGTTAAGTGTTATCCCTTTATGCTTTTTACTTAACCCTATTCATTTATCATATTCTGATGGTTAAGCATTCAAGTTTACTTAACCCTATGGTCTAGTCCAGCTAACATATTAATTTGGCTAAGTGTATTACTTAACCCCAACCTCTAGTCTAATTAACATGTTAAATTGGCTAAGTGTATTAACTTTACTTAACCCCACCTTCTAGTCTAGTCAACATGTTAATTTGGCTAAGTATTCCCATGGACTTAACCCTCCCATTCTAGATTTAACTGTGCTAAGTTGGTTAAGTGTTCCTTAACCTTCCCATTCTAGCTTTAATTAATAAATTAAAGCCGCAACCTCTCACATTAGACAGATATTGCTGCGGTTACTGGATGTGCCGGTCGGTTCCGGGCAGGTTTACACCGCAACTCAGTCTAACCTCGGGTTAGGCATATTCATGTTTTCTAAGTTCAAAGGGTTTTTGATTAATTTCCAAATCTGGTCTTGAAAACAACCATCCCGTCCTTCGGATCAGTTAGGGATAGCCAGGGAGGGCAGGAAACTTGTATTTTCCAAACCCAAGCCTAGACACTATCCTCTCTGTCACCCTAGAACCTTCTGGTCTATGTGTTATAAAAAGGGGTGTTATCAAAATACTTTTCTTTTGCTTATAAATTGTTAACAATTTATTTCAAAAGCCCATTTCGCCTTTTTAGACAAATTTGGCCTATATTTATTTGTCAAGCCTACTAGTATACTTATATTCTAGGCCCAAGTCCTAACCCAACATGCAGTTTAGGCCATTTCCTATTTCATTGCCGAAACTAGATTAAATATCCTAGTTTATAATTTATGGCCAAAATTTAACCAAGTTACATATTTTGTGGTAAATGAACAATTTAACATTTATGACGAATTCTATAAGTAAATTACTCCTAATTTACTGATTTCATTACTACTCTTTTAATGTACATTGTCATATTTATTATTATGGCCCATTCTCTCTTATTTATCATATTTATACTTTTTGGTATGTAAATTATACCAAGTTTAGTGTCGCTAACCATAATTTATTCTAAACATGACAATTGCTCACAATTATGAATAAATTCAAAATTGTGCTAATATACTTATTCCAAATCAACCTTAATTAACCCAATCTTGGTTTAACATCCTAATTCACAATTTATGGCAAAACTAGAATTATTTTTCTAGTTTACATTTTATGCCTAAAATTTAGCTTACTTACTAACGCTAAATTAAATATGTCAAAATCACATATTCCCTAATCCATGTCAAATTTCCCCGTTTTCATTTTAATATGCATGTCATAATACATATTCCAAATTATGCCAATTTCCCAGTTTACAATTACGTTCATATTCATTTCCATGTTTTTCCCCAAATCGCATTCCCACCGTTCGAATAATCGTGATTCAACCTAGATTATAAATAAATCTAGATTCGTAGATAAAAAGGGAATGAATCAAAATGACAAGAAGGAATAATTGGCATAAAAAGATTTGGATAACAAGGTAGGTTCAAGAATATGGGTAGACCTAACTAAATAGGTAAATTCCCACTGTCTTAAAACCAAAGAATGGGCAAAATAGGTTCAAGAACGTGGGTAGACCTAACTTAATAGGTAAATTCCCACTGTCTTAAAACCAAAGAAAAAACCAAGGAACAGGTAGAATAAATAATTGGGTTTAGACCCAATTTCACAATCACCAAACTAAAGCAATATTTTCCTAATCATGAATCATGGGTGTCAAAATCACAATTGTCCTCATTATGTCATAAGCAATAGTTTATGTCCAATTCAAAGGCTTATGTTCTTAGTCATAAGTAATGTCCATGGTCATAGGCAATATAGGCGATGTTCATAGTCCAAAAGGGAAAATAATTCCCATAGTCCTAAGTCATTGTCATAGGCAATGTTTATATGTCCCAAAATCAAAGGCTTATGTCATAGTCCAAAGGCATATGCTTTCAAAGGCCACAGTTCTATAGTCATAGTCACGGTTACAGTCTTATTTGTCCTCGAATCATAACAGTTCTTAATTCAGTCCAAGAGTATAAACACAGATTCGAAGAGAGAGAGAGAGAGAGAGAGAGAGATTTGGCATATTCCTTTATTCCTTTAATTTCATGTCACAAATAAAACAAAATATTCAGATCTAGAAATAACCAACTTACAGAAAATAGATCTAGAAAAGAAGGAAAGCGTGGCTATGATTCGTGCGTCGTTGCTTGAAACTTGTTTGAGCTAGCCTTTGAATTCTTCACTTGAAACTTTGATTTGAACCCCTCCTTAAAAGTCTTTTAGCAGCATCTCCTCGTCTTGAATCATATTTTATTTTATTTATTTAAGAAAATTTAGAAGAGGGGAAGAAGCCATGAATCTTAGCAGCATAAGGATAGAAGAGAATTGGTGCAAAGAGAATGAAGACTAGGGCTGTTTATATAGCTGCTCAAGACCTTATCGTACACGCAGCGCTGAGTCAGCATTGAACCTAGTTAAGAAAATAGTCCAGGTACGTAGATGAATCTAGCCAAACCTTATCATACACGCAGTGCTGAGTCAGCATTGGGTCCCACAAGCTATTTTGGTGTAAAAGTTTGATTTTCAAACTTTTGAATTTCTGGAATTTATTTAACTGTTTTATTCACATGAAATATTCTTATATGTATACAATTCCTCTAACGACCATTTTACGCGTATATATATACGCACAACTTTCATTTTATTTTCAAAATTCAAATGATGTTGCCATATTTCATTGACTGTAGCCTTATCTTGAATTTTATCTTTCGTATACATATATTTTTGCATATATATATATATATTCTCATATGTATATATATATATGTATATATATATATATTCTTTATTTCCTTATATGTACGTTCTTATCCTTTCAAATTTTGAATTTGTATACGTACATATATTTGCATGTTCAGTTGGCCCTATCTAAAACAAAGATAAAAAAATTATGCCGCCGCCGGAGTTCGAACCCCCGACCTCCATGCTACAAATCCAATGCCTTAACCAACTGAGCTACAGTGGCTTTTGCTAATATGTCTTAGAACAATAATAATTATTGTTCTCTCCTTACTTCTCTTTTTCATGTTAGTTACAATACTTAAATTAAACAACTGCATGGATCTTTTTCTTTTAATTTTTCTTTTAAAAATTAATTATACTTTAATTTGAGAATCTTAATGTCGCAGAATTACGGGGTGTTACACTACCGCTGTTAGAATTCCTTCCTCTTCCTCCACCTGCACCCTTCAGACATGAAGACCCGAAATCAACTCCACCACCTCCAAATCAATGAAATTCAAAACACCCTAAAAAATTAACGCTCTATTTGTAAACCGCTGTACCCACTGCCATACACCACCTTGTCCGGCAAGAGCACACCCATTTGAAAGACCTCCTATTCTCCTCTAATTCCCTTTAAACACCAACACCCAGTTCTTTCTCCATCTCCCTGAAATCACTAAAATCCAAAATCAGCCCTTTTCTGGTCATTTCCAATTTTTTGCCGCCACGAGCCATCACGCCTCCCCAAACTCAACTACCATGTCACTCTCATCTCTTTCTACAACATCTTAGTTGGAAGTTTTCTCAAATCTATAATGGTTTATGAGTTTTAATGGATTGAAGAAGAAGGATGGCTTTGGTTTTATATAGGAAATAAGTTGCCAAAAATATTGACTATATGAACGTGAATCCTGTTGTTTTCAGATGTGATAAGATTGGGTCACCCAGGGATATTTTTGCTGAGGTGACTAAGGATTTTTTTGAAAAGACTAAAGATTTTTTTTAGCGTATAACGTTCGACAATTATAATTCGTACGATCCCGTCCAAATTACGATTGTGACGAAATTGGAAATCATACAATAATTTAATATTTTGAACACGATGGAACTGATTTCATCGAATTCCAACATCGTTTGTATAAATACAAGGGTGCGTTTTTTAGAGGTCCCTATTAGGTTTCAAAGTATAAAAAAAACCCGGTCATAAACTTATTGTAAATTTAGTCCCTATTTTTCGAAAATTCATAAAAAAAATATAAAAAAATTATAAAAAAATCACGATAATTCGTATTTAAATTAAACATGTACTCGCCCAAAAATTCAGATCATAATAAAATCAAAACATGCATCAAAATCAAAAAAATACAGAAAACAACGAAAAATGCAGTAATTTGCATCAAATCATGCACACATTTGGAATACTTGCATTCATCTGTGCAAGTATTTCTCTGTTATATTTTTACATGCAATACTTGCATACATGTGTGCAAGTATTTAAAATAGTTGCATACATGTATGCAAGTTTCTGCACACATTTTATTTTCACATATAAATACTTGCATACATGTGTGCAAGTATTTCAAATAGTTGCACACATGTATGCAAGTTTCTGCATACATTTTCAACTAAAACAGCTTGAGAAATACTTGCATACATGTATGCAACTATTGGCAAAAGTTGCATACATGTATGCAACTATTTGCAAGTTTTAAATTCACAATACATCCCTGTAATTAATGTTTTCTCTGTAAACCCGCCCCCTATTTTAGCTGCCGCCTGGAATCTTCCGCCTGCCACTTTCCATACCTCCGCCTCTTTCGTTTTCTGTCCAAATTTTCAGGCGCAATCACTTAAAAAAAAAAATTCTAAAATCTATAAATATTCTCGAAAGTCCACAGAAATTTAAAAAAAAAAAGTTGCATAAATGTATGCAACTTTTACGAATAGTTGCATACATTTATGCAACTATTCGAATACACATGCATATATTTATGCACGCCTGTTTGAAAATTTGCATACATGTATGCAGTTTTTCTATATAACTGCATACATGTGTGCATATATGTCAAAATACATGCAAACGTGAATAAGTTGCACGTAGGTATGCAGCTTTTAAATAAATGCATCAGCAGATGCATGTTTTAACAATATGTGCATACATGTATGCATTTATACTGCAGTTTTGACGCAGATTTGAAATAAATGCATACAAGTATGCAACTAATCGATTTATATGCATGTTTTGATGCAATTTACTGCATTTCGTTGATTTTCTGTATTTCATGATTTCGACGTTGTTTTTAATGTTTTTTTGATCTGATTTTTTTCACGATTAATTGTTTTAATTAAATACGAATTTACATGGTTTTTTAATATATTTTTTTATATGTTTTTGAAAAATAGGGACCTAATTTACAATAAGTTTATGACCGGATGTGAGCTTAATTAAGTTTCGTTTTAGGGATGTGTGCCTGATATTCACTAAATACAATTTTAATTTTTAAACTGTTAAACAGTACGTGTTTATATTGCGCACGGTCACAAATAATCCCAATTGATGTAAAATCGGTAATCTTACAATAATTAACCATTACAAATTTTATAAAATTATTTTCGATCAAATCTGAGGTTGTTTGAAAATTGGCTATTTTTTTAAGTTCCATATTAAATAAAAAAATATACATTGATTTCACAATAAACAAATTTGTTGTTAATAAATTATTATTATATATTCAAAGAAAATTTATATAGCTTCAACTATCATTGCTCGATTTTAACTTCAAGGTTATATTGATATTTAATTTATTAAAAATCCCTTTATTTTATTTAAATAAATCATTATGGTTTATAAACAATTCCATAACGACATTCTAAAATTTTGATTTTGACATAAATTAAAATCTATGAGATGAAATTTCGATTTTTCTCTTCCATTAGAAATTTATAATCCAATAGATCTGGACGATTCGTGTTTCAAAGAATTTTGACTTATATCGAATTTTGTATATTCAATTGAAGTTCAAAACGTAAAACCACGAGCTACTGCGATGATGTGGAGTCATTTTTAATTAAATTATACATTCATAATTCGTTTGATAAACGAATTACTTATAATAATTCAACTTTAAACTTAAATAAATCCATTTATATTGTCCAATTCACACTGTATTGCAAATCCAACGTATTTTGGCTAATTTAAAATTAAATTTATGATTATATATTCAATTTGAATTATTATTTAATTTGAATTAATATTCAAAATCATTAAATTCAGTTATTTAAATTTCAAATCAACATTTAAAACCATTTTAAATGTTCGAATTTAACGTCAAAAAATAGACTGTTAAATTCCTCCCCCTTAAAAGAATATCGTCCCCAAAATTACTAAGGTAGGAAAAATGTTACAAACCCATTAACTTTTCAAAAATCCACTTAATGAAAATCTTCTATTCCATTTTATGAACTTTTAGTTTCAATTAGTTTTAATAAAAAAAACCAATTCTTTTATGTTAACAAAATTTCTAAAAATTTGTAAAAATAATTTCTAACACCTTAAATTTTCGAAAAATTTCGGTAGTGTCTCCTTTATATGGAGGGACTTCCGCAATATCACAAGAGAGATAAAAATATATACATCGACCCACATGATCGGATTAAACCAAACTCATATACTGAATTTTATATTTTTCCATAGGCGTACCTTATATGAGCATTACTAAGCGATACGCAATAAGTTATAAGTGAGCATGCTCTATTATTATGCAGCTACAACCAAACTAGATCCAATTAGCTTCAAAATTCAATCAAATAGGTTCAAAGTTGAATTAATTCCCTACACATGTTCTTAACTCAAATGAAATTCATTAGTTACATAATCATGCACTATAGTTTCACAAATTCAAATTATCCACTTCATTCTGGTTTACATACTATTCAATTCACATGAAATTTATTTATAACTAAATTCTTAGAAATCCATTTTGGATACATAAATTGATTCCGTATATATATATTCCATTTCAATAAGTTTAATCGAGTTTATTCATCTTTAGATCTATACTCCCGTAATCTTTTTCAACCATCCAATTCAACTAATTCCCAAACATTCCATTGGGATTCATTTAAGCTTAAATAAGTTAAATTAAATATTCAAAATTTTCATTTACATATTCTATATTAGAAAACTTTTTTGGTTAGATCATTTCAATTTCATAATCCAATTTTAGTTCCATTCAAATCAACATGGGTGTATTTGGTCGATTACCAATATTATAATAATTTGAGAAAATTAATACATTTACCTTCTTTACAAAATTAACTGGAAAAAATAATATAAAACTAGTTTTATATTCAATTACAAATAAGCGCTCCCATATATACACACACAAAAAAACACTTAAATTCAATCTAGGGTATTACTAACCCCATCTCTATTGAGTTATGCCATGGATACAAGGTTAACATTAAACCTTATGCTTTGATACCACTTTAACGACCCTGGGAATTCGACGCTGGAATTTCGACAATAATACATAATTCTATATTCTGTAACAACCCTGATTTTCAGAACCAGTTTAAAATATTTATTTTAGCAATTTTAATGGATTTTGAATATTTACAATGGTTTATTTAAATAATGATGACAAGAAAAATTATTTTAAACGAAGTTAGAACATATAAATTTATTTTATTAATAAATACATTTTGGAATGGCATGGTAGTTTGAAAATTCAATTTTAAATTTCAATTGAATGTACACAATTCAATACGAATCGGATTTCAGTAAAATCAGAAACGTTAGAATTTATTTACTTATATCTTTCTAATGAATGTGAAAAATTCAGAGTTCCTAATATAAATTGAAGGTTATGCTCAAATTAAAATTTAGAATAGTCGCTCTGAAATATATATATACCTATATATATATATATATATATATATTCTAATATTATATACACCATAAAAGGTCACATTTTGCATACGGATGAATTTGGACTCGAAACCACTTCCATTAAGTTCAAAATATCGTTTGTGACTCCAAAAAGTATAAACTTCGATATATTCCGAAATCCGGAATTATGGAAATTGGCTGGGGTTTTCGGTTAGCAATGCATAGCCCTTAAAAAGTAAAATTTTGCATATGAGCTCAGAATTCGACGAGATAATTTTTTTGGATTCATAATGACAAATCATTGTAGAGTTCGAAAATTCACATCGAACAGAGCTAGTATGTGGCAGTGCGAAGCAAAACCATTTGTTTAAAAATTAGCAGTCATTTTACGAAGGAACATTATTGTGACGATCTCGGAATTCGACTCTATTTTTTTTTTGGATTCGTATTGTCTAATAATAGTTAAATCCAAAAAGGCATAATTTTTAGAGTTAGCGTGTGTGCGCGCAAGAAGAAAAGGTACGCTAAAATCTCATTTTTGAACAATATTTGAGCATCTTTGAGAATTTAATCGAATGGTCAAACGAACATGGAATTCAACGAAACTTGTTTCGTTGGACTCGTCTTCACGTCTACTATCTCAGGTCCAAAATCCGTGGCAAACAAAGATCACTAGCAGTTGGGCGATTGGATGGAAAAAGAGATAAATGACCACTTTCTCTCTTTCTTCCTTCATTCTCCTCCTCCCTCCTTTCTTTCTCAAATTCCCATTAACGGGCTTCAACCCCAAAACTGCCACTGCCCCCTCCCTCAGCCACCGCCGCCCCCTCCACCAGCTCTGACCGCCTTGCCACCACCTCCTCCTCTCCCTCTCTCCTCTTTCTCTCTTCCAATTTCAAATCCCTAAACCCCAAATCACCACCAACCACCTCCTCCGGCCCCACCGCTACACCACCACTGCCACCCACTACCTCCCCCACCCCAATCAGGTCCGCCGCCACCTCTGGCCATCCTCCTTTTGGTCATGGGCTTCCAGGTCACCAAAAACCATATTTTCACAAAAATCCAGCATTTGCATTTAACCCCCTGTCACTATTTCTTCAATAACTTCCGAACCAGTGCATTTCTAGCTTAAACTCCTCGGTGCCAAATTTGAAGAGCACAATTATCTCTTTGATTTGGATATACGGAAGTTGTATTTTGGAGTTCGGAGCCGTCCGGAAAACGCGTCTAAAGATCGCTGACCTTCTGCTGTTTTTCTTGATTTCCGATGAGTTAGAGCATTTTTGGAAGAAAGTCCACTAGGAAAAAGTTGTCTGGAATGGCGTGTTTGTGCTAGAAAAGAGGTTTGGTGAAGATTGGAGTTCATTTGCAGAAGTTAGAGTTGAAGCGGTGAATACGGACGATGAAGGCAACAAACGACGACAGAAAAGAATGGCGGAGTAGATCCCTAGGTGAGAACACCTTCTCACTCAGTTTATTTTACAGTTAAATATATACTAGGTTGCAAGCGGGGCATAGGAGCCCCCGACACTATTTATTGTACTAACTATGTTGTTTGTTTTGGATTGTATTTTGGAAATTAGGATTGTGATTGTAAAATTGATTGTGGATTGATTGTGATTGATGTGTATGGAGGAAGCCAGTATCAGGAGAGGGGTAATGCTAGACATTACTCCGGTTCTAATATCGCGCCGTTATAATGCCGAAGTTTTCTAAAATAAATATTTATTCATTAAAAATATAATTTTTAATGTGTATATGAACTGTATAAAATATTCATATGTTGAATAAAATATCTGAATAGTAAAAATATTATTTTTATTGAATGTATGGTCTATTAAAAATATTCAAGTTGTTGAAATATATAATTTATCGTTAAAAATATAATTTTTAATGTATATATGAACGGCATAAAATTCTCCTGAAATGAAAATAAATATTCATCTACAAATCGGACGATTTGTTTATGTACACCTATTTAACTGATATTGATTGGGACGATAAATTTTACACATTGCCCAACTGCACAAATAATATTCAGTATTTTTTGGTTGAAATCCCACATGGGTATTGGGATGATATTTGGCATACATTAATCCCAATTGTTTAGTTGTATGTCAATCAATTGGTTGAAAAACTGCTGTAAGCATTAATTATTTATATTTAATGCTTATGCAGTTGTGTAATGCACACTGGATGATGGTTGATTGTGTATCACTATTGTTGTGTACATGTAATTTATGAAATCCGTATAAATAACATTATATGGTGATTGATTGGGTCTGATTCCAATTCAAAAAGATTGAATATTTAAAATAACGAATATTTAAAAATAATATTCATTAAAGGATTAAAATGTGAATTTGATGTCCGATTTTGGATGGACACGGAAATATTAAAGTATGTGATGCCGTGTTGATTAAATTTGCGCCATTTTAACATGAACGCTATTTATATCGATTTTATTCATTTTCATAATGAATATCGAAAAGGAAATTATTTCAAAATATGATATTTTGAAAATATTATAATTTAAATATTATAATGATAATGCGTATTCAATTTTGATTTAAAATTGAAATGAAAGTGAGAATCATTTTTAAAATGAATTTATAAAATAATTTGGAGTGAAATATATATTATATATATAAAATAATGGCCTGAATAGAATGAACCGCGCAGCGATCGTTCGCGAATTTTGACCATTGACTTTGAATTGACATTACGGGAGATCCGACCATCGGATTCTCCTAAAATTGGAACCATTCGGTTCGTATCAAAAAGAGATTTTCAAAGAATATAAAAGATTTGAAATCTAACGGTTGGATTGGGAATTACGCCCAAATCAAATTTGGGAAAGGTTGATGTAAGTGCAGTTCGATGACCGTTTATGGAAATCAACTAAAAGGGCCTTAATAAAATATTATAAATATTAATAATTTGTGTAAAATCATAATAAATGATTTGGAAAGAATTATGATGAAAAATTCCACCTTTGTAAAGATAAAATATATTTTTATCAAAATGAACTAGTCATTTACTAGAAAAAAAAATCCAATAATTTTTAAATAAATAAATTGGATTTGTAAAGGGTTTTAATATAACCAAAAATTTCCAATCTATAAATTGGAATGGATTTGAATATAAATCTTCTTCAGGATATTTCGATATTAGATTCCGTGACTATACAGATATTGTGGAGGAATTTGGAAGATAGATATATATATATATCGTTATTCCCCATACGATATGTGTTGGTTACAGAATTCGATATTGAATATAAGCCA
The DNA here is from genome assembly GCA_030737875.1 of Allium sativum. Taxonomy (NCBI): domain Eukaryota; kingdom Viridiplantae; phylum Streptophyta; class Magnoliopsida; order Asparagales; family Amaryllidaceae; genus Allium; species Allium sativum. Next base: position 484,136,320 of record CM060924.1, read on the forward strand.
ATATAATTTCTATTTAATGCCTTATATTTAATATCAAATTGGATTTTGGGTTTGTCGTGAGTGGTGTCTTAAATAACACTATTCTTAAACCCCACATAAAAAGAATAAATCTTTTAATTAAGATTATTAGTGTTTCCAGTTTTATTTTGTAATTAGAATAAAATGGAATGTGAATTTGGTTTATTGTGAACTGTGTTTTTAACGACATTTGTTCTTTAACCTGATTAACAGTGAAATGTAGGTTGGAATTTACAAATCTTTTAATTAAGATTAATGGAAATTTTCCAAAGTAAAGTTTTCCAATTTAATATATTAAATTGGAATTGAATGGAATTCGATTCGGTAATAATTGAAGTGAGCTTCTATGGAGGAAGACTGTTAATATATATGGAATTTAAAAGGCTTTGTCATTATTCCATTTATATTATTAGTCGGATACAGAAATTGATATTGATTACATATTGATTTGTTTTCCCGTGAAGATTCCATAATTAATGGAATGTGATTTTGGGTTTATCGTGAACTGTGTTTTAAATGACATTGTTTATTTACCCTAGTTAAAGACAAGATTTCATGTCTAACATTGTATTTCGAATTGTATTGTTGTTCTTTGCTAAATATGTATCTGCTTGGTGGTGGATAATTTATTCTCTTGCTTAACACCCTTCTCTGAGACGTACGAGCCTAGAGGTTATAAATTGGCAGAAATTAGTGGTAGGGTGTAGATTGCCGATGTGGCATGTTTGTGTTTCCGAAGTTAAAAAATCATTAAATAATGATTGTTGGAAGATTAAAACTAAGTGAAATTTTAGTGAATCTTTAATTAGATTGAAATGTGAATGTGATAATGTAAATTATCAAACTTATGAAATGATCGAGAATGAAGTACCACAAGTTTTACTCCAGGCGATAGTTAAATCTTTAACTAGATTTAAACGTGAAATGGTAATTAAATTTACCGATGACACCGTGATGTTAGATATGGGGTATTACAAGTTTTTCTCCATGGGATGAATAGGTTGGGATTGGGAAATTAAACAAATGATTATTTCGGTAAGGCTCGATAATCCCGACTAGTTGATAAACCTTAATTTGGTTTAGAATTGATATCCAAAGGAAAATTACAGTATAAATTTAAAAGAATTTATACTTGATAAAATAAATGGGAACCTTTCCCTAATGATGTGAATATTTGATTAAAAGAATATTCAAAATTTGAATGAGGTGTATGTTGTGTTTTATAGCGCTTGATTATAAGATACGCGAGTTATTCGGGAAGTCCGGGTTTATACCCATTCTGAATAACCGATTCGACGATAAGTCAACGATGAAGACGGTGGTTGAAGACCCGAGTTCTTCACATCGTTTGGATTATTACTGATGTCTTGATTGGGCTGTGCACCCGAGACAAGGTAATAAGTGGTGATCGTCCAAACGTACTTGGAGATCGACGGAATATGTGAGGACCTCTCTCCTGTATTGGACATATGGGATAAGGAATAAGGTGCCTCCAGTTTCGTTCAGACCCAGAACGAACTAGTAAAGGGATGTGTGTCTGATATTGGATTTTATTCTATGTTGATTGATCTCTATTAAATATATATCTGTTTGGTGGCGGAGAATTTATTCTCCTGCTTAACATCCTTCTCTGGGACGTACGAGCTTAAATGTTATATATTGATAGACATCAGTCGCATGGCATGAATTGTCAGTGTGACATGCTGAGATGCAAATGATCAAGGTTTTTGTTGAAAAGCAGAGTTTTGTGGTTGATGATCAAAGCAAGACTTTAAATTGCATAGCTTTTTGTGTATCGTTAATTCGCGAGCCTCACACCTCAGTATGATTCAAAAACGGGATAAGGGACAGCAGGGAGTGCATGACCTTTCTTTCTAGCTATAGGTGGTGTCATGGTATGGAGCCCAGACATTTATTTATTTTTACCTATGTGGATGATGGATAGCGAGGCGCCTCAGATATATCGGTCACTACGGGGCCGATGGATAGGTCCGATAGGACCGGGAAACATGTGTTTAGGAATCACCAATCCACTAACGTAGGTGTGAACCTACCCTGCAAGATCCAAGGGTTCACTACGGAGGATCCTGAGGCATTTGCTAGAGTGTCTCGAAGTCGACGAGGAGTACATCCCTTGTCTTGACTCGTGATGGAATCCAATTTCCAATATGACATTTTGGTTTTGATTATAAACCTATATATGGTGACATAGTAGGATGGGGTACTATACCGTCTATGATTGATACATTATGATTGAAATTGTGTTTGAAAACATATGTGCACTAGTGATAATATCAAATGATTTTGTTTTATACGTATTAAGCATATTTTGGACATTATAAGGTAAAACTCTATCCTTCAGCTTGCGTTGCATTGTATGATGGGACCTGAGTCTTATAATAGCTTCATTTTTTCCAAAAATAATTACGCTGTTTGTTTTGAGCACTGGTATTCTTGGGAGAAAACTCGTTCCGTGTTATTGGGCGTGGTACCTTGATTTACTTTATTTTTAAAGTAAAGTTTTAAATAACTGTTTTAGTTCTTACACCAGTCCCATAGCTGACTTAGAGTCTATTATTTTAACCTAAACTCTGGGTGCCCATATTTTCCACACGGGCAGCTAGTAGTTTTGCAGATATTATTTTCCTAGGATCTTGGATTTGCAGCTGGAGCTATACTCGGAAACCTTTGTATCCGTGTATTTCTTTTAGTTGTGTTATGTATTATTTTTCCACTGCATTGTAATTTAAATCCCTGACATTTTTCTGCTGTATATTATTTATTCATACTCTGTTATATTCTTGTACTCTGATGTAATTTTTGTAACATCAATGAATTGTTCTTTTGTTTGTGTTCTGATTTGTCGTGTTCTCAACTCAATTCGGGCTTTCCCTTACGGGTGAGTTTGGGTCATTTCAGTTTAGTATCAGAGCTTTGGTTTACAGAGCTTGAGAAGAAGACACATTAGGACCAAATGAAAGAATTCATTAGAGATTGGATTAGTAATATCCAATAAGAATGACTCGTTAGAGAAGGGATCAGTAGTATCCTAGAATAAGTTCGAAGAGTGTTATTTATTAAAAATGAATTTATTTTGATATTCATATTTTATTATATGTATTTGAGTATTTTATTTTATATTGAATTTGAACAATCAAGTATATAAAGATTTTGCATATACGTCTCGCGAACGTACATGCGAAGTCTCAATTATACTGGATAGATATAGAATCACACTCTAGTTGCACGGGCATAATTCTTGTGATGTCGCGACATCATCAACATTTATTTTCGAGTTTCAAAAGCGGGATATCTATATATTTCCAATTGACTGGTGTGAGAACCAAAACTAAGATAGGATTTATTGTTGTGATTTGGCACTAAAAATTGGATTTTTGAGTATATATATTAAAGATATATGATTAAAAAGTTAACCAACTAATTGATTGCTGGTTGTGATGTTTGATTATTAGTATAACTAATAAAAATATTGGAATGATAATTAATTTAACCAATATGTGAATGAATGGTAAATTTAGCCAAATTGAATCAAATATTGAACTGAATTGAAAATTGTTTGAAATTGCATACATGTACATATATATGTGTGAACAGGTCATAGCAAGGACGCTAAGAAGAGGAATAAAATTGTATGCCCGACAAATAGGTACATGTTTACTATTTTATTGGGTTTTGATGATTTTATGAGCCACTTGGCTTTTCCTTTTTCTTTTTGGATGATGAGGCCTTGTGAGGCAAGTTGCGGTTTTAAAGATCTCCCAGTACAAAGGAGGTTATGGCGAAATTTTTCGAAAATTTAGGGTGTTAATAAAAATTTTGAGAAATTAGAAAATTATTAGGAACTGAAAAGTTGAAGAATGAAGGCCAGAATGAAAGTTGAGTTGGTTCGTTAAACAACTTTCAGCTCCGTTCCTTTTTGAAGATGAAAAGATTTTAAGTGGGGGAGATTGTAACAACCTGGATTTTCCGAACCAATTTAAAATATTTATTTTAGCAATTTTAATGGATTTTGAATATTTAAAATGGTTTATTTTAAATAATGACGACTAAAAATTTATTTTAAATGAAATCAGAACGTATAAATTTATTTTAATTATAAATAGAGTTTGAAATGGTGCGGTAGTTTAAATTTCAATTGAATATACAAAATTCAATACGAATCGGATTTCAGTAAAACCAGAAACATTATAATCTTTTTAATTATATCTTTCTAAGAAATGTAAAAAATTCAAATTTCTTAATACAAAATGAAGGTTATGTTCAAATTAAAATTTAGAATAGTCGTTATGATATATATATATATATATATATATATTCTAATATTATATATAGCCTAAATGGTCACATTTTGCATACGGAAGAATTTGGACTCGAAACCACTTCCATTGAGTCCAAAATGCCGTTTTCGACTCCGAAAAGTATAAACTTCGATATATTCCAAAATCCGGAATTGTGGTAATTGGTTGGGGTCTTCGGTTAGCAATGCATAGCCTAAAAAAATTAAAATTTTGCATATGAGCTCAAAATTTGATGAAACGATTTATTTTGGATTCATAATGAAAAATCATTGTAGAGTTCCAAAATGTGAGTCGAACGGAGTTAGTTTGTGGCCATGCAAAGCAAAACCATTTGTTCAAAAGCTGGCAGTCATTTTACAAAGGAACATTATTGTGACGATCTCGGAATTCGATTCCGTTATTTTATGGATTCGTATTGTCTAATCATGGTTAAATCCAAAAGAGCATGATTTTTGGAGTTAGCGTGTGGGCATGCAAAAAGAAAAGGTATGCTAAAATTGCATTTTAAACAATATTTGAGCATCTTTTAGAATTTAATCAGATGGTCAAACGAACTCTGTAACACCCCGTATTTTTTGTGAACATAAAAATAACAAATCAAGATATAATTAATTTTTAGAAAAAGAATTAGGTGAAACGGGTTGCGCCATTGCGTTCGTCTCGGAATTCTTCTTGAGATAGAGTCTAAGTTTGCGTAAATTGGACTCCGTATGAAAAAGATATCCTTAAATTAAATATTGCAGCAAAACATGGAAAAAGAGGAATGAGAAAAGAAAAATGTTTAGCATTGTTCTAAGGATTATAAGAAAAAGACTTAGTAGCTCGTTTGGCTAGAACATGTGACTTGCATATAAGAGGTACAGAGTTCGATCCCCGCCAATGCCATATTTTTGTTTTAGGGGAATGGCTAAAAAGCGGCTTAGTGTGAACGCGGTTCAAAAAGTGGTTTAGTGTGAAAATAGTTAATCAGGAAGATAGATAAAAAAGAAAATTAAATATATATATATATATATATTGAATATATATAATTGAGAAGATAAATACAGTCAATTTATTTGGAGGGAAAGATTTATGCATAATAGATATGTATGTATGTAGGTAACTTCATTATGCATTGATTTTACATGTTGCAAGGCAAGTAGAAAAAAAAGGGAAATTTAATTATATACTCGATTTCCTTTTTTTAGGTAAACAATCAATTTGCATTATTTGTCAACATTAGAATTTATGAATAGGTGCGTATATATATATATATATATATATGGGCAGTTAATGTAAACATGAATAAATTAATTTGTAGATGAGTGTTAATTTGTCATTGATATTAATTAAAAAGAAAAAAATATTTTATGTAGGCATAATTTGGGAACATGTATCATGGCATGATCGTTCAGTTATAATCTGGAGTAATTGGCATGAATGACAAAGTATGAAATTTAGCATATAAATCTAGTTTTGGGCATAACTTGAGAAATGGGAACATGACTAGTTTTGGGTGAATTTGGTTGGTATGAAACGGTATAATTCGTATACAATTAATTAGGAACATAATTAATGTTATTGTGAATGATTACATATAAAACCATAAATATGTAAATCAGTAAAAGATGAACATTTAGTACAAATAGAAGTTTATTAATACATTTGTTGAGTCATCCCTGACATGTTGCTGAGTCAATAGGATAACTCTATCTAGTCTTGACGGTGGTGATGGCTCCTGTGAGATCCAACGGCCTAAATTAATCATAAATTTTATATAAATACATGTAGACTCAAACCCTAAAATCAAATAAAAATTTAGAACCATGGTCGCCATGCTGTCACCTTGCAACCTAGAGTAGCCGCCATCATTTAGGAGAAAGAAAAGCTAATCAACTCAATTCTATTCAACTCAAATCTAAACAACAATGAATTTGTCTTCTTCAAAGGAAAGCTAAATCAATTTCAGAACTCAGATTTCAGAACGCAAGACCTTCTTTGAGTTGTGAGTTCGATTTCTTTAATTGTAACGACCCAGAAAATCTGAACCAATTTAAATTTTTTAAATTGGCTAAAATAATGGACTTTAAATATTTAAAATAAATATTTTAAATAATGGCTATGAAAACTGAGTTGAATCGACATTTGAAACGAATATAATTGAAGTATAATTATATATAGAATTGAAAATGACGCGGTAGTTCGATAATTCAATTTCAAACTTCAATTGAATATACCGGGTGCAAAACAATCCGGATTTTAGTGAAACCAAAAATAATGGAATCTAATTGAGAATATCTTTCTAACGAATCCGACCAATCGAAATTTGATAGCGGGAATCAAAAGATATGTCCAATTGAAAATTCTGAATAGTCGTTATGGAATTCAGGCCCTTAAAAATGGACATTTTGCAGATGACCTCGGATTTCGACGAAACCACTTTTGTTGGATCCGCGGTGTCAAGTTATTGCTAGATTTCAAATTTCATAATTTTTCGAATCAATATGTGAGCGTGGCAAAAGAAAACGCGTTTGACCAGTTTTCGTTGATTTTAATCGACTGGAAATTGGCCATTTTTCAAACGGTCTCAGAATTCGACGAAACTAGTTTTGTTAGGACCGTATCGTCAATACGAAGCTAGAAAATATTTTTCTAGAATTTTGCTAGTTAGTATGTGACCCCGGTAATTTGAAATGTGCGTTTAAAATTCAATATAGTGATTTAAATGAAAATTCAAAAGGAAACTGATTGTAACGATCAAATCAGCTTGCGATACATATCCCATTGTGTTCGGAATGGGGGTAAAACGCTATGGACGACAGGCGGTGGGCCTCGTTTCGAGGTCGTGTGTAAAAGTCAACCTATTTGCAAAAATAATAATTAAATAATATAAAAAAAAATAATTCTCTCCCTCCCTTTATCTTCATTGGCCCCCCCGTTCGTTATAATTCCAAACAGAAAGAAGAAAAAAAAAACACACAAAACCCTAAAACTGTCGAGCCGCCGCCCCCCCTAACCTCGAACGCCGACGAAGACACCACCACGAAGACCCCGCTCCTCCCTCCATCGCGAGCCCCTGGAAGCCAGCGCCTCCTGCCACCTCGTTCGAACCCCCAGCCGCCGCCTGCTCCTCCTGCCGCCGACGAAGACGAGCATCGCTCCCCCCCTTCGCAGCTACATCGGTAAACATTTTCTATTTTTTTTATTTATTTTCTTTTTTTATTTTATTCTTTAAAAACTGATTTGTTTTTAAAGAAATAAAAACTGATTATATAAAATATTAAAAATCGATTTGTTTAAAAAGAATTGAAAACTGATTTTATAAAAGAATTGAAATACTGATTTTATAAAAGAATTTAAAACTGGAATTTTTAAAAGAATTTAAAACTGGAATTTTTAAAAGTTTAAAACTGAAATTTTTAAAAGATTAAAACTGAAATATTTAGAAAGCATAAAACAGATTTTTATAAAAGAATTTTTAAACTGGTTTTTTTAAAAAAGAAAGTATAAAACAGATTTTTATAAAAGAATTTTTAAAACTGGATTTTTTGTAAAGAAAGTAAAAAACTGATTTGGTTTTTAAAAATTAAAAACTGATTTTATAAAAAGAAATTTAAACTGATTTTATTTTAGATAAGTAAAAACTGATTTGTTTAAAAGTTTAAAACTGATTTTTTTAAAATGATTTTAAAACTGATTTTAAAATGATTTATAAACTAAAAGGAGATTAGAAATTTAAAAGTAAAAATCAGATTTTTATATATTGAAAGTCGAAGTAAAAATCAGATTTTTATATATTGAAAGCCGAAGTAAAAATCATATTTTTATATATTGAATAACGTAGTAAAAAAATTCGATTTTTACATATGCAGAGAATACGGGTGAAAGCGACAAATAGGCGAAGATTTCTCTAAAGGAAGTGTCGTAAAGTTGGATAGCTATTGGTGAGATTTCTGATTTAAAAATTATATATATATGTGTTGAAAATGAAAGTGAATAGCTATATATAAATATCTATATATCTATATATATATATATATACGCCCCTCGTCCACAAACCATGGACGATATTTATTGGTTGAAATTGTTGTGAAATTTGATTGATAGCGAATGATTGTTTGGGATTGTTTGTGATTGATATTGGTTGATTGTGGTTGAAAAATACCATTTGTGGTTGTGAAATATTTGGTTGAAACCACATAGGATTAGTTTGTGGAAATGAAATAAATATATACATGCCGCCTGCGTGCGAACTAGATGCATGATCCCCATTGTCAAAAACCGCAAGGTTTTAAGGTAGAGCGAGGAGCCGTACTAGGGACGGTGCCGGTGTAACTACCCTGCCGTTATGCTGCCGAAATTTTGAATAATATTCGTGTGTTTGAATTATTTTCATTTGCTAAAACTATTGAAAACATTCATGTGTTGAATTGATATTCATTCGTTGTTTAGAAATTCATGTGTTGAATGGTATTCATATTTTGAAATAAATTGTTCGATAATAAAAATCACATTTTTATCTATATATAAAAACTATTGAAAACATTCATGTGTTGAATTGATATTCATTCGTTGTTTAGAAATTCATGTGTTGAATGGTATTCATATTTTGAAATAAATTGTTCGATAATAAAAATCACATTTTTATCTATATATAAAAACTATTGAAAACATTCATGTGTTGAATTGATATTCATTCGTTGTTTAGAAATTCATGTGTTGAATGGTATTCATATTTTGAAATAAATTGTTCGATAATAAAAATCACATTTTTATCTATATATAAAAACTATTGAAAACATTCATGTGTTGAATTGATATTCATTCGTTGTTTAGAAATTCATGTGTTGAATGGTATTCATATTTTGAAATAAATTGTTTGATAATAAAAATCGCCTTTTATCGACTATATGAACTATATAGAAAAATAGTGTTTTGAAATGAATTGTTTTACAATAAAAATCACATTTTTATTGTATGCATAAATCGTGGAAATGTGAAGTGTTAAAAATAGCCACTTGTTCAAACTAAACATATATGAGTTGAAATATTCATTAATTAGCTAATGAAATGATTTGCACCTATGTATGTAACATTAGAATAAATGGTGTCTTTAAACCAAACAGAAATCAAATATGAAGTTGAATAGAAAAGGATAAATGATAAGAACTATATATATATGTATATGCATATTCATTGAACAGGTTATAGCAAAGGGGCTAGAGAAGAGGAATAAAATTTTGTGCCCGACAAATAGGTACACATTTACTGATTTGTTTGGGTGATGATTTTGAGCCTGTTGGCTAGCCGCTTGGCTTTTTCTTTTTCTTTTTGAGATTAGAAGGACCGGGACGCTATTTGCGATTTCCCGACGCTCCCGGTGCAGGGGAGGTTATGGCGAAATTTTTCCAAAATTTAAGGTGTTAGAAAATTTTTTGAAGTGAAAACGATATTGAAATTGTGGAATGAACTATATTTATATAAATATATAAATATAAATAAAATTAAAACGAAACGAAGCCGTGCAGTTCGTATTTTGAAACCGTGATTTCAAACGACTAGTACGGGAAATCCGACCATTGGATTTTCCCGAAATCTCAACCGTCGGGTTCGCCTTGGAATAATCTTTCCAACGGCACCAACCTTGTAAAAATCCAATGGTTGGATTGTCTGGAATGTTTAATTCAAATCTGAAGAAAAACAGCGCCAGAAGCGATTATATTTATATATATATAAATATAATTATATATTAAATCGAATAACGATGCGGCAGTTCGTATTTTGAAATCGAAAATTCAAACGATTGTACCGGGAGATCCGACCGTCGGATTTTCCCGAAACTGGAACCGTTGGATTCGTTTTGAAAAGACCTTTCTAATGATGTAAATTTTGTGAAGATCCAACGGTTAGATTTTCAGATATGTGTAAATCAAATCTGAAGAAAAACAGCGCCACGGCCGCCTTATGGCCCGAAGCGTCGTTTTGAATAAAATGGCTATTTTAAAATAAATAAAAATAGCGATAAATAGTTATAAAATATCATAAGCGATATGGAATGGAAATAAACTGAATTTGCTTGATTTATGTGATATTTGATGGTTGAATGTGTTTGGTGTGAAAATTACATTAAAGAACAAAATTGGTGTTGTCGAATAATTTAACCATTGAAATAAATCGAATTGAAATTCTAAATATACGTGAATTATTTGAAAAAGCCGAGTTAATTCTCATTTCAAATAATTGATCGATGATTAAAAGTCGAAGATGAAGACGGTGGTCGAAGACCGGAGATCTTCACCTCGTTTGGATGGTAACCGAGGTCCTGATTGGGAGGCATCCCGAAATATGGATAATGAGTGGTGATCGTCCAGTTGTACGTGTTGGTCGATGGGTTTGCGAGGTATTTAGTGCCTCCGGTTTCGTTCAGACCCAGAACGGACTTGTAAATGGACTGTGTGTCTGACATAGGATTTATTCTGTGTGGCATGCTAAGATGCAGTGATCAAGGCTTCTGTTGAAAAGCAAAGTCTTGTGGTGATGATCAAAGCACCGCCTGTGTGGCATAGCTTTGTGTATAACGTGAATTCGCGAGCCTCACACCCCGGTATGAACCTAAAACGGGAGAACGGACCTCAGGGAGGGCCTACGTTTCCTCCTAGCTAAAAGTGGCGTCAGTGGTTTTACACGCCCTGACGAGTTTGACTTATGTGGTTGTTGCTGTTGCGAGGCGCCTCGGTTAGATCGGACGATCCGGGTCCGATGGAGTCACTTGTTGGCTCGCTTACGCCCCAAAGGGCGGCGAAACGTAGTGCTCAGGCATTTTTAATCCACTCCGTGTGGACCGGCCCTGTCGCTCCAAGGATCGATGCGTTCTGATCCTGAGACTCGGGCTAGGCAGTCTCGAATTCGGTAAGGACTATCTTTTGCCTTGGTTCATGACGGAAATCCAATTTCCAAATACGTGATCGTGCGGTTTCGATTGTATATATACATTTGGCGACATAGTAGCATGGGACGCTCATGTCGCCTATGATTGATAGTTATGATTTGAAATTGTTTTCAAAACATATAAACACTAGTAATAATATCAAATGTCCTTGTTTTATTCGTATCAAGCATATCTTGGCCGTTATAAGGTAAAAACTCTATCCTCCGGTTTGCGTTGCATTGTGTGATGGGAACTGAGTCTTATAACGGCTTCATTTTTATAAAAAGCATAGCGATGTTTAAAAGAAAGATTTGTTTTAAAAGCACTGGCAATCCAATGGAGTAAACCTGTTCCACGAAAGTGGCGTGGTCCTGTGATTAGCCAATTATATATGTGTTGAGTGGATTTCTCATACCAGTCCCATGACTGACTCGTAGTTTGTTTCACTCTCAAACTCGGGTGCCCCTTTTTCTACACGGGCAGCCTTGTATTCAGGTTTAGCTGGTTCTTTCTGGATAGCTGGAGCTGAAGATGGATTCTATCATTTATTTCTTTTTATGCTGTTCAGCTTCTATTGTACATCTTTTGTTTATTTCCGCTGTAGACATTTATGTATAGCTGAATTGTATTTGTACTAAGTAAGATCCTGTATACTGTGTAACTCTGATGATTACTTTTATCCAGTATATTTTGTTGTTCATTCTGGTGTATTTATTTAATTCTGTTCTGCTATTATCTGTTTCTGTGTTATATTCCAAAAGATAACCTTGTTTCCGTGAGAACGGGAAATCGGGTCGTCTCATTAATAAGATAATTAACAATTTAATTAGGTTGAGTTATGATTTTGGTTATATGGTTATGTTGTGAATCATTGACCGTTATGTTATTATCTATGTTGTAAATCTATGATGTTATTATCTATGTTGTAAATTTTTGTTAATTGTTGGCTTATGTACAATCAATGCATAATGATGCTTCATATGCTAGTTTGGTTATGTTTGTGGAATTAATTCATATGTTAAATCATATGTAAGTTTAACCTTGATTCATATGTATGTTTAACTTGATATGCAAGTTTGGATATGTTAAATTATACATGAATCATATGCAAGTTTAATGAGAATCATATGCAACTTTGTAAGTTTAATTTGGTTTATGACATCCATTTTATATGTAAATTTGGATCTAAAGTATATGCTAAGACATATGTGAGTATGATTTCATTAACAAGATAATTCTTAAATTAATATTGATGGGTTTATATTTGGATTATGAGATTTTGTCTGTTGATTCATGTGGCATAGTTAGCTATTATCACCTATGTTGTAAACATATAAACAAGTTAGTTAATTTCGTGAATATATTCCTTATGCCTAATCCTATATGTGTAGTTTGATTATGTTAGGGCATTGGAATTTTATGCAAGTGGGATATTAGTCATATGCAAGTTCATTTGTGAATCATATGTAAAATTTCAAGTGAATCATATATGTGAATTTTATGTTAGTATACATATGCAAGTATGTGATATTTAGATCTATGTTTAGATCTATTGTAATACATAGTTTATGCTAGATTGTAATTTATACATCTATACACTATGCAAGTTCACTTTTATGCATAATAATCTATGCAAATCACACCGTGTACATAATTTAGTCCATGCTAGTTTGTTGCTACATATATGTTAATTATGGATTATGCAAATTAGGCCAATCTTGCAAGTTTACATCATAGTTTATGTTGCATAAATCACATATTCAAGTATATACATATTTGGAGTATGAACCATGTAATATAAGAGATTCCTATGCAAGTTTACACCTTATGATTAGATCTATGACATATATAGTTTATGCAACTTTGTGACTATTGCCTATGCAAGTTTACACCTTTTAGGTTTATGTTTAGATTCATGACAATACAAAGTTTATGCAAGTTATGATTCCTATTTGCAAATTAGATCTGTTCTGTGTCTCATGCGAATTTGTGATGTTTCTTCCTTTTAATTTGTGTTAGACTATTTGTTAGTCTAATATACATATATGTCATGATAAGCGAACGTACAACGTGGGGCAATGGGATAATATTAAAATATTTGATATTGAGAATTGACATAAATGCCTTAAATGGCATATAATTAATTTGTGATGGTAATTGGTATAATTTTATATACCATAAATAGATGGACATAATTAAGATGTCAATTATGGACATAGTTAAATTTGAAATTGATTGACAATTTGAATAGGGAAATTAATTCAAATTGGGGATAATTAATTATGTGTAATTAATCGTCTAAGACACGAGGTTATACTCGTTTGTGGTATAAGACTGCCCGGACCCGCCCGACAAATCCAGCTGCCACAAATGCCAGTCTAATGTGGGAGGTCTTAGGCATAAATTAAATGCGTAACAGTTGTAAAGACACGAGGTTAGGCTCGTTTGTGGTGTAAGACTTCCCGGACCTGCCCGGCAAATCCAGCTGCCACAAATGCCAGTCTAATGTGGGAGGTCTTTACAAGGTTACGGTCTTAATGAAGTAAGAAACACTTAACCAGATAAACATGTAGTGGGACATGAGGAGGTTAAGTGGGTGCCTTGGGTAGCATGTGGAATTTAGTGGGTGCCTTGGGTGGCATTTGAAATACGATTAGATGCACTTGACCAAGATTGAAACATGTAAGAAGACATGAATAAGAATGAGGTTAAGTGGGAAAAACCTTAGAGGGGACCAAGCATAGGTGGAAAAGCATGTGTTATGCATGAGGGCCGTTTTCAAACCAGTAACCCATTAAGTATCTTTGTGGGCTCGACCCAAGTCAGGACGGCACATGCGTGCTGGATTTGATTGTAAGAGGTCAAAACGGGTCAGCGGTGGCAACGCAAGTCCAACGGGTTCATATGCGTGTGTGGGCCCGGGCTGGTAGGTAAGATGTTGTTGCATCGTGTAGATATAATCCGTGCATTTTTGGCTGTATCGGGTTACAACTTTGGGGAGTGATACACCCCACAATGGGGCCAGCACGGGTATCTATGAGTTAGGGAGCCGATCGAATGGGGGTAGTGGGTACACCTAGTGGAGATAGGGGCATACAGCACCTATGGAGGTAGCTTGGGGTACACAGAACTACCATTAGCAGTATTAAGTTCTGTAGGTGGGATCAACTTGTAGGGTGACTAGTAGTGGTGCAGTATAGTAATTATCTTATAGTGGTTTAGGTGTGCCTTTAACGTTATCTTTGTTCATCTTATTTCCTTAGTTTGCTATGCCATACCCAATTGTTCACAGTCATTTCCTTATTTTCCAGCTTATGTCGTAGCCTAGTTATTTTGATAATTATATTGTTAAACTTATCGCATTGGCCAGAGTTTATGTCTTACCCCTTTGTCTTTCCACCTCTTTTCTTCCTTTTTCCACCCCTCGGGTTTGCAAGGAGGGAATACTAAGCTTAGTGCTGATTTCTTTCAGTTACATGAAGAGAGTAGATGTATCGCTTTGGACTCTCTCATCTTTATGGCTTTGCTTAAGCTCAGTAGGGATTTATGCATTTATGTTATTTAAGTATTTGCTTCTTTATGTACTTTGAAGTTATTGGAAAAGACTATTGATCTTGATGTAATGGTTTTGGAGACTACTTATGTAAACTCGTTTTGAGTTATGATGCAATGAAATAAGTTTTAACTTCCGCTGTGTTTTTTTATTTATTCTTGTAGTTTATCTGTTCTATACAACAATAACGCTTCATGGACATTGATGCATTCCCTTTGTGAGTGACATTAATGTACGTGGGGTGTTACACGTGGTATCAGAGCTGAAGGTTACCAGAACAGATATGAGATTTTGAAAAACTATTTTTCAAAAGCATTTTATGAAGAAATACTTCCAAAAATATGTTTTAAGGAGAGTATTTTCAAGAGAAAGGTCTATTTTAAAAACATAATCCCCAAGAGCCATATATTTTTCCTTCGATTCTACATTTTGAATCTCTTCCCCTTTCCCTTTTGAATCTCTTCCTCCGCGTATAGATGCTTTTTCCTAAGATATATGAGGACTTCCATACGATGGGAGGAAAATCGCTTCATGGGACTTAGACATTTGTCAGGACTAGAAGTTGGCTCAAGAAAGTGGAGGACTTGTCGGTATCTTTGAGATAGACGGGGGGAGGAAGGTTCGACTAGCTGCTTGGTTGACGAAGGACGAAGTTTCTTGTAGGTCGGAGGTCACGAATGGAGAACGTATAGTGGAGGCATGGATAGGGCACATGGTAAGAAAGTAGAACCTAAGAAGGGTGCAAAGAATAATAAACCCCATGACAAGAGGAAATGTCTTTATTATGGAACACCAGGCCATCTGAGCAAGGACTGTAGGAAGAAAAAGAAGATTGGTTGTTTCCACTGTGGTGAGGCAAGACATCTGATCAAAGATTAAAGACTGCCCGAGAAAAAGGCAGAGGATAGGGTCTACTGTTGGAGGGCAGGTTCAGGCACTCATGGCACCGGGACAGGAGAGAGGTAGAAACATATCCGTTGAAAGTTTAGTTTTTTCTGTTTGATCATCCTGTTCGTACTTTGTTTGACTATGGCGCTTCACACTCGTTTGTATCTTCTTCGTTAGTTGAAACGCTGCACCTAAATACTAGTCTAGTTACGGATCCCTTTGTAGTCTCTAATCCTATTGGTGGGTGGGCTCATTTATCCATGGTCTGTAGGGATTTGAGATTGTCAATCTTAGGCGTTGGTTTTGAATGTAATGATTTTATGCTTGGTTTCATGGGCTATGGGTTGATTCTAGGGATGGATTGGCTAGCCAGATATGATGTCATCCTAGATTGTGAACGAAGGGTAGTAAAATGGTTGACTCGTAGTGGAAAGACCCTTGATATTTCTTGTGACCCTAAAGGTCCAATGATGCTTAGCTACCTAGAATCTCTTGGCGCGTCCAACGATGATTTGGAATCTGTTCGTGGGGTCCGTGGGTATGGTGACGTCTTCGATGA
This sequence comes from Allium sativum, assembly GCA_030737875.1. Taxonomy (NCBI): domain Eukaryota; kingdom Viridiplantae; phylum Streptophyta; class Magnoliopsida; order Asparagales; family Amaryllidaceae; genus Allium; species Allium sativum. Next base: position 484,152,564 of record CM060924.1, read on the forward strand.
AGTCTGGGGTTTACCCCCGAGCCGCGAGATAGACTTTCATATATACCTAGTGGATAATGCAAAGCCAGTTGCATTACCAGTGCGCCACATGGCTCCGAGAGAGAAGAGAGAACTCAGTAAGCAAGTGAAATAGTAGCTTGAGAAGGGGTTCATAAGAAGAAGCATTTCAGAATGGGGTGCTCAATTGTTTGGTTGTTTTGCTAGTATCATCTCACGTAGATTGTCCGAATTCGAAGGAGGTATTCCTTGGGTGCTTTTCTGAAATTGGTTTAGGCCTTCGGGGCTTGTGCTTGGGGGATGTCGAGTTCGACTAGGATGTTTTGTGTGAGAGATAAATAGCTGTGGCGATTTTTCATTGCGCATTTGAAGAGGGCTTTGACGATAGCTCCAGTTTTAGTTTTTCTAGATGGGAGTCTTCGAGCCATCTTTGTAGATATGATATAGATAAGAGGGGCTGGTTATGTAGAAATGAGAGACTTTGCGTACCGCAAGACGAGAGCTTGAGGAAGGCGATTCTTGAAGACTCACATCGCTCCAAGATGACGCATACATTCTGGGTTTTGTGGGATATGGTGGGGTTTTATCATGCTTAGTTTCTTAAGAATCATTTGATAATCCGATCTGTACCAATCTGAATATTTCTGAAAAGGATAGGGTTTTTTACTCGAAGCATGAAATAGATTTCCAGTTTTGACATTTGTTAATGAGGGTAATTCTCTAAGTGTCAATCTGATGTTGATTTTGGTTTTCGGGGTTGATATTAGGGAATTATTCTCTTAACCGATGTCTAATGGGAACAGAGCTTTTGTTTTACTCGCTCTATCACTCGGCTGTATCCTATCGATCGAGTCTTCAACCTTTAGGTAGAAACTAATCGGTGTAAACATGTGTTTGAGACATGTTATGTTTGGTGGATGCAAGTGGATGCAAGTGTTTGCTAGTGGTTGCTCGTGGATGCACTTACACACACAGTAGGCACTAGATCAGCTCAGTCACTCTCATACTTCATATTAATATGTGTGCATATTTAAATTAATGGATGTATCATGGTTGTATTATCATATGGATGCTGCATTCGGATGAATGGTTGTGCACGCATGTAGAAATAATATGTATCATTAGGAATCTTTTGCATACATAATGGACGCATGACACTATCATGGTTCACATTAAGGAGGTCAACTGAATCAGTAGACCACCTGATTTTTGCATTGGATAAGGACATGTACACACACTATGCATGTAAACATGAAAGCATTAGAAGTCTCTTAAGGACATTGGATGCCTGTGCCTGTTTGTTGAGTAGATGGATGATTGGATGGTAGGACACATTCTTCCCAACTTGAAGATTTCGGGGACGAAATCCTTTAAGGAGGGGAGAATGTAACACCCCATATTTTCTATGAACATAAAAATAAAAAAAATCAAGGTATAATTAATTTTTAGAAAAAGAATTAGGTGAAACGGGTTGCGCCATTGCGTTCGTCTCGGAATTCTGCTTGAGACAGAGTCCGAGTTTGCGTAAATTGGACTCCGTATGAAAAAGATATCCTTAAATTAAATATTGCAGCAAAACATGGAAAAAGAGGAATGAGAAAAGAATAATGTTTAGCATTATTCTAAGGATTATAAGAAAAAGACTTAGTAGCTCGTTTAGTTAGAACATGTGACTTGCATACAAGAGGTACAGAGTTCATTCCCCGCCAACGCCATATTTTTGTTTTAGGGGTGTGGCTAAAAAGCGGCTTAGTGTGAACGCGGTTCAAAAAGTGGTTTAGTGTGAAAATGGTTAATTGGGAAAACAGATAAAAAAGAAAATTATATATATATATATTGAATATATATATAATTGAGAAGATAAATACCGTCAATTTATTTGGAGGGAAAGATTTATGCATAATAGATATGTATGTATGTAGGTAACTTCATTATGCATTGATTTTGCATGTTGCAAGGAAAGTAGAAAAAAAAAGGGGAAATTAAATTATATACTCGATTTCCTTTTTTTTAGGTAAGCAATCAATTTGCATTATTTGTCAACATTAGAATTCATGAATAGGTGCATATATATACACACACACACACACACATACACACACACACACACACACACACACATATATATATATATATATATACAGGCAGTTAATGTAAACATGAATAAATTAATTTATAGTTGAGTGTTAATTTGTCATTAATATTAGTTAAAAAGAAAAAATATATTAAGTAGGCATAATTTGGGAACATGTATCATGGCATGATTGTTAAGTTATAATTTGGAGTAATTGGCATGAAAGACAAAGTATGAAATTTAGCATATAAATCTAATTTTGGGCATAACTTGAGAAATGGGAACATGACTAGTTTTGGGTGAATTTGGGTAATTGGTATGAAACGGTGTAATTGGTATACCATTAATTAGGAACATAATTAATGTTATTGTGAACGATTTACATATAAAACCATAAATATATAAATCAGTAAAGGATGAACATTTAGTACAAACAGAAGTTTATTAATACATTTGTTGAGTCATCCTTGACCTATTGCTGAGTCAATAGGATAACTCTATCTAGTCTTGACGGTGGTGATGGCTCCTGTGAGATCCAATGGCCTAAATTAATCCTAAATTCTATATAAACACATATAGACTCAAACCCTAAAATCAAGTAAAAATTTAGAACCATGACCGCCATGCTGTCACCTTGCAACCTAGAGTAGCCGCTCGTGGGATCCGGGCGGTCCGGGGGGGGGGGACCACCGCGGCTCTACCATTTAGGAGAAAGAAAGCCTAATCAACTCAATTCTATTCAACTCAAATCTAAACAACAACGAATTTGTCTTCTTCAAAGGAAAGCTAAATCAATTTCAGAACTCAGATTTCAAAACGCAAGACCTTCTTTGAGTTGTGAGTTTGATTTCTTTAATAAGATAACTAACAATTTAATTAGTTTGAGTTATGATTTGGGTTATATGGTTATGTTGTGAATCATTGACCGTTATGTTATTATCTATGTTGTAAATCTATGATGTTATTATCTATGTTGTAAATTTGTGTTAGTTGTTTGCTTATGTACAATCAATGCATAATGATGCTTCATATGCTAGTTTGGTTATGTTTGTGGAATTAATTCATATGTTAAATCATATGTAAGTTTAACCTTGATTCATATGTATGTTTAACTTGATATGCAAGTTTGGATATGTTAAATTATACATGAATCATATGCAAGTTTAATGAGAATCATATGCAACTTTGTAAGTTTAATTTGGTTTATGACATCCATTTTATATGTAAGTTTGGATCTAAAGTATATGCTAAGACATATGTGAGTATGATTTCATTAACAAGATAATTCTTAAATTAATATTGATGGGTTTATATTTGGATTATGAGATTTTGTTTGTTGATTCATGTGGCATAGTTAGCTATTATCACCTATGTTGTAAATATATAAACAAGTTAGTTAATTTAGTGAATCTATTCCTTATACCTAATCCTATATGTGTAATTTGATTATGTTAGGGCATTGGAATTTTATGCAAGTGGGATATTAGTCATATGCAAGTTCATTTGTGAATCATATGTAAAATTTCAAGTGAGTCATATATGTGAATCTTATGTTAGTATACATATGCAAGTATGTGATATTTAGATCTATGATTAGATCTATGTTTAGATCTATTGTAATACATAGTTTATGCTAGATTGTAATTTATACATCTATACACTATGCAAGTTCACCTTTATGCATAATAATCTATGCAAATCACACCGTATACATAATTTAGTCCATGCTAGTTTGTTGCTACATATATGTTAGTTATGGATTATGCAAATTAGGCCAATCTTGCAAGTTTACATCACAGTTTATGTTGAATAAATCACATATGCAAGAGTATATATGTGTGTGTGTGTATATATATATATATATATATATATATATATATATATATATTTGGAGTATGAATAATGTAATGTAAGAGATTCCTATGCAAGTTTACACCTTATGATTAAATCTATGACATACATAGTTTATGCAAGTTTGTGACTATTGCCTATGCAAGTTTACACCTTTTAGGTTTATGTTTAGATTCATGACAATACAAAGTTTATGCAAGTTATGATTCCTATTTGCAAGTTAGATCTGTTCTGTGTTTCATGCGAATTTGTGATGTTTCTTCCTTTTTATGTGTGTTAGACTATTTGTTAGTATAATATACATATATGTCATGTTAAGCGAACGTACAACGTGGGGCAATGGGATAATATTAAAATATTTGATATTGAGAATTGGCATAAATGCTTTAAATGGCATATAATTAATTTGTGATGGTAATTGGTATAATTTTATATACCATAAATAGATGGACATAATTAAGATATCAATTATGGATATAGTTAAATTTGAAATTGATTGACAATTTGAATAGGGAAATTAATTCAAATTGGGGATAATTAATTATGTGTAATTAATCGTCTAAGACACGAGGTTAGACTCGTTTGTGGTATAAGACTGCCCGGACCCGTCCGGCAAATCCAGCTGCCGCAAATGCCAGTCTAATGTGGGAGGTCTTAGGCATAAATTAAATACGTAACAGTTGTAAAGTCATGAGGTTAGGCTTGTTTGTGGTGTAAGACTGCCCGGACCCGCCCGACAAAACCAACTGCCACAAATGCCAGTCTAATGTGGGAGGTCTTTACAATGTTACGGTCTTAATAAATTAAGAAACACTTAACCAGATAAACATGTAGTGGGACATGAGGGGGTTAAGTGGGTGCCTTGGGTGGCATGTGGAATTTTGTAGGTGCCTTGAGTGGCATTTGAAATACGATTAGATGCACTTAACCAAGATTGAAACATGTATGAAGACATGAATAAGAATAGGGTTAAGTGGGAAAAACCTTAAAGGGGACCAAGCATAGGTGGAAAAGCTTGTGCCATGCATGAGGGCCCTTTTCAAACCAGTAACCCATTAAGTATCTTTGTGGGCTCGACCCAAGTCGAGGACGGGATACGCGTACTGGATTTGATTGTAAGAGGTCAAAACGGGTCAGCGGTGGCAACGCAAGTCCAACGGGTTCATATGCGTGTGTGGGCCCGGGCTGGTAGGTAAGACGTTGTTGCATCATGTAGATATAAGCCGTGCATTTTTTGTTGTATCGGGTTGCCATTTTGGGGAGTGATACACCCCACTATGGGGCCAACACGGATATCTACGAGTTAGGGAGACGATCAAATGGGGGCAGTGGGTACACCTAGTGGAGATAGGGGCAGACGACACCTATGAAGGTAGCTAGGGGTACGCGGAACTACCATTAGCAGTATTAAGTTCTGTAGGCTAGATCAATTTTTAGGGTGACTAATAGTGGTGCAGTATAGTAATTATCTTATAGTGGTTTAGGTGCGCCTTTAACGTTATCTTTGTTCATCTTATTTCCTTAGTTTGCTATGCCATACCCAATTGTTCACAGTCATTTCCTTATTTTCCAGCTTATGCCTTAGCCTAGTTATTTTGATAAGTATATTGTTAAAGTTATCGCATTCGCCAAACTTTATGTCCGACCCCCTTTTCTTTCCACCTCTTTTCTTCCTTTTTCCCCCCTCAGGTTTGCAAGGAGGGAATACTATATATTAGTGTCGATTTCTTTCAGTTGCTTGAAGAGAGTAGATGTATCACTTTGGACTCTCCCATCTTTATGGCTTTGCTTATGCTCAGTGGGGATTTATGCATTTATGTTATTTAAGTATTTGCTTATGTACTATGAAGTTTTTGGAAAAGACTATTGATCCCGATGTAATGGTTTTGGAGACTACTTATGTAAACTCGTTTTGAGTTATGATGCAATGAAATAAGTTTTAACTTCCACTGTGTTGTTTTATTTATTTATTCTTGTAGTTTATCTGTTCTATACAACAATAACGCTTCATGGACATTGACGCATTCCCTTTGTGAGGGACATTAATGGACGTGGTGTGTTACAAACTCGGAATTCGACGATACTTGTTTTGTTGGACTCGTCTTCACGTCTACTATCTCGGGTCCAAAATCTGTGGCAAGCGGAGATCCTTAGCAGTCGGGCGATCGGATGGAAAAAGAGATAAATAACCACTTTCTCTCTTTCTTCCTTCATTCTCCTCCTCCCTCCTTTCTTTCTCAAATTCCCATTACTGGGCACCAACCCCCAAACCGCCACTGCCCCCTCCCTCAACTACCGCCGCCCCCTCTACCAGCTCCGACCGTTGTTCCACCACCTCCTCCTCTCTCTCTCTCCCCTTTCTCTCTTCCAATTTCAAATCCCTAAACCCCAAATTACCACCAACCACCTCCTCCGGCCCCACTGCTTCACCACCATTGCCACCCGCCGCCTCCCCCACCCCAGTTAGGTCCAGCGTCGCCTCTGGCCACCCTCCCCTCGGTCGTGGGCCCCCAGGTCAACAAAACCCTCTTTTCACTAAAATCTTGTATTTGCATTTAACCCTCTGTCACTATTTATTCAATAACTTCGGAACCATGCATTTCTAGCCCAAACTCCTCAGAGCGAAAGTTGAAGAGCACAATTTTCTCTTTGATTTGGATATATGGAAGTCGTATTTTGGAGTTTAGAGCCGCCCGGAAAACGCGTCTAAAAATCGTGGACATGCTGCTCTTTCTCTTGATTTCCGGCGAATTGGAGCGTTTTCGGAAGAAAGTACACTAGGCAAAAGTTGTCTGGAATGGCGCGTTTGTGATAGAAAAGTAGTTTGGTGAAGACTGGAGTTCATTTGCAGAAGTTAGAGCTGAAGCAGTGAATACGAACGGTGAAGGCGACGAACGCCGACAGAAAAGAATGGCAGAGTGGATCCCAAGGTGAGAACACCTTCTCATTCAATTTGTTTTACAGTTAAATATATACTAGGTTGCAGACGGGGCTTAGAGGCCCCCGACACTATTTATTGTACAAACCATGTTGTTTGCTTTGGATTGTATTTTGGAAATTAGGATTGTGATTCTAAAACTGATTGTGGATTGATTGTGATTGATGTGTACGGCACGAGCCAGTATCAGGAGAGTGGTTATACTAGACATTACTTCGGTTCTAATATCGCGCCGCTATAATGCAGAAATTTTCTGAAATAAATATTAATTCATTAAAAAAATAATTTTTAATGTGTATATGAACTGTATAAAATATTCATGTATTGAATAAAATATTTGAAAAATAAAAATATCATTTTTATTGAATGTATAGACTATTAAAAATATTCAAGTGTTTAAATAAATATGTTTTTGTTAAAAATATAATTTTTAACGTATATATTAGTGGAATAAAATTCTCCTGAAATGAAAATAAATATCCATCTACAAATCGAACGATTTGTTTATGTACACCCATTTAACTGACATTGATTGGGACGATAAATTTTACACATCGCCCAACTGCACAAGTAATATTTAGTATTTGTTGGTTGAAACCCCACACGGGTATTGGGATGATATTTGGCGTACAGTAATCCCAATTATTTAGTTGTTTGTCAATTGATTGGTTGACAGACTGTCGTAAGCGTTAATTATTTATATTTAATGCTTATGCAGTTATGCAATGCACTCTGGATGATGGTTGATTATGTATATTTATTGTTGTGTACATGTAGTGTATGAAATCCATATTAATAACATTGTATGGTAATTGATTGGATCTGATTCCAATTCAAAAGGAACGAATATTTTAAAATAACATATATTTAAAATAACGAATATTTTAAAATAATATTTAGTAAAGGACTAAAATGTGAATTTGATGTCTGATTTTGGATGAACCTGAAAATATCGAAGTATGTGAAGCCGTGTTTGCACCATTTTAACACGAACGATATTTATATTGATTTTATTCATTTTCATAATGAATATCGAAAAGGAAATTATTTCAAAATCTGATATTTTGAAAGTATTATCATTTAAATATTATAATGATAAGGAGTATTCAATTTTGATTTAAAATTGAAATGAAAGTGGGAATCGTTTTTTTTATATAAAATACATTTTGAGCGAAATATATTATATATATATGATATAATGACCTGAATAGAACGCGCCGCGCAGCGACTGTTCGCGAATTTCGACCATTGACCTCGATTGACGTTACGGGAGATCCAACCATCGGATTCTCAAAAAACCGAAACCGTTCGGTTCGTATCGAAAAGATCTTTCTAAGAATATACGAGATTTGAAATCACAGTTGGATTTGGAATCATGTCCAAATTAAATTTGGGAAAGGTCACTGTAAGTGCAATTCGATGACTGTTTATGGAAATCGACTGAAAGGGCCTTAATAAAATTATTAAAATTATTAATAATTTGTGTAAAATCATAACAAATGATTTGGAAAGAATTGGGATGAAAAATTCCACATTTGTAAAGATAAAATATATTTTTATCAAAATGAACTAGTTATTAACTAGAAAAAAATCCAATAATTTTTAAGTAAATAAATTGGATTTTAAAGGGTTTTAATATAACCAGAAATTTCCTATCTATAAATTGGAATGGATTTGAATAGAAATCATATTCAAGATATTTCGATATTGGATTCTATGAATATACGGATATTGTGGAGAAATTTGGAAGATAGATATATATCGTTATTCCCCATACGATATGTGTTGGTTTCAGAATTTGATATTGAATATAAGCAGATATAATTTCTGGTTAGAGCCTTATATTTAATATCGAATTGGATCTTGGGTTTGTCGTGAGTGGTGTCTTCAGTAACACTGTTCTTAAATTCTATGTGAAAAGAATATATCTTTTAATTAAGATTATTAGAGTTTCTAGTTATATCTAGTAATTGGAATAAAATGGAATGTGAATTGGGTTTATTTTGAATTGTGTTTTTAACGACATTCATTCTTTAACCCGATTAACAGTGAAATGTATTTTGAAACTTATAAATCTTTTAATTAAGATTAATGGAAATTTTCCAAAGTAAAGTTTTCCAATTTAATATATTAAATTGGAATTGAATGGAATTCGATTTGGTAATAATCGAAGCGAGTCTGTGGTGGAAGACTGTTAATATATATGGAATTTAAAAGGCTTCATCATTATTCCATTTATATTATTACTCGGATACGGAAATTGATATTGATTATATATTGATCTGTTTTTCCGTGAAGATTCCATAATTAATGGAATGTGATTTTGGGTTCATCGTGAACTGTGTTTTAAATGACATTGGTTCTTTAATACAGTTAAAGACAAGATTTCATGTCTAACATTGTATTTCGAATTGTATTGTTAATCTCTGCTAAATATATATCTGTTTGGTGGCGGAGAATTTATTCGCTTGCTTAACACCCTTCTCAAAGACGTACGAGCTTAGAGTTTATATATCAGCAGGAATCAGTGGTACGGTGTAATTGTCGATGTGGCATGCATGTGTTTCCAAAGTTAAATAATCATTAAATAATGATTGTTGGAAGATTAAAACTAGGTGGACTTTTAAAGAACCTTTAATTAGATTGAAATGTGAAAATGTAAATGATCAAACTTGTGAAATGATCGAGAATGGAGTACCACTAATTTTACTCTAGGCGATAGATAAATCTTTTACTAGATTTGAATGTGAAATGGTAATTAAATTTACCGATGACACGTGGTTTAGACATGGGTATTACCAGTTTTTCTCCATGGGGTGAGTAGGTTGGAATTGGGAAATTAAACAAATAATTACTTCGGTAAGGCTAGATAATCCCGACTAGTTGATAAACCTTAATTTGGTTTAGAATTGATTTCCAAAGGAAAATTAAAGTATAAATTTAAAAGAATTTATATTTGGTAAAATTAATAGGAACCTTTCCCTAATGATGTGAATATTTGAATAAAAGAATATTCAGAATTGGAATTAGGCATATATTGTTTTTTTATATCACTTGATTATAAGATACGCGAGTTATACAGGAAGTCCAGGTTTATACCCATTCTGAATAACTGATTCAACGATAAGTCAATGATGAAGATGGTGGTTGAAGACCCGAGTTCTTCACATCGTTTGGATGATTACTGATGTCTTGATTGGGTTGTACAACCGAGACAAGGTAATAAGTGGTGATCATCCAGATGTACTTGGTGATCAACCGGATATGCGAGGACCTCTCTCCTGTATTGGACATATGGGACGAGGAATAAGGTGCCTCCGGTTTCATTCAGACCCAGAATGAACTAGTAAATGGATGTGTGTCTGACATTGGATTTTATTCTACGTTGATTGATCTCCATTAAATATATATATGTTTGGTGGAGGAGAATTTATTCTCTAGCTTAACACCCCTCTCTGAGACGTACGAGCTTAGAGGTTACATATCGATAGACATTAGTCGCATGGCGTGAATTGTCAGTTTGGAATGCTGAGATGCAATTGATCAAGGCTTTTGTTGAAAAGCAGAGTCTTTTGGTTGATGATGAAAGCACGTCTTTAAATAGCATAGCTTTGTGTATAGCGTTAATTCGTGAGCCTCATACCTCGGTATGCGTTAAAAACGGGATAAGGGACAACAGAGAGTGCATGACGTTTCTTTCTAGCTATGGGTGGTGTCATGGTATAGAGCCCAGACATTTATTTATTTTTACCTATGTGGATGATGGATAGCGAGTCGCCTCGGATATATCGGTCACTACGGGGCCGATGGATAGGTCCATTAGGACCGGGAAACGTGTGTTCAGGAATTGCCAATCCACTAACGTAAGTGTGGACCGACCCTGCAAGATCCAAGGGTTCATTGCTGGGGATCCTGATGCATTTGTTGGAATGTCTCGAAGCCGGCGAGGAGTACATCCCTTGCCTCAACTCACGATGGAATTGAATTTCCATATAACAACCCGCTCATTCGATGATAATAGATTTAGATATTTTGTCTAAATATATCGTCGTATTTTATGTATCACTCAAAATATCGTTTTTCACAAATAATAAAATTAGGACTCGGGACCACTTCCATTGAGTCCGGATCATCGTTTACGATATTTTTGACTGTAAACATCGATACCTTTTGAGTTGAGCAATTTTGGTCTTTTTCATTGGATATATGACCAAAATATCACTTTCTGCATATGAACGAATTAGGACTCGAGACCACTTCCATTGAGTTCAAAACGTCGTTTACGACCTTTTTTACTATAAGCTTCGATATGTTTCGAGTTTCGGAAATTTGGGACTTTGGGCTTGGGTTTGGGTTAACTAACCTAGCCACCTTAAAACACCCCCAAAAGCTCCCTCCTCTTCATTCATTCAACCCTTCATCAAAGAAATAGAAAAATGGGGAAAGGGAAATAGAAATTCCTAAGCTAGGTTTTTCAATTAGAAGCTCAAATCAAAGGGGAAATCAAAGAGACAACTTGAGTAAGCTTCTCCATCTCCTTCTCTATCTTCTCCTACTTGTTTCCTCTTCGATTTCTATGTTTTCCTATGACCTAACTCTTAGGAATTCTATTTATATGATTGTTGATTCTAGTGTATTGATTGAAGAGAGGTTGATTTAGCAAAGCTTTGGGTTGATTTCTTGCTTCTAGCAAGCAAAGGTGAGTTCTTTTTGAACTCACATCTATGCCTCAAGCCTTCGTGCTTGTACAAGTGTAATTTAGTGTTCATACGATTTTGCTTGTGCTTGGGAATTGGTTAGGCTAGTGTAACTTAGCCAATTTTGCATACTTATGTTTCATTGAGTTGAAAATTTATGATAAGGATTGTTCATACGATCTATGCATATGTTTTGAGTTGATTTGGTGATGTTGTGAAGCTCCGTTGTCCCACGACAAAGTTCTAAGTCTTCACAAGTCGCTTGAATCGCTTTGGTGTGCTTTGGTTTGGAATTTAGTTCATTTTCGAATATATGATCAAAACCATCGCTGATCTCTTGTATGAATGTTTGTGTATGTGCATTTGGGTGTTATAAGTTGTCTCGGCAAGTCTTTGAAGCCTCATTTGCATGTATATAACACCAATGTGTCATAGTTTGAATTGTATTTGATTTCTTTGATTAGGGAATTTAGTCGTCTTGAAGTTTATAATCAAAATCATAGCAATCTCATGTTCGTATTGTGTGTGCATGTTTGTTGATGTTATATGATGTTTCGGTAAGCCTTAGATACTTCATTTTCACTTAGAAATCATCATATACCACCACCATTGGTCCGGGGCTCGTCCTTGGCCGATTGCACACTCATTGGCAATTAAATTTCTTAATTTCTTCAGCTCAGACGTCTGACCAAAATGGGTCAGACGTCTGTCCTGGCTCTCAGGAAAAATAAAAAAACTGCTTCCTGCAGTGACAGACGTCTGTCACTACAGGTCAGACGTCTGTCTACCTGAAACTGCTATTGACCGGTGGACCATGGTCAATAGTTTGGTATCGTTTGAGCTCATTCCCGGCCAAGTTTCGGCTCGTTTCGACTTCGTTTGTGATTTGTCAGTTTCTCTGGTTCGCAGATTTCTGCATCTCGATTCCTCGACTTTGATTCTCATGTGATTCTTCCAATGTTGATCCTTCTTGGTAGATTAGCATTTGTTTATTATGTGAATTGAATAAGTGATCATTCTAAAGCCCGTTCTCTTTGTATATCGAGTTTATTCGATACTCTTGCTAATATGATTCACGACTCTAAAACGTGAATTATCGACTCGATATCCTTCGAGTCTGTTCCGATGTGGTTTAAAAGCCTTCGGGTGCTAGTTTGGGATTTCGATTCGTTCATTGATCGAAATTACAACCGTTATCCCTTGATTTCATGTATGTTGTCGTGATGTGAGTTTATGATTTATGATTTGAGATCACGTCATTGTGACGTGAACCCCCTTGATCGATTGCCTCGACAATCGTGCTATTGTTTATTGCTACTTTGAAGTTATACAAAGAGATTTTATGTTATTAGTAGATATCAAACTCTTGTACTAAAATGGTTTCCAATCTTACTTCATTATACGAAGCTAATTTATGAAATCGTTTTATGAACCTTCTTCAAATCTACTAGTATATATTTTATAAACCTTTTCCTCATTCGTATGAGAAATCTAATTAAACGTCTTAGTAAAATCAAGGACTATGAAACCTTGCTTTTGCTTCAATGGTTAATTCTTGGACTCGTCCGATTGAAAACCGTGGCAATGCTCCTTCTATGATTTTCTCTGTTTTGAATAGACACCAATTACGGGTTTGTAAATATTTGAGAATAACGTGTGGTTATGGGACATGTTGTTGTTTTCTTATATTCAATAGCTCGGAGTAATTTCTATTCGCCCGGATCCATGGTATCCGCCTCTATGACATAGTTGTTTGGTTCGCGATCGCCCGAGTGGGAATATACGATTTGTGACCTTCATCTATGAGACTTCGGTCCAACTTTATATGATTTTATATGATTTATGATTTCCTCTCTCCGGGGTCACAACCCGGGCACGGTGGGGAGCTTCGGCAGCCCGACACCGTGGAAAGCTTCGGCTCAAACTTATGGGTTCGCTACCTAGAGATCATATCTCATCTTGGTGAATTGGCCTGCCTCTTGGTGATGTTTTCTATGATGTCTTGGTGATTTATGAACTCTTGATGATTTATGAATTCTTGGTGATTTATGATGTCTTGGTGATTTACGATTTCTTGGTGATTTATGATTACTTGATGATTTATGATTACTTGGTGATTTATGATTTCTTGGTGATTTGTGATTTCTTGGTGATTTATGATTTCTTGATGATTTATGATTATTGAAATGTTGTATTCCACAGTAGCTAGGAGATTATTTAGAGATAGTTGTGTTGACATGCTATGTTTCATATTTAGTTATGATTAGATGTTATTAGTAGAATCATGTCATCCTGTGTTATATCTCTTGTTATCTCCGTTTATTTGATAAGTACAGCTAGACTGATCTGTTTATTGTTTATTTCCTTATAAATAATACTCGGGTCAGGCCGAGTCATTTTAGGTACTCCTCTGGGACTCATAGCAGGATTGATCTTCCGCTTTCAGCTTGCTACTCTATCTCCGTGGTTTTATGTACTTTTGTACCCATGTCGTTATCACTTGTTGTGTACATATTCTTTTGTTTAGATCATGATGCATGTATTTATTCTTTTGGGATTAGTGAATCATTGTTGACAACTTGTTTGTTGTACACATTCTTGGTTTATTCATATCTATTCCGCGTTTGTGATATGATTATTCTGTGTATGGCTTTGAGATATACCATATTTATATTGTTATTGTTGGCTATTTTATACTGCTTTCCGAATTGCATATAGCCGTTGTGTAGTTGCCCTATGTGCCGAATGGTCATGTCGAAATTTTAATCGGTACTAGAATTCGATGTGAATTCCCCACACGGAGCAATTATACAATCGGTCGCCCTTCACAAACCTCATTCTCCGTTATGGTCTGCGACATTTCTCTGAAATGAACCGGACGATAGTGGGTATAGAGCCGGGGCGTTACATTCCAATATGACATTTCGGTTTTGATTGTAAACCTATATATGGCAACATATTAGGATGGGGTACTATACTGTTTATGATTGATACATTATGATTGAACTTGTGTTTGGAAACATATATGCACTAGTGATAATATCAAATGATTTTGTTTTGTAAGTATTAAGTATATTTTGGCCATTATAAGGTAAAACTCTATCCTTCGGCTTGCGTTGCATTGTGTGATGGGAACTGAGTCTTATAATAGCTTCATTTTTTCCAAAAAGCATTGCGTTGTTTGTTTTGTGCACTGGTATTCTTGGAAGAAAATCTGTTTTGTGTTATACGGGCTGGTCCCTTGATTTACTCTATTTTTAAAGTAAAGTTTTAAATTACTGTTTTAGTTCTCACACCAGTCCCCTAACTGACCTGGAGTTTATTGTTTTAACCTAAACTCTGGGTGCCTATATTTTCCACACGGATAGCTAGTAGTATTGGTTTTGTAGATATTATTTTCCCAGGATCCTGGATTTGCAGCTGGAGCCATATTCGGAAATCTTTGTATCCGTGTATTTCTTTCAGTTGTGTCATGTATTATTTTTCCACTGCATTGTAATTTAAATCTCTGAAATTTTTCTGCTGTATAATATTTATTCATACTCTGTTATATTCTTATACTCTGATGTAACTGTTGTAATAGTAATGAACTGTTCTTTTGTTTATTATCTGATTTGTTGTGTTCTCAACTCAATCCGGGCTTTCCCTTACGGGTGAGTTTGGGTCGTTTCATATTCACTGCCAAATCTCAAGTATTGAAAAACCTGGATAGTTAAAAGAAAGAAATTATACGGTAAGAATAAGAAAGAAAGAAATATTAGAATAGGAGAAAAGAAGAAGAATAACAACATTTCAAAATCAGAGTAAAATAAAACCTCACAGCGGAACGAGTAAAATATAGTATATCAAAACTCTTTATACTCAAGAGGAAACTGTATATATCTGATTAAAACATCAGAGTACACACTAGATCAATACAACAAACATAGCTGAAATAAACTAATACCAAAAAAGGGGATACGTCTCGACTCCATCTTCAGTCCTGAAACTCCAAGTATGACCTAACCTGGAAAACATGCTCGGTCTGACCCGAGCACATTTTGAAGCAAAGCAAAATCAACCCAGATCCATATGTAATACTTTCAGTGGTAAATTCATATTACAAACAACTTGCTTAAGTTTAGAAAATCCTCTGAAAGAATAGAACTCTCATAAGACATGACCACACATAAACGTGACACGTCTTTTTACCTTGCGATAACAAAATCACTTGTTATGTCAAAATCATGTGATATTATAATAGTGTCTATCAATCCACAAATAAATAATAAAATAGCCATAAAGCTTGCATCTCACTTTCCAACATAGTTGGAATACATCTAAAAATGTACGACTCGTATTGGAGTTTGGATTTCCAACATGACAAGGTATGGGACCACCTCCCGGTCAGTGTTCTCTCTAGAGAGGAAACACTAGGGTTCAACAAGAAAATATTGCAACCTGGCCTCACATGACTGACCACTCATTCAACTTGAGTGTACCGAATATATTGTAAACCACGGTAAGCCAACCACCGTTTACTTTAAGATACATTAGTATTAGAAGAAATAAAAGAATTTTCTCTAGATGGTGACAATACACCCTAATGGGAATGACCCACATAGGCATGCTGCCTGCCTAATTTCTATCATTTCCCGGTTGATGAGGCTTGAGGTCAAGATCACCTTTTAGAGAACATCACATTAACTTTTGAATGCCACATTGTTAGATCTATCAAATCACTAATTGATTTACACAAATACACTCTTGGTGTTAACCTAAAAGAAGTAGCCTTCTTTGACACCAAACTTGGTATATTTGTAAAAAACAACGTACATGATTTTTAGGAAATACTCTGTCAGACATTATCCATACAAGTCATTCAGGAACATGATGAGCCAAAGGAACTCTCTTACTGCATCCTATAAAGGAATCACCCTATGGATCAGTAACAAGAAGACCTTGTAATCCGTAGATTTCAATTACGATAAAATCACAGTTTATCTCCAGATGCAAGTCAGAGATTATAAGCGGTTCTTCCATTTTATAAAGATATACGGTCTTCAATTCTCTATTTTTTTATAAGCATCCATGCAAATTAATTTCAAATGCCAAGTCAGTTCGAAGTGGTTTTGGGTCTAGTTCCCGTCTTGGTCTCTTCGAACTAACACGTTAAAAGTGAAATATTATATTTCATTAATAGTGGAGTTTTATAACTATCAATTTAAATGGAATAAATAAGTATATCAGTCGCTCGGGCCCTTTTAATTAAACCATTCTTCATTTAAAACCATTTCATTGATTCGTAAAATATATTCCATATATTTATCTTTACAAAATTCTTTTATTTCGTTTACTTCGAAAATCATAACCATAGACTTATCTCTTCAGAATACGCGTATTCTCAAAATTCTCTCTTTATTTTCTTACTTCAAAGGTATTGCTATATATACATAGTCCATTGGTATAGATCTAATCACCAATTCTTATATAGGCAAAAAAAATGTCAAGCGGCATATTTTTCATATGTAACCTCAAAATATTTTCATTTAACTTCAAAACTCTGCCAGGTTAAGTTTTAAGACTTTACTTATGGAGCAACAATTTAATTTTCTTATCTATTTTTGTTTCTAAACCATTTTAACTTCTTATTATCATTTCCTTGAATCATAACCATTTATTTATTTTCTTGGAATAAGTCTATCCCAAAATAATTCTATTTTCATTACTTAGAAAATGGTGAAATATACCTAACTGAATGGTACATATGTAATCACACTTCAAATCTGGGCTGAACAACGTAAAATAACACATTTTTTAACATAGAACCCAATAGTTTTTACATTTCATAACCTTGCAAATAATGTTACAATACTATTTCTCTTATGGAAATAACAAATTATTTCTAAATCTTTACCATTACAAACTAATAGCATCCTCAGATAATCCTGAAGTCGTTCAAGTTAGGGTATTTTATTTACCTCTCAGGCCTTGATGCGATAACATTCTTACCTTAAGGTTGATAAAGGTTTGTAACTCAAAATGTAATATTGTAGCGACCCGTAAATCCGTACCTATTTGAGCTGACTAATATCCTACACATTCAACTCAAAGTGCACGAAAATACAGATCTTTAGTAGAAAGAAATAAGAGGATTAGAAAGATAAGATAGAACTAATAGAATAGAAGAATAAGAAGAACATCAGAATCAGAGTAAACACGAATCTCACAGCGGAACAATAAAATGTATTATATAACATAACTTTGAAATACAAAACTGTATTGTATATACATATCATTATCAGTACAATACATCATATCACGGTGGAAATAACTCTACGTAACTAACGATGAAGCCTCCTGCTTTGAGCTCCTCCAAGTGTATCTGTAAAGCCCGAAACACTTGACTGCCCATACAAATTTGGGCACCCAAGAGTTTAGGGAAAACAAAACAGAAAGAACTCTGGGTCAGTCATGGGACTGGTGCGAGTAAACTCCAATCATATTATTTAACTTTAAAAATCCTTTTGAAACAAAATGATAATAGTAAGACCAGCCCACACATAAACATGGACGGTTTTTACCTTATTATAACCAAAACATTTTGGATATCAAAATCCAGTGATATTATAATAATGTCTAATCAAATAAATAACCAAATAGCAGAACGCTTGCATCTCATGCTCCACATACATAGATAAAATCAAAAACCGTAGGGCGCTTATTGGAGATTGGATACCAACTATGACAACGTATGGGACCACCTCCCGATCAGTGTACTCTAGAGGAGATACACTGGGGTTCAACAAGAACATCTTGCAACCCGGACCACACATGACCGGCTACTCATTTCTCTTGAGTTATCGAATATATTGCCACCTACGGCTGGGCCCACATAACCATTATTCGAAGATACAAAAACGAAAGAAGAACAAATACGAATTTTCTCTAGATGGTGACAATACACCCTAATGGGAATGACCCACATAACCATGTTGCCTGCCCGATTTTTGTCATTTCTTGGTTATGAGGCTAGAGGCTACGTCTATCTTCTCAGAACATCTGGCCATCATCCACTTTGAATGTCACATCGTCAAACCCGTCGAATCACTAGTTGATCTTCTGAAAAATATTATGGGTATAAAAGCAAAGAGAAACGAATTTCTCTGCCACCAGACGTAATATCTCAGAAAGATTGTCTTATGTGATCTGTTAGGAATACTCTATAAGACATTCATCCATACATGTTGTCCTGGGACTGAAAAAATAGAAAGCATTATTCTAGAACAGAACGACCCTTGCATTTCACTCGTCTTCAATTTTCTTCAACATAATATAATACGCAGCGCTTATGCCTATACGGAGTGGTTTTCGGATAATATATCCAACATGTCTCTCCGTATTGACAACGATGGTCAAAACACTTCGATAGCCGGTTATTAAACTATCGAAGTAAAAACAAACATCCATTCAAATGTACACCGAATCATCACACAATCACTGGCCCCTTTTTATTTAATTTTCCAATTTCACATATCCCATAAAATATACGATATTAATGTTCGAAAACATTCCTATCATTTTCCCCATTTCTTATTTTCTGTACTTTAGAAAATATAATTTATTAATCTTTGGAAAGCATTTCCAAACTCCATTTAATCATTTCAATCTGCAAATTCTTTACTTAACACTTCATTCAAGAAATAAATATCCTTGTAGGTTCATATCTTGTTTACTGAAATCTCTTTTATAATTTTATATTCCCATTCTACTTTATAAACTTTGTTTCTTAGTCAACTTCTTGTTAAATTAATATCAAGTTTATAACTAAATATTGATTACATATCTTATTATACTTTATTGGTTTAAACTAAATATTAACTATCCTAACAAATTATAATTTCTAAAAATAACATACCTTAATACATTCGACATCGTCGAATTATAATTCCCATTTCTAATAGTGTTATTTAACTCTAATTATATTTCAACATCGAAATGATGTCATCATTTTCTGAACGATTCTCCAATTCTCTTTCTAAACTCGATCTTATATTTCTTTGGACAAATGTCGTTACTTATTACTTTAGAATAAGTGGATTCCTAACCAAACTGTTTACATTCCCTAGGGAATAGTGTTATATATAAAAATCACGCTTAAGCTAGGTCAACTACGTTTATTTATCGTTACAGTTAAAAAACTTGTCATACGCTGTAATATTCCCCTTTATAAGTAATCTCGACATAATTGTCACGCTTATGCCTAGTCAACAGCGGTATTTTATCGCTATAGTTCTAAGACTTGCAATACGCTGCCATATTCCCTTTATACTAATCTTGACATCTCTTTTCGTTACAAACCAATACCATCCCTCGATAATTGAGAAGCCGTTCAAGTTGGGGTATTTTAATTACCTCTCAGACCTTGATCGACAAAGTTCTTACCTTAGAACAGATATAAGTCCATAACTCTAAACTCCTTATTACTGGTAAAATTAATTAAACAGTATTTCTTGCTTTATTTAGATGTGGTTTTATGACGGCATATCCCTATTTTGAAAACTCGATTGTTTATAATTGTTACACTGGTCATTAACTCTTCGCTTCCTCTTCCTTATGCAAATCCAACATTTCTCTACGCTTCGTCTTCCTTACACAGTTTCATTTTAAACTTCTCTTATCAAAACCCATAACGCTCTTTGTCTTTTGGCAATTTACTTTTTATTCAAATTTGTTATACCGAATTCAAGTAAATATCTTAATACAAACTTAATATCCTCTTAAATGAAATCCATTTAAGAACCAATTTCTTTAATCAAATAATGATTAACTTGATCATTTGCTGAAGTAAACAGTTTACTTCATTATTACTAACCAATACTAATTATACTAGTTCAATAGCTAATTAAACTTCATTAATTAAAAAGGTAATTAAATATTATAAATTTTGATTAATGTATTTCTAAACTATTTCCATTAGATTAATTGAAGATCAATTACTCTAACAATCATTTTCCAAATAAACCATTCATTAAATCAACTTCATCCCATCAGTAATTTCGTTGATTGATTTTAATTACTTCTTACCATTAGATTAATATATTTAATCTAATAATATTTCAAAATTGTTTGTCTTAAAATAATTATCCAATTATTTACTTGTAGGGTAATTTCTGCTTATTAAACTTATTTAAATGTCAACAATCGTTTGTATTTATTTTCTAAAAAACGAACTCTAAAATACTGATTTATAATAGGACTTCTATTATAATTTAAAACTTCGCTTTAATTATAAAAATATAATTTTTTTTATAATTATCTTTGTTGATTTGCCTGACGGAGAATCAGCTCCTTAACAAAACGATGGGTTTATGGTCGACTGTTGCCCCTTCTTAATCGATATCGTCTATTGATTTAAATCGAAATAAATGTTAAATTTCCATTCAACATCAATATTCACACGGGGAATTAACGTTATTTGGGTTCAAACAGTGCATATACAAAACAAACAGTACATATAAATATTTAGGAATTCGGTTGGATTCCTCCAATCGGTTTCCTATATCTACCGATGTTAGTCAACACAATTAACACTAATTCCATACTAGGGGATATATAATCGATGGAATCAGTATTCAACACATGCAATGATATATTTTCAACCAATTTAATTGCAATCTACCTACATGACCATCACACAGCTTTCAACCAATATTAAAATACAATTATAATATTTTAAAATAGACCAGAGTTAGTGAATTTACTCACCTTTGCACGTTAACTGTTTAATAACAATTTGCGTCAGTCGATTAAACCAGGCGTTCAGTTCTGCCATAAATTCAGCGTGCTTCAAATTGCTCTGAATTGACTTCATAGCGTAGCTAGCTTCCATATGATTTCGAAATGACGGACCATTCGTCCAACACGTTAACCCTTGGCTTCAATATTCTAAAATCTCGCGGCTTCCTCTTTCTATTTTCTTGAATACCAAACGCTGTGATTATCACGTCCTTCTTTCTTTTTTATTGACTAATAACACCCCTTACTTTTATTCACGCAACTAGGGAAAAACAAACGTCCATGCCAAAATCCTGCGTCCCGTTTCCATTTAAAAGTAAACTGCCTTCATCAAACTAACAACCATCTCCTCACAAAGATCCACACCTGCTCTTCTTCATGAAGACAATACCACTCAAAAATGCACGCACAGGCAAAAATATGGAACCCCATTGCATTTGTCGCTGTTAGCCTACTTTGTGAACTAGGCTACAAAAAGTTAAAGAATCAAATAATGAAGAAAATTATGCCAAACATTCAGATCAGATCGGGTTTTCTTTGGGCAGAGACAAAGCAATGAAGGAAAGGATGCAGACCGGACCGGATCGGAAGTAGCAAGGCCGATCCGAACCCCTTTTAATTGTCCATCCGATCTGAGCCCAGGATATCAGCAGCTTCACTCACACGTTTTCCTTAAGAATTGGGGCGGTTACACACACGTTCTACCCACGATGGCCACTAACCAGATGTGTTGTCCTCACCAGAATCCATCCGAACCCGAAAGTGGCGGGATGAAGGCCACGCGGACCCGAACCGATCCAGTCCCAGGAGGATTTTACACCTATAAATACTCCATCAAGAGGAATTTGAAGGGATCTTTTGGCACTTTCAGGATTAAAAACTCCTTTGCAACCCGAATTTTATCAACATGTTCAGCCTACAATCATCTTTCAAGTAATATTGCAAAATAAATTGAGTGAACCAATGTATGAAATGAGTGAGAATTGAGTGAAAATCATCGTTGTATTCGCATTCAAGACATCAATCGAAAAAGAAGAAAAGTGGACGTAGGCCGTTTAACGTCGAACCACTATAAATTGTGTGTTTTCTCCGTTTTAATTTTCATTTCATTAGAATTTTTACTAGTTTGGGTGTTAGAGACAATTTCGGATCTAACATTTTGGTGCTTTCATTGAGAGATCTTCGAATTCTCAGCCTTTTGGGATTATCATTCTAATATTTGGACCCTCAAGTTCAAAGAAGTTAATCCTCAGTTTCTGACATCTTTAAGTACTTGTTGACTAACTGTTAAAGAATCGAGTATAATGGCCAAAATAAAAGGAAAAGAAGTGCAAGGCGCTAGGGGAAACAATGCTAGAGAAGATCAACAAGCCATCATGTTAACGAGGTCGCGCGCTCAAGGCTCCGGAGCAGACCGCACCGATCAGGAGGGTCCGAACCGGATGGGAGACACCGATCCGATCCGGTCTAATGAAGTTGAGGGCACTCACTCTCCCCATCCAAACCGCTCCAGCCAGGCCACTGCGCACCGATCCGATCCGAACCAGAATGAAGCTGGAACTTCTACTCGAGCTCCTACCAATGCTCTGATTCCAACCACGACGACTAATGTCCAGCCTGATCCATCTGCACCCATTACACAGGGAGATTTTTCACGCTTTCTTGACATGCTCCAGAGCACTAAGGAAGCATTGGAAGCCCAAAGGGGTGATAGTCTTCGCATGCAGGAAAACATGATCACTATGGGTAGAGAACTCCAGGAGCTCCGGAGGCAAAAGACTCCTTCCCCAACACGCCGCCTTGCTACAGATGATTCGTCTTCTTCAGACGAGGGACGCCCTCGTGAGAGAAGGCCGCTTGAACGACCTCAGAACCTCGATCAGCTAACTTTTGGATCTTTAGGATCCCGAGAAGATGTCGCCCGTGTATTGGGGCCTGATGACCCAAGCCTGCAACAACCTATGTTGCTACCCATGCGTGGATCTCACGTCCTACCCAGGGATCCTAATATTACTAACCCTACGCAACATCAGCTTCTTCAACCTCTACCTCCTGAGATCGACCGGGAGCGCAGAGAGCAGTATAGAGCAGCTACCACTAGAAACAGGAGATTATCCCCTAATCAGGAACCTAGGGGTAATCCGAACATCAGACCTAGAGAAACTGTGTAGACATTAACAAATGTCGATGTATGGGCAATGGTACGCCAGATTATGTCTGAGAGCCGACGGTATACTAATGAAGATTGGGGCATTAAGCGAAGTCATACCCCCTTCACGGATGATATATTGGACTTCCATTTCCCTCGGCGATTCAACTTGCCTCAGATGGATCGATATTCAGGAAGAACGGACCCAGGGCAGCATCTGATGAGATATGCATGGTTCATGAATGCTGCAGCAGCTCCAGATGCTGTAAAATGAAAAGCCTTTCCAATTTATCTTGAAGACATGGCGTTAATGTGGTTCACCCGACTCCCCCCTCGGTCGATATCAAATTTCACAGAATTGAGTGACCGCTTCATGAATCAGTTTCGACTTCATGCCCGAAAGTCCAAGAGCGTCATAGAGTTGTCACGAATTAAATAGGCCCCGGGAGAATCTTTGAAGTCATATTTAGATCGCTTCAACTTGGCCACCACTGAAGTTAGTGATCCTCATGAGCCCACTATCCTGATGGCCTTGATAGAAGGAGTAGACCCTGACATAGAATTTGGGGATTACTTGTCTGGGAAACCGCCTCCCACTAGAGAATTGTTCTATGAAAAAGCTAATATCCGCTTAAGGCGAGAAGAAGCTCATGCAAATAGGAAGAGAAAGTCCGAAGGGGCCTCGAGGGAAGGTGTCCAAAGTAATGTTGCTATGAAACAATCTGGTGACAGTTCAGGGAAGGTTGAAGTAAACGTTGGCAACCAGAGTGGGAGTAATAACAACAGAAATGGAAACAACAAAAGAAGGAATAGAAACCAAGGGAATAGCTCTAGTAAAAGACCCAGATTCCAGACTTTTGAAAATTATACGTCGTTAATGATACGTTGGAGAATATTTACTTGGATACATATAGCATATTGCAGTACAAAAAACCACCACCCAGAGACTCCACTGAGATGGAGATCGCAACAGGAAAGTTTTGTTTGTTCCACGCAACCCATGGTCATTCCACCAATGAATGCCATCATTTGAGAGATATGGTCGAATGATTGTTGCGAGAAGGGAAGTTAGATGAGTACAAGGTCACCCCAAGGGACAGGGGACAAGGGGGACAAGCCCCGGACCAAAACCAGCTTACTTCAAAACCCACAGCCCAGCAGAAAGGTAAGGGGATCGTCATTAATACTATTATAGGCGGACCTCACTTAGTTGGTCGTAGTTTTAAAGCAATGGATCAGTACGTAAACGCCGCCAAGCATTTTTAAGTTGGAGAATGCAGTAGCCTCAAAGACATTACTCCAGTAAAACAACAAAAGACGATGTTAGACGACGTCGTATTCTGCAGTAGAGATGATTCCGGAGTTCAATCTCCAACCGACGATCCACTAGTGATTACCACAACAATTGGCCCTGCTTTAGTCCATAAAGTGTTAGTGGAAAATGGGAGCTCGGTCAATATCCTCTTCAAGAAAGCCTTCGAACAAATGAGACTCGAAGCAAAAGATTTAAAGCCATGCGAAGGATGGATACGTGGCTTCAACGGAGCATCGACGTCTCCGTTGGGCTATGTGGAATTACCATTCGCATTAGGGCAGGGAGATCGCCAGAGAGTGAGGATCCTGCCATTTTTAGTTTTGAATGTGGAGTCGCCCTACAATGCCTTCCTAGGCCGACCGGCCCTTGCCGAGTTTAGAGCATGTATTGCACCTTGGTGCCTGCTGCTTAAATTTCCGACCGACTCAGGAATTGGGGTGATGAGGGGTGACCAAGCTACGGGACGAGCTTGTTACATGATAGAGTTAAAGATGTTAATAAAGGGGTTGAATATAGAAACTAAGGACAATTCTGCCCCTCCAAAGGAGAACTCAGCATAGCAATTAAGGGGTCCTGCCCCAAGAGAATCGCCCTCAGATGTGCTCGAGGATATAGATCCCAGAGAGGATAGAGAACCCGAGGAAAGGAAAGCGACTCCCAACGAAATAACAATAGATATACCTATTGATGAAATAGATTCAACAAAAGTACTAAAGATCGGCTCGCAACTAGATCCAGTTCGAGCGAGAGAATTGGCTGATTTTTTATAGGCAAATCTGGATGTGTTTGCCTGGACTCACGCTGACATGCGTGGGATTTCGCCTGCCATCATGAGCCACTCTTTGTGTATTAATCCAAAGCAGCCACCAATCAAGCAGAAGAAACGGATGTTAGGCCCAGAGCGGTCAGCAGCTTTAAAAGAAGAGGTAGAGAAATTAAAAGATAATGGATTCATTAAGTATTCGAAATATCCCGATTGGATATCGACTACTGTCCTGGTCAAAAAGTCAAATGGGAACTAGCGAACATGTATCAACTTTTCTGATTTGAATAAGGCTTGCCCGAAGGATAGAGTTCCTCTCCCCAAAATTGACCAGCTAGTAGATTCGACGGCCGAGCATGAGCTTTTATCCATTATGGACGCCTATTCCGGGTACAATCAAATTCTCATGCACATACCAGATCAAGAGCATACAAGCTTCATCACAGACTTGGGGTTATATTGTTACGTGGTAATGCAATTTGGGTTAAAAAATGCAGGAGCCACGTATCAGCGCCTGGTCAACTGCATGCTTTATAATCAAATCGGGAAAACCATGGAGGTTTACGTGGACGATATGCTTGTGAAGTCTAAACAATCTTCCAACCATGCAAGGGACTTAGCTGAAATGTTTGATATTCTTCGAAGGTATGGGATGAAGTTAAACCCCTTAAAATGTTCGTTTGGGGTCGCATCTAGAAAATTCCTTGGGTTTATTGTGAGTTCTCGAGGAATTGAGATAAATTCTAGCCAAATAGCAGTAATAAGGGATATTGAAGAACCACACAAGATCAAAGACATTCAAAACTTGGCCGGAAAAGTTGCTGCATTGAGTAGGTTTATCTCCAAAGCTACAGATAGATTTGTACCTTTCTTCGATGTCATAAAACGAGGAAAGAAATTTTTTGAGTGGACCCCCGATTGTATGGAGGCGTTCCAGAATCTATTAAACTTCTTAGAAAAGCCTCCTATATTATCAAAACCAGTGTAACATGAGGATTTGTTCGTCTACTTAGCGGTATCATCTCACGCCGTTAGTACGACATTAGTACGTGAAGAGGATAAAGTCCAGAAACCTGTGTATTACGTGAGCAAAAAGCTAGCTGCTGGGGAACGTAATTATCCAAAGATAGAAAAGCTTGCTTATAGCCTCTTGATTGCTTCCCGCAAACTTCGCCATTATTTTCAGGCTCACCTGATAGTTGTATAGACCGATCAACCTTTAGACAAGTGTTGCAAAAACCCGAAGCATCGGGGCGGTTACTTAAATGGAACATTGAGCTGAGTCAATTTGATTTGAACTTTCAACCACGAAGATCAATAAGGGGGCAGGCATTGGCTGACTTTATAGCTGAATTTACAATTCCTGAAGAGTAAACGGTAGGTGACAAGGTGGTTACTTTGGATCGAGAGTTAGAGCTTAGTCCATGGAAACTATATACGGACGGAGCCAAAAATGATCGAAAGTCCGATGCCGGAGTTGTTTTAATAACTCCTAAAGGACGATCTATTTACTATGCATTACGATTAGAGTTTGCTGCTACTAACAATGATTTTGAGTATGAAGCCCTGATTGCCGAGCTGAAACTCGCCAAAGAATTGGGAGTGAAGGCACTAGATATATATTAAGATTCCAAGATAGTTATATACCAGGTTCGGGAAGAATTTACTACAAAAGGACCTCGACTCATTACTTATCTCAAAAAGGTAAAGGAGTTGTTGGAAAGTTTGGAGCATTACAGCTTAACGCACATCCCAAGAACGGAAAACCAGAAAGCAGATCGACTGGCGAAGATGGCAAGTTCTGATAATCCTAAAGAAACTGAAATGGTTCCGATAGAGGTTTTGGAATCACCGAGTTTCGACCTAATGGAAGCGGAGCTAGCCTTGGAAGTCAACACAAAGAGAGAATCCTGGATGACATCGATCAAGAATTTTCTCAAGAATGGAACCCTCCCGGTGAAAAAGAGCGAAAGACGAGCTGTAAGATGCAAGGCTGCAAGATATGTTTTACACGACGACGTCCTTTATCGCCAAGGGTTTTCAATGCCCCTATTACGGTGTATCGCACACGACGACATTAAACGTGTACTACAAGAAGTACATGAAGGTGAGTATGGAGACCACACTGAGGGCCAGACCCTAGCAAAGAAAGTATTACGGTATAGATATTTCTGGCCTACCGTGAATAAAGACGTGGCTGATTATTCATGACGCTGCGACAGATGTCAAAGATTTGCCAAAGTTCCCAGAGCGCCTCCGACTCAGCTCAAGTCGATGGTAAGCCCATGGCCGTTTGCCATGTGGGGAATTGACATTATTGGGGTGTTACCTATTGCCAGAGGAGGAGCTAAGTACGCGATCGTTGTCGTGGACTATTTCACAAAATGGGTGGAAGATGAACCCTTAACAACCATCACGGTCAGGAAGGTGATCAGTTTTGTGGTCAAAAACATTATTTGTCGATTTGGGATGCCGAAGACCATCATAACTGATAATGGGACGCAGTTCGACAGTATCGAGTTCAGAAACTTCTGCCAGAAATACAAGATCGATAAACGATACACCGTAGTAGCTCACCCACAGTAAAATGGCCAGGTTGAAGCCATAAAAAAGGTCATTAAATATATTCTGAAGAAGCGGTTGGAGCGGGCCAAAGCCAGATGGGTAGACGAGTTGCCACTAGCTTTATGGGCCTACAGGACAACCTTTAAGATGGCTACCGGCCATACTCCCTATTCACTTTCCTTTGGGTCAGAAGTAGTGATCCCGGTAGAATTGGAAGTCCCTTCACATCGAGTCGCGTATTATGACCCGGTAACAAATAGAACACTCCTCCTAGAGTCTCTTGACATGATTGAAGAAAAAGTGACGAAGCTGACTTGCGTGCCTCGAGACATCGACATCAAGTAGCTCGTTATTATGACCGGAAAGTTCGCTTCAAAACCTTTGAACCAGGAGACCTAGTACTCAAACGAGCCTTCCCGCCTTCGACCCAATTGGGTCCAAAATAGGAAGGGCCATACACCATCCAACGAAAGCTTGATACAGGAGCATTCAAGCTAATGACCGTGGACGGTGAAGAGATTCCCAGAGCTTGGAACGCTCAGCACTTACAATGATATCTGAGCTAAATATGAAATGTCATCTGTTTTGTTTTTATAAGCTATGTAAAAAGGCACGACTTGCCTTAAAAAGTCTGTTTATATGAACAAAGAATTATGAAGTGGATGTAGGCTATGACTTAGCTAAACCACTATATAAATATCGTGTGTCATTTACTTTTCTGCATTATTTTGTATCTTCAACAATTATTCTATCATGACCATGAAACACGAAATATTAAATTAGATTTGGAAAGTTGGAGATGACCTATGTGCAGGAGCAAATAAAATGACTGTTTGTAAGAAAAAACATAAAAGAATGGGAAGACAACATTCTTAAGTCTAACTCTCAAGAATCGAGAGAGAGTATAAAGGACGGGAAGACGACGTCCCTTGAGGCGTGAAGGTGCACCCAGATGAGAGACCGCCTCAACGATACTCTAACCTGGTTATGAGACAGGAGAGTATAAAGATGCTAGAAAGAATAGGCATCAATGATGAATGTAATATGGCCCCGTCGGAGAATCGGGGGCAGTTGGATTTTAAATTTAATCAATCTTGAATAATTCTTGCTCAGTAATCCAAGATTGACTGGGGGCATATATGTGTACACATATTCCCCTCAATAATGACTTCATTTTATAAATGTGATATGACATGCTTTTGCATTTTTACTTAAGTACTAAACTAACAACTATCAGACATTGCAGGTAATAAATTATTATTATTTACAAACACGTGAGTTTGTACAGGGAAATCAAGCAAAGGATGCGAGGACCGCACTCGCTGCAACAATTGCGGACCAATTAAATGCCAAAGTAAAACAAAGCACTTTGTCACTTGGGCTTTGGAGCGGACTTGGATTTTTTTGCAGCTTTATGAGTATCCCTAGCCTCTTTTTTAGCATCAGTCATAATGCGCTTCGGCTTTTTCTTCTCTGCAGTCGAAGTGTTAGAATCGGTTGATTTTTTTCCCGGGGTTAGAACACTGGAATCAAGAGAAGATTTTTTAGCAAGCTCTTCTGTAATAGACCTAGCTGAAAGCTTAACGACTAACCTTGATCCAGGATCCACCACTGCAAGGGGCTTAAGGCTTTTAGGGTTCAAGTCTTCAACTTTTAGCTGCATACGTTTGTCTTGTTCGGCTTTCATTTCAGCCAAAGTGATGTCATTGGTACTTTTTGAATCCCAAATTATAGCCACATCAGGATCTTCTTCATGCCCCTCGCTACCACCGTCGTCTTTTAAGGCATCTATCATCTCATCATCATGAGAAGTGTCGGCATTAGACAGTTCAGCTCCCCCTCCAGATTCAAGAATGGTAGCTTTATCCTGTTTTCCTTGAGTCTTTTCCACAGATTTTTCCCTAGTGGTGGTTCCGTGAGGCACGTCAGTCTCCTCGGTCGGTGCAACACCTACAGAATGAGAAGCAACAGTTATCAACTCAGGAGAAAATAAAGGATCCTCCATTGATTGTCCAATTATGTGATGAAAAGTGGAGACGGCCTTGACAGATTGAGGTGAAAAGGTAGAGATACCTTTCGATGGTCTTTGAATTGGAGTGACTACCGTCTTTGACGCTGATTCGGGTATAGGAGATAAAAGAGACGCCTGAGGAATCCCCGGGTTCTCGGGATAATATCCCTCGACTTCAGTAGTTTCAGCGGTAGCGGAAGAAGAACTAGCCTCAGGGATATTATTTTGTTTGGCCATCCACTTCTCCTCCTCCATAGCAGCGACAATGAGGCGATGCCCCTCGGCCAGGCGTGCCGGTTCATCATCTCTCAGATACTTTTCTATAAGTTTATCTTCATCAACGAAGTCTACCTTAATTTCCTCTTTCTCCCATTCGATGATTTGACTCCATACGTGAACTAAGGTAGTTGGATAGTCTTTAATCCAAGAGATGTTTCGGCGATGAATTATGTGCGCGAAGAATTCAATCAGTAATTTGCCAAAACCGTGCACTTCTTCCTGAGCCTCTGATAGCTATTTACGGGTCTCTTCAGCAGACTTAATGACATTC
Organism: Allium sativum; assembly: GCA_030737875.1. Classification (NCBI taxonomy): domain Eukaryota; kingdom Viridiplantae; phylum Streptophyta; class Magnoliopsida; order Asparagales; family Amaryllidaceae; genus Allium; species Allium sativum. The sequence continues at coordinate 484,183,251 of CM060924.1, forward strand.
TCCACATTCCCCTCAGCTAGGGCAGCCCTATTCTCGGCTTCCATTAACTTGGACTCCAAGTCAGCGTTTCATTTCTCTAGTTCAGCATTTTTTCTCTCTAACTCGGTTTTTCTTGCTCAAGAGTATTGTAAGCCAGTTGCATTTTGACATTGTCTGACTTAGCGTCTTCCGCTTGTTTCTTCAACTCTAAACGCTCTTGACTATGAGATTCCAGCAAGTCATGATAACGCTTCTATAACTCCTCAAATTGCTGTTTGAAGTTGTTGGCGTCTCGTTGAGTGATGACGAGTTGAGTCTGTGTGTCCTCAAGGTCCTTCTCCAAATTTTTCAAGGCCTTTTCATCGGCATCTGCAGTCTTTTTCATCGAATTAACATCTGTAATTAAATTCCGAATAATTCTGGAGAGATTGCATAAATATTTGAACATCTCCAAGTGTTGCTTCTCGACTGCGTCAATCTTTTCTTTAGCCTCATCAGCCCACTTTGAGGAAATGGGCTTGAGTGCCGGTAAAAAAGTCAGGTTTTCAAAGTAATGATCTGGGAACTGCTTCTCCAGATATGCTAGCTTAACTTTGGACTCAGCATCCAGTGGTGGAGGTTTGCAGTATGTTAGTTCAGTGTCTTTTCACTTAGTTGGGATGATGGCTGTATCACCCTTTCCAGATCGCTTCTCAGAAACCTTATGTTTGTCTCGTGAATCGGTATGTTTCAGCGGACTTTTTTGCTGACTGTGTTTGTCTTGAGGAGAAGTTTGGTCTTTAGGCTGCGATGTGTCTTCCCCTCGATGACTCTGGTGGCTCTTATATCTATCTGGATCTGTCCGGACGGGGGAATGAGAACGCGAAGTATGTGGTCGATAAGAATCATGAGGCCTTCAGTCATCTCTGCCCCGGCTCTCATGATGATCATGCTCGATATCGAAAGGAGGTCTAGACATGCTACGACGTATTTTCCTGACATCGTAATAAGGGCGAGACAATGTACCTATGCAGCAATGTAGGTGGAATTCAGAATCAGTGTTCACATAAAAAGTGAGTGTTGTGATGTGTGGTGCTAATGTGTTAAGTGCATCCTAAGTGGTGTTCCTCCCGACAAACCCGAGTCTGAAGCCAGACTAGCGCGAGTGGGCTCTTTGGCCTTCACGGGAGTAGTCTCCTCTGAAGAAGTGAAAGTTAAAGGATTTGTGCCAAAGTCCTCTGAAGTATAGATGGTTTCAGGCAGGGGGAGATCTCCTAAACCCTGAAATGTGGAATCGTCAGTAGTAGGGACATCTCCTTGAGAAGCGTCTATTGGCAGCTCTTTAGGAGATGTTGACTTTTCAGGAGAAATAGCATCATCAGGGACGGTGTACCCTTCTCTATGCTTTTCAGCTATGTTGGCTAACTCGTCGTCCTGAGTTGAAGATGGAGAAGGTGAAGTCCGAAGAGGTATTGTTGGACCTTTCGAGCCCTCGCCCGTCTCAGGAATAATGTCTACTAGGGGTATGTACACATATGGACCCGTCCCATGACCTATGCTACAGGTAATGGATAGTAACACGTGATGGTGGAGATACTCATCCTTAAGAACCTCGTCAATGGTTAGACACTTTTGATCGCCACCGAGAAGCCGATTCAAACGATCAAAATACAAGTGATCCAATATTTGTTTTGGGTTATCAACTGCGAATAAAAAAAAGAAAGCAAGTTAATGTGTTAGCATGAACATTCAAAATTGAGATCTAGAAAATCGGTGCTTTATTTGATTTGGCCCATCTCCTGGCGCACCCCGGCTGTTGCCTGATATAAAACCATTCGAGCTTAGAATCGCCAGCCTTGCTGCTGAATGGAGCTGAAATAATTTCCTTTTTGGGACTGATTCAAAATAGGAGAAGGAAGGAATCTCTTGAGTCTGATGCTTGAAATTATAAAAAAAAGTGGATGTCATCGAAGGTAGGCTCTATTCCTAAAACCTCTTTGTATGCTATATACAAGGTGTATAAGTAAGCATAAGAATTGGGATGTAATTGCATGGGAGCAATCCTCATCTGTCTCAGAAAATCAACAACAAAAGGCGGAAATGGTGGAACTGCCCCTACCATACACATCAACCGGGTAACAACCATAAATCCTTCTGGAGGATTGTGGAGCGATCTGTTTTCGATGGCACCATGGTATTTCTTTTCAGTATCCCATGTTTCAGACATATTCGAACAAGTCTATCATCATTAATCGTCGATTCAACAGAATCTTTGGGTAACTCCAATATAACGGCAGACTCAAACTCATCAGGAGCTCGATTATCTCCTATTCCTCCTTCCTCTTCATCGCCAAGAGAAACTTCACTATCGGAAGGTATTTCACTATTATGTGCTTCTACTTCATAATCTGGGCCCTCATCGTCTCATTCAGGGTCCGAGGGAGAGGATATATCATCAAGAGTGAATCTCTCGGAAGTTTCTGAAGTTTCTCTTTGCTCTACTAACCTAGACGAATGTCTCTCTGCCATGATCACTAGACTACTGAAGAAGCAATAACATAAGTTAGAGTAAGATAGCCCATATCCCCCCGTGTGTGTATGTGAACTAAAGTATGTGCTACGTGTGCAAAAGATGCAAAGTAAACATATGAGAGTGTGAAACAAAGGTTTAATAAAGCAGTAATGTATAGAATGGTCCTTGATGTTCGTCTATGTTCGTAAGGCGCTATCCTAAATGTTCTTTAAGTTGAAGGTTATATCAAACATTGATTTAGCCTATTGGACAAATTCTCGTGCATTAAGATGGACTGCTTCGGTTCGGTTCGGGTGTATAAGTTGGGATCGGATCGGGAAGCAAAGCCATGCTTTGGTCTGAAACAAACACTCACACCTATTAAGCGAAGTCGGATCGGTTCGGAGGCAGACATCTGAGGCGGTCAGGATTGACGTGAACACACATGCCTCTCTTCCTCCTTGTTTCTCACTCCGACCCGACCCGGTCAAGTGAGCTTTGTTTCCCCTCTTTGCTTTTTTACTCCGATCCGATCTGGTTGCATGAACTTCTCTGCCTTCCCTTCACTTCAATGTTTCTCCACCCGAACCGATCCCAACCCCTCTCCTCCTCTTCTACTTCTCTGTCTTCCATCTCATTCAACTGACACCAAACCCAACTCCATTCCTAAAACACCCCAATCAAGCCTGATCACTTGTATGCTCAAATATCCAACAATAAATCCTAATCCCATCTCCCAAAGCCTCGAGGTGATGGCGGAGCCACCAACGACGACGGCGAGGGAAGAGGGGGCCACGGTGTCTAAGCTGGGCAAACTCCATGCCCAAATCGTTCAAATCGACTGCCGATTATAACTGAAATCAGTTACTACGAGGTGAATCGAAGTTGTAAACCTACTTATGCGTTCGATTTGAAGATTCAAAAAAAATTCTGAAGTTCTTGAGAGCTAGGGTTTTTTTCTTGTGTAAAACTGAATGGGCAGCGAGAATAAAAAGAAATAATAAAGGAGAGGTGGTGGCGGATTTATATACATATTGATGGTGATCACTCGTCTTCCCCTCCTTTTTACCTGCTCGGACCGGGGTACAAGCCCACCAACCCTTTCTGGCCTGCAAACCCAATATCGAGCAATAAAAGAGGGAAGACCATTCGGATCGGGATCCGATCCGAATGGAATTAAACACAATAACTTGACATGCAAATTAAATTCAAAGGAAAATAAAGAAAAAGATTACCTTGAGGGACCGATGGAAATTAAGGAGAATTCTTAAATTTGTTAAAAATAAAGGAAGTAATCCACACACTTCATGATGTATATATATATATATATATACAACGAGAGATACGACTTTCTGAAGTAGCATATCCCTATACATCAATGGAAGCGACCTTTTAACGATTCAAATTCAAAGACCAATGAACAGATGATGTCAAGGCACGCTCCATATTCGATAGAAGCATCCCTTGTGGGGGCAAAATGTTAGCCTACTTTGTGAACTAGGCTACACAAAGTTAAAGAATCAAATAATGAAGAACATTCTGCCAAACATTCAGATCGGATCGGGTTTTCTTTGGGCAGAGACAAACCAACACAAAGCAATGAAGGAAAGGATGCAGACCGGACCGGATCAGAAGTAGCAAGGCCGATCTGAACCCCATTTAATTGTCCATCCGATCCGAGCCCAGGATGTCAGCAGCTTCATTCACACTTTTTCCTTAAGAATCGGGGTGGTTACACATACGTTCTACCCATGATGGACACTAACCAGATGTGTTGTCCTCACTAGAATCCATCCGAACCCGAAAGTGGCGGGATGAAGGCCACGCGGACCCGAACCGATCCAGTCCCAGGAGGATTTTACACCTATAAATACTCCATCAAGAGGCATTTAAAGGGATCTTTTGGCACTTTCAGGATTAAAAACTCCTATGCAACCGGAATTTTATCAACTTGTTCAGCCTACAATCATCTTTCAAGTCATATTGCAAAAGAAATTGAGTGAATCAATATATGAAATGAGTGAGAATTGAGTGAAAATCATCGTTGTATTCGCATTCAAGACATCAATCGAAAAAGAAGAAAAGTGGACAAAGGATGTTTAACGCCGAACCACTATAAATTGTGTGTTTTCTCTGTTTTAATTTTCATTTCATTAGAATTTTTACTAGTTTGGGTGTTAGAGCCAATTTTGGATCTAACAGTCACCTTCCATCTACTTGCCTGGCACCCGTAACTTCTTTCTTCTATTTAGAACGTATACCCCACCGCCTTGTATCATAAACCGGTCCAATTTATTCACAGGAAAAACTCATACCACACATGAAAACTACTTCCAGTGAAGAAACAAAAACACGCGCCTGTGTATCCCTTCCCAAATGCCATACGTTCCACTCCTACCTCCCCTCAACTCATTCATTCAACCAAAAGTACCGCAGTTGCCCTTTTTCCCATAGCTGACTCAACGCCAACAATTCCAGTGCTCACTCCATGCAGCCGTTCGACCCAACTCCTCCCCGAACGAGATCGACGCTCAGCTCTAGGACATCGCCTTTTCAATTAATCATTGCACCAAACAAAATAAATACGAACGTGAATAAGTTTGGTTTGAATCTTTCTCATGCATAAAATTAGTTCTAGTATTTCCGTGAAGAATTTGAGGTAGGAAATGAATTTTGTGAGATCTGGTCTTCAATGTTTTTGATCCTCAGAAAATGAAAAGAAAGAATGCGGTATTTATAGAAGTCCATACTTAGTCATTAAGCAGTAGCATAGAGTAACCTGTTCTGGATGACATTTCATGCTAGAAGTTTGGCAGTAAGCTATTTACTAGGTTATGGGTAGAAGAATAGGGACTTTGCCATGAAGTCTTCACCTAAACTCTAGAGTACTAGCACGTGCTTTTATTAAGTTTTGACTGTGTGAAGTATCAAGGTCTGCGTTGGTAGAGTAGCTGCGCGAGATGAACTGGTTGTACCTTTTCTTACCAGGGAAGGAACGAAAATATAGTATATTGTAACAAAGAATGTGTATATAGGTCACTTAGAGTATTGTTTGGCTATGAAGTGATAAAACATGGTCTATAGAATTAAATACTAAAATGGGTAGGTGTTTTGCAGGTGAAAGTTAATGTAAGTAGCTGCTGCGTTTAAGGGTATACATAGTAGGCTAGTGATTTAACAACACGTTCTGCATAAGGATGACAAGTTGTAGTTTTGGTTTTGGCTTCATACATTTGATTTCCCAAGACAGAGATTTGTAGTGTAATAGTGTCTACGTTTCAGCTTTTAGGTAGAGGCAAAGTAGCTGGCTTGAAAAATCATAGATCTGTAGAATTTTCTTGGTCTACATTATCTAGGTTTTGACAAGTGCGAAGATATTTTGGCAAGATAAAACAACTGCTTATATATATTTGTTTTACCAAGATTAGATATTTATTAACGGTATCCTATTGTGTAAGATTTCATTCATATTCATGTCGCTACAGACAGAAGCAAAAATACAGTCGTGTCCAGTGAGGTGTCACGATCTCAAAAATATAATAATATCGGTAGGTTGACTCATATTTTGAAACCCCAAAATATTGATACAGGGTGTAAAATACTCCAAATAAAAAGTTGTGTATTTAATTAATTAAAAATTTCAGTAAAATTCTAAAAATTAAATTGTCACTATGCCTCAAAAGAATCTTGTCCAGATTTGTAACCGGTATCTAGTTATATCAAATAAACTGCTACGGTCAATAAACGATTCTATAGCGATTATTTGAAAATTTGATTTGGATATAACTTGCAATCTATAATACGAAATCTTGATTTTTCACTTCTGTTAGAGAGATATAGTTCAACAGATTCCAACGTTTCTTGTTTCGAAGAAATCCAACTAATAACGAATCCTGTATACTCAGTTTAAATTCAGAACGTTAAATTAAGAACTACCGTGATATTACGGGCTCGATTATTTTTAATATATATTTTTATACGTTCAACATTGTTTTAATTAATATATAAATCCACTTATATTATGAATACAATATTTAAACTGATTTAAATATTCAAATACAAACCGATAAAAATGCAGGACGTTACATTCCTTGCCCCTTAAAATAATTTCGTCCTCGAAATTGCTAAGGTAGAAAAATGTTACGAACATCATTATAACCCGGTTAAAAATCTTTTATTTAACCTCTTGTCTTCGGTTTCAACTAAACCAATTAATTCTAACTAAAATATTATTTTTTCTTATTAATGAATACTTTCAGAAATTCTGAAAAATTTCTAACATCTTCAATTTCCGATAGATTTCGCCAGTATTTCCTCCGCATGGCTCAATCGGTACTACTACAACTTGCCTCTCTGGGCCTTCTCCAATCCAAAAGAAAATCAAACAACCAAATGGCTTGCCAAACCGACTCATAAATCTCATACCCATATAAACATGTACCTTCCCTGTTAGGCATTCATCTCTATCTCTGCCATGTGCTATCAACTCAGCATACAACCAAACATTTCCAACTAATCTCCAATCAATTTTTTTCTCCACTCTAATCCTTCGCTTTTACCAAGCTAATATTTCATTTCAATCTCCAATTCCAAATGATCATTCAACAATCCAATTCCATAACCCAACCGGGTTCCAATCCAATATCTCATTTCACAAATTCACCAAGTTTAATTCTATTCCAATACGATTTCCACTTACTTGGTTTCAATTCGACTCCACTTTTATTCAAATTAGTTAAATTTTTATTTATTTATTTACTTCATAAGTAAATTTTAAATTTCAGAATTCAAATTCCTGAGGTTTTTATTTCAAATCAGTTTGAAATAATATATATATTCATAACATAGCAATTCAAAACATTTGAATTTCTGACAACTTGTTTCCTCACAATAATTCAAAAACAAAATCTTTGGTAGTAATCCGTCACTTAGTAACTCGAAAATGAACACTAATAATGCAGCTGTCATCATCAGAATTTATTTCCTAGTGATCAAAGTGAATTCAATACTATATTACTTTTCAAATTTTATTTTAAAACACTTGCATTTTGAAATTTACTTCAAAATATCTTTCACAACACTTGGAAAACAATTTCAAATCTCCCAGGATTTTAAAATTCCCATATATTTAATCCTAACATTATTTCCATCTCTTTCCCATGTTTCTAGAGTTTTATTTCAATTCTGGTTTAAATTCAGATTTAGTTCATCTGATTTTGCATATTATACTTATATAATATTTCGATTGGTTATTAATATAACCAACTCAATTATAAATCCTATTTGATCATAATAACGATCGACACATCCAATATACTATAATAATCTCAAGATATATATTTCTTGTATACCAAAATATATTTTGGGTAAGATTATTTCATTTACCCTCTTTTCAAAACATACTGTGTCGAATTACTCTATTCAAGAGTTTAGGAACACCTATCGACACAATTTGCATTACCGTTTCGACCAGAATTCATAAACCACTCGACTGACCAGTCAACACAATATAAAACAGTTTTTATATTAGTTTACAAATACGCTCTCATATATATACACTTATACTCAATCTAAGGTATTACTAAGCTTATCTCTATTGAGTCATGCCACAGAGCCAAGGAAATCACTTTAATCATCATCTCTGATACCAACTGTAGTGACCCGTAAATCCGTACCTATTTGAGCTGACTAAAATCCTACACATTCAACTCAAAGTGCACGAAAATACAGATCTTGAATAGAAAGAAATAAGAGGATGAGAAAGATAAGATAGAACTAATAGAATAGAAGAATAAGAAGAACATCAGAATCAGAGTAAACACGAATCTCACAGCGGAACAATAAAATGTATTATATAACATAACTTTGAAATACAAAACTATATTGTATATACATATCATTATAAGAGTACAATACATCATATCACAGCAGAAATAACTCTACGTAACTAATGGTGAAGCCTCCTGCTTTGAGCTCCTCCAAGTGTATCTGTAAAGCCTGAAACACTTGACTGCGCGTACAAATTTGGGCACCCAAGAGTTCAGGGAAAACAAAACAAAATGAACTCTGGGTCAGTCATGGGACTAGTGTGAGTAAACTCCAATCATATTATTTAACTTTAAAAATCCTTTTGAAACAAAATGATAATAGTAAGACCAGCCCACACATAAACATGGACGGTTTTTACCTTACTATAACCAAAACATTTTTTATATCAAAATCCAATGATATTATAATAATGTCCAAATAACCATATAGCAGAACGCTTGCATCCCACGCTCCACATACATAGATAAAATCAAAAACCGCAAGGCGCTTATTGGAGATTGGATTCCAACTATGACAAGGTATGGGACTACCTCCCGACCAGTGTACTCTAGAGGAGATACACTGGGGTTCAACAAGAACATCTTGCAACCCGGCCCACACATGACTGACCACTTATTTCTCTTGAGTGTATTGAATATATTGCCACCTATGGTTGGGCCCATATAACCATTATTCGAAGATACAGGAACGAAAGAAGAACAAATACGAATTTTCTCTAAATGGTGACAATACACCCTAATGGGAATGACCCACATAGCCATGCTGCCTGCCCGATTTTTCTCATTTCCTGGTTGTGAGGCTAGAGGCAACGTCTATCTTCTCAGAATATTTGGCCATCATCCACTTTGAATGTCACATCGTCAAACCCGTCGAATCACTAGTTGATCTTCTAAAAAATATTACGGGTATAAAAGCAAAGAGAAACGAATTTCTCCGCCACGAGACGTAATATCTCAAAAAGATCGTCTTATGTGATCTGTTAGGAATACTCTGTCAGACATTCGTCCATACAAGTTGTCCTGGGACTGGACAAATACAAAGCACCATTCTAGAACAGAACGAACCTTGCATTTCACTCCGTCTTCAATTTTCTTCAACATAATATAATATGCAGCGCTTATGCCTATACGGAGTGGTTTTCGGATATTATATCCAACCGGTCTCTCTGTATTGACAGCGATAGTCAAAACACTTCGATAGCCGGTTATTTAACTATCGAAGTAAAAACAAACATCCATTCAAATGTACACCGAATTATCACACAATCACTGACCCCTTTTTATTTAATTTTCCAACATCACATATCCCAGAAAATATACGATATTAATGTTCGAAAACATTCCTAACATTTTCCCCATTTCTTATTTTCTGTACTTTAGAAAATATAACTTATTAATCTTTGGAAAGCATTTCCGAACTCCATTTAATCATTTCAATCTGCAAATTCTTTGCTTAACTCTTCATTCAAGAAATAAATATCCTTACAGGTTCATATCTTGTTTACTAAAATCTCTTTTATAATTTTATACTCCCATTCTACTTTATAAACTTTGTTTAAGTCAACTTCATGTTAAATCAATATCAAGTTTATAACTAAATATTGATTACATGTCTTATTATACTTTATTGGTTTAAACTAAATATTAACTATCCTAACAGATTATAATTTCTAAAAATAACTTACCTTAATACATTCGACATCATCGAATTATAATTCCCATTTCTAATAGTGTTATTTAACTCTAATCATATTTCAACATCGAAATGATGTCATCGTTTTCTGAACGATTCACCAATTCTCTTTCTAAACTCGATCTTATATTTCTTTGGACAAATGTCTTTACTTATTACTTTAGAATAAGTGGATTTCAAACCAGACTGTTTACATCCCCTAGAGAATAGTATTATATATAAAAATCATGCTTAAGCTTGGTTAACGATGTTTATTTATCGTTACAGTTCAAAAACTTGTCATATGCTGTAATATTCCCGTTTATAACTAATCTCGACATAACAGTCACGCTTAAGCCTAGTCAACAGCGTTATTTTGTCGCTACAGTTCTAAGACTTGCAATACGCTGCCATATTCCCTTTATACTAATCTTGACATCTCTTTTCGTTACAAACCAATACCATCCCTCGATAATTGATAAGCCGTTCAAGTTGGGGTATTTTAATTACCTCTCAGACCTTGATCGACAACGTTCTTACCTTAGAACAGATATAAGTCCGTAACTCTAAACTCCTTATTACTGATAATATCAATAAAACAGTATTTCTTGCTTTATTTCGATGTGGTTTTATGACGGCATATCCCTATTTTGAAAACTCGATTGTTTATTATTGTTACACTGGTCATTAACTCTTCGCTTCCTCTTCCTTATACAAATCCAACATTTCTCTACGCTTCGTCTTCCTTACACAGTTTCATTTTAAACTTCTCTTATCGAAACCCATGACGCTCTTTGTCTTTTGGCAATTTACTTTTTATTCAAATTTGTTATACCGAATTCAAGTAAATATCTTAATACAAACTTAATATCCTCTTAAATGAAATCCATTTAAGAACCAATTTCTTTAATCAAACAATGATTAACTTGATCATTTGCTGAAGTAAACAGTTTACTTCAATATTAATAAACAATACTAATTATACTAGTTCAATAGCTAATTAAACTTCATTAATTAAAAAGGTAATTAAATCTTATAAATTTTGATTAATGTATTTCTAAACTATTTCCATTAGATTAATTGAAGATCAATTACTCTAACAATCATTTTCCAAATAAACCGTTGATTAAATCAACTTCATCCCATCAGTAAATTCGTTAACTGATTTTAATTACTTCTTACCATTAGATTAATATATTTAATCTAATAATATTTCTAAATTGTTTGTCTTAAAATAATTATCCAATTATTTACTCATAGGGTAATTTCTGCTTATTAAACTTATTTAAATGTCAACAATCGTTTTTATTTACTTTCTAAAAAACGAACTCTAAAATACTGGTTTATAATAGAACTTCTATTATATTTTAAAACTTCGCTTTAATTATAAAAATATAATTTTTTTTATGATTATCTTCGTTGATTTGCCAGACGGCTAATCTACTCCTTAACAAAACGATGGGTTTATGGTCGACTGTTGCCCCTTCTTAATCGATATCGTCTATTGATTTAAATCGAAATAAATGTTAAATTTCCATTCAACACCGATATTCACACGGGGTTTTAACGTCATTTGGGTTCAAACAGTGCATATACAAAACAAACAGTACATATAAATATTTAGGAATCTGGTTGGATTCCTCCAACCGGTTTCCTGTATCTACCGATGTTAGTCAACACAATTAACACTAATTCCATACTAGGGGATATATAATCGATGGAATCAGTATTCAACATATGCAACGATATATTTTCAACCAATTTAATTGCAATCTACTACACGACCATCACACAGCATTCAACCAATATTAAAATATAATTATAATATTTTAAAATAGATTAGAGTTAGTGAATTTACTCACCTTTGTGCATTAACCATTTAATAACGATTTGCGTTAGTCGATTAAACCAGGCATTCAGTTCTGCCATAAATTCAACATGCTTCAAATTGCTCTGAACCGACTTCATAGCATAGCCAGCTTCCGTATGATTTCGAAATGACGTACCATTCGTCCAACACGTTAACCCTTGGCTTCAATATTCTAAAATCCCGTGGCTTCCTCTTTCTATTTTGTTGAATAACAAACGTTGTGATTATCACGTCCTTGTTCACTTTTTTATGGACTAATAACACCCCTTACTTTTATTCACGTAACTAGGGAAAAATAAACGTCCATGCCCAAATCATGCGTCCCGTTTCCGTTTAAAAGTAAACCGCCTTCATCAAACTAACAACCATCTCCTCACAAAGATCCACACCTACTCTTCTTCATGAAGACAATATCACTCACAAATGCACGCACAGGCAAAAATATGGAACCCCATTGCATTTGTCACCTTCCCTCTACTTGCCTGGCACCCTTAACTTCTTTCTTCTATTTAGAACATATGCCCCACCGCCTTGCATCATAAACCGGTCCAATTTACTCACATGCAAAACTCATACCACACGTGAAAACTACTTCCAGTGAAGAAACAAAAACCCGTGCCTTTGTATCCCTTCCCAAATGCCATACGTTCCACTCCTACCTCCCCTCCGCTCATTCATTCAACCAGAAGTACTGCAGTTGCCCTCTTTTCCCATAGCTGACTCAACGCCAACAATTCCAGTGCTCACTCCATGCAGCCGTTCGACCCAACTCCTCCCTAAACGAGATCGACGCTCAGCCCTAGGACATCGCCTTTTCAATTAATCATTGCACCAAACGAAATAAATACGAACGTGAATAAGTTTGGTTTGAATCTTTCTCATGCATAAAATTAGTTCTAGTATTTCCGTGAAGAATTTGAGGTAGGAAATGAATTTTGCGAGATCTGGTCTTCAATGTTTTTGATCCTCGTAAAATGAAAGAAAGAATGCGGTATTTATAGAAGTCCATACTTAGTCATTAAGCAGTAGCATAGAGTAACCTGTTCTGGATGACAATTCATGCTAGAAGTTTGGCAGTAAGCTATTTACTAGGTTATGGGTAGAAGAATGGGGACTTTTCCATGAAGTCTTCACCTAAACTCTAGAGTACTAGCACGTGTTTTCATTAAGTTTTGACTATGTGAAGTGAAGTATCAAGGTCTGCGTTGGTAGAGTAGCTGCGCGAGATGAACTGGTTGTACCTTTTATTACCAGGGAAGGAACGAAAATATAGTATATTGTAACAAAGAATGTGTATATAGGTCACTTAGAGTACTGTTTGGCTATGAAGTGATAAAACATGGTCTAGAGAATTAAATACTAAAACGGGTAAGTGTTTTGCAGGTGAAAGTTAATGTAAGTAGCTACTGCGTTTAAGGGTATACGCAGTAGGCTAGTGATTTAACAACACGTTTTGTGTAAGGATGACAAGCTGTAGTTTAGGTTTTGGCTTCATACATTTGATTTCCCAAGACAGAGATTTGTAGTGTCTACGTTTCAGCTTTTAGGTAGGGGCAAAGTAGCTGGCTTGAAAAATCATAGATCTGTAGAATTTTCTTGGTCTACATTATCTAGGTTTTGACAAGTGCGAAGATATTTTGGCAAGATAAAACAACTGCTTATATATATTTGTTTTACCAAGATTAGATATTTATTAACGGTATCCAATTGTGTAAGATTTCATTCATATTCATGCCGCTACAGAAAGAAACAAAAATATAGTCATGTCCAGTGAGGTGTCACGATCCCAAAAATATAATAATATCGGTAGGTTGACTCATATTTTTAAACCCCAATATATTGATATAGGGTGTAAAATACTTCAAATAAAAAGTTGTGTATTTAATTAATTAAAAATTTCAGTAAAATCCTAAAAATTAAATTGTCACTGTGCCTCAAAAGAATCTTGTCTAGATTTGCAACCGGTATCTTGTTATATCAAATAAACTGTTACGGTCAATAAACGATTCTATAGCGATTAATTGAAAATTTGATTTGGATATAAATTGCAATCTATAACGCGAAATATTGATTTTTCACTTCTGTTAGAGAGATACAGTTCAACAGATTACAACGTTTTTTGTTTCGAAGAAATCCGACTAATAACGAATCCTGTATACTCAATTAAAATTTAGAACGTTAAATTACGAACTGCTGTGATATTACGAGCTCGATTATTTTTAATATATATTTTTATACGTTCAACTTTGTTTTAATTAATATATAAATCCACTTATATTACGAATTCAATATTTAAACTGATTTAAATATTCAAATACAAACCGATAAAAATGCGGGACTTTACAAATATTAATTATAATAACAACCAAATTTTAATTTCTATTTATTTAAAATATGGTTTTATAAACCATATTCTTACTTTTGAAAGTCTTTGTTAATTATAACCTTTTTTACTTAATTCGTTGATTAAGTAAATTGTTTACTAATCATTAACCCTTCACTTTAAAATTTCTTTATATAATTCCATTTATAATTTAGATTATACTACGATACCTCATTTACCATATACTTTATCCAAGACCATTTAACATCATTTCATAAAACTAAAAAAAATTTGGATTTTTTATTACTAAAATCCATTTATCAATTTCTTTATCCAAATCAATTTAAGCACCCTTTCTTTTTAAAGCTTGAATGTCTCTTTCTAATTTAAAACCACTTCTACTTAATTTAAATATATAATAACTATCGCATTAAGTTTGAATTCCTTTTATGAACTTTGTTTATGAAACTTGGATTATAAAATCCCTTTCCAAAACCCCTTTCGAAACCCAACTAAAATTCCATCGCAAACTCGACTATTTTTTTAAATGAATTCCATTTAAAAAGTAATCACTTTAATTATTATTAAAATAATAATTAACTTCAATATTAACCACATCAAATTATTTTACTTCAATATTAACTAAAAATAGAATATTTAATTTCTTTAGTAGTTATTGAAATAGTAATTAATTTTTATTAGTGATCAATAGCTCGATAATTAACCTTAAACAACTTTAATTAAAATATTATTACTTTTGTAAGGATTTTGACAATTATTTGTCAAAACTATTGTTGTTATATTTATTGATAACAAACTAATCTAATAACCAGTTTCAGTTTAAACCATTGACTTAGTCAACTTGAGAACATTTGTTAACTGATTTACACTAATCCTTCCTATCAAATTAATTATTATTATTATTAACTTAATAACATCGCTCAATTGTTTTCTTAAAAGCAATTATTTCAAATTATTAACCTGTAGGTTAAATTTTGACTTATATGCTTACAAAACTTATTAAAACTACTACACAAATTATTTTATAACTACTTTTTGGAAAAACCATTAATAGATATCAATTTATTTATAAAACTTCTATTTTTATAGAAAATATAATTTAAAACTATGCTTCAATTATAAAAATAGATTTTATAATTTGAAATACGTTGATTCGCTTGACGGCAAATTAACGTCTTATAAAGATGGATTTTAGGCCATCTACTAACAATCCCTTAATCCATACTATCTATTGATTACAACACAAAAAATGTTGAATTTCAACTCAACAATCAACACCCAAACAGGTTGAATGTTACTGGGTTTAAATAGTCCATATATAAACAATATGAAAATAAATAACACTCAAATGTTGAGGAATCCGGTTGGATCCCTCTAACCTGTTTTTCCCTACATCACAGCTCATAATATTATATAATAATGCATACGAATTAAATTATATAATCTAAATCATTCAAATAACGAAAATGTAAATGACAACAACCAAAAGTCAAACAAAAGACATCCATGCATCCAAACATCCAATTTTGTATTAACAACAATAAATTATAGTTATATGAATTTAATTACATCATAGGCTTCCACAAGGCGTGAGAGTTAACTCACCATTTTATTTCGATCTACGATTTAGGTCAATTTATATTACTTCAAACCGGCGTTTGAAATTATATAAAAATCCTGCTAGTCCCAAATTATTCTGAACCAACCCGGACGCCTAGTGATCGTCTGTACGATCCCAACGAATCATGTTTCGTCAGATTCTGTACATGTATGTAAATGTTATACATTTCATAAGTTATTGATTACATTAATAATAAATTTAAATAATCAATTACGGTTAATTTATTAATCACCTCATTAGGAAAATATTCATGGGTTTGAATATGTTCTTCCCCGATTTTTCGGTTCAAAACTTCACGAACGGTTCCGACTTCTTTAATCGATCACGGCTTCTCCCCTCCTCGACAGGACGCCACCCGATCGTTGGCGCTGACTGCCCTGACCATGACCTCCTCAATCCTACCAGAATCGCCTCCTACAATGGCCCACATCCCGAGAAAACAAACCGAACCCGAAAACTGCCTATTACCAGAAAATGATCATCTCTTACTACTTTAAGCCACGCCACCACCGCCATTAGAACCTCCTCCTCTTCCTCCACCTACGCCCTTCAGACACCAAGAACTGAAATCATCTCCACCGCCTCTAAATCGACGAAATTCGAAACCCCTCGAAAACTTATGCTCCACGTTTAAAATATTGTACTAGCCGCTACACACCACCACTTCTGGCCAGATCACACCCAATCTAAAGTCGTCCCTTTCTCCTACAACTTCCCTTCTGACACCAGTACCCAGTTCTTTCTCCATCACCTTGAAATCGCCAAAATCAGATACCAGCCTTTTTCTGTTCATCGCCAATTTCTGGGCGCGATAGGCCATCGTGCCTCCCCAAAGTCCACCAGCAGTTCGGCCTCATCGCTCTCTACAAATTCTCAGTTGGAAGTTTTTCTCAAATCTATAATGGTTTGTGAGATTGAATGGATTAAAGTAGAAGGATGGCTTTGGTTTGTATAGGAAATAGGTAGCCAAAAATCTTGACTATATGAACGCGAATCCTGTTGTTTTCAGAGGTGATAAGAATGGGTTAGGCTGGGATATTTTTGTTGAGGTAACTAAGATGTTTTTGTTGAAAAGGCTAAAGATTTTTTTAAGCATAACGTTCGGCGTTTATAATTCATACGATCCCATACAAATTCAACTCATGACGAAATTAGAAATCTTTCAATAATTTAATATTCCAGACACGATGAAACTGGTTTTGTCAAATTCTGAGATCATATAAAAATACTATTTTAATTTCAAACCGTTAAACAATACGCGTTTATATTGTGCACAGTCACAAAATAACCCCAACTGACGTGAAACTTGGAATCCTACAATAATTAACCATTACGGACTTTATTAAATTAGTTTTGATAAAATCCGAGGTCATTTGAAAATTGACTATTCTTAAGTTCCATATTAAATCGATAAAATATACTTTGATTTCTCGACAAACAAATTCATTAATAATAAATTATTATTATCATATATTCAAATAGAATTTATATAGCTTCAACTACATTACTCGATTTTATCTTCCAGGTATATCGATACTTAATTTATTAAAAATCCCTTTATTTTATTTAAATAAATTGCTATGGTTTACAAACGATTCGTTAAAATTTTGATTTTGGCATAACTTAAAATCAATGAGATGAATTCTTGATTTTTCTCTTCCATTAGAAAATTATAATCCAATAGATCTGAACGATTCTTTTTTCAAAGAATTCCTACTTATATTGGATTCAGTATATTCAATTGAAGTTCAAAACATAAACTACGAACTACCAATAAATTCCCTTATAATAATTCAAATCTAAACTTAACTAAGTCCATTTATATAATATAATTCACATTGTACTGTAAATCCAACATATTTTACTAATTTAAAATTAAATTTATAATTATATTTTCAATTTGAATTAATATCCAAATTTGTTATATTCGAGTTATTTAAATTTATAATCCATATTTAAAACCATTTTAAATTTTCGAATCTAATGGCTAAAAATTCAAGTCGTTACAAGACCTATACTATTTGGCTATGTATATATAACGATATTTTTGAAGTAAAGGAAATAAAAAGGAGATTTTTTGAATATGCTTATTCAAATGATAAATATGTGGTTTTATTTAAAAGGGATTGAGCTACTAATGTGCTTAATTGTACTATTTGAGTTGATAGTTAAAGAACAGACTACCAATAAATTCCCTTTGTGACCATTAACGTGTTAGTTTAAGGAGACCAATATGGAAACTGGACCCAAAACCACTTTGAATCGACTTTGTAGGGATGCTTATGCGTATTGAGATGATTTGAAGGCATATACCTTTAGAGCAAAAGGGGTGCTCACTAATGTCTCCGGTTAACTACTAGGATTATACTTGTAGCAGTAATCCCTACGTTCTAGGTTCTGCATGATGCAAGGACTTCTTGATACTAATCCTAAGGATTATTCCGTTAAGATTTAGTAAAAGAGTACCTTCATTTTGTTCTAATGCTAGACAAATTTTTTGGACGAATATCTGACGGTGTATTTCTTAAAATCATGTACATTAATTTTACAAATATACCAGATATGATGGCGGCGAAGGTAACTTCTTTTAGCATAACACTCAGAGTATCTTGTGCAAATCAATTAGTGATTAACGAATCTGACAATGTGGATTTCAAAGTAGAATGTGATGTTTAAAAAGTTAATGTAGCCTCAAGCCTCATCAATCGGGAAATGACTGAAATCGGGCAGGCAGTAGGGCTATGTAGGTCATATCCATTAGGGTATATCATCACCGGATCTAGAGAAATCGATTGTCCCTTTTGTAGAGACCAGAAAGTTCATACCTTTGAATCGACTATAAACCACACAAGTCTGATCCAAACGGTAAAAATTCTCGACCCTTTAACCGAAGATCTGAATTTTGACTATCTGCAAACCTTAACACTAAGTACTCGTATGGAAAATATGGGCACCTAGAGTTTAGGTGGAAGAACAATAAACTCTAGGTCAGTCATGGGACTTGTGCGAGAACTTAAAACAGTTATATTTTAAAATGAGGTAATTCATAATACCACAAAGTATAACACGGAACATGTTTTTCTTTTATAAGTACCAGTGAAGAAAATTCGTAATGCTTTTTAAAAAATGAAGTTACCATAAATTCTTGCGGCACGCATACACAATGCAAGTGCAAACATAGGTGAGGTTACTCCTTATAATAACCAAAAATGCTTGATATGCGAAAACCATTTGATATTATTGTGCATAATAGGGAAAATCACTTCGCAATTAATTGTATCAACCTTATCCAGCATAGTATCCCATACTATTATGTTGACATAGGTATACAACTAAAACCGTATGGGTACATAGTGGAGAATGGATATCAAATAAATGACCAGGCAAAGAAACTTCCTTATCTAATGGGTACACCTCTAGCGGGATGTACCAAGATCCTAACCGGTCGTTACCATCCTTTAACCCCCCCCCCCCCCCCCCCCCGAATTCCATCAACCACGTAAGTAAAATACTTGGGATCTATACCATGGTATCACGTTAAAAAATACCTAGAAGGAAATGGTCATACCCTAAGGGTCGCGAACCCTATAACCTTGTCACAATTCCCCTATTTCGATCATTTGTGGGATGTGAGGCTTGACAAAGTCTCGTTACACAAAGCTACGGTTTATCCTAAAGTCATGCTCTGGTCATTTATTCTAAAGCACACTGTCATTTCATAACGTATAATTGATAATCACTAACCATATCACATTTGAGCTCAAACGTCTCGAAGAAGGGTGTTAAGCTAAGAGAATAAATTTTCCGCCACCAAATGAAAATATGTTTAGTAAAGATCAATCAATACAATACAATGTCGGAAACGTATCCATACAAGTTCATTCTAGGACTAAATGAAACCGAAGGCACTTTATTCCTCATCCAATAAAGGAGAGAAGCCCTTGCAATTTTGAAAATCCTTCAGACATGTCAGGACTTACCACTAAATTTAGTATATATGATCTCAACACTAGAGCAACCCAGTAAAGAGAAAGTCAGCAAGTAGTCCTTTGGATCTGAAGAGTTTCGGCCTTCAATCACAATCTTCAATATTTATTATTTGCTCTATTTCGTTGTATTATTATTATGAATGGTTTTCGAAGGATCCCGGTCTTTTCGAATAAAAAGTGCTAATTTGAAAACACATGGAATTTTAGGATTTGCTAAGTCTCTTTCCATTTGGACAAAATTTCCATTAACCTGATAAAAAGACTTTAACAAAATCTCCTCATTAGGTCTTTAACAAAGATTCATTAAATCTTAATAAAATATTATCTATACTTAGCAAAATTCCCATTAATCTTATTTTTTTGGGTACGGATGACCAGTTTTTAAAATGACCGCAAACACTTATAATTATAAAAAATAATAATTACAATTATTACAGGAGACCAACAGACTATCAACCTACATCTCGGATTTTAATGTGGGTCGTCCACCATGTATAATTTTTAAAGTGGTTCATCCACTACATCCTTACTAGATTACAGAACTGATGCTAGACTCAATTCTAGACTACAATAATAATTTTCATTCTCCACGCAGGGAGGATTATCATACACTATCATACTGCAAAAAAGCTAGGATAGAAATTACATACTACATCATACAACAACTATACAATGTAGACTAGTACCATTAACACTGTGACAAAAGAAGGAACTGTATAAGATAGTAACTCTTGAAATGACCAAATTGCATAGCATAAACCCATTACTCGAGCACCACACCTACAGGGGACATGATGTCACCAGAGCAGGGAAGTTAACATGGAAACGACATGGCGTAGAATTCTAAGAGTAACCATAGCATAGAAGCTAAGGTCATCTATAATGTCCTAGATTTTTAATGATTAAATAATTAATTTAATTAATTAATTGGATAAGCGGTTTGGTAATTTAAATGGTTGAATTCAAATATTTTGAATATCAAATCAATATAAATAATGGGATAATAAATTTAATTTCCGAAATGATCGGGAATTTGCAATATTATAAGAATTGAATAATTTAAAGGATTTAATTTAGTTTAGAATTGAATCTATAACACCCCATAAAATTCATAAGTATTAATAATAATTAAAAATAAGCGATTAAATAATATGGCTGGAAAATGAGATTTTACAGCTTTAGGAATTTGGCCATGAAATTCTTTTATTCGGATTCGTGGCAAAATTCTACAACATTTTCATATATAATATGCTGAAAACGGTCAATGTATGAAGAAGTTATGAACAACTGAATTTGGACAGCGAATGCACAATATTTATGTATATATATAATTATATGAATGTTATATATATTGTCCAAATTATAAATTAAAGATAAAGAGGAAATTTCAAATTTTGAAATTTGAGATAAGATCGGGGGGACAACATATCTTGTAAATATGGAGTAACATAAAAAGAATTGTAAACATATTAATAAAAATAAACAGCTCATCATCGCATGTTTATTGGGTGTTCCATCCCCAAAGGGGTCGACCGCTCCCTTAAAGGGTCTCGGTCGCTCAGCGGCTGGACAGCCCAATAAAGCTATGTGGTTAGGGTTTTCTTTAAGGGATTCATAAAAATGAAAGGCTTGGATTAATTTTGATTGATCCAATGGTTCATGCTCACATGAGCAAGTATAAATAACCCCTCATACCACACACTGGAAACCCTAATTATTCTCCATCTCTGCCTCCATGTTGCTAAATTCCATAGAAAAACAAAGAGAATAGGGTAAAGGTTTCTTATACTTCTCTAACTCTATTCTAAATCTCTCTATCCAATTTATATAAGTTTACGATTTTGGAATTTAGAATAAACATATATGTATAAGATACTAATGCATGTTTCTTGTTAGGAGGATTATTGGAGCTCGCTCGAACGTAAAGATTATTGCAGATCTAGATCTACTGAAGAATTTTCTCTATTCTGCCTATAGTTTGTGAGTGGATTGTGATGTACTTAAGGCATATTCAAGTTTTTAATAGTTTGTCATTTGAATAGATATATGCCTGGAAGATTTGGATATTCGATAATGTAAACATGAAAACCCCAAATCTTCTATCTTGTAATTTCATCTGAATTATCATGAATTATCGGGTTTTGTGGATTTTTGGTTTTTATATTGGATTAAAATGAATATGAGTATTGCCATCATTTTTTCTATTTCATGTAATCAACTTTTATTTACCATTGACTGTAATCTAAAAAGATTAATATTTGATTAATTCATTATTTGGTTTGGGTTTGGATCCTATTTTGAATCCACACGCATTCAAAAATGAAACAGGTCAAATGTAAGTATTTTTATGTGCATAATGCCAAAATTGGTGAATTAGTTGAAATAGTTATTATAAACATACAAGTGGAAGCTTATGTAGTACTCTATTTCAATATAATATTGAAATCATTCCAACAAGCCTAGGATGCAAGTTGAAATTGTCATGTACGTATATTTTCCATTCACTGCTATTTGTTGTATTGTCATTATGCCATCATGTTTATGTTGTAGCAGTAAAAATATGGAAAAATCTAACTTGTTTGCCTTGAATTGGGAAAATTGACAATTTCCACCTCCTTAGAATGTTTCCTCGTTTATATGATTATTATGTTAATTAGGCGTTACTTTTATTTTACTTATATAAACATAATCAGTGTAATTAATGTTGCATTAGCATAATAAATGCGATTAATTTAGAATTCGAATTTGAAAAGTCTCTTAATAAATATATATTTGTTTGCTTGTATATGTTATATAGAATGGCTTTAAATATATGTAGATAAGTGACATATAGAAACTAGGTTAGTTGCCATTTGTGATAGAAGCCTGGTCGAAACCGACCGGCAAATCCAACAACCATAAGTAGGCCCAATTAATGTGAGATGTCTAGGTGGCATGGGCCTGTAGATTTTCCCCGAAATTTCGACACTCGAATTCAAACACTAATATATCCCATGTTCAAACTTAAGTATCGAAACCCATAAAGCTAATAGAAAGAAATTAGAGGGTGAGAGAAGAAAGAAAGAAGTATTAGAACAAAAGAATAAGAAAATTAGAGTCTCACAGCGGAATAGGAAAAATATAATAATCAATAATACTTTATATAAAAAAGAACTGTATATATATGAATACAACGTCAGAGTATACATTCAGATCAATACAATACACAGCGGAAATAAACTAGTACCAGTAAACATATGGAATACATCTCGACTTCAACTCCTTTTCTGAAGCTCCAAGTGATACCTAACCTGATAATATACTCGGTTTGACCCGAGCACATTTGAAGCAAATCAAAATTCACCCGGATCAGTCTAGAATACTTTCAGTGATAAATTCATATGGCAAAAAACTTGTTTAACTTTGAAAATCTTTTTGAAAGAAAAGGATAATAGTAAGACCAGTCCACACATAAACATGGATGGTTTTTACCTTACTATATCCCAAAACAATTTGAAATCAATATATTACTCTGATATTATAATAGTGTCTAAATACAAATAAATAGAATCTAGCAGAACGCTTGCATCTCATGCTCCACATATATAGTATACAATCAAAAACATGGGCGCTTATTGGAGATTAGATTCCGACCATGACAAGGTATGGATCCAACTGTCGATAGTGTATCTCTAGAGGGGAATACACTAGGTTCAACAAGTACGTCTTGCAACCTGGCCACACATGACCGACCACTCATTTCTTTTGAGTGTATCGAATATACTATCACCCATGGTTGCTAGCAACATAACTGTTCCCGGGAGATACATAAATGAAAAGAAGTAACAAATATGAATATTCTCTAGATGGTGGCAATACACCCTAATGGGTGCGACCCACATAGCCATGCTGCCAGCCCGATTTTTGTCATTTCCCGGTTGATGTGGCTTGAGGTTGTAATCGACTTTTGGAACATCTGGCCACCATTCACTTTTGAATCCCACATCGTCCATATAAGTCATCCAGGAACAGGATGAACCGAAGGCACCCTCCTACCACATCCTAGGCATCACCCTATAGATCGGTAGCAAGTAGTCCTTGCAATTCGTAGCATTATCAAATATATATCTCTAGGGATCAGCTAGAGAAATTCAACAATAGTTCCCCCATTCATGAAGATTCACGGTCTTCAATTGCTCCATCTTGATCAGCATCTTCCATGTTTTCGTATTCATTGGTCTGAATGGTTTTCGAATATAAATTCGATCCCGGTCCTTCCATACCAAAAACGTTAGGCCAAATTTTGGTAGTCGGTTATTTAACTATCAAAATAAAAAATCTATTAGTTCATAATACAGCGTCACTTAGCCATTAAAAATAGTATATCAGTTATAATACCAAAATAATGTATTAGTTTTAATATATCTCTCAAATCACTTATTTATATACTTAGAAAAAATATCTTAAATCATATCAAATTTCCCCATTAACTACCATTTCAAAACATTGCTTTTAGAAATCGATTTACTTATCATTTGTAAAAAACAATCGTTACGACGTCTCCTTGGGCTTTGTTATTTGAACATCATAATCACCCCTTTCCTTTTCAAAATAAACTCGTTCCAAATCTCCATCTCCTTGCTTTGAAAATATCGTTATATTTTCGAAAATCACCTTTTATTTCTTTATTAGGGAAATATCATTTCATGTTCTCTAACCCCTTTTTAATTCCCTTTTAATCTGGTATCCTATCATATATATTCTCAACATTTTCAAATAATGTTACGTTATTATTTCTCAGAACATCTCCACCATTTCGACTAATATTATCCTTCGATAATCCTAAAGTCGTTCAAGTTGGGGTATTTTAATTATCTCTCAGACCTTGATCAACAATGTTCTTATCCTAAGATGGATATTAGTTGTAATACCAAAACCCAATATTTCATTCCCAATATCAATGCAAATCTCATTTAAGTTATATATCGATGAAATCTCATCTCTTTACTTTTATGGTGAATTTAAATCGCATCTTTATCACTTAACTCGTCCGACCACTTTAATTCAAACTTGGGTTTCAGTTTTTATTTCCCATTTCATATCTCCATTATTTTCTAATTGTAAATCAGTAAGAAAATAATTTCCTAAATATCAACCCCGAAGGCCGAAACCAACATCGGATTAATATTCAGAAAATCATTTATCTCAACCGATCTCCAGTTAGATTCTAATTCTTTCATTTCATATTCTGACTTAGATTTCATTCAAATGCCATTCCTTGTAACCCTGTTTCAATAACATATTCAAATAACTTGGGTTTTAAAACTTTGTCCAACTTTATTTAATCCAATTAAATAGAATTTCAGATAATAGTTTACTTTCAAACTACAATTTAAACTTACCCTATATTATAATTAATATAATTTGCTTAAATCTTCACTTTATCATAATTAATTTCTTATGGTTTCATATAACTTCATTGAATAGATTTTTTAATCCTAAGATTCCCACTTTGATTATTATTAAATAAATAATAATCCATTTCAATACAATTCTCATTTCTAATTATTACTTAAACAATAAATCATGGTTATTTATTGCTAGGTTATTCCCTGCTCCTTTTCTTATTAATCTTATTAATATAAGAATTTCATTATTAAAATTATTTAATCATCACTTGTACTCTTAATTCAATAAATAATAAACATTTAATTATTTTATAGGCTTCCACTTCAAATAATAGAATTTTAAAATCGATCTTCGATTATAAAATAAATTTTATAATTTCATTTCTATCGATTTACCTGACGGTAAATCAACCTTAATTAAATAATTTATATTTGGGCTATTTGCTATAAATTCCTCAACCAAGACTATATATTGATTCAAAACTCAACAACATTCTACAACCAACAGGTTTTAAAGTCAACGGGGTTTAATCAGTTCATATATAATATGAAATAAACAACATACTAAATATTTGAGGAATCCGTTTTGATTCCTCCCACCTATCGTTCCCTACATCACAGATCATTATAATATAACAACATATAATTTTATATTAAATAATGATAACATTATTCATGTCAACCATTAAATCAACCATAGGCATCCAAAGCATCCAATCAACCAATTATCAATAATTAAATTAAATTATATGAGTTTAGCACATATAGCATTCCAGAAATGTGTGAGAATTAACTCACCTTTATATCAGTCGACGATTTCAGCATTGTTTGATATAATTTTAAATAACATTTAAAATTACATGAAATTCCAATTGCGTCCAATTCTGACTGAACCAGCTTGTATGCGTAACTTCTGTCGCCACGATCCCAATAGACCCAGTTTCATTTAATTTTGATAACAAATGAATTTGTTATCACGATTCCAAGCTATAACATTAATCTATAACTATCTTATAATTAATTATTGTTAACTATTATTAATTAATAAACTAATATACCTTAAATCAGGGTGCTTAATCATCTTTAACATTCGGTTAGTGTACAACAATGCGGCTTCTTTCCTGATCTCATGAAATCCTTCTTTACCTTCTAAAAACACAACCGTTATCATTTAATTAAATAAGCTAATATTTACCTTAAACCTTTAAAATATTTAAATTGCCTTTTTATTAATTTACTTAACTAACCCTTGCGCCATGTCAGCCTCGTACTGGTAAAACACGTCACTAGCGTGATCGTAATCCATGCATTATCTCCTTCCTTTTCTCTAAAAGGCAATGCTCCTACTTCCATTATTCCTTGAATCGGGCTTACTGTTTCAGTAACATGGACCTTCGAAACCCTCCCTCGCCATTTGTATACCCGGAAATCCGAACCAATTTAAAAAATTTATTTTGGCAATTTTAATGAATTTTGAATATTGAAAATAATTTATTTTAAACAATAACATCAAGAAATTTATTTTGAATAGAATTAGAACGTAAATATTTATTTGAAACGATGTTCGAGTATAAACAATTATTTTTAATTATAAAACGAATTGTAAATGGCGCGGTAGTTTGAAAATTCGATTTCAAATTTCAAAATGAATGTACAGGATTCAAAATAAACCGGATTTTAGCGAAACTAAAAATATTTGAATCTATTTGAGAATATCTTTCCAACGAATCCAAAAAATTGAAATTTCATAGCGGGAATAAAAAGTTATGCTCGGTTGAAAATTCAGAATAGTCGCTATGGAATTTTGGCCCATGAAAATGGAAATTTTGCAAATGACCTCCGTTTTCGACGAAACAACTTTTGTTGGATCTGTTATGTCAAGTTATTGCTAGATTCCAAAATTCATAATTTTCTGAATCAATATGTGAGCGTGGCGAAGTAAAAAGTGTTTTAACAGTTTCAGTCCAAAAATGGCCATTTTTCGAATGGTCTCCAAATTTGATGAAATTTGTTTTGTTAGAACCGTATCATCAATACGAAGTTAGAAAATATTTTTTGGGAATTTTTAGAGTAAGTATGTGGCCCCGGTAAGTTGAAATGTGCGTTCAAATTCAATATATAGATTTTGAGGGAAACTGATCGAAACAGCCAAACTGGCTTACGGGACATATCCCATTGTGTTCGGAATGGGGGTAATTAACTAGGGGCGATATTCATTGGGTTCGATTTGGGATTCGAAAGAAAAGTTAACTTTAAGTGAATAATAAAATAAATTAAATAATATATATACTTTAGTATACTTCCTCCACTCTCTCAGATCTAAACAAAAAATGAAAAGAGAAAAAAGGGGCGATCGACGTCGCTGAAGCCCATCGCAGCCTCCAGGTGGAGCACCGCCGCACTCCAGGCCGCCGGCCTCCGCCGCTCCCCGCGCCTCCTTCCTCCTCTCCCTTCTCCATTCCAAGGAAGCCCAAAACTCCCAAAAACTGAAAAACCCGTCGCCCCCTCTGTAGCCGGCGCTGCCCCTCCTGGTGCACTACCACGCCTCCCGTGATCAGTGTCGCCTTTCCCCGTTGCGTCCTCAGGCTATTAGTCAACAATAAAGGTAATGTTAATTAATTTACTTATATAAAGTTATATAAAATTCAGTTTTTTATAGCGATGATGGAAAAAAAATCCAATTTTTTTTATATATATAGGAAACTAAGTTATGAAGCTAGGATTTTTGTACATATCAACTTATCATTTTATATATGTTTTAACCATGTAAAAATAAGATTTTTATATATGTTTTAACCGCATAAAGGAATGATTTTTATATTAGAAAAGGAATGATTTTTATCATAGAAGGATTAGATTATATATGAAGAAAGATTAGATTTTTTTAAATATGAAAAGGTACGATTTTTAATATAGGAAATATATGATTTTTATAGTTGAAGGAAAATATTTTTAACTAGTTTGTGGCATGAAGATAATTTTAATGGTATAAAAATATGATTTTTATTTACGTAGCGAAATAAAAATACGTTTTTTATACATATGGTTTGGAAATAAAAATATAATCTTTCATGTGCATGTAGCGAGATAGAAATACGATTTTTAGTTATAAAAATATATGATTATATATATATATATATATATATATATTGGCGAGGTAAAAATATGTTTTTTTTAAGTGAAGCTATGAAAATATGATTTTTATTTAAGTGAAGCTATAAAAATATGAATTTTATAATAAAAGTGTTAATATAAAAATATAATTTTAATTATATATAGCGATGTTAAAAACATGACTTTTAATATATACTGCGTGAAACAAATCTCGTTGGAAACATAGCGAAGATTTTCTACATATGAAGAGTCGTGGTGTTTGGTTAAGCTTATGGGTGAGAGCTTCTCACTTTCATTTTATTTTCTAGTTAAAATATATACTAGAATGCAGAAGGTGCTTAGCAGCACCCGATACCCGTTGTCCACATACCATGGACGACTTGTTTGTTTGTTTGGTTATGTTGTGAAAATTGATTGTATGATGTGGAATGGAATAAAATATTTTATAGTTAAAAATATTTTATAATTAAAAATATAATTTTTAACGTGTATATGAATAAAATAAATATCCATAAACAAATTGATGATTTTCTTATGTACACATATTTGACTGATATTGATTGGGACGAAAAATTTTACACATCGCCCAACTGCACAAATAAAATCTGTGTTTGATTGATTGAAACCCCACACGGGTATTGGGATGATATTGAACATACACTAATCCCAATATTTAGTTGTATGTCAATCGATTGGTTGATAGACTTTTATAAGCATTGAATAATTTTATTTAATGCTTATACAGTGTAGAATGCACTCTGGATGATGGGTGATTATTTATCACTATTGTTGTGTACATGTATTGTATGAAATCCATATAATCAAATTATATGGTAATTGACTGTGTCTGATACCAGTTCAGAAAGAATGAATATTTTAAAATAACTATTATTTTAAAATAGCGAATATTTTCAAATAATATTCAGTAAAGAATCAAAATTTGGTTTTGATGTTCGATTTGGGATGGACACGAAAATATTTAAATATATAAAGTAATGTTGATTAGATTAATTCCATTTTGACGTGAACGATATTTATATCGATTTTATTCGTTTTTTTATAATGAACATAAAAAAAGAATAGATTTCAAAATCTAATGTTTTGAAACTATTATCATTTATATATCGATGATATGGAATATTCAATTTTGATTAGAAATTGAATATGAAGTTGAAATCGTTTTGAAAACAAATTTAAAAAGATTTATAAAATATGTTTTAAATGGAAATCGATGAAATATATATAATATATATATTATATATATAATGGCCAGAATAGAACGCACCGCGGTAGTTCGCGAATTTCGACTATTGACATCAAATGTACATTACAGGAGATCCGACCGTCGAATTCTCCTAAAATCGGAACTGTTGGGTTCGTATTGAAAAGAGCTTTCTAACGAATATTAGAGATTTGAAATCTAACGGTTGGATTTAGAATTATGTCCAAATAAAATTTGGAAAAGGTCACTGTAAGTCCAGTTCGATGGCTGTTTATGGAAATTGACTGTACTGGCCTTGATAAAATTATTAAAAATATCAATAATTAGTGTAAAATCAAAAGAAATGATTTGGAAAGAATTGGGATGAAAAATTCCATATTTGAAAAGATAAAAATAGATTGTTATCGAAATTAACTAGTTTTGAATTAGAATAATAAATCCAATATTTTTAAAATAAATAAATTGGATTTGAAATGGTTTTAAAAATAACTAGGATTTCCAATATATGAATTGGAATGGATATGAATCGAAATTATACTTGGAATATTTCGATATTGGATTTCGTGATTATACGGACATTCTGGAGGAATTTGGAAGATATATATCGTTATTCCAATATGATATTTGTTGGTTTTGGAATTTGATATTGAATATAAGCTGATATATTTTCTATTCAGAGCCATGTATTTAATATCAAATTGGATTTTGGGTTCGTCGTGAATGATATCTTTAATAATACTGTTCTTGAACTGAATGGAGTTAAGAAAATTAGAAACTAACTGGAGATTAGTTAAGTTGAATGGTTTCCTGGGTATTGTTATGTTGTTGGTTTCGGTCTTCGGGGTTAATACTTAGGGGATTGTTCTCTTATTAATTTACGGTTAGAGGCTAATGTGAATTGGGTTTATTGTGAATTGTGTTTTTAACGACATTCGTTCTTTAACACAATTTACAGTGAAATGTGATTTGGGATTTTAAAATCCTTTTGTTTAGATTTAACGGGAATTTTCCAAGGTAATGTTTTCCAATTTAATATATTAAATTGGAATTGAATGGAACCCGATTTGATAATAATCGAAGTGAACATCTGTGGAGGAAGACTGTTAATACATATGGAATTTAAGAGGCATTGTCGTTATTCCATTTATATTACTGGCCGGATATGGAAATTGATATCGATTATATATTGATTTGTTTTTCCGTGAAGATTCCATAATTAATGGAATGTGATTTGGGTTGTCGTGAATGGTTTCCTGGGAATTGATCTGATGTTGGTTTCGGCCTTCGAGGTTAATACTTAGGGAATTGTTCACTTTCTAATTTACGGTTAAAGGCAGATGGAATGGAATATCATTTTGGGTTTATTGTGAACCGTGTTTTAAATGACATTGGTTCTTTAACCCAGTTAAAGACAGGATATGGTTTACCAAGTTAAACAATCGTTAATATTGATTTTTGGGAAGATTAAAACCAAGTGGAGTTTTAATGCATCTTTAATTAGATTGAAATGATATCCAAAGGAAGATTAAAGAATAAATTTAAAGAATTTATCTTTGATAAAATTAATGGGAACCTTTCCCAAAGTATAAGAATATTTGAATAAAGGAGTATTCTTGATTGGAATAAGGCGTATGTTGTGTTTTTGTAGCACTTGTTTATTATATAC
The DNA here is from genome assembly GCA_030737875.1 of Allium sativum. Taxonomy (NCBI): domain Eukaryota; kingdom Viridiplantae; phylum Streptophyta; class Magnoliopsida; order Asparagales; family Amaryllidaceae; genus Allium; species Allium sativum. The sequence goes on from CM060924.1 coordinate 484,214,434, forward strand.
GCAAGTTATTCGGAAAGACCGGGTTTATCCCATTCTGAATAACTGATTCGAGGATATGTCGAGGATGAAGAGGGTGGTCGAAGACCGGAGGTCTTCGCATCGTTTAGATGATTACTGAGGTCTTGATTGGGTTGTACACCCAAGACAAGGTAATAAGTGGTGATCGTCCAAACGTACTTGGAGATCGACCGGATATGCGAGGACCTTTACCCTATATTGGACATATGGGGGAGGAATAAGGTGCCTCCGGTTTCGTTCAAACCCAGAACGAACTTGTAAATGGATGTGTGTCTGACATCAGATTTCATTCTGTGTGATTGATATACATCAGTTGCATAGCGTGAATTTCCTGTGCGGCATGCTAAGATGCAAATGATCAAGGCTTCTTTTGAAAAGCAGAATCTTGTGGTTGATGATCAAAGCACGAATTTAATATAGCATAGCTTTGTGTAGCGTTAATTTGCGAGCCTCACAACCCGGTGTGAACCAGAAACGGGAGATGACTACAGGGAAGGCATGCGTTTCCTTCTAGCTAGGAGTGGTGTCAGCGTTTTACACGCCCTGGAATTTTACTTATGTGGATGATGGATAGCGAGGCGCCTCGGTTATATCGGTCAGTCCGGGACCGATGGAGTCATTTGGCTCATTGACGCCTCATTGGGTGGGGAAACGCATTGTTCAGGCATTTTAATCCACTCCACGTGGATCCGCCCTGAAGATCCAAGGGTCGATGCGTTCTGATCCTGAGACACGGGGTAGAGCTTCTCGAAGCGGTAAGGACGATCCCTTGCATTGGTTCACAGATGGAAATCCAACTTTCAATTGCGGTTTTGATTGTAGAGCCTAGTTTTGGCGACTTGATATATGGTACCCATGCCGTCTAGGATTGATACATTTATATTTGAAGTTGTTTTATACACTATGCACTTATAATAGTATCCAATGATTTGTTTTAACGTACCAAGAATGTTTGGCTATTATAAGGGAAAACCCTATCCCCTCCGCTTGCGTTGTATTGTGTGATAGGACCTGGGCCTTATAATAGCTTCATTTTTCCAAAAAGCATTGCGCTGTTTTGTTATATGCACTGGTATTCTTGGGAGGAAACCCGTTGCGTGTTATACGGCGTGGTCCCTTAATATATCTGATTGAAAGTAAAGTTTTAAATAACTGTTTTAATTCTCACACAAGTCACATGACTGACCTGGAGTTTATTATTTTAACCTAAACTCCGGGTGCCTCTATTTTCCGCACGGGCAGCTAGTAGTTTTGGTTTTGCAGTTTTATATTCACAGGATGTTGGTTTACAGCTGGAATGATATTCGGAAAGCTCTGTATCCGTATATTCCTTTCAGTTGTGTTTTGTATTATTTTCCACTGCATTGTAGCTTGTAAATCTCTGATGTTTAGTAAATGTGTAATATTTATTCATACTCTGTATATTCTTATATTCTGATGAAATTGTTGTAATAAGCAATGAAATGTTCTTCTGTTTGTGTTCCGATTCGTCTCGTCCTCAAGGCAATCCGGGCTTTCCTTCACAGGGAAGTTCGGGTCGTTTCATTTTGGTATCAGAGCTCTGGTTTACAGACCTCGAGAAAAAGACACATTTGAACCGAACGAAAGAATTCATCAGAAATTGGATTAGTAATATCCAATGAGAATTACTCGTTAGAGATAGGATCAGTAGTATCCTAGAACTAGTGTGAAGATTATATTTTTAAAGTGAAAACCAACTTTGTTTTGAAAACTTAAACCTTATTCAACGTATTTGAATATTTATTTGTACTGAATTTGGACAATCCAATATATAAAGATTTTGCATATACGCCTTGCAAACGTATATTCGAAGTTTTAATATACTGGATAGATATAGAATCGCACTCTAGTCGCCCGGAGATAATACTGATAATGCGGCCGCATTATCAGTATTTGTGTTTAAGTTTCGAAAGTGGGATTTCTATATACTTCCAATTGATTGGTGTGAGAACCAAACTAGATAGAATTTATTGTTGTGAATTGGCACCAAAAATGGATTTTTTTTTGGTATATATATATATATATATATCAAAATGATGAATTTGAAACGTTAATTCACTAATTGATTGATGATTGTGTTGTGTGATTATTTATTTAAATCAACATGTGAAAGAAAGGTAAATTTAGACCAAATTGTACCAAATATTGTACTGTATTGAAAATTGTTTGAAATTGCATGCATATACATGTGTACCCATTGAACAGGTCATTGCAAAGAGGCTAGAGCGGAGGGATAAAATTGTTTGCCCGACAAATAGGTATATGTTTATTGTATTTCTTGGGGTTTTTGATGATTTTATGAGCCGATTATCTAGCCGCTTGGCTATTTCTTTTTCTTTTTGGATTGGAGAGGCCTGTATGGTGATTTCAGGATTTTCTCGGTGCTCTCGTGCAGGGGAGGTTATGGCGAAATTTTTCGAAAATTTAGGGTGTTAGCCAAATTTTTGAAGAATTTGAAAAGTTCTTAGAAACTGAAAAGTTGAAGAACTTAAGCCATAATGAAAATAACGAAAGTTGAGTTGGCTTGTAAAACGACTTTAAGCTCTGTTCCTTTTTGAGATTTTAAGTGGGGGAGATTGTAATAACCCGGAAATCCGAACAAATTTAAAATTTTTATTTTGGCAATTTTAATGAATTTTGAATATTGAAAATGCTTTATTTTAAATAATAACGTCAAGAAATTTATTTTGAATAGAATTAGAACGTAAATATTTATTTGAATCGATGTTAGAATATAAATAATTATTTTTAATTATAAAAGGAATTGGAAATGGCGCGATAGTGTGAAAATTCGATTTCAAATTTCAAATGAATGTACAAGATTCAAAATAAATCGGATTTTAGCAAAACAAAAAATGTTTGAATCTATTTGAGAATATCTTTCCAACGAATCTGAAAAATTGAAATTTCATAGCGGAATTAAAAAGTTATGCCCATTTGAAAATTCAGAATAGTCGCTATGGAATTTTGGCCCTTAAAATGGAAATTTTACAAACGACCTCTATTTTTTACGAAACCACTTTTGTTGGATCCGGGATGTCAAGTTATTGCTAGAATCCAAAATTCATAATTTTCTGAATCAATATATGAGCTTGGCGATGTAAAACGTGTTTTAATAGTTTCAGTCAATTTGGATCGACCAGAAAATGGCTATTTTTCAAGCGGTCTCCAAATTTGACGAAATTAGTTTTGTTAGAACCGTATCGTCAATACGAAGCTATAAAATATTTTCTGGGAATTTTTAGAGTCCGTATGTGGCCCCGATAAATTGAAATGTGCGTTCAAATTCAATATATAGATTTATATTTTGATTTTGACGGGAACCAATCGAAACAGCCAAACTCGCTTACGGGACATATCCCATTGTGTTCGGAATGGGGGTAATTAGCTAGGGGCGATAGTCGTTGGGTTCGATTTGGGATTCGAAAGAAAAGTTAACTTTAAGTGAATAATAAATAAATTAAATAATATATATACCTTAATATACTTCCTCCACTCTCTCAGATCTAAATGAAAAAGGAAAAGAGAAAAAAAGGGTGATCGACGTCGCTGAAGCCTACCGCTGCTCCAGGCGGAGCACTGCCGCACCCCAGGCCGCCGACCTCCCCCGCTCCTCGCGCCTCCTTCTCCTTCCTCCGCTCCCTTCTCCATTTCAAGAAAGGCCAAAACCCCCAAAAACCGAAAAACACGTCGCCCCCTCTGTAGTTGGCGGCGCCCCTCCTGGCGCACTGCCACGCCTCCCCTGATCAGTGTCGCCTTTCCCCATTGCCTCCTCAGGCCATTAGTCAACAAAAAAGGTAATGTTGATTAATTTATTTATATAAAGTTATATAAAACTCAGTTTTTTATAGCGATGATGGAAAAAAATCTGATTTTTTATATATATAGGAAACTAAGTTATAAAGCTAGGATTTTTGTACATATCAAGTTATAATTTTATATATGTTTTAACCGCTTAAAAATAAGATTTTTATATATGTTTTGACCGCATAAAGGAATGATTTTTGTCATAGAAGGATTAGATTTTATATGAAGAAAGATTAGATTTTTTATCTATAGAAAGATTAGAGATTTTTTTAAATATGAAAAGGTACGATTTTTAATATAGGAAATATATGATTTTTATAGTTGAAAGAAAATATTTTTAACTAGTATGTGGCATAAAGGTATTTTTAATGGTATAAAAATATGATTTTTATTTATGTAGCGAAATAAAAATACGATTTTTATACATATGGTTTGGAAATAAAAATATAATCTTTCATGTGCATGTAGTGAGATAAAAATACGATTTTTAGTATATAAAAATATATGATTTTATATATATTGGCGAGGTAAAAATATGGTTTTTTTTTAAGAGAAGCTATAAAAATATGATTTTTATTTAAGTGAAGCTATAAAAAATATGATTTTTGTAATAAAAGTGTTAATATAAAATTGATTTTTAATTATATATAGCGATGTTAAAAACATTACTTTTAACATATACCACGTGAAACAGATCTCGTTGGAAACATGGCGAAGTTTTTCTACACATGAAGAGTCGCGGTGTTTGTTAAGCTTATGGGTGAGAACTTCTCACTTTTATTTTATTTTCTAGTTAAAATATATACTAGGATGCAGACGGTGCTTAGCAGCACCCGACACCCGTTGTCCACAGACCATGGACGACTTGTTTGTTTGTTTGGTTATATTGTGAAAGTTGATTATGAGATGTGGAATGGAATAAAATATTTTATAGTTAAAAATATTTTATAGTTAAAAATATAATTTTTAACGTGTATATGAATAAAATAAATATCCATAAACAAATCAGATGATCTGTTTATATACACACATTTGACTGATATTGATTGGGACGATAAATTTTACACATCGCCCAACTGCACAAATAAAATCTATGTTTGATTGATTGAAACCCCACACGGGTATTGGGATGATATTGGACATACACTAATCCCAATATTTAGTTGTATGTCAATCGATTGGTTGATAGACTGTTATAAGCGTTGAATATTTTTATTTAATGCTTATACAGTGTAGAATGCAATCTGGATGATGGATGATTATTTGTCACTGTTGTTGTATACATGTATTATATAAAATCCATATAATCAAATTATATGGTAATTGACTGTGTCTGATTCCAGTTCAGAAAGAATGAATATTTTAAAATAACGATTATTTTAAAATAGCAAATATTTTCAAATAATATTTAGTAAAGAATCAAAATTTGGTTTTGATGTCCGATTTGGGATGGACACGAAAATATTTAAATATATAAATCCGTGTTGATTAGATTAACGCCATTTTGATGTGAATGGTATTTATATCGATTTTATTCTTTTTTTATAATGAATATCGAAAAAGAATTGATTTCAAAATCTAATGTTTTGAAAATATTATCATTTATATATTGTTGATATGGAATATTCAATTTTAATCAGAAATTGAATATGAAGTTGAAATCGTTTGGAAAACGAATTTAAAATGATTTATAAAATACGTTTTAAATGGAAATCGACGAAATATATATAATATATATTATATATATAATGGCCTGAATAGAACGCACCTCGCTGCGGCTATTCGCGAATTTCGACCATTGAATTCAAACGAACATTACGGGAGATCAGACCGTCGGATTCTCCTAAAATAGGAACCGTTGGGTTCGTATCGAAAAGAGCTTTCTAAGAATATTAGAGATTTGAAATATAATGGCTGGATTTGAAACTATGTCAAAATCAAATTTAGAAAAGGTCGTTGTAAGTGCAGTTCGATGGTCGTTTATGGAAATCGATTGTACTAGCCTTGATAAAATTATTAAAAATATCAATAATTAGTGTAAAATCATATGAAATGATTTGAAAAGAATTGGGATGAAAAATTCCATATTTGAAAAGATAAAAATAGATTTTTTTTATCGAAATGAACTAGTTTTGAATTAGAATAATAAATCCAATATTTTTAAAATAAATAAATTGGATTTGAAATGGTTTTAAAAATAACCAGGATTTCCAATATATGAATTGGAATGGATTTGAATCGAAATTATGCTCGGAATATTTCGATATTGGATTTCGTGATTATACGGAGATTGTGGAGGAATTTGGAAGATATATATATATATCGTTATTCCAATACAATATTTGTTGGTTTCAGAATTTGATATTTAATATAAATCGATATATTTTCTATTCAGAGCCTTGTATTTAATATCAAATTGGATTTTGGGTTCGTCGTGAATGGTATCTTTAATAATACTACTCTTGAACCGAATGGAGTTAAGAAAATTAGAAACTAACTGGAGATTCGTTAAGTTGAATGGTTTCTTGGGTATTGATCTGATGTTGGTTTCGGCCTTCGGGGTTAATACTTAGGGGATTGTTCTCTTACTAATTTACGATTAGAGGTTAATATGAATTGGGTTTATTATGAACTGTGTTTTTAACGACATTCATTCTTTAACCTAATTTACAGTGAAATGTGACATGGGATTTATAAATCTTTTTATTTAGATTTAACAGGAATTTTCCAAGGTAACGTTTTCCAATTTAATATATTAAATTGGAATTGAATGGAATTCGATTTGATAATAATCGAAGTAAACTTCTGTGGAGGAAGACTGTTAATACATATTGAATTTAAGAGGCGTTGCCATTATTCCATTTATATTATTGGTCGGATATGGAAATTGATATCGATTATATATTGATTTGTTTTTCCGTGAAGATTCCATAATTAATGGAGTGTGATTTAGGTTGTCGTGAATGGTATCTTTAATAATACTATTCTTAGACCCAATGGAGTTAAGAAAATCAAAAACTAAATGGAGATTAGTTAAGTTGAATGGTTTTCTGGGTATTGATATGATGTTGGTTTCGGCCTTCGGGGTTAACACTTAGGGAATTGTTCACTTTCTAATTTACGGTTAAAGGCTGATGGAATGGAATGTGATTTTGGGTTTATCGTGAACCGTGTATTAAATGACATTGGTTCTTTAACCCATTTAAAGACAGGATATGGTTTCCCAAGTTAAATAATCATTAATATTGATTTTTGGGAAGATTAAAACCAAGTGGAGTTTTAATGCATCTTTAATTAGATTGAAATGATATCCAAAGGAAGATTAAAGAATAAATTTAAAGAATTTATCTTTGATAAAATTAATGGGAACCTTTCCCAAAGTATAAGAATATTTGAATAAAGGAATATTCTGTATTTGAATAAGGCGTATGTTGTGTTTTTGTAGCATTTGTTTATTATATACGCGAGTTATTCGGAAAGAACGGGTTTATCACATTCTGAATAACTGATTCGACGTTATGTTAAGGATGAAGACGGTGGTCGAAGACCGGAGGTCTTCACATCGTTTGGATAATTACTGAGGTCTTGATTGGGCTGTACACCCAAGACAAGGTAATAAGTGGTGATCGGCCAGACTTACTTGGAGATCGACCGGATATGCGAGGATCTCTCCTCTGTATTGGACATATGGGGGAGGAATAAGGTGCCTCCAGTTTCGTTCAGACCCAGAACGAACTTGTAAATGGATGTGTGTCTGACATCGGATTTCATTCTGTGTGATTGATATACATCAGTTACATAGAGTGAATTACCTGTGTGGCATGCTGAGATGCAAATGATCAAGGCTTCTGTTGAAAAGCAGAGTCTTGTGGTTGATGATCAAAGAGCTTTGTATAGCGTTAATTCGCAAGCCTCATAGCCCGGTGTGAACCAGAAACGGAAGAGGACTGTAGGGAGGGCATACGTTTCCTTCTAGCTAGGAGTGGTGTTAGCGTTTTACACACCCTGGCATTTTACTTATGTGGATGATGGATAGCGAGGCGCCTCAGTTGTATCGGTCAATCCGGGACCGATGGAGTCATTTGACTTATTGACGCCCCATAGGGCGGGGAAACGCATTGTTCAGGCATTTTAATCCACTCCTTATGGACCGGCCCTTAAGATCCAAGGGTCGATACATTCTGATCCTGAGACACGGGCTAGAGCGTCTCGAAGAGATAAGGACGATCCCTTGCCTTGGTTTACAGATGGAAATCCAACTTCCAATACGTGACAATTGCGGTTTTGATTATAGAGCCTAGTACTGGCGTCATGATATATGGTACCCATGCCATCTAGGATTGATACATTTATATTTGAAGTTGTTTTATACACTATGTACCTATAATAGTATCAAATGATTTGTTTTAACGTACCAAGCAAGTTTGGCTATTATAAGGGAAAACCCCATCCCCCGGCTTGCGTTACATTATGTGTAGGACCTAGGTCTTATAATAGCTTCATTTTTCCAAAAAAACATTGCGTTGTTTTGTTATATGCACTGGTATTCTTGGGAGGAAACCTATTCCATGTTATACGGCGTGGTCCCTTGATATATCTAATTGAAAGTAAAGTTTTAAATAACTGTTTTAGTTCTCACACCAGTCACATGACTGACCTGAAGTTTACTGTTTTAACCTAAACTCCGGGTGCCCCTATTTTCTGCACGGGCAGCTAGTAGTTTTGGTTTTGCAGATTTATATTCACAGGATATTGGTTTACAGCTGGAATGATATTCGGAAAGCTCTGTATCCGTGTGTTCCTTTCAGTTGTGTTTTGTATTATTTTTCGCTGCTTTGTAGCTTGTAAATCTCTGATGTTTAGTAAATGTGTAATATTTATTCATACTGTCTATTCAATATTCTAATGAAATTGTTGTAATAAGCAACGAAATGTTCTTTTGTTTATGTTCCGATTCGTCTCGTCCTCAAGGCAATTCGGGCTTTCCTTCACGGGGAAGTTCGGGTCGTTTCACCATCACTGGCCATCACCAGAGACCCCTGATCTTGCGCCGATCTCCCTAACTAGCCCACAACCTTCACGTCACTATCTTCTTCTCATCCAACAACAACACCAGATTCTTACCAAAAAGGTGATCCTTCTTCTCTTTTATACACGTTTCCCCTCATGCAAACTGCTCCAGCTGATCTTGCCACTGACTTCGCCAACCCTAGTCGTGCCGTGCTTCATTCCCACCACGCTTTCAACTGCGAGCACAACGCCACAGCTTCCCGACCTTATTCCCTGTCTTTCAATCTACAGGTATTACACCCGTTAATCCCTTTTTCGATATATGTGAAAGCCAAAACTTGCCCAAACCCATTACTGCATAAACTAACGCAGGAACTTCCCACTTCATGATTCCACATAGCACAAGACCACCCACCATTGCCTCTCAGCAAACCCCTTTCCATAAACCTCTTCACGTTGGTCCACCATCAGAGCTCGCAGCGCCGGTCTCGTCTGTCCGTTGTTGTCTCCACTCCACCTACTACCCATTAATACTAGTACCACACCTTGACCCCGTACACCGCTGCTACGTCGGCACCGTAATACCATCAGCTCCTTCTTTCTTTTCTATTCTGCCATAGGCAACAGAATGCGGCACTTCCACCCATGCATACACCAAAAAGTAACACCGCCGAAATCAGACCACTGCTACTCCCTGACGTCGTCGCAATGCCATCCTTCCCACTGACTTCTTCCCATACCGTATTACTATAAAAACATATCAGCAATTTCCATGCACCATATCACTTCGACTGTACAGCGGAACTAGCCCCCTCTTTCCACTTAATCATCTTTTTTCCATGCAAAACCCCTTTCAGTGAAACCATTTCGGTCCAACACTCCCTCTCGTTTTAAACAGTTTATCTCCTCTACTATCCCATCAAGCTCGAACGCCACTGCCAGGGTGCTTCTCTAGATTCCATGCATTACACCTAGCACACCATCCCTTTTATCTCTCTCCTTCCCAACGTTATAATGCTTCAGCCTTTCCCCGTGCAATAGACCAGAACCCCTTCTCCTTCCAGTTCGTAACCAACTCCACATCTAACACCATCACGTCACTACCTAGCTCACTATCCTCTGGTAGCCACCACTCAGTATTCCAGCACCTTACTTCCATGAAAAAACCTAATTTGTTGCCATAGAAGCTCACGAATAATATTGGTGCGAAACCCTCAAGCTATCGGTTCTCGTTTTATTTTATTTTTTATCGAAGAGGCTGGGGTTTTGGAATGGGTTGGAAGAAATTCATGTTTTAGTTTGCAAAATAATTGATGTGTTTAAGTTGGCAGAAAGAATGGGTTATATTTATACTGTGTTGAGCAAGGAAAAAGACAAATATTTTTTTGTACGTAGCACATGCTTCCCATGTGAGCGAGGAGTGGCTCAGCAAAATGTGGGTAGGATTTGAAAAAGAAATGCATAGGGGTTGAAAATGTATGGTGAATGTTTTGTTTTGTCACTTTCAATGTTTAATGAACAATATGGTGTTGGCAGAGATTTTTCTTCTGCTCGTAGACATAGGTTATGGGTTCGAGACAGTAGCGATTGACCCTTTTATTTTTATAAATTTGATTTAAGTGAGAGTGACTACGGATTTTTAGTTCTAAAGTTAAGTGTACCATGCTATATAAAACTCCGTTTGCATATGCTATCGACAAAAATAAAAATACCGTCGTGCATAGCAGTGTGCCACGATCACAACCATAAAATAAAATGGACAAGTTGACTAATTCTGTGAATTTCATAAGTGCTGATATATGGTGTAAAATACTCCAAATAAAAAGTTGCTTGTTTTCCAAATTAAAAATTACAGTAATTCTAAAGATTAAATTATAATTACACCTCAAAAATCTTGTCCAAACTAAAACCAATATTTAATTATATTAAATAAATCGTTATAATTTATAAACGATTCCACAACGACTATTTGAAAATTGATTTGGACATAATTTACAATCTATATGATGAAATCTCGATTTTACTCTTTCAGTAGAAAATTATTGTCCAATAGATTCAAATTTTCTTATTTCACCGAAATCCGACTTATATCGGATCCTGTATATTCAATTAAAGTTCAAATCAAAAATTTCGAACAACCATGTCATTTCGAGCTCATTTTAACTATATTATAAATATATATGAACTCCATTTTATGAAGTAAGTTCGATATAAAATTCAGTATATTACCAATATAATATATAAAACAGATTTAAATATACCAATTTAAATGGTAGAAAAATCTGGGATGTTACAGGGCCATTCAAAAACTTAGTACACTAGACGCAAGGTTAAACCAACTTGTAGTAGAAGTTTGCCCGGAACCGGCCGGCGTATCCAGCATCTACAAGCATACGGTTTAATATGAGAGGTCTAGAGTGTGTGTATGTGTGTATAACTACACACACAGACATACACACACACAGACATACACACACACACACATACATATATATATATATATATATATATAAGTCTATCGTGTGTGAAAACAAATAGGTTTACTATACCTTGAGAAGGTCTTAAGTGGATGACTCTCTTTTTATCTAGTTTAGGTCTTAAGTGGTTAGGACTAGGATCCCTCTGAAGGTTTATTGCTTGGAGAGGAACCAAAGTCATGGGACCTACCCTTACCAGATTTGAAGTAGGTCTTTTGGTCCTCCTCCTCTAAAAGTGGTTAGGCATAAATTAGTATTGGAGTAGGGTAGTTCACGGGGATGTCCACTTCCTCTGGAAGCTAGTAAGGGCTTAACTAGGGGTGGACTGGTAATTGAAAGGATATGTGGCCATTGCATGCTCACCAACTGTCTAAGGGAAGTCTTAAGCGACATAGGTATCCTACCAGGTAATATCAGTTAAGTAGTAACGTTTGCAATACTACTTCTCATATTACAAATGAGAGAATAGACTTAAGAATGTTAACGTACTAGGATGGGGTCTAAAAGGGCTAGGGGTCTGCCTTAGGTTTATAAGAGATCATAAGAATCCACCTTTAATAAGGCCATAAGTGACTGAGAATGCCACCTCATTAGGTCATTACCATAAAAACATTAATGAGCGATTGACTTGGATATCCACCCATTGGCTAGATATCTACGTTTGTGTGAATCTTGTGTGTTGTGTAGACATACCTGGACATATGTAACCTGCTAAAAATATAGGGAATGGGCATTAAGTAACACCATAATTCAGTCATACAGAACTTTATGTTCTAACCCCTCTACTTAGGATCCAATAGGTCAGTAGATGGGGCAAAAGCATGGATGAAGTCATGATTGAAGCCGATGGAGAAGACAAAGTTATATCATATTATTAGTAGTTATTACTTTACTTCTTTTGGAATCTTATGAGATTGAACTATCTGATGTACCTTTCGAATTAATTTAACTATTGTATTTCTGAAATATTGAAATAATGGTACATCTTATTTGAGTATTATATTTTCTTTTTCCACTGTTTGAGATTCTCATTCGAAGTATATGTTACTATTATTTATGAAAATGTAATCCTTACAGGAACCTACGACCCATAAAGAGTGGCTCTAAGTTTCGATGGGCCTTTTCTAGGTCAAAATTTAGGCCCATTCTGGGCAGGTTGTTACATTTGGTATCAGAGCATAGGTCACCCGATTATAAGAGAAACATACATATGAGAGGCGTATTTGTATATTTAAAAGGTTTTTCAAACTATATATATGGTATATATATTTACCCCAATAAGCGTACGCATTTATACTAGGCACCTTTATCGTTTTCTTTCTCTTTCAGGTTACATACTATCTTAGGAGTATGCACTAAAAGATTCTTCCTTTTCTTTTTAGATAGTAGAATGACTGAAAATCCAGCGGACCAGGGTAACCAGGCAAGACCTCGTTACTTGCCTGAATGGTTTCAATGGTATCTTTGTAACGACCCAGTTTTTTTAAGTAGTTTTGTAGTCTATAATGTATAGATTTTACTGATAATTTAATTAAATTAATATTTATGTATTTGGAAATATATCAGATAAATATATTTGTTGACGGTTTAGAATTCCTTAACCAATATATATATATATATATATATATATATATATGTATATGTATATAATAAATAAATAATTTTTATCATTTGTTTATGTTTTTACTTGCTTTTAAAACTCATGTGAAATAGATTACTCAAGCAAGCAAATAAAAGGGAAATATAAACTAAAATACAAGAGATACATTAATTTATAATATTGATGAGATCAAACTCATTTAGGTTAGAATAATTATTTTAATATCTACATTAACTTGACATATTCATATATATAATTGAACTTGCTTTTGAATTTATGAAAATATGGATTTACATAAGTAACTAATGAGAAGAACACTTGCTTACTTCATATGCAAGTACACATAAGATCGTGACTTCAAAATTCAAAAATGAGAAAACTACCTTAATTAAAATATATATGCGAATATATGTAGGCAAGTTACTTAAATCAAAAAATAGAATTTAAACTTGATTTGTCCATTTGCAAATAAATAAATGCAGTACATATGTATCTAAGAATGGTTTGCATTTGGCGCACTAACAAAGAAACAAATGTATACATGAACTATTAAAACAAGAATGAAATAGAAATCTGAAAATATGACAAGAACGAAAACAAAGTTGTTAGCCTATAAAAAAACCAAATAGGATTTCTAGTATTTAACCTTAGAAGTAGAATAGGTTAGACAAGATAGTTTAGCAAAATTTAGACAGCACTTGACTTTTGCATTAAAAAAAATGAAGAAACAACTCATAGGCCTACTGTATCATCTAAATTTAAGGCAATATAGCCCCGAACACCTCTCTGTATTGCATTGAACAACCGAAAGAAAAATATTAAAGCAGATCTTAGCATGTGCAAAATCTCAAATGCTCTAGCTAAGATTTGAAAGTGAAGAGGTCGGCCATACTACACAAGAATTATAGGAAATCTAGTGCCATTAATGTAATTGACATTGCCTTAGATGCTAGGTTACTTTATATATATATAAAAAGTACACACAGGTAGGAATTCTGCAACAAGAACATGCATGGGTTAAAAGAAAGTTAGAGGATTGATTGAACTATGCATTGGTTGCTATCAAACATAAAACATAATTTTCATTTCTACATATATAACTATCTTTCGTTAACAACCTACCCAGCTTAAAGCCTTCATTTCTCTCGTCTATAAATACACTTAGAACTCACACAAACTCACAATTATTAACTAAAACTAAAATGGTTGAAAACCCTGGAGCAAGGATGTGGAAATTCAATAAGAAAACTGTAAACAGCTACAAGCAGCCGTAGAGCATTTGGTGAGTAAATGACCTTAATTTCTTTACTGCTTTATAATCATCTGTAAGTAGACTCAAACTGAATGTTTGTTGCTATATATCCATTATACTTACTTGAAATACTGAAATTGATTGAAAGGGGTTTAATTTATGAAAAATAGTTAGATTAAAGGTATAAACAACTTGAGAAACATAAATAAACATGGTAATGTATGTAAGTGATAACCACCTTTACTTCTCTTTTTATGATAAGTGTTCCTATCATGATTCAACAATATATATAGATGTGTACGTCTGATTTTATTATCATCTTATATTATGAGAATTTCCTGAAATCAATGGTAGTAAACAATAAAACAGGGGCAATTAACATAGTAACAATATATGTGAGTGAACACTTTACATTACCTACTGTTTATATGTAACTCTAGTGGGATTAAAACTATATGAAAGTTGACATATATTCAAGATAGTAAATGCAAACATTTAAGTAGTTTAAAGGTGGGTAGATTATGATTTAAGGATTGAACAAAAGTAACAAAACAGAGAATGAAACAATGGTAAGACAGTGAATTTATAATGTAAGTAAACATTGAAAATCCCTTCCATGTTTAATAGTTAACCCAAATAGATTCAAGCTATATATGTGTATTGTTATATACCCATTAGATTGATTTGAAAACTAAAGTTGTTTAAAAGATAAATATCTAAAAATGTTTAGGTTGGAAACTTGAGAATAACAAATACAAAAGCATCAGTATTATAACGTGACCCTTATTTTTTTTTTCTTTTGTATTATAAATTTTAATGTGTCTATTATGATTCGAGCATGTGTATGTATGTTTGTCATCTGATTGTGCTTCCATGTTATGGTATATCATGAAAGTATATGAAAGTAAACACAGTAGTAAATGGAAATAGTCTGTATATCTTTGACTATAAGATATTCATTTCTAGGAAGATTCAAGGATCAATAATTGGAATTATAGCTCAATTTAGGAATATTGATCAACATGGAATTTGTTCAATAATGTATTGAGTGTAATCTAAAAATACAAAACAAATTTTTAAGTGGGTAATTTGCGAAAATTTGGTCGAAATGGGGTTTACTGTTGTTTGGGGAAATGTTTGGAAAAAACATGCGAATTGTACCTTCATAGGACATGAGAGGGTTGCGCACCTGAGGGTTTGGGAAGCAGAAGGTGTTGGCTTCGAGTGACTGGAGTGTGGTGGCGACTGATCTTGGGGTGGCGGTGGTACGAGGCAATTCAGTTGAAGTGTTTTTTTTGGGAATTTTGGTTCGATCATCGAAATTTTGATGCAATGGAAATGGAAGTTTTTGGTGATGAAGATGAATTCTGAAATGGGGTTCGAACTTGTGGCGGTCACCGGATTGACAAAGTAGTGGGGGAATTGGCTGTGCATATGCACAGTTGAAGCCGTGCACAGGAAGAAGTTCGGCAATTTTAAACAGAGAAGAAAGAGAAGGAAAGAAGCATATTAGAAAGAAAAAGGGGTATGCAATGTTGATCCATTTTGTTACCAAGGCCGTGTTTTCATTAAATTTTCTTTTGCTAGTCGAAGTTTTAGAACCCACGTTTTGCCTTGCCAATTGAAGAAAAGTGGCATCGGCTGATTTTGGAAAACCGAGCTTTGGGCCTAAGTGAATTTTGGAAGAAAATATTGTTTTGATCTAAAATTTTACTAAAACCATTATATATATTAGTATAAAGAAGTAGAAAAAAAATTGTTTAAGGAAGTCGTCAGTAAAGGATTTGGTTATGCAGGTTTAGGCCATATTAGGCCGGTTAAAGTATTTTTATCAAATTTAAATAAAATTTGATTTAACTTAGAATTAAAGATAAATACATCAATAAATAAGTGTAAATGAGAAATAAAGGATCGGGACGTTGTTACACTATTTTGTAATTGCAGAATAAATATTGTTGTGTAAACCGGAGCTTGAATCTGAAATATTTATATATGTATTTATATATATAATCTATAGAAGTTTAAATAAATTGATTAATGTATTTTCAAAGAATTTGGAATAAAAAGTATTGTGAAATAAGTCGTTGCCTAAGATCAGTTATTTCAAACTATTATTTGTTTGGAATAAAAACGTCAAGTTATTGTCGAATGTTAATGTGGTGTTAAATAATTGTTATTAATTTATCTATTTTGCTTTGAACTGACTATACGAATCTGAATAAAACATTAACACATTTTATTGTATTTTAAATCGTCCTGTGATTGATTACTACTGTGAAACTAGAAACGAAATCATATAAGTTAATTAATGAATGGGAATGTTATGAAGAGTATATAGGTTATGAAATAAATTGAATGAATGTTTTGCTCATCTACATTGTTTAAATTTGACAGTTAAATCACTGACTATCAAATAAATATTCCTTATGTGTTAGTTCGAAGAAACCGGGATAGGAACTGGACCCAAAACCACTTCGAAACGACTTTACGATTTTTAAACTAACTTGCAGGGATACGTATATATAAATGGCGAAATTAAAGATCGTGGATCTTCATGAGCAGAAGAACTATTCGTTAAAATTCTCTGGTTTGGCCGCTAGAGAAATTATGACTTGTGATTCTGTCACGATTGAAATCTTCGGATTTGCAAGGACTTCTTGCTATTGATCCATGGGTGCTTCCTATACTGAATGCAGTAGGAAAGTACCTTCGGTTCATCCTGTTCCAGGATGACTTGTATGGACAAATGTCTGATAGAGTATTTCTTAAGAGTCACGAACATTGATTTTTACAAACATACTTCTGTTGGTGGCGGAGAAGACACCTTCTCTTAGCTTATCACTCAGAGTATTTTTTTGTGGACGTCAAATAGTGATTTGACAGATCTGACAATGTGACATTCAAAGTAAATGGTGGCCAGATGTTCTAAACATAAATTCTAACCACAAGCCTTATCAACCGGGAAATGACAAAAATTGGGCAGGCAGCATGGCTAAGTGAGTCACTCCCAATTTGGGGGTATTATCATCTATCTGGAGAAAATTCATTTACTTCTTATTCTTTTCGATGCTGTCCCTTTTGGGAAACGGTTGCCATACACAATCATTGATGATATACATTCGATACACTCAAGCTAAATGAGTGGTCAGCCATATGTGGTCGGGTTGCAAGATGTTCTTGTTGAACCCAGTGTATTCCCTTTTAGAGATACACTATCGGCAGGTGGTTCCGTACCTTGTTATAGTTGGAATCCATTACCCAATAAGCGCCCGTGGTTTTGATTGTATACTATATATATGGAACGTGAGATGCAAGCATTCTACTAAATCATCTGTGTTCATGTTTGGATTGGTCTTACGATTATCATTCCTCTCAAATGGGTTTTTGAACGTTAAATCAAGCTGTTTTAAAATCTTTTACTCACACTTGTCCCATGACTGACCCAAAGTTTATTTTTCTATGTTTTCCCTAAACTCTTGGGTGCCTAAATTTGAATGGGCAGTCAAGTAGTTTCAGGATTTTATAGATTCACTTGAAGAAGCTTGGACAGGATGCTTCAGCATTAAATAGATAGAGTTTATTACCGCTGTATTGTGTATGAACTATACTCTGATGATATACATAAGTAAAAAAATAACGGTTTGTACTTAAAGGGTTGTTATATAATATAGTCAGTTCCGCTGTGATATTCGTGATACTCTGATTATGTTGTGCTTTGTTCTTCTTTTTCTTCTATTATAACTTCCTTTCTTTCTATTTCTCACCCTCTAACTTCTTTCTATTAACAATTTGTCAATGTATGATGCTTGATTAGTTGATAAGTGATACATGATATGTATTTGTATCGATGATTGTGATAGGAAATTTTCGGGCCGTTACAGTTGGTATCAGAGCAATGGTTTAGTAATAACCTTGGCTTTGTGCGTAACTCGATAGAGATGGGGGTTAGTCATACACTAGATTGAGTTTGAGTGTATATATATGAGAGTGTATTTGCTAATTGATATAAAAACTGGTTTATATTGTGTTGATTGGTTAATCAAGTGGATTATGAATTCTGATCAAAATGGGATTGCAAACTGTATCGATAGGTGTTTATAAACTCTTGAATAGAGTAATTCGACACAGTAATGCTTTAAAATCTAGCTAAATGAATAAAATTTCCCAAAATTATATTTTTTTATAAAAGAATAATTTTTAGAAATAATTATAAGTAGCTGTGTTGGTTGCTATTATAATCTGGTAACAAATTATAACATTGAGATGATTGTATATAACAAATTGTATAAGAATAAAATATACAAATGAGACGAACCAAAAATAAATTCAGAGTGGAACTTGAATTTGAAATCCTAGAAGATAGAAGGATATTTTCAGGAATATTATAAAGTAATATAATATTATTTTGGAAAATTTTGGATGAAAATCATTTTTACATGGGTTTTTAAAGGAATATAACATTGAACTCACTACAGTCGCTAGGAAATAATATTGATAATGATTACAACATTACCAATATTCATTTTCGAATTTCTAAGAGATGGATTGCTGACTTAGAAAGATGGCGTGAAAGAAACAAGTTGTTTTGAAAAATTAAGAGATTTTAGATTTACAATGAATGATGTCAAACTAATTTAAAATAAAAACTGGGAATTTGGATTCAGGAACTGGAACATTTAAATAGAACAAGTCAAGTGGATTGAATTGAATAGACTAGAGTTGACTAAGGTTAAGTTGAGTAGAGTTGATAAGTTAAATTGGATCAGAATTTGAAAAGAGAATTTGAACTAGGTAAATATCTTTGAACAGGTTTGATTCAAACTAATGAAGTAAGTAAGTCTTGGGATTAATGTCCCAAATATAATCAGGAGTATTTCCTTATAATAAGAAAATAGGATAATACAGGTTGATAAGGGATTAAGATATAGAGTCAAGAAATTGGAACTTGACTGGAGATTGGGTGAGATAAATGATTTTCTGGGTGTTGATCTGATGTTGATTTCGGTCTTCGGGGTTAATACTTGTAGGATTATTTTTTTACTAGTTTACAGTCATAGACTGATAAATGTTGAAGAATAGTAATGCATGCATATGTATGTATGGAAATATTTTCAAATTATAGTAACGAATATTTCTAGTTATGAAAATGACTGATGGATAACAAGTGTGTATTGGACGTTTTGATTTCTGTGAAACGTTTGGTACATAACCAGTGTTTTTTGGATACCTTGTTGCTGTGATTATTAGGGGATGACCCATATATGTGTTTTGATAAGTCTACAATTTTAAATATAACTGGAATCTCCTCAGTACCCTTTAATTTCAGGGACAAAATTCATTTAAGGGGGGTAGATTGTAACGATCCAATTTTTCTAACTAGTTCTATAATCTGTAATGCATAGATTTTACTGATAATTTAACTTAATTTAATTAAGATTTATGTATTTTGAAATATATCATACAAATATATTTGTTGACGGTTTAAAATTCCTAAACCAATATACATATGTGTATATAATAAATAATTGATGTTTTATCATTTGTTTATGTTTTTAATTTTAAAATTTATATGAAATAGATTAAGCAAATAAAGGGAAATATAAACTAAAATACAAGAGGTACATTAGTTTATAAAATTGATGAGATCAAACTCATTTAGATTAGAATAATTATTTTAAATTTATGCATTAACTTGTCGTATTCATATATACAATATAATGAAGTGTATGTTGTTTTAACACTATTCGTTTACAACTGAACTTGCTTTTGAATTTATGAAAATATGGTGTTACATAAGTAACTAATGAGAAGAACGCTTGCTTATTTCATATGAGGTACACATAAGATCATGACTTCAAAATTCAAAAATGAGACAAGTAAATTATAATATTAGCCTTAATTAAAATATATAAGTGAATATATGTAGACAAGCTACTTAAATCAAAACATAGAATTGAAACTTGATTTGTCCATTTGCATATAAATAAATGCAGCACATATATATTTAAGAATGGTTTTCATATGGAACATTAATATAAAAAGAAAATGTACACATGAACTATTAAAACAAGAATGAAATAGAAATTTGAAAATATGACAAGAAAGGAAACAAAGCTGCTACCCTACAAAAAAATCAAATAGGATTTCTAGTATGTAAGCTTAGAAATAAATAGGTTAGACAAGACTATTTTGCAAAATTTAGATAGCACTTGACTTTTGCATTGAAAAGAAATGAAGTAAACAACTCATAGGCCTACTATATCATCTAGATTTAAGGCAATATAGCCCTATACACCTCTCTGTAATGCATTGAACAACTAAAAGAAAAAGGATTAAAGGAGATCTTAGCATGTGCAAAATCTAAAATACTCCTGATAAGATTTGAAAGTGAAGAGATCGGCTATAGTACACAGGAATTGTAGAAAATCTAGTGCCATTAATGTAATTGATATTGCCTTAGATGCTAAGTTACTTTATATATATAAAAAGTACACACAGGTAGGTATTCTGCAGCAAGAACATGCATGGGTTAGAGAGAAAGTTAGAGGATTGATTGAACAGTACAGTGGTTGCTATCAAACATCAAACATCACTTTCAATTCTGCATATACACCTTTCTTGCCTTAACCACCTACCCAGATTGTAGCCTTCATTTCTCTCATCTATAAATACACTTAGAACTCCACAAACTCACAATTGTTAGCTAAAACTAAAATGGCTGAAAACCCTGGAGTGAGGATTTGGAAATTCAATAGGAAAATAGTAAATAACTACAAGCAGTCGTAGAGCATTTGGTGAGTAAATGACCCTAGTTTTTTTACCGTTTTGTATTCATTTGTAAGTAGACTCAAACTGCATGTGTGTTTCTATATATCCATTAGACTTACTTCAAATATTGAAATTGATTGAAAGGGGTTTAATTTATGAAAAATAGTTAGCTTAAAGGTATAAACAACTTAACAAACATAAATAAACACAGTAATGTATATAAGTGATAACCACCTTTACTTCTCTTTTTATCATAAGGTTCATGTCATGATTCAAGAATGTATATAAACGTGTACGTCTGATTTTATTATCATATTATATTATGAGAATTTCCTAAAATTAATGGCAGTAAGCAATAAAACATTGGCAATTAACACAGTAACAATATATGTGAGTGAACACCCTACATTACCCTACAATTTGTATGTAACTCTAAGGGATTAAAACTATATGAAAGTTGATATGTATTCAAGATAGTGAATGCAAACATTTAAGTGGTTTAAAGGGGGTAGATTATGATTTAAGGATTGAACAAAAGTAACAAAACAGAGAATGAAACAATGGTAAGACAGTGAATTTATAATGTAAGTAAACATTTAAAATCCCTCCATTGTTTAATAGTCAACCTAAATAGATTCAAGCTATATATGTGTATTGCTATGTACCCATTAGATTGATTTAAAAACTAAAGTTGTTTAAAAGATAAATATCTGGAAATGGTCAGGTTGGACAACTTGAGAATAACAAATATAGAAGCATCTGTATTATAACGTGACCCTTATTTTTTTTTCTTTTGTATTTTAAATTTTAATGCTTCTATTATGATTCGAGCATGTGTATGTATGTTTATACATCTGATTGTGCTTCCATGTTATGGTATATCATGAAAGTATATAGAAGTAAACACAGTAATAAATGGAAATATTCTGTATATCTTTGACAATAAGATATTCATTTCTAGGAAGATTCAAAAATTAATAACTGGAATTACAACTCAATTTAGGAATATTGATCAACATGGAATTTGTTCAATAATGTATTGAGTATAATCTAAAAATATAAAACAAATTTTTAAGTGGGTAATTTGCGAGAATTTGGTCGAAATGGGGTTCACTGCTATTTTGGGAAAGGGTTGGAAAAAACATGTGAACTGTACCTTCTATAGGACATGAGAGGGTTGCGCACCTAGGGGTTTTGGAAGTAGGAGGTGTTGGCTTCGAGTGAATGGAGTGTGGTGGCGACTGATCTTGGGGTGGCAATGGTAAAAGGCAGTTTAGTGGAAGTGTTTTTTTTTTGGGAATTTCAGTTTGATCATCGAAATTTTGATGAAGTGGAAATGGAAGTTTTTGGTGATGTAGATGAATTCGGAAATGGGATTCGGACTTGTGGCGGTCACCAGATTGATGAAGTGGTGGAGGAATTAGCTGTGCATATGCATAGTTGAAGCTGTGCACAGGAAGAAGTTCGACAGTTTTAAACAGAGAAGAAAGAGTAGGAAAGGAGCAAATTAGAAAGAAAAAGTGGTATGCAATGTTGATCCATTTTATTGCCAAGGCCGTGTTTTCATTGAATTTTCTTTTGCTAGTCGAAGTTTTAGAACCCACGTTTTGCCTTGGCAATTAAAGAAAAGTGGCAAGGGCTGATTTTGGAAAATAGGGCTTTGGACCTAAGTAAATTTAGGAAGAAAGTATTGTTTTGATCAAAATTTTTAGTAAATCCATTATATATATATATATATTTAAGTATAAAGAAGTAGAAAAAAAAAGAATTGTTTAACGAAGTCATCAGTAAAGGACTTGGTTACGTAGGTTTGGGCCATATTAGGACGGTTAAAGTATTTTTATCAAATTTAAATAAAATTTGATTTAATTTAGAATTAAAGATAAATACATCAATAAACAAGTGTAAATGAGAAATAAAGGATCAGGACGCTGTTAAACTATTATGTAATTGCAGAATAAATATTGTTGTGTAAACCTGAGTTTGAATCTGAAATATTTATATATGTATTTATATATATAATCTATAGAAGTTTAAATACATTGGACAGTGTATTTCCAAAGAATTTGAAATAAAAAGTATTGTGAAGCAAGTCATTGTCTGAGATCATATATTTCAAACTATTATTAGTTTGGAATAAAAACATCAAGTTATTGTCGAATGTTAACGTTGTGTTAAATAATTGCTATTAATCTATCTGTTATGCTTTGAATTGACCATACGAATCTAAATAAAACGTTAATACGTTTTATTGTATTTTAAATCGTCATGTGATTGATTACTACTGTGAAACTAGAAATGAGATCATATAAGTTAATTAAATTGAATGGGCATGTTATGAAGATTATATAGGTTACAAAATAAATTTTATGAATGTTTAACTCTTCTGCACTATTTAAATTTGATGGTTAAATCACCGACTATCAAGTAAATATTCCTTATGTGTTAGTTCGAAGAGACCAGGATGGGAACTGGACCCAAAATCACTTCGAACCGACTTTGCAATTCTTAAACTAACTTGCAAGGATACATATATAAAAATGGTGAAATTAAAGACCGTAGATCTTCGTGAGCAGAAGAACTATTCATTAAATTCTCTGGTTTGGCCGCTAGAAAAATTATGACTTGTAATTCTGTCATGATTGAAATCTTCGGATTTGCAATGACTTCTCGCTACTAATCCATAGGTGAATTCTATAATGGATGCAAGTACCTTCGGTTCATCCTGTTCCTGGATGACTTGTATGGACGAATGTATGATAGAGTATTTCTTAAGAGTCACAAACATTGATTTTTACAAAAGTACTTCTGTTGGTGGCGGAGAAGACACCTTCTCTTGGATGACTTGTATGCAGAAGTAAATGGTGGCCAGATGTTCTAAAGGTAAATTCTAACCTCAAGCCTCAACAACCGGGAAATGATAAAAATCGGGCAAGCAGCATTGCTAACAGGGTCGCTCCCAATTAGGGTGTTTTATCACCTACATAAAGGAATTTCATTTACTTCTTATTTTTTTTTATGTTGTCCCTTTTGGGAAATGGTTGCCATACACAACCGTTGGTGATATACATTTGATACACTCAAGCTAAATGAGTGGTTAGTCATGTGTGGTTGGGTTGCAAGATGTTCTTGTTGAACCCAGTGTATTCCCCTCTAGAGATACACTATTGGTAGGTAGTTCCGTACCTTGTCGTAGTCGAAATCCATTAATAAGCGCTCGCGGTTTTGATTGTATACTATATATGTGGAGCATGAGATGCAAGCATTCTACTAGATTACTATTTATTTGATTTAGACATTATTATAATATCATAATAGTTTTCATACAAAGGATGTTTTGTGTTATCGTAAGGGAAAAACCATCCATGTTTATGTATAAATCGGTCTTACGATTATCATTCCTTTCAAAAGGGTTTTTAAATGTTAAATCAAGTAGTTTTAAAATCGTTTACTCACACCAGTCCCATAACTAACCCAGCGTTTATTTTTCTATGCTTTCCCTAAACTCTTGGGTGCCCAAATTTGTATAGGCAGTCAAGTAGGTTCAGGATTTTACAGATTCACTTGAAGAAGCATGGAGCAAGAAGCTTCGGCGTTAAATATATAGAGTTTATATCCACGTTATTGTATATGAATTGTACTCTAATGATGTACGTAAGTAAAAAAATAATAGGTTGTACTTAGAGTGTTGTTATGTAATATATTCAATTCCGCTGTGAGATTCGTGATACTCTGATTCTGTTGTGTTTTGTTCTTCTTTTTCTTCTATTCTAACTTTCTTTCTATTCTCACCCTCTAACTTCTTTCTATTGATGATCTGTTAATTTCTAATTTTTGATTAGTCAATGTGTGATACAAGATATGTGTTTGTGTCGATGATCATGATCGGAACTTTTCGGGCCGTTACAATCTTCGTATTATTGAACAAGTCCCTGTTGCCAATCCTGCCCCAGCGGCTCCTGCATCCCCTGCCGCTGATACGACCTTTGGTTTTTCTTTCTTTTATATGATCTTTACGAATATAGGGGGGAAATTGTTTTCTAGAAAGGAAGGTTTTGCTAGTGCCTAATCTTGGGTTATGGACTGTGAAAGAATCTTTGGGGCTACTTCCTAGCCCGATGAAGTGAAAATAAGGATAGCAGCCTGACATCTGAAGGATGAGGCTCTTGAATGGTGGAACTTAATATCGATGGAGAACGTAGGCCGGATTTTTACATGGACAAAGTTCAAGACCTGTTTTGAAGCAAAGTTTCTATTACGGACCGAGATGACTATTCTTCTAGAGAAATTCATCCACCTCAAGCAAGGAAACTTGAACCAGCAAGAATATATATCCAAATTAATCAAGTTATGTAAGTTTGGGAGATGGTTGGTAGACACCTGTAATAACCCGGAAATTCTGAGCCAATTTAAAATTTTTATTTTGGCAATTTTAATGAATTTTGATTATTTAAAGTGAATTATTTTAAATAATGACGACGGGAAATTTATTTTGAATAGAAATAGAATGTATATATTCATTTGAATCGTCGTTAGAATATATATATATTTTTTTTAATTATAAAAGGAATTGAAAATGGCGCGGTAGTTCGAAAATTCGATTTCAAAGTTCAAATAAATGTACTGGGTACAAAAGAAACCGGATTTTGGAGAAATAAAAAATATTTGAATCTATTTGAGAATATCTTTCCAACGAATCCAAAAATTGAAATTTCATAGCGGAAATCAAAAGTTATGTCCAGTTGAAAATTCAAAATAGTCGCTATGGAATTCTGGCCAATAAAAATGGAAATTTTGCAAATGATCTCGGTTTTCGATGAAACCACTTTTATTGGATCCGCGATGTCAAGTTATTGCTACCTTTCAAAATTCGTAATTTTTCGAATCAAAATGTGAGCGTGGCAAAGGAAAACGCGTTTGACCAGTTTTAGTTGATTTTAATTGACTGGAAAATGGCCATTTTTCAAACGGTATCAGAAGTAGATGAAATTAGTTTTGTTAGGACCGTATCATCAATACAAAGTTATAAAATATATTTCGGGAATTTTTAGATTCATACGTGGCCCCGGTAAATTGAAATGTGTGTTCAAATTCAATATATAGAGTTATATTTTGATTTTGACATAAACTGATCGAAACGATCGAATCAGCCTGCGATACATATCCCATTGTGTTCGGAATGGGGGTAATTAGCGATGAACGACAGTCGGTGGGTTCAATTTCGAGTTCGAAATTAAAAGTTGCTTTTTGGGATAATTAAATAATAAAATAAAATATATAACCCTTGGTCAAACCCTAATTCTTCTAGCCTGTGGTCAACCGGGTCAAACCCGTCGCCCCCCATATACTTTCTTCCTTCATCTCATTGTGCAAAACATAACAGCAAAAAATAACAATTGAAGGACGGAGGCGGAAGAACCGCCATCGCGCCCCTTAGGCGGCGCCGCCCACCGCCGGGCTCCCCCACCTGACGCGACCCCCCTGCTCCCCTTCTTCTTCTTCCCTCCTCCACCTGCTCTTCACTCTAGTACCCCAAACCGTCGCACCCCTTAAACCCGCACCCCCAAATTGTAGACCACCACCTCAGCAGGCAGCGTGCCTCCCCGCTCCGATCTCCCCACCCACGTCGATCCCCTCCATCCCACAAACACCCCAAAAGCTTCGACGTTCGCGCTGGTTTCTGTGGCGCCTGGAGGTGCCGCGTTGCACGCAATTCAAGGTGGAGGTTAAACGAGAAATGTTCGATGTTGAAGACCACCTGGAAGATGACGAAGAGGAGTAAAAACCGACAGTTTTGAGCGTGTACAGATCGACAAACTGTGAGCATTTCTTTTTGATAACATTGTTTTTAAAATTACAGTTTTTATATATAATTTGGTAGTTATTTAAATCAGTTTTTATTTTATATAATACATAGAAGAAAATCAGTTTTTATTTAAAGACGAAATTTTTAAATATAAAAAGATTAGATTTTTAACGGTGTAAAGATCAGATTTTTATATATTATAAAATAGAATAAAAATCTGAATTTTATTTTATAAAGTAGCGAGATAAAAATATGGTTTTAATCGTATGAAGTAGCCAAAAAAAAATTCCATGTATGTAGCAAAGTAAAAATATGATTTTTATATTAGTAGAAGATTAAAAATATGATTTTTACATCATAGAAGTATTAAAAATTCGATCTTTATTATGTAGGAGATATAAAAATATGATTTTTATTATGTAGAAGAAGCAAAGATGTGATTTTTATATGAAGGGCGATATAAAAACAGAATCTTTATTATATGAACACTGTTATAAAAATAGAATTTTTATCTATATAGTAGCGGTATAAAAATAGATTTTTTATCTATATAGTAGCGGTATAAAAATAGAATTTTTATCTATATAGTAACAGTATAAAAATGTGATTTTTATATACATAGCAACAATATAAAAATGTGATTTTTATATATGTAGTGGCTACGGACAACAAAAGTGACGAAAGGCGAGCACGACGAAGATTTCTACATAAGAAGAGTCGTGGCGTTTGGTTTAGGTTTCGGTGAGAACTTCCCACTTTAAATTTTCTTTTCTAGTTCAGATATATACTAGGATGCAGATGGTGCTTAGCAGCACCCGACACCCGTCATCCACAGACCATGGATGGCTTGTATGTTTGATTGTTTGTTGTGGTGAAAATTGATTGTGTGGTGTGAAATGAAGTAAAATATTTATATAGTTAAAAATATTTTATCGTTAAAAATATATTTTTTAACGGGTATGTGAATAAATAAATATTTATAAACAAATCGAACGATTTGTTTATATACACTGATTTGACTGATATTGATTGGGACGATAAATTTTACACATCGCCCAACTGCACAAATAAAAATCTGTGTTTGTTAATTTGAAACCCCACACGGGTATTGGGATAATATTTGACGTACACTAATCCCAATTGTTTAGTGATATGTCGATCGTTTGATTGACAGACTGTATGAGCGTTAATTAGCTATATTTAATGCTTATGCAGTTGTGTGGTGCACTTTGGATGATGGTTGATTATTTATCTTTGCTATTAGATACATGTATTGTATGAAATCCATATAATTAACATTATATGGTAATTGATTGGGCCTCATTCCAATTGGGAAAATAAATAATATTATAAAATATATATTCATGTGTTGAATAGAATAAAGAAGATTCATGTGTTGAATAGAATAAATAGTCATGTGTTGACGATGCCCATGTATTGAGAATAGTCATGTGTTGAGTAAAATATTTTAAACAATAAAATTTACATCTTTATCATAATTTTATATAATATATTAAATAACATAAATAGTAATGTGCTGACGATACTCATGTGTTGTGAATATTCATGTGTTGAAAGAAAAAAAATATAGATTCATGCGTTGAATAGAATAAACATTCATTTGTTGAATAGAATAACGAAGTTATTGAAACATATATAAAGCCGTGTTGATTAGATATGCGCCATTTTGGCGCGAACGATATTTATATTGATTATATTTGTTTTTATAATGAATATAGAAAAGGAAGTGATTTTAAAATATAATGTTTTGAAAATATTATCGTTTATATATTAGTGATAAGAAATATTCAATTTTGATTTGAAATTGAATATGAAGTTGAATTTGTTTTGAAAACGAATTTAAAACGATTTATAAAATACGTTTTGAATTAAAATCGATGAAATATATATAATATATATAATGGCCTGAATAGAACGCGCCGCGCCGCGGTAGTTCGTGAATGTCGACCATGGACTTCGAATGGACATTATGGGAGATCCGACCGTTGGATTCTCCTAAAACCGGAACTGTTGGGTTTGTATCGAAAAGAACTTTCCAATGAATGTTAGAAATTTGAAATCTGATGGTTAGATTTGGAATTATGTCCAAATACAATTTGGAAAAGGTCGCTGTAAGTGCAGTTCGGTGGCCGTTATTGAAAATCGACTGTACAGGTCTTGATAAAATTATTAAAAATATTAATAATTTATGTAAAATCATAGTATATGAATTGGAAAGAATTAGGATGAAAATTCCCAAATTTGAAAAGATAAAAATAGATTTTTATCGAAATGAACTAGTTTATAACTAGAAATAAAAATCCAGTTATTTTTAAATAAATAAAATGGATTGAAAGTGGTTTTAAAAATAATCAGAATTCCAATACATGAATTGGGAGGGATTTGAATTGAAATTATCTTCAGAATATTTCGATGTTGGATTTCGTGATTTTACGGATATGGTTGTGGAAATTTGAAAGATATATTTATATCGTTATTTCCAATACGATATTTGTTGGTCGTAGAATTTGATATTGAAAATAAGCCGATATATTTTCTATTCAGAGCCTTGTATTTAATATCAAATGCGATTTGGTGTAGTGACCCGTAATTTCCCCATCTCCGAAGAAAAGAGAAAGAACGAATTACCATGAGAACACGACAAAACAGAACGCAGACGGAAGACATTTCATTGCTATTACAACAATTCCATCAGATACAAGAATATACAGAGTATAAATGAATAAATTACATTCGATAAATATCAGAGATTACAATAAATTACATAGCAGCGGAAAAACAATAGAAAACACAACTGAAAGTGATACATGGATACAGAGCTTTCCGAGCATCGTTCCAGTTGTAAACCAGGATCCTGTGAATATAAATCTGCAAAACCAAAACTACTAGCTGCCCGTGTCGAAAATAGGGGCACCCAGAGTTTAGGTTAAAACAATAAACTCCAGGTCAGTCATGTGACTGGTGTGAGAACTAAAACAGTTATTTAAAACTTTACTTTAAAAGTGAGTAATTCAAGGGACCACGCCGTATAACACGGAACGGGTTTCCTCCCAAGAATACCAGTGCATAGAAAAGACAACGCAATACTTTTTCGAAAAATGAAGCTATTATAAGACCCAGGTCCCATCACACAATGCAACGCAAGCCAGAGGATAGAGTTTTCCCTTATAATAGCCAAACATGCTTAATACGTTTAAAACAAATCATTTGATACTATAATAAGTGTATAGTGTCAAAACAATTTCAATCATAAATATAAATCATAGACGGCATAAGTGCCCCATACCACTATGTCGCCATACTAGGCTCTACAAATAAAACCGAAATACACGTATTGGAAATTGGATTTCCGTCATGAGTCGAGGCAAGGGGCAAGCTCCTCTCCGCTTTCGAGACACTCTAGCAAATGTCTCAGGACTACACACTCTGGGTAACCCTGGATCTTCAGGGCCGGTCCTCACTTACTTTAGAGGATTGGCAATTCCTGAACACACGTTTCCCGGGCCTTACAGACCAAAAATTGAGGCGCCTCATCCAACAACCACATAGGTGAAAAGTATATAAATGTCAGGGCTGGTAAGTCACTGACACCACCAAAGCTAGAAAGAAACGTCGTGCTCTCCCTGCAGTCCGTATCCCATTTTTGACTCATACCGAGGTGTGAGGCTCGCGAATTCACGTTATACACAAAGCTGCCACGTAGGCCGTGCTTTGATCATCAACCACAAGACTTTGCTTTTCAACAAAAGCCTTGATCATTCCATCTTAGCGTGCCACATAGGCAATTCATGCCATGCGACTGATGTCCATCGATATACAACCTCTGAGCTCGTACGTCTCAGAGAAGGGCGTTAAGAAAAAGAATAAATTCTCCGCCGCCAAACAGATGTATATTTAATAGAGATCAATCAACATAGAATAAAATCCAATGTCAGACACACAATCCATTTACAAGTTCGTTCTGGGTCTGAACGAAACCGGAGGCACTTTCCTCGCATATCCATCGATCTCCAAGTACGTCTGGACGACCACTAACTGATTCCCTCATCTTGGGTGTACAGCCCAATCAAGATCATCAGTAATCACCCAAACGATGTGAAGACTTCCGGTCTTCAACCACCGTCTTCATCTTCGACTTATCGTCGAATCGGTTATTCAGAATGGGTATAAACCCAGCCTTTCCGAAAAACCCGCGTATATTAAAAACAAATGTTACACAAACACAACATACGCCTCATTCCAATTCATATTCTCAGGGAAAGGTTCCCATTAATTTTATCCAAGATAAATTCTTTAAAATTTATCCTTTAATCTTCCTTTGGATGTCATTTCAAACCAAAATATGGTTTTCCCAAACTAGTCGAGATTAGCGAACCACACCGAAGTAATTATTTATTTTATTTCCCAATCCCAACCTATTCATCCCATGAAGCAAAACTGGTAGTACTCCATATCTAATACCACGGTATTATCGGTAAAATTAATTACCATTTCACATTCAAATCTAATTAAAGATTTGACTATCGTTTTGGAGCAAAACTGGTGATACTCCATTCTCGCTCATTTTCCAAATTTGATAATTTAAATTATCAATCCACATTTCAATCTAATTGCAGATTCATTAAAACTCCCTTTTCTGGGTTAAAGAACCAATGTCATTTAAAACACAGTTTACGATAAACCCAAATCACATTTTATTTATTATCGGGTTAAAGAACTAGTGTTATTTAAAAAACAGTTCACGATAAACCCATGAATCAATCCTATTTAAACCCATTTCAAATCCAATTTATTTATTTAAAAATAAATGGGTTTTAATTTCAGTTCAAAACTAGTTCATTTCAATAAAAACTATTTTTATCTTTTCAAATATGGAATTTTTCATCCCAATTTTTCCTAAATCATTTCTTATGATTTTACACAAAGTATTTATATTTTTAATAATTTTATCAAGGCCCGTACAGTCGATTTCCAACAACGGCCATCGAACTGCACTTACAGCGACCTTTTCCTAATTTGATTTGGACGTATCTCCAAATCCAACCGTTAGATTTCAAATTTCTAATATTCGTTAGAAAGCTCTTTTCGATACGAACCCAACGGTTCCGGTTTTAGGAGAATCCGACGGTCGGATCTCCCGTAATGTCCGTTTGAAATAAATGGTCGAAATTCACGAACTATCGCGACGCGGCGCGTTCTATTCAGGCCATTATATTATATATATATAATATATATTATATATTTCGTCGATTTCTATTTAAAACGAATTTTATAAATAGTTTTAAATTCGTTTCAAAAACAATTTCAACTTCCATTTCAATTCAAATCAAAATTGAATTTTTCATTATAAATTCGTTTTAAAATTCGTTTCTATTCAATTCAAATTTCAATTCAATTTGAATTCATTTCAATTCGTTTTCAATTCAATTCGAATTCATTTTCAATTCAATTCGAATTCGTTTTATATTCGATTCAATTCAAATTGGTTTTCTAATCGATTCAATTCAAATTGGTTTTCTATTCGATTCAATTCAAATTGGTTTTCTATTCGATTCAATTCAAATTGGTTTTCTATTCGATTCAATTCAAATTGGTTTTCTATTCGGTTCAATTCAAATTCGTTTTCTATTCGGTTCAATTCAAATTCGTTTTCCATTCAAATCAAATCAAATTCGTTTTCTATCCAAATCAAATCAAATTCATTTTCTATTCAAATTCAATTCATTTCAAATTTAAAAACGAATATAATCGATATAAATATCGTTCGCGTCAAAATGGCGCATCTCAAATCAACACGGCTTTATATTTTTCACTAACTTCGTAATTCCATTCAACGAATGAATTTATATTTCTTTCAATACATGATTCTATATTTTTGTCAACACCCGACTAATCTCAACGAATGAGTACTGTCCACATGTGACTATCTTTGTTATTTAATATATTTTATAAAGATTATGGTATCTATCGTTTGATTTCAAATCAGACTCCAACCGTAAACTAGTAAGAGAACGATTCCCTAAACATTAACCCCGAAGGCCGAAACCAACATCAGATCAATATCCAGGAGACCACTCATCTCATCTATTTTCCAGTTAATTTCTAATTTTGTATATGATAAAGATGTAAATTTTATTGTTAAAATATTTCGTTCAACACATGACTAATCTCAACGGGTGAGTACGGTCAACACATGAACCTTTATTTTATTATAATGATAAGGATGTAAATTTTATTATTAAAATATTTCGTTCAACACATGACTAATCTCAACAGATGAGTATGGTCAACACATAAACCTTTATTTTATAATATTCTTTATCTTCTAAATTGGAATGAGGCCCAATCAATTATCATATAACGTTAATTATATGGATTCCATACACACATGTATATAATAGCAACGATAAATAATCAACCATCATCCAAAGTGCACTACACCGTATAAGCATCAAATATAGATATCTAATGCTTATAACAGCCTGTCAATCCATCGATCGACATACAACTAATTATTGGGATTAGTGTATGCCGTATTTTATCCCAATACCCATGTGGGGTTTCAAACAGTCAAACACAGATTTTTATTTGTGCAGTTGGGCGATGTGTAAAATTTATCGACCCAATCAATATCAGTCAAATCAGTGTATATAAACAAATCGGCCGATTTGTTTATAACTATTTATTTACTCACATTCACGTTAAAAAATATATTTTTAACGATAAAATATTTTTAACTATATAAATATTTTATTTCCTTTCAACACATGAATATATTTCATTATCTATTTCACATCAATTTCACAAACAAATTTCACAACATATCAATCAAACAAACAAACCATCCATGGTCTGTGGATGACGGGTGTCGGGTGCTACTAAGCACCGTCTGCATCCTAGTATATATATATAATTAGAAAAGGAAATTTGAGTTAGAAGTTCTCACCGATAGCTAATCCAATTCCACGACACTTCATTTATAGAAATCTTCGTCGTTCTCGCCTTTTTGTCACCTTCGTTGCCCGTATTCTCTACATATGTAAAAATCGAATTTTTACTTCGCTATTCAATATATAAAAATCGAATTTTTACTTCGCTATTCAATATATAAAAATCGAATTTTTACTTTGCTATTCAATATATAAAAATCGAATTTTTACTTTGCTATTCAATATATAAAAATTGAATTTTTACTTTGAAATCATATCCTTCCTAAAATAAAATAAAAATATAATCTTTCCGCATATAAAAATTCGATCTTTCCTACGTTAAAAATATCGTCTTTCTCTTCATAAAAATTTAATTTTTAAACTAACAAAAATCTCATCTTTCCAAATAAAAGATCTAACCCTTTTTATTGATAAAAGTCTAATCCTTTTTATTGATAAAAATTATAGCTTTATGTTTTTAAAGTTACATAAAAACTGAAAATTAAAACCAATGTAAATAAGTAAAATACTTACAATCTTCAGACGGAGGAGGGTAGAGGGGGCTGCGGATTTCAAAGGAGGAAGAGGAGGAAAAGGGAGAAGAGGGGGACGGGGCTGAGGCGCGGGGGGGGGGGGGGGGGTCGGGGACGTCGGAGGTGGGCTAGGGTTGGGTGCGGCGCTGGTGGCTTGCGAGGCTAGGGGTGGCGGAAGGAGAAGAGGGAGGAAGCAGCGGAGGGGAAGAAGAAGAAGAGGGAGTCGATCGACGAGGGGGTGGCGCGCTACCTGGGAGGGGCCGCGACGAAGTGGCGGCGGCGGTTCTTCCCCCCCACCCGTCGCCAACTTTCTCTTTTTTTAAAAAAATCGATTTGAAAATGAGTCGGGGGGGGGAAGAGGGTAATAGGGAGAGGAGAGGAGTTTTTTTTAATTATTTAATTCAAAAGGTTGACTTTTACATACGACCTCTAAACGAGGCCCACCGCCTATCGTCCATAGCATTTCACCCCCATTCCGAATACAATGGGATAGGTATCGCAGGCTGATTCGATCATTTTGATCAGTTTCCGTTAAAATCAACATATAACTCTATATATTGAATTTGAACGCGCATTTCAATTTACCGGGGTCACATACTAACTAGAAAAATTCCAGAAAAATATTTTCTAGCTTCGTATTGACGATACGGTCCTAACAAAACTAGTTTCGTCGAATTCCGAGGTCGTTTGCAAAATTCCCATTTTTAAGGGCCTGAATTCCATAGCGACTATTCAGAATTTTCAATTGGACATATCTTTTGATTCCCGCTATGAAATTTCGATTTTTCGGATTCGTTGGAAAGATATTCTCTATTAGATCCTATTATTTTTGGTTTCACTAAAATCCGGTTTGTTTTGCACCAGGTATATCAAATTGAAGTTTGAAATCGAATTATCGAACTACCGCGCCATTTTCAATTCCTATTAATAATTATATATAATTATTTATATTATAACGACGACGTATATAATCTATGCGTTCAAATTCTATTCAAAATAAATTTCTCGTCGATATTACTTAAAATAATTCATTTTAAATGTTCAAACTTCGCTAAAATTGCCAAAATAAAAAATTTAAACTGGCCCAGATTTTTGGGTTGTTACAATCTTCCCCTCTTAAAACTTTTCGTCCCCGAAAAGGAACAAAGTCGAAAGTGGTTTGATCAATCAACTCTACGTTCGATCTGGCTTCCATTCTCCAACTTTTCAGTTTCTGAGAATTTTCAAATTCTTCAAAAATTTGGCTAACACCCTAAATTTTCAAAAAAATTCGCCATAACCTCCCCTGCACCGGGAGCCACGGGAAAATCCTGAAATTGCCATACAGGCCTTCTGATCTCAAAAAGAAAAAGAAAAAGCCAAGCGGCTAGCCAATCGGCTCATAAAATCATCATCACCCAAACAAAACAGTAAATTATATAGTAAACATGTACCTATTTGTCGGGCAAACAAATTTTATTCTCTGCTCTAGCCTCCTTGCTATGACCTGTTCAATGTAAGTACATGTATATGCAAACAAATGCGACCAATTTTCAATATAGTTCAATATTTGATTCAATTAGGCTAAATGGCTAAAAATTAGCAAACAAGTAAACAAACAACACAAACATCAATCAATTAGTGAATTAACGTTTCAAATTCATAATTTTGATATATATACAAAAAATCACATTTTTGATGCCAATTCACAACAATGTATTCTAGCTATATTTGTTTTGGTTCTCACACCAGCCTAATGGAAATATATAGATATCACACCTTCGAAACACGAACACAAATTCTGATGATGATATATCAATCATCAGAAGCATCTCCGGGTGTCTAGAATGTGATTCTATATCTATCCAGTATACTGAAACTTCGAATATACGTTCATGACGCGTATATGCAAAACCTTTATATAGAGGATTGTCCAAATTCAAAATAAATAAATATTCAAATATGTATAAAACGATTTAAATTTTCAAAACAAAAATTGTTTTCATTTGAAAAATATACTCTTCACACTCGTTCTAGGATACTACTGATCCTATCTCTAACGAGTCATTCTAATTGGATATTACTAATCCAATATCTGATGAATTCTTTCGTATAGTTCTAATGTGTCTTGTTCTCGAGCTCTGTAAACCAAAGATCTGATACCAACTGTAGTGACCCGTAATTTCCCCATCTCCGAAGAGAAGAGAAAGAACGAATTACCATGAGAACACAAGAAAATAGAACGCGGACGGAAGGACATTTCATTGCTATTACAACAATTCCATCAGATACAAGAATATACAGAGTATAAATGAATAAATTACATTCGATAAATATCAGAGATTACAATAAATTACATAGCAGCGGAAAAATAATAGAAAACACAACTGAAAGTGATACACGGATAAAGAGCTTTCCGAGCATCGTTCCAGCTGTAAACCAGGATCCTGTGAATATAAACTGCAAAACCAAAACTACTAGCTGCCTGTGTCGAAAATAGGGGCACCCAGAGTTTAGGTTAAAACAATAAACTCCAGGTCAGTCATGTGACTGGTGTGAGAACTAAAACAGTTATTTAAAACTTTACTTTAAAAGAGAGTAATTCAAGGGACCACGCCGTATAACACGGAACGGGTTTCCTCCCAAGAATACCAGTGCATAGAAAAGACAACCCAATGCTTTTTCGAAAAATGAACCTATTATAAGACCCAGGTCCCATCACACAATGCAACGCAAGCCGGAGGATAGGGTTTTCCCTTATAATAGCCAAACATGCTTAATACGTTTAAAACAAATCATTTGATACTATAATAAGTGTATAGTGTCAAAACAATTTCAATCATAAATATAAATCATAGACGGCATAAGTGCCCCATACCACTATGTCGCCATACTAGGCTCTACAAATAAAACCGAAATACACGTATTGGAAATTGGATTTCCGTCATGAGTCGAGGAAAGGGGAAAGCTCCTCTCCGCTTTCAAGACACTCTAGCAATTGTCTCAGGACTACACACTCTAGGTAACCCTGGATCTTCAAGGCCGGTCCTCACTTACGTTAGAGGATTGGCAATTCCTGAACACACGTTTCCCGGTCCTTACAAACCTAAAATCGAGGCGCCTCATCCAACAACCACATAGGTGAAAAGTATATAAATGTCAGGGCTGGTAAGTCACTGACACCACCAAAGCTAGAAAGAAACGTCGTGCTCTCCCTGCAGTCCGTATCCCGTTTTTGACTCATACCGAGGTGTGAGGCTCGCGAATTCACATTATACACAAAGCTGCCACGTAGGCCGTGCTTTGATCATCAACCAAAAGACTTTGCTTTTCAACAAAGGCCTTGATCATTCCATCTTAGCGTGCCACAAAGGCAATTCATGCCATGCGACTGATGTCCATCGATATACAACCTCTGAGCTCGTACGTCTCAGAGAAGGGCGTTAAGCAAAAGAATAAATTCTCCGCCGCCAAAAAGATGTATATTTAATAGAGATCAATCAGCATAGAATAAAATCCAATGTCAGACACATAATCCATTTACAAGTTCGTTCTGGTTCTGAACGAAACCGGAGGCACTTTCCTCGCATATCCATCGATCTCCAGGTACGTCTGGACGACCACTAACTGATTCCCTCATCTTGGGTGTACAACCCAATCAAGATCATCAGTAATCACCCAAACGATGTGAAGACTTCCGGTCTTCAACCACCGTCTTCATCTTCGACTTATCGTCGAATCGGTTATTCAAAATGGGTATAAAACCGGCCTTTTCGAACAACCCGCGTATATTAAAAACAAATGTTACACAAACACAACATACACCCCATTCCAATTCATATTCTCAGGGAAAGGTTCCCATTAATTTTATCCAAGATAAATTCTTTAAAATTTATCCTTTAATCTTCCTTTGGATGTCATTTCAAACCAAATTATGGTTTTCCCAAACTAGTCGAGATTAGCGAACCACACCGAATTATTTATTTATTTTATTTCCCAATCCCAACCTATTCATCCCATGAAGCAAAACTGGTAGTACTCCATATCTAATACCACGGTGTTATCGGTAAAATTAATTACCATTTCACGTTCAAATCTAATTAAAGATTTGACTATCGTTTTGGAGCAAAACTGGTGATACTCCGTTCTCCCTCATTTTCCAAATTTGATAATTTAAATTATCAATCAACATTTCAATCTAATTGCAGATTCATTAAAACTCCCTTTTCTGGGTTAAAGAACCAATGTCATTTAAAACACAGTTCACGATAAACCCAAATCACATTTTATTTATTATCTGGTTAAAGAACTAGTGTTATTTAAAACACAGTTCACGATAAACCCATGAATCAATCCTATTTAAACCCATTTCAAATCCAATTTATTTATTTAAAAATAAATGGGTTTTAATTTCAGTTCAAAACTAGTTCATTTCGATAAAAACTATTTTTATCTTTTCAAATATGGAATTTTTCATCCCAATTTTTCCCAAATCATTTCTTATGATTTTACACAAATTATTGATATTTTTAATAATTTTATCAAGGCACGTACAGTCGATTTCCAACAGCGGCCATCGAACTGCACTTACAACGACCTTTTCCAAATTTGATTTGGACGTATCTCCAAATCCAACCGTTAGATTTCAAATTTATAATATTCGTTAGAAAGCTCTTTTCGATACGAACCCAACGGTTCCGGTTTTAAGAGAATCCGACGGTCGGATCTCCCGTAATGTCCGTTTGAAATAAATGGTCGAAATTCACGAACTGCCGCGGCGCGGCGCGTTCTATTCAGGCCATTATATTATATATATATAATATATATAATATATATTTCGTCGATTTCTATTTAAAATGAATTTTATAAATAGTTTTAAATTCGTTTCAAAAACAATTTCAACTTCCATTTCAATTCAAATCAAAATTGAATTTTTCATTATAAATTCGTTTTAAAATTCGTTTCTATTCAATTCAAATTTCAATTCAATTTGAATTCATTTCAATTCGTTTTCAATTCAATTCGAATTCGTTTTCAATTCAACTCGAATTCGTTTTATATTCGATTCAATTCAAATTGGTTTTCTAATCGATTCAATTCAAATTGGTTTTCTATTCGATTCAATTCAAATTGGTTTTCTATTCGATTCAATTCAAATTGGTTTTCTATTCGATTCAATTCAAATTGGTTTTCTATTCGGTTCAATTCAAATTCGTTTTCTATTCGGTTCAATTCAAATTCGTTTTCTGTTCAAATCAAATTCGTTTTCTATCCAAATCAAATCAAATTCATTTTCTATTCAAATTCAATTCATTTCAAATTTAAAAATGAATATTATCGATATAAATATCGTTCGCGTCAAAATGGCGCATCTCAAATCAACACGACTTTATATTTTTTACTAACTTCGTTATTCCATTCAACAAATGAATTTATATTTCTTTCAATACATGATTCTATATTTTTGTCAACACCCGACTAATCTCAATGAATGAGTACTCTCCACCTGTGACTATCTTTGTTATTTAATATATTTTATAAAGATTATGGTATCTATCGTTTGATTTCAAATCAGACTCCAACCGTAAACTAGTAAGAGAACGATTCCCTAAACATTAACCCCGAAGGCCGAAACCAACATCAGATCAATATCCAGGAGACCACTCATCTCATCTACTTTCCAGTTAATTTCTAATTTTATATATGATAAAGATGTAAATTTTATTGTTAAAATATTTCGTTCAACACATGACTAATCTCAACGGGTGAGTACGGTCAACACATGAACCTTTATTTTATTATAATGATAAGGATGTAAATTTTATTATTAAAATATTTCGTTCAACACATAACTAATCTCAACGGATGAGTACGGTCAACACATGAACCTTTATTTTATAATATTCTTTATCTTCTAAATTGGAAAGAGGCCCAATCAATTACCATATAACGTTAATTATATGGATTCCATACACACATGTATATAATAGCAACAATAAATAATCAACCATCATCCAAAGTGCACTACACTGTATAAGCATCAAATATAGATATCTAACGCTTATAACAGCCTGTCGATCCATCGATCGACATACAACTAATTATTGGGATTAGTGTATGCCGTATTTTATCCCAATACCCGTGTGGGGTTTCAAACAGTCAAACACAGATTTTTATTTGTGCAGTTGGGCGATGTGTAAAATTTATCGACCCAATCAATATCAGTCAAATCAGTGTATATAAACAAATCGGCCGATTTGTTTATAACTATTTATTTACTCACATTCACGTCAATAATTATATTTTTAACGATAAAATATTTTTAACTATATAAATATTTTATTTCCTTTCAACACATGAATATATTTCATTATCTATTTCACATCAATTTCACAAACAAATTTCACAACATATCAATCAAACAAACAAGCCATCCATGGTCTGTGGATAACGGGTGTCGGGTGCTACTAAGCACCGTCTGCATCCTAGTATATATATATATATATATATATATAACTAGAAAAGGAAATTTGAGTGAGAAGTTCTCACCGATAGCTAATCCAATTCCACGACACTTCATTTATAGAAATCTTCGTCGTTCTCGCCTTTTTGTAACCTTCGTTGCCCATATTCTCTACATACGTAAAAATCGAATTTTTACTTCGCTATTCAATATATAAAAATCGAATTTTTACTTCGCTATTCAATATATAAAAATTGAATTTTTACTTGGCTATTCAATATATAAAAATCGAATTTTTACTTTGAAATCATATCCTTCCTAAAATAAAGTAAAAATATAATCTTTCCGCATTTAAAAATTCGATCTTTCCTACGTTAAAAATATCGTCTTTCTCTTCATAAAAAACTAATTTTTAAACTAACAAAAATCTCATCTTTCCAAATAAAAGATCCAACCCTTTTTATTGATAAAAGTCTAATCCTTTTTATTGATAAAAATTATAGCTTTATGTTTTTAAAGTTACATAAAAACTGAAAATTAAAACCAATGTAAATAAGTAAAATACTTACAATCTTCAGACGGAGGAGGGTAGAGGGGGCTGCGGATTTCAAAGGAGGAAGAGGAGGAAAAGGGAGAAGAGGGGGACGGGGCTGAGGCGTGTAGGGGGGGTCGGGGACGTCGGAGGTGGGCTAGGGTTGGGTGCGGCGCTGGTGGCTTGCGAGGCTAGGGGGTGGCGGAAGGAGAAGAGGGAGGAAGCAGCGGAGGGGAAGAAGAAGAAGAGGGAGTCGATCGACGAGGGGGCGGCACGCCACCTGGGAGGGGCCGCGACGAAGTGGCGGTTCCCCCCCCCCCACCCCCCGGTCGCCCACTTTCTCTTTTTTTTTTAAAAAAAAATCGATTTGAAAATGAATCAGGGGGGCTAGAGGGTAATAGGCAGAGGAGAGGAGTTTTTTTTTAATTATTTAATTCAAAAGGTTGACTTTTACATATGACCTCTAAACGAGGCCAACCGCCTGTCGTCCATAGCATTTCACCCCCATTCCGAACACAATGGGATAGGTATCGCAGGCTGATTCGATCATTTTGATCAGTTTCCGTAAAAATCAACATATAACTCTATGTATTGAATTTGAACGCGCATTTCAATTTACCGGGGTCACATACTAACTAGAAAAATTCCAGAAAAATATTTTCTAGCTTCGTATTAATGATACGGTCCTAACAAAACTAGTTTCGTCGAATTACGAGGTCGTTTGCAAAATTCCCATTTTTAAGGGCCTGAATTCCATAGCGACTATTCAGAATTTTCAACTGCACATATATTTTGATTCCCGCTATGAAATTTCGATTTTTCGGATTCGTTGGAAAGATATTCTCTATTAGATCCTATTATTTTTGGTTTCATTAAAATCCGGTTTGTTTGCACCCGGTATATCAAATTAAAGTTTGAAATCGAATTATCGAACTACCGCGCCATTTTCAATTCCTATTAATAATTATATATAATTATTTATAATCTAACGACGACGTATATAATCTATGCGTTCAAATTCTATTCAAAATAAATTTCTTGTCGATATTATTTAAAATAATTCATTTTAAATGTTCAAACTTCGCTAAAATTGCCAAAATAAAAATTTTAAACTGGCCCAAATTTTCGGGTTGTTACATTTGGGTTTGTTGTGAATGGTGTCTTTATTAACACTATTCTTAAACCCAATCGAGAAAAAGATTAAATCTTTCTATTTAGATTTAGTGAAAGTGTACCAATTAAATAATAATAATTGGAGTTGAATTTAAATTGATTTTTGGGGTTTATCGTGAGCGATGTTTTGAATAACACCTGTTCTTTAACCCGATTAACAATAGAAAGTGATTTTGGGTTTATCGTGAATCGTGTTTTAGATGACATTGGTTCTTTAACCCAGTTAATGATCAGGATATTGATTTTTTAGAAGATTAAAACTAAGTGGAGTTTTAATGAATCTTTAATTAGATTAAAGTGAACGAGAATGGAGTATCACCAGTTTTGCTCCAAAGCGATAGTTAAATCTTTAATTAGATTTGTGTAACACCCCGCCTCCGCTAGGGTCACTCGCAAAGGAATGCACTAGCTTTAGAGGGGCATTATTGGTAAACATGCACAGAAATATCACAAGACGGAACATATAAAAATAGCGGAAGTAAAATTAAACTTTCATAACATGAATAAATAAGGTCTAAAGCCTTTTACATCAGAGTACATCAAAATCTGTCTTGCAATAGTAAAGAAGCATAAA
Source organism: Allium sativum (assembly GCA_030737875.1). Lineage (NCBI taxonomy): Eukaryota > Viridiplantae > Streptophyta > Magnoliopsida > Asparagales > Amaryllidaceae > Allium > Allium sativum. Next base: position 484,257,397 of record CM060924.1, read on the forward strand.
GACATTTTCATAAATTATTCCCCAAGTAAAAACAGTAAAGTAGCCATTAGCCAAGAAAAGTCCAAGCCATCCAGGATGACCTTCAAGCAGAAGAAGTCCGAACTAAACAACAGTATTTCCTCCCTGTAACCTGGGGGGGAAACGGAAGAAAAGAGGCGAAACAAAACGGGTCAGTCAAAAAGACTGAGTAAGCCCTACCTACTATTAGCATAAAAACTAGTAAAGTTAACTGACATGAGAAACTGAGATGAACATAAGCATGATAACAAGATAGATAAGTTAAATCAAAATAACAGGATGAACTACTGAACTCAGATAAACTAAGGTGTCATGATAAATTACGATGTCAAGATAAAACAAGGTATCACATCGTCAGGTTTCTATCAAGTATAATATCCCCAAGATATCTGTCACGTATAACGCCCCGTGATATCTATCCTGTATTTTAGCTCTGCACCTACCGTACTAGTATCCCCACCGTGTCATGTGTTAACCATGAATGTCCCTTGCCCAACGTCATGTAATGGTCCATGTCAACCTAATATATAGCATATGTATGTTTTCCCAACTCGTATGCTTCTTTCCATGTATAAGTTCAGTCCTTTGCCGTAGGCCATACGGGCTTCCCCTGTAAACGTTTTATCCTTGAAGTTGTTTTGGACTGCAACCCTTGATCTAGTTGTGTTTCCTTACCATGAACTATCGTGCGTCCACTTAGGATTTATGCCACCTAGGGCCGCTAGGTATTATGCTACCTAATGAACGTTTCCGTGTCTCAGTTTGGGTTTTGGCCACCTAGGACCACTAGGGATTACGCCACCCGTCAACCGCGCCCTTGATCCCATGTATGTATCGTGAATCGTTTTACATGTCTAGATGCACATGTTCCCCAATGTGCCATCCGAGTTCCGTGGCAGGGCAAATCAAGAAATACGGAACTCGGTCGGGAGCTTTAAATCGTCTGCCGATGCAGATATCAAGGTCTGTTTTTGTACCTGTGGCTATGGTCCCACGTGACCCCTCCCTCAACTACTGAAAGGCAATCCAAGAAAAATCATGTATAAGAACCACTCCACGGCCCCACTATAGCCCACTTTCCTACGGGCCAACCTCACCCATGACTCGATAGCAAGCACATGGTCTGTTGGGGGTTCCCTGCCTTTCCGCACGTACACGCTTGACTAAAGATGGTAGGTAGTCGGCGATGCGCTATCCAGGGCAAAAACAAGAATCGTCGACTCCACGCTAATCCATCCCAGTCTTTAGGTTGCTCGCATAGCAACCAAGGCATACTCTTGGTCATTCTAACGCAGACCTTAACCTCTCATGGGCCTAGTATAACTACCTGGCAGCCCACAGAGGGATCCCAAGAATATCCTCACGTCCCCCGAAGCTTCCACTTCGGCACCTAGTGCGCTGGAGCTTTTATCCAAGTCAGATAACTTGCTCCCCCTCGTATACTAAGCGATGACCTACTGTATCAGGTTACTCATCGTTTTGAGAATTAGTCCTGTGTCCTTAGCTAAGAATTATTACTTAGTTACCCTTAACTAAGGTTTACCACTTAGCTTCCTTTCCCGTTATCCTTGATTAACCACGGTTTTCTACCTAGTTCTTCTAGCTATGGTTTGTCTATTGGGTTAAGTGTTATCATTCAAGTCCATGACTTAACCCGCCCACGAATCACGTCAAAGATTGGCTAAGTATTTAAGTTCAAGACTTAGTCCCACAAGTTGGTTAAGTGTACCCAGAGGCTCATGACTTAACCCTATCAAGTCAAATTGGTCAAGTACTAGCTTACCTTAATCCTATCGGATTATCTTGCTAGATCGATTAAGCATAGATCATCAAATTATCGAGTCGGATTGGTTAAGTATAGGTTGGCTTAACCCCATCCTCTAATCGTACTACAATGGTTAAGTATATTCTAAAAAGGTCTTGTGACTTAACCTTATCAGGTCCGCGTATTAGATTGGTTAAGTGTAAGTTACTTAACCCCATCAAATCATCATGTATAATTGGTTAAGTATAAGTTGCTTAACCCCATTAAATTATCACGTTAAGTTGGTTAAGTATTGGTTACTTAACCTCATTGAATTACCAAGTTTAAATCGGTTAAGTGTTTAACTTAACCCCATCGAATTACCGTGTTTAGATTAGTTAAGTGTGGATTACTTAACCCCATCTAATTACCGTGTCGGATTAGTTAAGCGTAAATTACTTAACCCCATCCCCTAATCATCTTTTATGGTTAAGTGTCATTAAGAAAACTTACTTAACCTTGCCAAATTATCATGTTGGATTGATTAAGTGTTGGTTAACTTAATCCCCGTCCACTAGTCGTATAAAAATGGTTAAGCGTCATTAGGCAAATCAAATCACTTAACCTACCCAACCTTGTCATGTTTTGTTAAGTATCATTAGCCTAACCAATTTACTTAACCCATTTACCCATGTCATATTTGGTTAAGAGTCATTAATCAAATTAACTAACCCTATCATGTGGCATTAATTACTTAATGCACCCCAACCTCTCACATTAGACTTTGTTGTGGTTACTAGTTAAGCCGGTCGGTTCCGGGTAGCTTTACACCACAACTTGGTCTAACCTCGGGTTCAAGCACAACATGACCAACTTCTCACATTGGGTCTTATTGTTTGCAACTACTAGTTAGGCCGGTCGGTTCCGGGTAGTTTTACGTTGCAAACTCAACCCAACCTCGAGTTGGCCACTTTCATGTTTAGTCTAGTGTCATGTTCATAGTCAAGTTTTCAAGCAATTGGGTAGACCTAACTTAATAGGTAAATTCCCAATGGGTAGACCTAACTTAATAGGTAAATTCCCAAGCTTATGTTTTTATGCATACTTACATGTCAACTTCCATGTTATATTTCAAGTCATGTTTTCAAGTATAAACACATGTCATATTTAACGTTACATGTTGTCATGTTTATACCCATTTACCCAAGTCATATTCATGTCATTATGTTTCCCCATAATGTGACCCCAACGCTTTTCAAACTAGCATATATGTTCGCAACAACGTGATGGATTAAAAGAAGAGACTTGGCAAAGGAATGACAAAAATGGGTATTAAGCCACAAGTTAATCATGGTGGCAAATGAGGCACAAATGTGTTCATTAGCTTGCATGTTACATTCTTAAGCCTCAAAAACATGCATCAACCCAAACTTGGTACATAAGCGAATCATGGTGACAAAAGACATGGAATGATGGCTAGAAACTCGCACATATCATCATATAAGGATTATGACTTCATATGCAAGTTGACATAATGATTATGAAGGTTCTCATGTTGCATAATGCAACATTTCAACATAAAGGTTGTAGCTTTTAGCTCATAGGATCAAGATAATGACTTCATAAACTTGCATAACATGATAGCATGCATCATTCTCAATGACCAAACCCAAACTTGCAACATGAACATTTAACTTCATAGTTAATATCTAAGAGTAGGGAAAGGGCTTACATTGCTATGAAGGCACAAATCGATTAGATGAAAGATTGAGACAAAGCCTATGCATGTCATCATCCTAAAACCCAAAAATGAAAGCTCCAAATCAATCAAAACCCCATCTTTATGAACAAAGATCAAAGCTTTAGCCTTGAAATCAACTTGAGAGGCTCTCATACTAACATAGAAACTCTCTAACACTCTCATGATCATGAAACCTCTCATAGAAATGAAATGGAGGCTAGGATTTTGAGTGGAGGCCATGAGAGGAGCAATTTTGCCATAGTTTAGTTGCATGAATGAATAATGAGGATTTAGGATAGGTTAGGGTCTTATTTATAGATTAGGCAAGTGTTTTAGGCCATAGGATTAAACCTAGATTCAATCCAAGCCATCAAAGCATGTCTTAGGTAAGAAGTCAAGTGTAGGAACCATCTAGGGCCTTTAGATTAAAGATGAACCATGAGAACCATCCAAATGCAAAATCTGCATTTGAGCGAATCGGCCCACGGGTTGACAGCCAAACACCCTGGATTAACCCCTAGTCGACCCAGCGAGCTCGGGTCGACCTCAAAAATCGGCCGGTTCAGTTATTCCCCTCTCCCAATTCGCTGTTTTGAACATTTTTGCATATTTATTTATTTATTTATTTTTCAATTATATATATATATATATATCAATATATATATATTTCTCTGCGCAACCCATTTCACTTAATTAAGTATACTTTAATTTGGGAATTTTTCGTGAAACTTCGCGAGGCCATATCTTGGTCATACGGACTCCGATTTTCGAAAACTCGGACTCTAATTCGCGTATTTTTCCGAGACGAACGCAATGGCATAGCCCGTTTTACTTGATTCAGAATTTAAAATTAAATTCTGCCTTGATTCTCGTCTTAACACGTTATCGAAAAATACGGGTTGTTACAATTTGAACGTGAAATGGTAATTAATATTTACCGATAACACCGTGGTGTTAGATATGGAGTATTACCAGTTTTGCTCCATGGGATGAATAGGTTGGGATTGGGAAATAAAATAAATAATTACTTCGGTGTGGATCGCTAATCCCAACTAGTTTGGAAAACCATAACATGGTTTGAAATGATATCCAAAGGAAGATTAAAGAATAAATTTAGAAGAATTTATCTTTGATAAAATTAATGGAAACCTTTCCCTAAGAATGTGATTTTGTGAGTAAAAGAATATTCTGAATTGGAATGAGGCGTATGTTGGGTTTGTGTAACATTTGTTTATTATATACGTGGGTTATTCTGAAAGTTCGGGTTTATACCCATTCTGAATAACCGATTCGACGATAAGTCGAAGATGAAGACGGTGGTAGAAGACCGGAAGTCTTCACATCGTTTGGGTGATTACTGATGATCTTGATTGGGTTGTACACCCAAGAGGAGGGAAACAGTTGTGATCGTCCAGACGTACTTGGAGATCGATGGATATGCGAGGAAAGTGCCTCCGGTTTCGTTCAGACCCAGAACGAACTTGTAAATGGACTGTGTGTCTGACATTGGATTTTATTCTGTGTTGATTGGTCCCTATTAAATATACATCTCTTTGGCAGCGGAGAATTTATTCTCTTGCTTAACGCCCTTCTCTGAGACGTACGAGCTCAAAGGTTGTATATTGATGGACATCAGTCGCATCGCATGTGAATTGCCAGTGTGGCATGCCTAAGTGGCAAATGATCAAGGCTTTTGTTGAAAAGCAAAGTTTTGTGGTTGATGATCAAAGCATAGCTTGTATGGCATAGCTTTGTGTATAGCGTGAATTCGCGAGCCTCACACCTCGGTATGAGTCAAAAATGGGATAAGGACCCAAGGAGTGCACGACGTTTCTTTCTAGCTAGTGGTGGTGTCAGTGTTTAAACTAGCTGACATTTATATACTTTTCACCTGTGTGGTTGTTGGATGCGAGGCGCCTCGAATATATGGTCGATAACTGGCACTATGTGAGCCGACGTACATACCATTATATAGGTCCTATAGGACCGGGAAACGTGTGTACAAGAATAACTAATCCTCAAAAGTAAGAGAGGACCGACCTTGGAGGTTCCAAGGGATCGCTACGTGTGGTCCTGAGACATTTGCTAGAGTGTCTCGAATCGGAGAGGAGCTTGCCCCTGCCTCGACTCATGATGGAATCCAATTTCCAATACGTGATATTTCGGTTTTGTTTATAGAGCCTAGTACGACGACATAGTGGTATGGGTCACTTATGCCGTCTATGATTTATACATTATGATTGAAGTTGTTTTCTTCACTTATAGTAATAATAAAATATGAAATTTCATGTATCAAGCATTCTTTGGCTATTATAAGATAAAAACCCTATCCTCCGGCTTGCGTTGCATTATGTGATGGGACCTGGGTCTTATAATAGCTTCATTTTTCTTTATTTATTATTGCGCTATTTGTTTTATGCACTGGTATTCTTGGGAGGAAACCCGTTCCGTGTTATACGGTGTAACACCCCACCTCCGTTAAGGTCACTCACAAAGGGAATGCCTTAACTTTGGTGGAGCATTTTAGTAAACAGAACAGAAACTTACAAGACAGATAAAACAGTACTTGAAAAATTTTAACTTTATTACAGCGGAAACAGAAATTAATATGGTTACATCCTTTCAATTTCAGAATTCAAGTACAAAATATCAGTCTTGTACAAAAGCCTTCAAAATGCATAGTTCAAAATCATAGTCCCCATGGAACGGAAGCTATACAGAGCCAAGCCATACTTTAAGCACTTCAAGCAAAGAGAAATCCGGATCAAGCTAAAGTATTTCCCTCCTTGGATAACCTGGGGGGAAACGGAAGAAAGGAGGCGAAAACAACAAGGGTCAGACAAAAAGTCTGGCAAGTCCAGTGACTTTCAGCATATGAACAGATAATAATTATATGATATGAACATAAAACTGGATGTGAGATAACTATAACAGGTGTAGCAGATATAACAGAAAAACAGAATGATATAAACTATTGTTTTACACTTCTCTGCACTAATACCAGTATAGCAGAATTAGGTGTCACCCTAATGTCTAAATTGAAGCAGGAACGGGTACAGAATACTTTAACAGAAACAGAATGCTAATAATGGGCCTTTACTACCCGATCAGAAACAGACAGAAGAAGAAACAGATTTATCCCTATGGAAACAGAATGTGGAATTAGGTGTACACTAGTAATGGGCCTTTACCACCCGAACAGACGGTACCACACAGAAAACAGACAGGTGTTACCACCCAACAGAAACAGACGGTACCAACAGAAACAGACAGAACTAAGTGAACCCTAAAACCCTACCCCAAGCGATCGGCTCCATAATACATAAATATCCTGTGTCGGCCCCACAATAGGGTGTATCACTCCCTAAAGTGACAACCAATTGTCACAGACCTATTTACAGATGTCACGGCATCTTACATCCTCAGAGGCAGACCGGGATCCATGCACGCACATGACCCGGTTGGAACGCACCATCAACACCCCTCGCCATTATCAGAATGAACCACTTATAATTAGTTCAGTAAGCGTGCCCGGACCCTACCTACTGTTGGGTCAAAGTTTTGATACCAGAAAGGGTTACTGACTAATATGGGTCCCAAACAACAGATGACACAAGTAATTCCCCTCCTAACCTTGTGTCCCCAGACTAACAGATTTCAGATTACCTTGTTTACAAGTTCAGACATACAGAGTTCAGATTTACTAATTCACAAATTAAGTTAACGAGTTTTCAGACTAACGGGTCAGATGTACAAATTTTTCAGATTTGTCTAACTTTGTATTGGGCCTACAAATTCATGGACGGGTTTTACTATATTTATTAATCCCTTTGGTTTAACCCTATTTTTCCCCAATACGTTTTAGACGTCATCCTTATCTTAGATTTGCATTAATTAATTATTAATGCACAGACCTCTCACATTAGGTCGGTAGCTTGTGGCCGCTGGATATGCCGGGCGGTTCCGGGCAGACTTCTGCCACAAGCCAGACCTAACCTCGTGTCTTACGCATGTTATGACTAACTTATCACATTAGAACCTATTGTTTGCGGCCACTGGATGTGCCGTGCGGTTCCGGGCAGATTTACGCCGCAAACTCATTCTAACCTTGAGTTAGCCATGTTTATCTTTGCGGCCAATTAATTAATTATTTACCGTTTATGCGCGTGCCCAATATATATATATGCCAATTCAGATTATATCAATCACAGGATGATTATATCAACATAGCAGATAACAGATTTTATATGACATAACGGATTTAACAGATTTAGCAACTTAGCAGCTTTTGGCATATAACAGGTTAGGCATTTCAACCGACAAATTTAACAGATTAGGCATTTCAATCTAATTAGCAGTCTAGGCAATATAACAAAACTAGCAGTTTAGGCAACTTGGCAAATTAGCAGATTTAGCAAATTTAATATTTCTAAAGGTTCTATTTGCATGCCTTGCCTAACCATAAATTGGCCTAAATTCATATGCTTACATAATTGTCATGATTCACAACATATACTCCATGTTTGCATAAAGTTACATAGCACAGAATATGGACATAATTTGTCATATAACATATGTTCCAATTTTTGTTAAACTAGCATCTTACAGCAGATTCACATATAAATTATACCAAATATAATCATTAATTTCAATGCATGCCATATATCCAAAAATCCCTATTTAGGTGTAATCACAATAATAGATATCCTAATTAATGCAAATCTTTTACACCTAAGCTTCCATATCTTCTTCTTTTTAAGTCATGAATCATTATGCAAACTATACCCAAAAATCTAAATCTTTAAATCATATCTTCTAAAAATCCAATCTTGACTTTTATATGCATTTTATCCAAAGTCTCAAATCATATGTAATCTTACAGTGGTTCCTGTTCTTCTTTTATCACAGAATATGCATAGGTCTAAAACTAGTTTATATGCTTATTTTCTAATTAATTACCGATCTAAATTTCAGCATAACTATGCATACAACATGCATAAATTACATGTTCATAGTCAAATTTATGCATCCAATCCCAAGTCACATGTCCAATATATTTTATTCCTCAGACCTCAAGTCATACATTCAATTCAGTCTTGCCAAATTTCGCATCATTCATTAATTGTCCCAAATTTTGCGTTCATACGTTAATCTCTTTATGAGATTGGGCACAGGCTCGTGGTAGCCTGGCTATAGAAACAGAAAAGAAGAAAGGAATACAGAACAGTCACAGAAAACAGATCCAACAGAAGAGAATATATATACAACCTCAAACTCAGTTTTAAATGCATATCAAAATTATAATTAACGTTTATAGCGGAGAATAACTGTACTTGCCTTGATTGGATTAAAGAAAGAACTTTAACTTGTTGTAGAATCTTTGCAGAAACTTTAATCTCTAGTTTGAATTGAGTTGCTTAGGCTGATGTTGATTATCTTCTAGTTTTAATTCCAGCAGGGCAGAGACGCCATTTTTATTTTTAATTAGAAGAAGAGAGCAATGGAGGCTAGAGAATTGTGTAAGAAACCTAGGTAGAGTCTAGGGTCATTTTATAGAGTTTATGAATTGATTAGGACCATCGATGTTGCTTGGATTGATCGTAGCCATTCATTCGCAAGAGGGACCAATTAGAGCCTGCCACCTAGCCCTAATGACAAAGCAGACCACAGAAAATCGACCAACATAGAATAGGCCAGCCAGGGTGGACTGGGTTCGACCTGGGTCTGGACCAGGTCGACAGCCCTGTCGACAGCCCTGTCGACCTGGCTAGACCAGGTCGACAGCCCAGTCGACCTGGGTGCCTTAGGTGGGAATTTTCCCGCCCTGGCCAATTGGGCCCGATTTTAATTTTTAAACTGATTCAGAAACTTCCGGAGGCTATATCTTCTTCATACGGACTCCGTTTTTCGAAAACTCGGACTCTATTTCGCGTATTTTTCCGAGACGAACGCAATGGCGTATTCTGTTTCCCTTAGTTCTTTGATTTCAAATTAATTATACTTTAATTTGTTAATTCCACAGTTATAGAATACACGGGGTGTTACATTCTCCCCCACTTAAAAGGATTTCGTCCCCGAAATCTTCAAGTTAAGAAGAATGTGTCCTACCATCCAATCACCCATCTACTCAACCATCATCCACAAGCATCCATTGTCCTTAGAAAACTTCTAATGTTGTATGAACATATGCAAAAGTGTGTGTATATGTTCCTTATCTAATGCAAAAATCAGGCGGTCTACTGATTTAGTTGACCTCCTTAATGCGAATTATGTCAGTGCCATGAGTCCAACATGTATGCAATAGAATTCTGATGATATATATTATTTCTATATGAGTGCACAACCATTCACTCAAATGCAACATCCATGTGCTGAATCAACCATTTTGCATCCACAAGAATTGAAAATGCTCACACATCCATATGCAGTATGAGAGTGTTTTCGAGCCGATCTAGTGCCTAGTGTGTGTATATGCATCCACGAGCAACCACTAGCAACCACTTGCATCCACTTGCAACCATCAAACATAACATGTCTCAAACACATGTTTACACCCATTAGGATTCCTATCTATAAGTTGAACACTCGATCGATAGGATAGAGTCTAGTGATGGAAGCGAGTACAGATAGAATGAAGACTTGGTTCCCATTAGACATTGGTTGAGAAAATAATTCCCCTAAGTATCAACCCCAAAGACCGAAATCAATATCAGATTGACACTCAGAGGATTACCTTCTTTAGACAATGTCAAAACTGGAAATCATAATTATTCAGATATTTACAGACTACTGATACAGATCAGGTTCCCTAATGCTTCTTAGGAAGCTAAGCATGATAAAATCATATCCCACAAAAACTCAGAATATATGCGTCATATTTGACGCCTAACACAGATATCCCTCAAACCTTAATCTCAAACAGATGGGCCATAACCCTTATGGGTCTGAGCCTACAGCGGAATTCAGAAACAATACTAGTATTAAAGTGCAGAGTATCGATTACAAAATCAAAATACCAGAATCAGAAAAAGTCTTAACTCCATAATCAGATAAAGAAATTAAACCTACTATAGAAATTTTCCTATTTCTATCCTAGCCACTAGCCTCAAGATTATTCGCCTGCCCTCCTTGTCCTCGTCTCTTTGGGCAGTCCCTAGTGAAGTGTCCCATCTCCCCACAGTTGAAGCAAGCGCCCTTCCTTTTTCTGCAATCCTTGTTCAGATGAGTCGAGCTTCCACAAGTAAAACACTTTTTCCCCTTCTTATCTTCAGGCTTCTCATCCTTCTTTTGTGTTTCCTTTTTGGGCCCCGCTTTCTTATTTGGTGGTTCTTCCTTCTTTGTCTCTTTCGGGCCCTTGTCTTCCTCATGCAGTAGTGCCATGTCCACCAATTTCTCGTATGTCGCTCCCATAGGTACGTGGGTCATGGCTAAGCTATGCAGTGGCTCGTTCAATCCTTTAACAAAGCGGAGAGCCTTTTTATGCTGAGTGTTGACTAAATCCAATCCGAATCTTGCTAGTTGGTTGAACTGGTTGACGTATTCCTTGACCGTCATACTTCCTTGCTTAAGAGACAAGAACTTTTCCAATTGTAAACTTCGTTCAGCTTGCGAGAGGAATTTTGTCTCAAACCTTGTTCTGAAATCCATCCATGTCTCAACCGGCCTCTCGGCGTTAGTGACTTCCCACCAGTAGGAAGCTTCGTCTTTGAGCAGCCATACTGCCAACTGTACCTTCTGCCTATCGTCCACCTCGAAGATAACGAACAGATCCTCAGTTTCTTTGAGCCAATTCCTTGCTTCTACGAATGATTCAGTTCCTTTGAAATCCTTCCCACCCATGGCCCTAAAATCTCTACAGATTTTTGAGAAAGCAATAGCACGAGGAGGGGGTGGAGGAGGGGGATCATTTGCTGGACCTGCAGCGGCGGTCCTAGCCTCAAGATATTGACGAAACCAACCGGGTACATGAACACCCTCTGGTATCTCAGATGCTTCAGACATGCTGGAACGAAAAAGGAAAGGTTCAATACAAAAAGGACTGAAAGAAAGATATATGGCTCTTGGGGATCATGTTTTTCAAAATAAGCTTTATTTTTTTGAAAATACTTCCTTTCAAAACCTTTTTTTTTGAAAAAAATTTTCAAAACTTTTTATAAAATCTGGTAACCTTCAGCTCTAATACCAAGTGTAACACCCCACCTCCGTTAAGGTCACTCACAAAGGGAATGCCTTAACTTTGGTGGAGCATTTTAGTAAACAGAACAGAAACTTACAAGACAGATAAAACAGTACTTGAAAAATTTTAACTTTATTACAGCGGAAACAGAAATTAATATGGTTACATCCTTTCAATTTCAGAATTCAAGTACAAAATATCAGTCTTGTACAAAAGCCTTCAAAATGCATAGTTCAAAATCATAATCCCCATGGAACGGAAGCTATACAGAGCCAAGCCATACTTTAAGCACTTCAAGCAAAGAGAAATCCGGATCAAGCTAAAGTATTTCCCTCCTTGGATAACCTGGGGGGAAACGGAAGAAAGGAGGCGAAAACAACAAGGGTCAGACAAAAAGTCTGGCAAGTCCAATGACTTTCAGCATATGAACAGATAATAATAATATGATATGAACATAAAACTGGATGTGAGATAACTATAACAGGTGTAGCAGATATAACAGAAAAACAGAATGATATAAACTATTGTTTTACACTTCTCTGCACTAATACCAGTATAGCAGAATTAGGTGTCACCCTAATGTCTAAATTGAAGCAGGAACGGGTACGGAATACTTTAACAGAAACAGAATGCTAATAATGGGCCTTTACTACCCGATCAGAAACAGACAGAAGAAGAAACAGATTTATCCCTATGGAAACAGAATGTAGAATTAGGTGTACACTAGTAATGGGCCTTTACCACCCGAACAGACGGTACCACACAGAAAACAGACAGGTGTTACCACCCAACAGAAACAGACGGTACCAACAGAAACAGACAGAACTAAGCGTACCCTAAAACCCTACCCCAAGCGATCGGCTCCCTAATACATAAATATCCTGTGTCGGCCCCACAGTAGGGTGTATCACTCCCTAAAGTGACAACCAATTGGCACAGACCTATTTACAGATGTCACGGCGTCTTACATCCTCAGAGGCAGACCGGGATCCATGCACGCACATGACCCGGTTGGAACGCACCATCAACACCCCTCGCCATTATCAGAATGAACCACTTATAATTAGTTCAGTAAGCGTGCCCGGACCCTACCTACTGTTGGGTCAAAGTTTTGATACCAGAAAGGGTTACTGACTAATATGGGTCCCAAACAACAGATGACACAGGTAATTCCCCTCCTAACCTTGTGTCCCCAGACTAACAGATTTCAGATTACCTTGTTTACAAGTTCAGACATACAGAGTTCAGATTTACTAATTCACAAATTAAGTTAACGAGTTTTCAGACTAACGGGTCAGATGTACAGATTTTTCAGATTTGTCTAACTTTGTATTGGGCCTAAAAATTCATGGACGAGTTTTACTATATTTATTAATCCCTTTGGTTTAACCCTATTTTTCCCCAATACGTTTTAGACGTCATCCTTATCTTAGATTTGCATTAATTAATTATTAATGCACAGACCTCTCACATTAGGTCGGTAGCTTGTGGCCGCTGGATATGCCGGGCGGTTCCGGGCAGACTTCTGCCACAAGCCAGACCTAACCTCGTGTCTTACGCATGTTATGACTAACTTATCACATTAGAACCTATTGTTTGCGGCCACTGGATGTGCCGGGCGGTTCCGGGCAGATTTACGCCGCAAACTCATTCTAACCTCGAGTTAGCCATGTTTATCTTTGCGGCCAATTAATTAATTATTTACCGTTTATGCGCGTGCCCAATATATATATATATATATATGCCAATTCAGATTATATCAATCACAGGATGATTATATCAACATAGCAGATAACAGATTTTATATGACACAACAGATTTAACAGATTTAGCAACTTAGCAGCTTTTGGCATATAACAGGTTAGGCATTTCAACCGACAAATTTAACAGATTAGGCATTTCAATCTAATTAGCAGTCTAGGCAATATAACAAAACTAGCAGTTTAGGCAACTTGGCAAATTAGCAGATTTAGCAAATGTAATATTTCTAAAGGTTCTATTTACATGCCTTGCCTAACCATAAATTGGCCTAAATTCATATGCTTACATAATTGTCATGATTCACAACATATACTCCATGTTTGCATAAAGTTACATAGCACAGAATATGGACATAATTTGCCATATAACATATGTTCCAATTTTTGTTAAACTAGCATCTTACAGCAGATTCACATATAAATTATACCAAATATAATCATTAATTTCAATGCATGCCATATATCCAAAAATCCCTATTTAGGTGTAATCACAATAATAGATATCCTAATTAATGCAAATCTTTTACACCTAAGCTTCCATATCTTCTTCTTTTTAAGTCATGAATCATAATGCAAACTATACCCAAAAATCTAAATCTTTAAATCATATCTTCTAAAAATCCAATCTTGACTTTTATATGCATTTTATCCAAAGTCTCAAATCATATGTAATCTTACGGTGGTTCCTCTTCTTCTTTTATCACAGAATATGCATAGGTCTAAAACTAGTTTATATGCTTATTTTCTAATTAATTACCGATCTAAATTTCAGCATAACTATGCATACAACATGCATAAATTACATGTTCATAGTCAAATTTATGCATCCAATCCCAAGTCACATGTCCAATATATTTTATGCCTCAGACCTCAAGTCATACATTCAATTCAGTCTTGCCAAATTTCGCATCATTCATTAATTGTCCCAAATTTTGCGTTCATACGTTAATCTCTTTATGAGATTGGGCACAGGCTCATGGTAGCCTGGCTATAGAAACAGAAAAGAAGAAAGGAATACAGAACAGTCACAGAAAACAGATCCAACAGAAGAGAATATATATACAACCTCAAACTCAGTTTTAAATGCATATCAAAATTATAATTAACGTTTATAGCGGAGAATAACTATACTTGCCTTGATTGGATTAAAGAAAGAACTTTAACTTGTTGTAGAATCTTTGCAGAAACTTTAATCTCTAGTTTGAATTGAGTTGCTTAGGCTGATGTTGATTATCTTCTAGTTTTAATTCCAGCAGAGCAGAGACGCCATTTTTATTTTTAATTAGAAGAAGAGAGCAATGGAGGCTAGAGAATTGTGTAAGAAACCTAGGTAGAGTCTAGGGTCATTTTATAGAGTTTATGAATTGATTAGGACCATCGATGTTGCTTGGATTAATCGTAGCCATTCATTCGCAAGAGGGACCAATTAGAGCCTGCCACCTAGCCCTAATGACAAAGCAGACCACAGAAAATCGACCAACATAGAATAGGCCAGCCAGGGTGGACTGGGTTCGACCTGGGTCTGGACCAGGTCGACAGCCCTGTCGACAGCCCTGTCGACCTGGCTAGACCAGGTCGACAGCCCAGTCGACCTGGGTGCCTTAGGCGGGAATTTTCCCGCCCTGGCCAATTGGGCCCGATTTTAATTTTTAAACTGATTCAGAAACTTCCGGAGGCTATATCTTCTTCATACGGACTCCGTTTTTCGAAAACTCGGACTCTATTTCGCGTATTTTTCCGAGACGAATGCAATGGCGTATTCCGTTTCCCTTAGTTCTTTGATTTCAAATTAATTATACTTTAATTTGTTAATTCCACAGTTATAGAATACACGGGGTGTTACATACGGCGTGGTCCCTTGATTTACCTAACTTTAAAAATAAAGATTAATAACTATTTTAGTTCTCACACCAGTCACATGATTGACCCGGAGTTTATTGTTTTAACCTAAACTCTGGGTGCCCCTATTTTCCACACGGGCTGCTAATAGTTTTGGTTTTGCAGATTTATATTCATAGGATCCTGATTTACAACTGGAACGATGCTCGGAAAGCTCTGTATCCGTGTATTACTTTCAGTTGTGTTTTGTATTGTTTTTCCGCTGCTATGTAGTTTATTGTAATCTCTGATATTTATCGAATGTGTAATATTTATTCATACTCTGTATATTCTTGTATTCTGATGGAATTGTTGTAATTAACAATGAAATGTTCTTCTGTTTGTGTTCCGATGTGTGTTGTTCTCAAAGCAATTCGTTCTTTCCTTACCGGGGGAGTTACGGGTTATCACAGTGGTATCAGAGCTTTGGTTTACAGAGCTCGAGAACAAGACACATTAGAACCATATGAAAGAATTCATCAAATATTGGATTAGTAATATCCAATCAGAATGACTCGTTAGAGATAAGATCAGTAGTATCCTAGAACGAGTGTGAAGAGTATATTTTTCAAATGAAAACAATATTGTTTTGAAAGTTAAATTCAAGTATATGTATTCGAATATTTTATTTGTATTGAATTTGGACAATCCAGTATATAAAGATTTTGCATATACGCGTCATGAAAGTATATTCGAAGTTTTAATATACTGGATAGATATAGAATCACACACTAGTCGCTCGGAGATGATTTTGATGATGGAGCTCCATCACCAATATTTATGTTCGGGTTTCGAAGGTGTGATATCTATATATTTCCATTAGACTGGTGTGAGAACCAAAACTAGATAGGATATATTGTTGTAATTTGGCATCGAAAATATGATTTTCTGTATATATATATCAAAATTATGAATTTGAAAAGCTAATCAACTAATTGATTGATGGTTGTGTTGTTTGTTTATTTGTTTGATATTTTGAACCATTAGGCCAAATTGAACCGAATATTGAACCGTATTGAAAATTGTTTGAAATTGCATGCATCTACATGTACTTACATTGAACAGGTCATAGCAAGGAGGCTAAAGTAGAAGAATAAAATTGTTTGCCCGACAAGTAGGTACATGTTTATTGTATTTCTTTGGGTTTGGATGATTTTATGAGCCGATTGGCTAGCCGCTTGGCTGTTTCTTTCTCTTTTTGGATTGGTGAAGGCCATGGGAGGCTATTTGAAAAATCCCGAAGTCCCCGGTGCAGGGGAGGTTTGGCGAAATTTTTCGAAAATTTAGGGTGTTAACCAAGTATTTGAAAATTTTGAAAAGTTCTTAGAAACTAAAAAGTCGAAGAACTTAAGCCGTAAAGAAAATGATGAAACTTGAGTTGATTAGTTAAACAACTTTCAGCTTCGTTCCTTTTCGGGAACGAAAAGTTTTAAGTGGGGGAGATTGTAATAACCCGGAAATTCTAAGCCAATTTAAAATTTTTATTTTGGCAATTTTAATGAATTTTGATTATTTAAAATGAATTATTTTAAATAATGACGACGGGAAACTTATTTTGAATAGAAATAGAATGTATATATTTATTTGAATCATCGTTAAATATATATATTTATTTTTAATTATAAAAGGAATTGAAAATGGCGCGGTAGTTCGAAAATTCGATTTCAAAGTTCAAATGAATGTATCGGGTGCAAAATAAACCAGATTTTGTCGAAACCAAAAATATTTGAATCTATTTGAGAATATCTTACCAACGAATCTGAAAAATTGAAATTTCATAGCGGAAATCAAAAGTTATATCCAGTTGAAAATTCAGAATAGTCGCTATGGAATTCTGGCCCTTAAAAATGGAAATTTTGCAAACGACCTCGGTTTTCAATGGAACCACTTTTGTTGGATCCGCGATGTCAAGTTATTGCTACATTTCAAAATTCGTAATTTTTCGAATCAATATGTGAGCGTGGCAAAGGAAAACGCGTTTGACCAGTTTAAGTTGATTTTAATTGACTGGAAAATGGCCATTTTTCAAACGGTTTCAGAATTTGACGAAATTAGTTTTGTTAGGACCGTATCGTCAATACGAAGTCAGAAAATATATTTTGGGAATTTTTAGAGTTCATACATGGCCCCGGTAAATTGAAATGTGCGTTCAAATTCAATATATAGGGTTATATTTTGATTTTGACGAAAACTGATCGAAACGATCGAATCAGCCTGCGATACATATCCCATTGTGTTCGGAATGGGGTAATTAGCTATGAATGACAGTCGGTGGGTTCGATTTCGAGTTCAAAATTAAAAGTTGCTTTTTGTGATAATTAAATAATAAAATAAATTATATAACCCTTGGTCAAACCCTAATTCTTCTAGCCTGTGGTCAACCGGGTCAAACCCGTCGCCCCCCCTCCCCCACATACTTTCTTCCTTCCTCTCATCGTGCAAAACATAACAGAAAAAAAAAAAAGGACGGAGGCAGAAGAACCGCCATCGCGCCCCCTAGGCGACGCCCACCGCCGGGCTCCCCTACCCGACGCGACCCCCTGCTCCCCTTCTTCTTCTCCCCTCCTCCGCCTGCTCTTCACTCCAGTACCCCAAACCGTTGCGCCCCTTAAACCCGCACCCCCAAATCGCAGACCGCCACCTCAGCAGGCAACGCGCCTCCCCGCTCCGATCTCCCCACCCACGTCGATCCCCTTCATCCCACGAACACCCCAAAAGCTTCGACGTTCGCGCTGGTTTCTGTGGCACCTGGAGGTGCCACGTTGAACGCAATTCAAGGTGGAGGTTAAACGAGAATTGTTCGATGTTGAAGACCACCTGGAAGAAGACGAAGAGGAGTAAAAACCGACGGTTTTGAGCGTGTACAGATCGACAAACTGTGAGCGTTTCTTTTTGATAACAGTGTTTTTAAAATTACAGTTTTTATATGTAATTTGGTAGTTATTTAAATCAGTTTTTATTTTATATAATACATAGAAGAAAATCAGTTTTTATTTAAGGACGAGATTTTTAAATATAAAAAGATTATATTTTTAACGTGTAAAGATCTGATTTTTATATATTATAGAATAGAATAAAAATCTGATTTTTATTTTATAAAGTAGCGAGATAAAAATATGGTTTTAATCGTATGAAGTAGCGAAGAAAAATATAATTTTTCCATGTATGTAGCAAAGTAAAAATATGATTTTTATATTAGTAGAAGATTAAAAATATGATTTTTACATTATATAAGTATTAAAAATTTGATCTTTATTATGTAGGAGATATAAGAATATGATGTTTATTATGTAGAAGGAACAAAGATGTGATTTTTATATGAAGGACGATATAAAAATAGAATCTTTATTATATGAACACCGTTATAAAAATAGAATTTTTATCTATATAGTAGCGGTATAAAAATAGAATTTTTATCTATATAGTAACAATATAAAAATGTGATTTTTATATACATAGCAACAATATAAAAATGTGATTTTTATATATGTAGTGGCTACGGACAACGAAAGTGACGAAAGGCGAGCACAACGAAGATTTCTACATAAGAAGAGTCGTGGCGTTTGGTTTAGCTTTCGGTGAGAACTTCTCACTTTAAATTTTCTTTTCTAGTTAAAATATATACTAGGATGCAGATGGTGCTTACTAGCACCAAACACCCGTCGTCCACAGACCATGGATGGCTTGTATGTTTGATTGTTTGTTGTGGTGAAAGTTGATTGTGTGATGTGAAATGAAATAAAATATTTATATAGTTAAAAATATTTTATCGTTAAAAATATAATTTTTAACGGGTATGTGAATAAATAAATATTTATAAACAAATCGAACGATTTGTTTATATACACTGATTTGACTGATATTGATTGGGACGATAAATTTTACACATCGCCCAACTGCACAAATAAAAATCTGTGTTTGTTGATTTGAAACCCCACACGGGTATTAGGATAATATTTGACGTACACTAAGCCCAATTGTTTAGTGGTATGTCGATCGTTTGATTGACATACTGTATGAGCGTTAATTAGCTATATTTAAAGCTTATGCAGTTGTGTGATGCACTTTGGATGATGGTTGATTATTTATCATTGCTATTAGATACATGTGTTGTATGAAATCCATATAATTAACATTATATGGTAATTGATTGGGCCTCGTTCCAATTGGGAAAATAAAGAATATTATAAAATATATATTCATGTGTTAAATAGAATAAAGAAGATTCATGTGTTGAATAGAATAAATAGTCATGTGTTAACAATTTAAAACAAAATAGATCTTAAACATCTCAATTAAAGGGTTTTCGGGTGGAATAAAGTGTTAATGGCGACAGGCTATCATATATTCTATCTCCATCTCTCTCTTCTCCAACGCTCTTTCTTCTTTCTCCATCTCCTCCTGCGAATCTCCTCTTCTTCCATTTTCCTTCTCTCGTAGTCTGTTTTCGCCGTGCGTGCTTTTTCACCGCCCCCAATTTTAATCTCCAGATCTAAAACCCTGACAGCTGCTAGCTGCCTTCTTCCCAAAACATTAGCGTGCTCTCATACTTTCTCCTCTTTCTCACGTCTCTGACGTCCATTCCGAATCTTGGTGTGGTGGCTTTTCTGGTTTCCAGAACTGTTTCGACTTGCTGGGTCTCGGAGTGTTTCTGAGCTACGCGGTGTTTACTTCTCTGCTACGAATTCTTTCTCTATTGTGATGATATCGCGACTCACTGGCCTCGATTTTCTGGTTTGCTAAGCTTCTGTCCTGTTATTTACTGAGTAGCAATTTCAAACCTCACATGGACTGTGTAACAGCAAACGAGGGTTTATGTTGTGATTCGTTGTCTTTAGCTCAGTGAGCATCAATAGGAAAGGCTTGGTGGCCTGAAAGTTCTTGTTGGTAGTGTTGGTTTCTCGTAATTGAGTTTGTTTATTCTGTGTGGAACTGTTAATTTGACTTGTTCTGAAGTTAGCGTTCGTTTGTTGGAGGAGTAGTTGAGTTTTCCTTGAAGTTTTGGTGGCTTGTATTTTGTTGTATGTCATTTGCTTGTTGGATGAGATGCTTGTTATTCATCTATGATGTAATTTGTGTGTGGTACCATGACTGGTAGTGGTGGTGTTCTGGATTCTTTGCTTGTCCGTATTTGCAATTCAAGGAAGCTAACGCTCACATTTTTGCGAATATGCAAATCCTCCTCTCTTTGCTTAGTTCTTGCTATGACACACTGGGTATTCTCCTATGCTATCATGTTGGTCTTGTTTCAGTCCTGTCTGACTTGTCAATTGTTGGGTTCCCTCGTGCTTCATGCTCTATGTTTTGGAACCCTGTGCAAGGATGTCGCTTACAGGGTTTTGCTTTTACAGCTTGCTCTTGTACTTGTTTGGCGCATAATGAGATGTATTTTTATCGGGTACAAGTTTACTTGTTTTACCCATGTCAACTCAAGAAAAAACGGGAGCTACAGCAGTGTCCCCTTCAAGATATCGTGGCTACTCTATTCTTTCATGTATCTGGTCCTCTGCTGTGTCCTTTGTACATAGCTGTAGTACTTGTTTTTAGTTAGCATGTAATATTTGTTTTGTTTACATAGTTGTATGTAACAAAATATGTGACTCCCTGCGTGGAGCTTAACTATTGTAGACTAGTAATATAGGCTAGCTCCAGTGCTGTAACCCAGTAAGGTTGAGTGGACGGAACACTATAAATTCCGTAAGCGGTGGACGGACCACCTTAAAAACCAAATTAGCTGACTGCTAACTACAGTCACCTATACTATATTGTAATTTTATTATTAGTCATAATAAAAAAGTGTTACGGAACACTATAAAAACCGGTCGGCTATGCCAAAAAAAAATAGTCATGTGTTGACGATGCTCATGTGTTGAGAATAGTCATGTGTTGAGTGAAATATTTTAAACAATAAAATTTACATCTTTAATTTTATAAAATATATTAAATAACATAAATAGTCATGTGTTGATGATACTCATGTGTTGAGAATATTCATGTGTTGAAAGAAAAAAATATAGATTCATGTGTTGAATAGAATAAATATTCTTTTGTTGAATAGAATAACAAAGTTATTGAAATATATATAAAGCCGTGTTGATTAAATATGCGCCATTTTGACGCGAACGATATTTATATCGATTATATTCGTTTTTATAATGAATATAGAAAAAGAAGTGATTTCAAAATATAATATTTTGAAAATATTATCATTTATATATTAATGATAAGAACTATTCAATTTTGATTTGAAATTGAATATGAAGTTGAATTTGTTTTGAAAACGAATTTAAAATGATTTATAAAAATACGTTTTGAATTAAATTCGACGAAATATGTATAATATATATATTATATATATAATGGCCTGAATAGAACGCGCCGCGCCGCGGCAGTTCGTGAATTTCGACCATGGAATTCGAATGGACATTATGGGAGATCCGACCGTCGGATTCTCCTGAAACCGGAACCGTTGGGTTCGTATCGAAAAGAGATTTCCAATGAATATTAGAAATTTGAAACCTAACAGTTGGATTTGGAATTATGTCCAAATCAAATTTGGAAAAGATCGCTGTAAGTGCAGTTCGGTGGTCGTTATTGAAAACCGACTGTGCAGGCCTTGATAAAATTATTAAAAATATTAATAATTTGTGTAAAATCATAATATATGAATTGGAAAGAATTGGGATGAAAATTTCCAAATTTGAAAAGATAAAAATAGATTTTTATCGAAATGAACTAGTTTATAACTAGACATAAAAATCCAATTATTTTTAAATAAATAAAATGGATTGAAAGTGGTTTTAAAAATAATCAGAATTCCAATACGTGAATTGGGAGGGATTTGAATCGAAATTATCTTCAGAATATTTCGATGTTGGATTTCGTGATTATACAGATATGGTTGTGGAAATTTGAAAGATATATTTATATCGTTATTTCCATTACGATATTTGTTGGTCGTAGAATTTGATGTTGAAAATAAGCCGATATATTTTCTATTCAGAGCCTTATATTTAATATCAAATGTGATTTGGGTTTGTTGTGAATGGTGTCTTCATTAACACTGTTCTTAAACCTAGTTGAGAAAAAGATTAAATCTTCCTATTTAGATTTAGTGAAATTGTACCAATTAAATAATATTAATTGGAGTTGAATTTAAATTGGTTTTTGGGGTTTATTGTGAGCGGTGTTTTGAATAACACCTGTTCTTTAACCCGATTAACAATAGAAAGTGATTTTGGGTTTATCATGAACCGTGTTTTAGATGACATTGGTTCTTTAACCCAGTTAAAGATCAGGATATTGATTTTTGAGAAGATTAAAACTAAGTGGAGTTTTAATGAATCTTTAATTAGATTAAAGTGATCGAGAATGGAGTATCACCAGTTTTGGTCCAAAGTGATAGTTAAATCTTTAATTAGATTTGAACGTGAAATGGTAATTAATATTTACCAATAACACCATAGTGTTAGATATGGAGTATTACCAGTTTTGCTCCATGGGATGAATAGGTTGGGATTGGGAAATAAAATAAATAATTACTTTGGTGTGTATCGCTAATCCCGACTAGTTTGGAAAACCATAACACGGTTTGAAATGATATCCAAAGGAAGATTAAAGAATAAATCCAGAAGAATTTATCTTTGATAAAATTAATGGGAACCTTTCTCTAAGAATGTGATTTTGTGAGTAAAAGAATATTCTGAATTCGAATGAGGCATATGTTGGGTTTGTGTAACATTTGTTTATTATATACGCGGGTTATTCGGAAAGGCCGGGTTTATACCCATTCTGAATAACCGATTCGACGATAAGTCGAAGATGAAGACGGTGGTAGAAGACCGGAAGTCTTCACATCGTTTGGGTGATTACTGATGATCTTGATTGGGTTGTACACCCAAAAGGAGGGAAACAATTGGTGATCGTCCAGACGTACTTGGAGATCGATGGATATGCGAGGAAACTGCCTCCGGTTTCGTTCAGACCCAGAACGAACTTGTAAATGGACTGTGTGTCTGACATTGGATTTTATTCTGTGTTGATTGGTCTCTATTAAATATACATCTCTTTGGCGGCGGAGAATTTATTCTCTTGCTTAACGCCCTTCTCTGAGACGTGCGAGCTCAGAGGTTGTATATCGATGGACATCAGTCGCATGACATGTGAATTGCCAGTGTGGCATGCCTAAGTGGCAAATGATCAAGGCTTTTGTTGAAAAGAAAAGTTTTGTGGTTGATGATCAAAGCATAGCCTGTACGGCATAGCTTTGTGTATAGCGTGAATTCGCGAGCCTCACACCTCGGTATGAGTCAAAAACGGGATAAGGACCCAAGGAGTGCACGACGTTTCTTTCTAGCTAGTGGTGGTGTCAGTGCTTAAACTAGCTGACATTTATATACTTTTCACCTGTGTGGTTGTTGGATGCTAGGCGCCTCAAATATATGGTCGATAACTGGCACTATGTGAGCCGACGTACAGACCATTATATATGTAATGACCCGCATTGTCAGGGGTATTATAATTTATTTATTTATTTATATAAATAGTGATATATTGAATTAAATAGAGGATTAATTAAATAATATGGAATAATTAATTTAATTAAATAATTAAATAATATATTTAATTCATAAATAACCAGAAATAGTGAATTGACAATATAATGTGAACTGGGTCATCCCTAATATTTAATTCAGCTTAGAGTTGAAGTATATTGACGAATATATTCAATCGACGTCAGTTTGAACGTAGAATTTTAATATAATTAAAATAGAGCTCGAAATGGCGCTACAGTTCGCTATTTGGCGATTTGAACTTCAACTGAATATACAGAGTTCGTTTTAAAATCAAAATTTTGTGAAACAAGAAACGTGTGGAGCTGGTGGAATATTTCTTTCTAGTGGAAGAGAAAAATCGGGATTTCGTCGTATAGATTTTGAGATATGTCCAGATCAAATTTTAAAATAGTCGCTATAGAATCGTATATCGACCGTAACGGTTTATTCGATATAACTAGAGATAGGGTTTGAATTTAGACAACGTTCTTTTAGGACATAGTGATAATTTAATTTTTAGAATTTTATTGTAATTTTTAATTTATTTAAATAAGCAACTTTTTATTTGTAGTGGTTTGCACCTGTATCAGAAATTGTGAGGTTTCACAATATGAGTTAAACTACCGTTATCATTACATTTTTGGGATCACGGCACTTTACTCGATTAGTTGATATTTTCATATCAGTCCGTGGACAAACAGAGATCGTATGGACTTGTTTCAAGACGGTACTTCACGTGTAAGATTAATTATATATTAGAATAATATAAAATGGCCCAAATTCTCTCTTATATAGGAATGAGCCTTAACCCAATTTGAGCAGCAAAACTGCTTTTGTGGTCAAAACAAAAACGCGTCCCCGGGGAAATGAAACTAACGGCCAAAATTCTTCCAACCCATCCCATCTTCTTCTATAAAAGGGAACGTATAACCTAATCTCAGCTCAAAACATTTTCTGTGATAACCCATTTCCGCCGCCACCAAATACGAAAGAACGAACAGCAGTTCAAAATTTCCCCCGCTTTTGATCTTTCAATCCTTGACGCCATTCACAAACTTCTAACCAAAAGTATACTCGGCTTGGTGAGATCTGCGTGGTGATCGAAGACGATCGGTTGCTGGTCAGTATCGGAGATGGAATTCATCTCGAGATGGCTGTCGTTCGAGGAGTTTGTGTGAGCTTCAGGCGGCGCCAAGTGCGATGAGATTCAATGTGGTGATGGGTGGAGTTAAGGCGTCGGTAGTGGTGGAGTCGGATGGAGCTCCGGCTGCTTCGAATTGGTACAGTAGGTGCTGTAGTTTGAATGGCGTGGTGTTCATTTTCCTGAAACAAAGGAAGTCGGGAATTTTGCCAGATTTTGATCTGGATTGGCCAACGTAAAGTGAAATTAAGGTTTATTAACCTCAGATGTATGCATTTATGATGTTATTACTTAATCAAAAACTTGTTATTCAATGAATCTGTGTTGCCGTGAGGTACTGGGAGAAAGTGAGTGTCTTCGTTGAGCATACGGGGAGAAGGACAGATGGAAGTCAGGTTTGGTATGGAATAAGGATGGCCATATCGTGATTTATTTAGTAAAGTAGGCAGTAAATTGTTGAGGGAAAAGAAATAGCGGGGGATGGACATCGAAAACGGTGATGTCGAGTTTGACTTGGGTATGTTGGGGTGACACTGTTCGAAAGGGGAAGTCTGTGGTGGACGTGAAGGCCGGTGGTCTTTGGTGAGGGACTGGGTTTTGTTCTTTGTGTTTTCGGGATGGTGAAGGAGTCGAGGGTACCGTCCAGTATTTTGGAGTATTGGTTTGTTGACGCCGTGTTGGCCTCATGCGGATTGGTGAAGAGAAGGGCACTTGGTATTTTTGTTGAAGCTGTGTGGTTAAGAATTTGTGAAGTATCGAAATTGCCAAAGGAAAAGGGTCGGGTTCATGAGCTGAAGTTCGTATGTCTGGAGTGGAAGAAGTACTGTTTCGAACGGTGAAATAGGGTATTGGGCTTAGGAACATTGGTGAGGCCCAATTTAAAATATATTTAAAATTAAATAATGTGTAACACTTATAATTATTGTATCTTGATCATATGATATCAGAATTTCGAACCGTCGGATCCGTTAGGATCATATGAACGGTGGCTACCCAATGGAACTGACTGGGAGTGGATTGAAGCTCGTTACAATTTATAGTGAAATAAATTGTTCGTCTGAATCAAGCGATGGTTATCATTATTAACGATGATCGTCCAATGTGAGTAAAACTCACTAACTCTTCTCAATTTATATTTCTATATAAATTGTACTTAAATTATTGACTGTTGTGTATTGATTGACTGGACTGTTAAATAGATTTGATTGAAAACGTAGATATAGTTATATATAGAAAACCGTAAATCAAATATGGATTCTGATTATCAGTATATTTCATGTTAGGATGAAATTGATGTATATTATACTGTGTAACATCTGTGGATGCAGGGAGACAGGTTGGAGGAATCCGGCTGGATTCCTCAACAATTATTTTACTGTTTTCATATATTGTGTTATATGATGTGTTATATAATCTGTTCTGGATTATGTGTGTTAGAATGATATTAATCATTGTTATTCGATATTTTAAATATCATAAGAAACCCTGAGTTGTGAAATGGAATATTTCAATGTATATTGAAATAAAGGAATTTTATAAAATCACAGGATTTTATAAAAGGAAAGTATTTATAAAACGAACACGGTTTTATAAAAGGAAAGTATTTATAAAACAAATAGAGTTTTATAAAAGGAAATTTTTATTTAGAAAATAAATAGAATAAAGGAATATTTATTCAGAAAATAAATAGAATAAAGGAATATTTATTTAGAAAATAAATAGACTAAAGGAATATTTATTTAGAAAATAAATAGAATAAAGGAAATATTTATTTAGAAAATAAATAGAAAAAAGGAAATATTTGTAATGGTAAATAGAAGTTAAAAATAGGAAATATTTGTAACGATAAATAGAAGTTATAAATAGGAAATATTTGTAACGGTAAGTAAACGTTATAAAAAGGAAATAGTTGTAACGGAAAACGTAGTTTATCAAAAGAAGTTAGTCAAACGTAGTTTATCAAAAGGGGTTAATCGAATATAGAAGTTAAGAAGTGAAGTTAAACAAAAATTAGAAACTGACTAGAGATTAGTAGGTTGAATAGTTTTCTGAGTATCGATCTGATGTTGGTTTCGGCCTTCGGGGTTTATACTTAGAGAATTGTTCTCTTACTAGTTTACAGTTAGGGACTAATAGTTGTGAAATGGTAGTGATGCGTAAATGAGGATTGGAGATGTTTTCCAATGTTGAAAACGTATATTTTCTAATTTTAGAAAATAAGGAAATATGAATATATATATATATGATTGATGATTGGATCGATAATTCCATTTGGAATCAAGATCGTTGTTTGTACACCGACATGTTTTCATTTGATAGTTAAATCACAGACTATCAAGTTTTGACCATTTTACGTTGTTAATATGGAGAGTCCGGTTGGATTATTATCCAAAGAACCACTCCGTATTGACATAAGCATTGTGATCAAATACGATGAAGATAATTGAAGACGGTGTTATGCAAGGGCTATCCTATTTACAGAATAGTGCCTTCGGTTTCGTTCAATCCTAGAACGAACGTATATGGACGAATGTCTGACAGAATATTTCCAATGATCGAATGAGTTAGACTGTACAAATAAATATGGTGGCCAACGGATTTATTCCCTTTGCATAATATCCAGAATCTATTTGTGCAGATCCAACTAATGATTAATGGATCTGATAATGTGGCATTCAAAGTAATCGTGCTATCAATGAAAGATAGATAAGTGTAGTTTCTAGCCTCACATCCGGTAAATGACAAAAATCGGGCAGGCTGCATGGCTAAGTCGGTCGCTCCGAAGTAGGGTGTATAACCACCTATCTAGAGAATATTCATTTGCTTCTTTAATCTATCGATGCTGTCCCATATATATATACGGGAACGGTTGCTGATCCCAACCTTTGGTGATGTACATTCGATACACTCAAGCGAAATGAGTGGTCGGTCATGTGTGGCTGAGTTGCAAGATGTTCTTGTTGAACTCCAGTGTATCGTTCCTAGAGTACACTGATCGGAAGGTGGTTCCATACCTTGTCATAGTTGGAAATCCATTACCCAATACGTGCTTGCGGTTTTGATTGTATACTAAATTTGTAGAACGTGAGATGAAAGCGTTTCTGCTAGATGATTATTATGGTGTAGTTGATAGACATTATTATAATATCAAAAGGTTTTGATGTAAAGATATTTTGGATTCTCATAAGGGAAAAACCCGTTCCGTTATACGGCGTGGTCTTATGAGATATCGTTGACTTGTTCGAACTGTTTAAAGCTGTTTTACTCACACCAGTCCATGACTGACCCGGAGTTTATTTGTTTGTTTTCCCTAAACTCTTGGGTGCCTAATTTGTAAGGGCAGTCAAGTAGTCGGGATTTTACAGATACACTTGGAGAGCTTGGAGCAGGAGGCTTCAAGATTCTATAGCTATTATTATTTCTGTTGTGTTGTAAGTGTTGTACTCTGAAATGTTATTGTATACATATACTGTTTGTATTTCAAAAGTTATGTTATATTTTATTCGTTCCGCTGCGAGATTCGTGTTACTCTGATGATGATGTTCTTCTTCTTCTTCTATTCTACTAGTTCTATCTTATCTATCCTCACCCTCTATCTTCTTTCTATTAATTTCTTGAATTTTCAGTGCAATTTGGGGTTGGACTTGTGTTATTTAGTCAGCTCAAATTGGACCGGATTTTTGGGTCATTACAGTTGGTATCAGAGCTTAAGTTAAGTATTACCTTGGCTCTATGGCGTGACTCAATAGAGTTGGGGTTAGTAATACCCTAGACTGAGATTGAGTGTATATATATGAGCGCGTATCTGTTACTTGATATAAAAATTTGTTTTATATTATGGAGATTTATTGGTCGAGTAGTTTATGAATTTTGGGTCGATACAGTAATGCAAACTATGTTGATAGGAGTTACTAAACACTTGAATACGATGAACCGACATGGTATGTTTTGAAAAGAGGGTAAATGAAACAATTTTACCCAAGTATATATATTGGAAATATTATAATGTGTTGGTTTTTATTATAATCGAATAAGATTATAAAAGTGGAATGGTTATGAATAACCAATCAGAATTCGTATAAGTGTTACGAATGAATTAAATCTGAAATTAAAGTCAGAATTGAAATTTAAAACTGGAAATTCAGACCAGTGTTTGCAATTGAATCTGGATTAAGTATACGTGAATTTTAAAATCCTGGGAGGTTTTAAATTTGTTTTGATAAGGATATCTGGGATTGATTTCAAAATGGGAAGTGTTTAAAAGTGATTTTGAAATGAATATAGTATCGAACTCACTTTGATCGCTGGGAAATAATTCCGATGATGGATCGATACATCATCGGTGTAATTTTCGTGTTGCTAAGTGACGGATTACTACCAAAGATTTTGTTTTTGAATTTGTTTGTTTAGAAATTCAAATGTTTTGAATTGGTATTTTGATTTCAAGTGATTTGAATAAACCCAGGAATTTAAATTCGGAAATTTAATTAACTTATGAGTTAAATCGATGAACTGGTAAAGGTTATTTATAAATTGGGATTTAACTTGAAATAAGTGAATATGAAATTGAGTTAGTAAGTCGAGAGATTGAAATTTGAGATTAGAGTTTGAATGGAATTTTATTTGAGTACAAGCCAATAATTGTGTTGAGAATAAAGACAGATTGGGGTTTGATTTGGATGGCATGATATATGCAAAAATTGATAGCAGATGGTAGGGATATAATGATACACCCGACAAAAAGGTACAAGTTTATAATTGATGTGAGTTTGGAATTTATGAGCCGAATTGGCAAGCCGCTTGGCTGTTTGATTTTCTTTTGGGTTGAAAAGGCCTAGAGAGGCGAGTTGGAGTTTTACCGATAGGGCTGTACAAAGGAGGTTATGGCGAAATTTTCTGAAAATTTAAAGTGTTAGAAAATTTTCAGAATTTTTGAAAATTTAGGTTAGTCGGAAGGAATTAATATTTTAGTCAATATAAATTGGTTCAGTTGAAATCAAAAATAAGGGGTAAACGAATCTTAGGAATTCCAATAGACAGGGTCATCCTCTAACTTAGCAATTTCGAGGACGAAATTATTTTAAGTGGGGAAGAATGTAATGACCCGCATTGTCAGGGGTATTATAATTTATTTATTTAATTATATAAAAAGTGATATATTGAATTAAATAGAGGATTAATCAAATAATATGGAATAATTAATTTAATTAAATAATTAAATAATATATTTAATTCATAAATAACCAGAAATAGTGAATTGACAATATAATGTGAACTGGGTCATCCCTAATATTTAATTCAGCTTAGAGTTGAAGTATATTGACTAATATATTCAATCGACGTCAGTTTGAACGTAGAATTTTAATATAATTAAAATAGAGCTCGAAATGGCGCGGCAGTTTGCTATTTGGCGATTTGAACTTCAACTGAATATACAGAGTTCGTTTTAAATCGGAATTTTGTGAAACTGGAAACATGTGGAGCTGGTGGAGTATATCTTTCTAGTGGAAGAGAAAAATCGGGATTTCGTCGTATAGATTTTGAGATATGTCCAGATCAAATTTTAAAATAGTCGCTATAGAATCGTTTATCGACCGTAACGGTTTATTCGATATAACTAGAGATAGGGTTTGAATTTAGACAAGGTTTTTTTAGGACACAGTGATAATTTAACTTTTAGAATTTTATTGTAAATTTTAATTTATTTAAATAAGCAACTTTTTATTTGTAGTGGTTTGCACCCTGTATTAGAAATTGTGAGGTTTCACAATATGAGTTAAACTACCGTTATCATTATATTTTTGGGATCACGTCACTTTACTCGATTAGTTGATATTTTCATATCAGTCCGTGGACAAACAGAGATCGTATGGATTTGTTTCAAGACGGTACTTCACATGTAAGATTAATTATATATTAGAATAATATAAAATGGCCCAAATTCTCTCTTATATAGGAATGAGCCTTAACCCAATTTGAGCAGCAAAACTGTTTTTGTGGTCAAAACAGAAACGCGTCCCCGGGGAAATGAAACTAACGGCCAAAATTCTTCCAACCCATCCCATCTTCTTCTATAAAAGGGAATGTATAACCTAATCTCAGCTCAAAACATTTTCTGTGATAACCCATTTCCGCCGCCACCAAATACGAAAGAACGAACAGCAGTTCAAAATTTCACCCTCTTTTGATCTCTCAATCCTTAACGCCATTCACAAACTTCTAACCAAAAGTATACTCGGCTTGGTGAGATCTGCGTGGTGATCGAAGACGATCGGTTGCTGGTCAGTATCGGAGCTGGAATTCATCTCGAGATGGCTGCCGTTCGAGGAGTTTGTGTGAGCTTCAGGCGGCGCCAAGTGCGATGAGATTCAAGGTGGTGATGGGTGGAGTTAAGGCGTCGGTAGTGGTGGAGTCGGATGGAGCTCCGGCTGCTTCGAAGTGGTACAGCAGGTGCTGTAGTTTGAATGGCGTGGTGTTCATTTTCCTGAAACAAAGGAATTCGGGAATTTTGCCAGATTTTGATCTGGATTGGCCAACATAAAGTGAAATTAAGGTTTATTAACCTCAGATGTATGCATTTATGATGTTATTACTTAATCAAAAACTTGTTATTCAATGAATCTGTGTTGCCGTGAGGTACTGGGAGAAAGTGAGTGTCTTCGTTGAGCATACGGGGAGAAGGACAGATGGAAGTCAGGTTTGGTATGGAATAAGGATGGCCATATCGTGATTTATTTAGTAAAGTAGGCAGTAAATTGTTGAGGGAAAAGAAATAGCGGGGGATGGACATCGAAAACGGTGATGTCGAGTTTGACTTGGGTATGTTGGGGTGACACTGTTCGAAAGGGGAAGTCTGTGGTGGACGTGAAGGCCGGTGGTCTTTGGTGAGGGACTGGGTTTTGTTCTTTGTGTTTTCGGGATGGTGAAGGAGTCGAGGGTACCGTCCAGTATTTTGGAGTATTGGTTTGTTGACGCCGTGTTGGCCTCATGCGGATTGGTGATGAGAAGGGCACTTGGTATTTTTGTTGAAGCTGTGTGGTTAAGAATTTGTGAAGTATCGAAATGGCCAAAGGAAAAGGGTCGGGTTCATGAGTTGAAGTTCGTATGTCTGGAGTGGAAGAAGTACTGTTTCGAACGGTGAAATAGGGTATTGGGCTTAGGAACATTGGTGAGGCCCAATTTAAAATATATTTAAGTTTATTTAAAATTAAATAATGTGTAACACTTATAATTATTGTATCTTGATCATATGATATCAGAATTTCGAACTGTCGGATCCGTTAGGATCATATGAACGGTGGCTACCCAATGGAACTGACTGGGAGTGGATTGAAGCTCGTTACAATTTATAGTGAAATAAATTGTCCGTCTGAATCAAGCGATGGTTATCGTTATTAACGATGATCGTCCAATGTGAGTAAAACTCACTAACTCTTCTCAATTTATATTTCTACATAAATTGTACTTAAATTATTGACTGTTGTGTATTGATTGACTGGACTGTTAAATAGATTTGATTGAAAACGAAGATATGGTTATATATAGAAAACCGTAAATCAAATATGGATTCTGATTATCAGTATATTTCATGTTGGGATGAAATTGATGTATATTATACTGTGTAACATCTGTGGATGCAGGGAGACAGGTTGGAGGAATCCGGCTGGATTCCTCAACAATTATTTTACTGTTTTCATATATTGTGTTATATGATGTGTTATATAATCTGTTCTGGATTATGTGTGTTAGAATGATATTAATCATTGTTATTCGATATTTTAAATATCATAAGAAACCCTGAGTTGTGAAATGGAATATTTCAATGTATATTGAAATAAAGGAATTTTATAAAATCACAGGATTTTATAAAAGGAAATTATTTATAAAACGAACAAGGTTTTATAAAAGGAAAGTGTTTATAAAACAAATAGAGTTTTATAAAAGGAAATATTTATTTAGAAAATAAATAGAATAAAGGAAATATTTATTTAGAAAATAAATAGAATAAAGGAATATTTATTTAGAAAATAAATAGAATAAAGGAATATTTATTTAGAAAATAAATAGAATAAAGGAATATTTATTTAGAAAATAAATAGAATAAAGGAAATATTTATTTAGAAAATAAATAGAATAAAGGAAATATTTGTAACGGTAAATAGAAGTTAAAAATAGGAAATATTTGTAACGATAAATAGAAGTTATAAATAGGAAATATTTGTAACGGTAAGTAAACGTTATAAAAAGGAAATAGTTGTAACGGAAAACGTAGTTTATCAAAAGAAGTTAGTCAAACGTAGTTTATCAAAAGGGGTTAATCGAATATAGAAGTTAAGAAGTGAAGTTAAACAAAAATTAGAAACTGACTAGAGATTAGTAGGTTGAATAGTTTTCTGAGTATCGATCTGATGTTGGTTTCGGCCTTCGGGGTTTATACTTAGAGAATTGTTCTCTTACTAGTTTACAGTTAGGGACTAGTAGTTGTGAAATGGTAGTGATGCGTAAATGAGGATTGGAGATGTTTTCCAATGTTGAAAACGTATATTTTCTAATTTTAGAAAATAAGGAAATATGAATATATATATATATATATGATTGATGATTGGATCGATAATTCCATTTGGAATTAAGATCGTTGTTTGTACACCGACATGTTTTCATTTGATAGTTAAATCACAGACTATCAAGTTTTGACCATTTTACGTTGTTAATATGGAGAGACCGGTTGGATTATTATCCAAAGAACCACTCCGTATTGACATAAGCGTTGTGATCAAATACGATGAAGATAATTGAAGACGGTGTTATGCAAGGGTTGTCCTGTTTACAGAATAGTGCCTTCGGTTTCGTTCAATCCTAGAACGAACGTATATGGACGAATGTCTAACAGAATATTTCCAATGATCGAATGAGTTGGACTATACAAATATATATGGTGGCCAACGGATTTATTCCCTTCGCATAATATCTAGAATCTATTTGTGCAGATCCAACTAATGATTAACGGATCTGATAATGTGGCATTCAAAGTAATCGTGCTATCAATGAAAGATAGATAAGCGTAGTTTCTAGCCTCACATCCAGTAAATGACAAAAATCGGGAAGGCAGGGTGGCTAAGTCGGTCGCTCCGAAGTAGGGTGTATAACCACATATCTAGAGAATATTCATTTGCTTCTTTAATCTATCAATGTTGTCCCATATATATATATATATACGGGAACGGTTGCTGATCCCAATCGTTGGTGATGTACATTCAATACACTCAAGCGAAATGAGTGGTCGGTCATGTGTGGCTGAGTTGCAAGATGTTCTTGTTGAACTCCAATGTATCGTTCCTAGAGTACACTGATCGGAAGGTGGTTCCATACCTTGTCATAGTTGGAAATCCATTACCCAATACGTGCTTGCGGTTTTGATTGTATACTATATTTGTAGAACGTGAGATGAAAGCGTTTCTGCTAGATGATTATTATGGTGTAGTTGATAGACATTATTATAATATCAAAAGGTTTTGATATAAAGATATTTTGGATTCTCATAAGGGAAAAACCCGTTCCGTTATACGGCGTGGTCTTATGAGATATCGTTGACTTGTTCGAACTGTTTAAAACTGTTTTACTCACACCAGTCCAAGACTGACCCGGAGTTTATTTGTTTGTTTTCCCTAAACTATTGAGTGCCTAATTTGTAAGGGCAGTCAAGTAGTCGGGATTTTACAGATACACTTGGAGAGCTTGGAGCAGGAGGCTTCAAGATTCTATAGCTATTATTATTTCTGTTGTGTTGTAAGTGTTGTACTCTGAAATGTTATTGTATACATATACTGTTTGTATTTCAAAAGTTATGTTATATTTTATTCGTTCCGCTGCGAGATTCGTGTTACTCTGATGATGATGTTCTTCTTCTTCTATTCTACTAGTTCTATCTTATCTATCCTCACCCTCTATCTTCTTTCTATTTATTTCTTGAATTTTCAGTGCAATTTGGGGTTGGACTTGTGTTATTTAGTCAGCTCAAATTGGACCGGATTTTTGGGTCATTACAGTTGGTATCAGAGCTTAAGTTAAGTATTTCCTTGGCTCGGTGGCGTGGCTCAGTAGAGATGGGGTTAGTAATAACCTAGACTGAGATTGAGTGTGTATATATGAGCGTGTATCTGTTACTTGATATAAAAATTTGTTTTGTATTATTGAGATTTATTGGTCGAGTAGTTTATGAATTTTGGGTCGATACAGTAATGCAAACTGTGTTGATAGGAGTTACTAAACACTTGAATACGATGAACCGACATGGTACGTTTTGAAAACAGGGTAAATGAAACAATTTTACCCAAGTATATATATTGGAAATATTATAATGTGTTGGTTGTTATTATAATCGAATAAGATTATAAAAGTGGAATGGTTATGAATAACCAATCAGAATTCGTATAAGTGCTACGAATGAATTAAATCTGAAATTAAAGTCAGAATTGAAATTTAAAACTGGAAATTCAGACCAGTGTTTGCAATTGAATCTGGATTAAGTATACGTGAATTTTAAAATCCGGGTAGGTTTTAAATTTGTTTTGATAAGGATATCTGGGATTGATTTCAAAATGGGAAGTGTTTAAAAGTGATTTTGAAAGGAATATAGTATCGAACTCACTTTGATCGCTGGGAAATAATTCCGATGATGGATCGATACATCATCGGTGTAATTTTCGAGTTGCTAAGTGACGGATTACTACCAAAGATTTTGTTTTTGAATTTGTTTGAGAAAACAAGTTGTTTAGAAATTCAAATGTTTTGAATTGGTATTTTGATTTCAAGTGATTTGAATAAACCGAGGAATTTAAATTCGGAAATTTAATTAACTTATGAGTTAAATAGATGAACTGGTAAAGGTTATTTATAAATTGGGATTTAACTTGAAATAAGTGAATATGAAATTGAGTTAGTAAGTCGAGAGATTGAAATTTGAGATTAGAGTTTGAATGGAATTTTATTTGAGTACAAGCCAATAATTGTGTTGAGAATAAAGACAGATTGGGGTTTGATTTGGATGGCATGATATATGCAAAAATTGATAGCAGATGGTAGGGATATAATGATACACCCGACAAAAAGGTACAAGTTTATAATTGATATGAGTTTGGAATTTATGAGCCGAATTGGCAAGCCGCTTGGCTGTTTGATTTTCTTTTGGGTTGAAAAGGCCTAGAGAGGCGAGTTGGAGTTTTACCGATAGGGATGTACAAAGGAGGTTATGGCGAAATTTTCTGAAAATTTAAAGTGTTAGAAAATTTTCAGAATTTTTGAAAATTTAGGTTAGTCGGAAGGAATTAATATTTTAGTCAATATAAATTGGTTCAGTTGAAATCAAAAATAAGGGGTAAACGAATCTTAGGAATTCCAATAGACAGGGTCATCCTCTAACTTAGCAATTTCGAGGACGAAATTATTTTAAGTGGGGAAGAATGTAATGACCCGCATTGTCAGGGGTATTATAATTTATTTATTTAATTATATAAAAAGTGATATATTGAATTAAATAGAGGATTAATCAAATAATATGGAATAATTAATTTAATTAAATAATTAAATAATATATTTAATTCATAAATAACCAGAAATAGTGAATTGACAATATAATGTGAACTGGGTCATCCCTAATATTTAATTCAGCTTAGAGTTGAAGTATATTGACTAATATATTCAATCGACGTCAGTTTGAACGTAGAATTTTAATATAATTAAAATAGAGCTCGAAATGGCGCGGCAGTTTGCTATTTGGCGATTTGAACTTCAACTGAATATACAGAGTTCGTTTTAAATCGGAATTTTGTGAAACTGGAAACATGTGGAGCTGGTGGAGTATATCTTTCTAGTGGAAGAGAAAAATCGGGATTTCGTCATATAGATTTTGAGATATGTCCAGATCAAATTTTAAAATAGTCGCTATAGAATCGTTTATCGACCGTAACGGTTTATTCGATATAACTAGAGATAGGGTTTGAATTTAGACAAGGTTTTTTTAGGACATAGTGATAATTTAATTTTTAGAATTTTATTGTAAATTTTAATTTATTTAAATAAGCAACTTTTTATTTGTAGTGGTTTGCACCCTGTATTAGAAATTGTGAGGTTTCACAATATGAGTTAAACTACCGTTATCATTATATTTTTGGGATCACGGCACTTTACTCGATTAGTTGATATTTTCATATCAGTCCGTGGACAAACAGAGATCGTATGGATTTGTTTCAAGACGGTACTTCACATGTAAGATTAATTATATATTAGAATAATATAAAATGGCCCAAATTCTCTCTTATATAGGAATGAGCCTTAACCCAATTTGAGCAGCAAAACTGTTTTTGTGGTCAAAACAGAAATGCATCCCCGGGGAAATGAAACTAACGGCCAAAATTCTTCCAACCCATCCCATCTTCTTCTATAAAAGGGAACGTATAACCTAATCTCAGCTCAAAACATTTTCTGTGATAACCCATTTCCGCCGCCACCAAATACGAAAGAATGAACAGCAGTTCAAAATTTCACCCTCTTTTGATCTCTCAATCCTTAACGCCATTCACAAACTTCTAACCAAAAGTATACTCGGCTTGGTGAGATCTGCGTGGTGATCGAAGACGATCGGTTGCTGGTCAGTATCGGAGCTGGAATTCATCTCGAGATGGCTGCCGTTCGAGGAGTTTGTGTGAGCTTCAGGCGGCGCCAAGTGCGATGAGATTCAAGGTGGTGATGGGTGGAGTTAAGGCGTCGGTAGTGGTGGAGTCGGATGGAGCTCCGGCTGCTTCGAAGTGGTACAGCAGGTGCTGTAGTTTGAATGGCGTGGTGTTCATTTTCCTGAAACAAAGGAATTCGGGAATTTTGCCAGATTTTGATCTGGATTGGCCAACATAAAGTGAAATTAAGGTTTATTAACCTCAGATGTATGCATTTATGATGTTATTACTTAATCAAAAACTTGTTATTCAATGAATCTGTGTTGCCGTGAGGTACTGGGAGAAAGTGAGTGTCTTCGTTGAGCATACGGGGAGAAGGACAGATGGAAGTCAGGTTTGGTATGGAATAAGGATGGCCATATCGTGATTTATTTAGTAAAGTAGGCAGTAAATTGTTGAGGGAAAAGAAATAGCGGGGGATGGACATCGAAAACGGTGATGTCGAGTTTGACTTGGGTATGTTGGGGTGACACTGTTCGAAAGGGGAAGTCTGTGGTGGACGTGAAGGCTGGTGGTCTTTGGTGAGGGACTGGGTTTTGTTCTTTGTGTTTTCGGGATGGTGAAGGAGTCGAGGGTACCGTCCAGTATTTTGGAGTATTGGTTTGTTGACGCCGTGTTGGCCTCATGCGGATTGGTGAAGAGAAGGGCACTTGGTATTTTTGTTGAAGCTGTGTGGTTAAGAATTTGTGAAGTATCGAAATGGCCAAAGGAAAAGGGTCGGGTTCATGAGTTGAAGTTCGTATGTCTGGAGTGGAAGAAGTACTGTTTCGAACGGTGAAATAGGGTATTGGGCTTAGGAACATTGGTGAGGCCCAATTTAAAATATATTTAAGTTTATTTAAAATTAAATAATGTGTAACACTTATAATTATTGTATCTTGATCATATGATATCAGAATTTCGAACTGTCGGATCCGTTAGGATCATATGAACGATGGCTACCCATTGGAACTGACTGGGAGTGGATTGAAGCTCGTTACAATTTATAGTGAAATAAATTGTCCGTCTGAATCAAGCGATGGTTATCGTTATTGACGATGATCGTCCAATGTGAGTAAAACTCACTAACTCTTCTCAATTTATATTTCTATATAAATTGTACTTAAATTATTGACTGTTGTGTATTGATTGACTGGACTGTTAAATAGATTTGATTGAAAACGTAGATATGGTTATATATAGAAAACCGTAAATCAAATATGGATTCTGATTATCAGTATATTTCATGTTGGGATGAAATTGATGTATATTATACTGTGTAACATCTGTGGATGCAGGGAGACAGGTTGGAGGAATCCGGCTGGATTCCTCAACAATTATTTTACTGTTTTCATATATTGTGTTATATGATGTGTTATATAATCTGTTCTGGATTATGTGTGTTAGAATGATATTAATCATTGTTATTCGATATTTTAAATATCATAAGAAACCCTGAGTTGTGAAATGGAATATTTCAATGTATATTGAAATAAAGGAATTTTATAAAATCACAGGATTTTATAAAAGGAAATTATTTATAAAACGAACAAGGTTTTATAAAAGGAAATTATTTATAAAACAAATAGAGGTTTATAAAAGGAAATATTTATCTAGAAAATAAATAGAATAAAGGAAATATTTATTTAGAAAATAAATAGGATAAAGGAATATTTATTTAGAAAATAAATAGAATAAAGGAATATTTATTTAGAAAATAAATAGAATAAAGGAATATTTATTTAGAAAATAAATAGAATAAAGGAAATATTTATTTAGAAAATAAATAGAATAAAGGAAATATTTGTAACGGTAAATAGAAGTTAAAAATAGGAAATATTTGTAATGATAAATAGAAGTTATAAATAGGAAATATTTGTAACGGTAAGCAAACGTTATAAAAAGGAAATAGTTGTAACGGAAAACGTAGTTTATCAAAAGAAGTTAGTCAAACGTAGTTTATCAAAAGGGGTTAATCGAATATAGAAGTTAAGAAGTGAAGTTAAACAAAAATTAGAAACTGACTAGAGATTAGTAGGTTGAATAGTTTTCTGAGTATCGATCTGATGTTGGTTTCGGCCTTCGGGGTTTATACTTAGAGAATTGTTCTCTTACTAGTTTACAGT
Organism: Allium sativum; assembly: GCA_030737875.1. NCBI lineage: Eukaryota > Viridiplantae > Streptophyta > Magnoliopsida > Asparagales > Amaryllidaceae > Allium > Allium sativum. Next base: position 484,297,243 of record CM060924.1, read on the forward strand.
TAGGGACTAGTAGTTGTGAAATGGTAGTGATGCGTAAATGAGGATTGGAGATGTTTTCCAATGTTGAAAACGTATATTTTCTAATTTTAGAAAATAAGGAAATATGAATATATATATATATATATATATATGATTGATGATTGGATCGATAATTCCATTTGGAATTAAGATCGTTGTTTGTACACCGACATGTTTTCATTTGATAGTTAAATCACAGACTATCAAGTTTTGACCATTTTACGTTGTTAATATGGAGAGACCGGTTGGATTATTATCCAAAGAACCACTCTGTATTGACATAAGCGTTGTGATCAAATACGATGAAGATAATTGAAGACGGTGTTATGCAAGGGTTGTCCTATTTATAGAATAGTGCCTTCGGTTTCGTTCAATCCTAGAACGAACGTATATGAACGAATGTCTGACAGAATATTTCCAATGATCGAATGAGTGGGACTGTACAAATATATATGGTGGCCAATCGTTGGTGATGTACATTCGATACACTCAAGCGAAATGAGTGGTCGGTCATGTGTGGCTGAGTTGCAAGATGTTCTTGTTGAACTCCAATGTATCATTCCTAGAGTACACTGATCGGAAGGTGGTTCCATACCTTGTCATAGTTGGAAATCCATTACCCAATACGTGCTTGCGGTTTTGATTGTATACTATATTTGTAGAACGTGAGATGAAAGCGTTTCTGCTAGATGATTATTATGGTGAAGTTGATAGACATTATTATAATATCAAAAGGTTTTGATATAAAGATATTTTGGATTCTCATAAGGGAAAAACCCGTTCCGTTATACGGCGTGGTCTTATGAGATATCGTTGACTTGTTCGAACTATTTAAAACTGTTTTACTCACACCAGTCCATGACTGACCCAGAGTTTATTTGTTTGTTTTCCCTAAACTCTTGGGTGCCTAATTTGTACGGGCAGTCAAGTAGTCGGGATTTTACAGATACACTTGGAGAGCTTGGAGCAGGAGGCTTCAAGATTCTATAGCTATTATTATTTCTGTTGTGTTGTAAGTGTTGTACTCTGAAATGTTATTGTATACATATACTGTTTGTATTTCAAAAGTTATGTTATATTTTATTCCTTCCGCTGCGAGATTCGTGTTACTCTGATGATGATGTTCTTCTTCTTCTTCTTCTTCTGTTCTACTAGTTCTATCTTATCTATCCTCACCCTCTATCTTCTTTCTATTAATTTCTTGAATTTTCAGTGCAATTTGGGGTTGGACTTGTGTTATTTAGTCAGCTCAAATTGGACCGGATTTTTGGGTCGTTACAATATAGGTCCTATAGGACCAGGAAACGTGTGTACAAGAATAACTAATCCTCAAAAGTAAGAGAGGACCATCCTTGGAGGTTCCAAGGGATCGCTACGTGTGGTCCTGAGATATTTGCTAGAGTGTCTCGAATTGGAGAGGAGCTTGCCCCTGCCTCGACTCATGATGGAATCCAATTTCCAATACGTGATATTTCGGTTTTATTTATAGAACCTAGTACGACGACATAGTGGTATGGGTCACTTATGTCGTCTATGATTTATACATTATGATTAAAGTTGTTTTCTTCACTTATAGTAATAATAAAATATGAAATTTCACGTGTCAAGCATTCTTTCGCTATTATAAGATAAAAACCCTATCCTCCGGCTTGCGTTGCATTATGTGATGAGACCTGGGTCTTATAATAGCTTCATTTTTCTTTATTTATCATTGCGCTGTTTGTTTTATGCACTGGTATTCTTGGGAGGAAACCCGTTCCGTGTTATACGGCGTGGTCCCTTGATTTACCTAACTTTAAAAATAAAGATTAATAACTGTTTTAGTTCTCACACCAGTCACATGACTGACCTGGAGTTTATTGTTTTAACCTAAACTCTGGGTGCCCCTATTTTCCACACGGGCTGCTAGTAGTTTTGGTTTTGCAGATTTATATTCATAGGATCCTGATTTACAACTGGAACGATGCTTGGAAAGCTCTGTATCCGTGTATTACTTTCAGTTGTGTTTTGTATTGTTTTTCCACTGCTATGTAGTTTATTGTAATCTCTGATATTTATCGAATGTGTAATATTTATTCATACTCTGTATATTCTTGTATTCTGATGGAATTGTTGTAATTAACAATGAAATGTTCTTCTGTTTGTGTTCCGATGTGTGTTGTTCTCAAAGCAATCCGTTCTTTCCTTACCGGGGAAGTTACGGGTTATTACAACACCCCTATGAACAAAGCCTTAGTTTTGTTAAAGGACTGAACTCCCAATTGAAGGAGACCCTATTAGCCCAAGTTACATTTGGAGCAACTTTTGAGACTCTGGTTGAAACAACTACCCTCTGCATGGCCAAAAGCTCTAAGGAGGATAAAGAGGGTGAGAAAGGAGAAAGCTCCAATAAAAATAAGAAGGAATGGTGGAAGAATAAGAAGAACAACAAATTCAAAAAGGACACAGAGACTTGTACGAGGTGCAACCACAAAGGTCATAAGGCCAAGGATTGTAGGACCTCGTTAGAGAAAAAGGTGTTCAAGGGAAAATGTTACAACTGCCATGAAGAAAGCACATGTCCAAAGACTTCCTAAAGCCCAAAGATGCCAAGAGTGGCCAAAACAATGTAATAGAAGTGTAACAACCCTGTTTTCCCGTCAAAACCATACGTGCGTGTAATTAAAATAAGAAGGTTAAGTTTGATTATGATGATTTTGTTAACTAATGGATTAAACTAAATAAAATCGTTGTGATATTAAGTAATTTTATTTTATACTTAAATATTTATAAATGAAATATATGAAAATATAATTATCTAATATTGAATGTTGGGTTATTGAATAAATAAAATATTAAGTGTTGTGTTAGATAAAGTCATCTGTGATTGATAAACAAATCGTCAAATGTACCATGAATTCAATTGTAACGGATGTAACATAGTTTTGGAATTGTTATATAATTTTATAAATAAACAAATAAGTTAAGAGATATTTTATTGTACGTTGAATTAATAAATAATAAAGTCAAGCATTGAATTAAGTATAACTGATGATAATTGAATTAATGTTTCAAGGGAGACGAATCAATTTGTATATATGATTGAAAACCATTTTGAGAGATTAATTTAAATTTGAATATATGAGAAATTTACCAAACGTTAAATTGAAATAATAATAATAGTAATCAACAAATTTCCTTAACCACCCAAGCTCAAGCCCAAGCCCACTAGCCGACATATCTAGAATCCTCAACCACAATTTCCCCTGGGCGTGTCATCCTCAATCGCAATCCCTAATTTCACTTTAGAAACCAAAAATGGCGAATCAAAAAAAAGGAAGGGCCCGATTCGCTATTCGAACGGACTGTAGAGGAGGTGACCTCACAGGGAGCCCTCGCAATCTGTGGTGCTGATCCTTCCAGAGCGCGATTTCGGTTGTGACTACTCACAGGCATGCGAGCGCGAGGTAGCGATGATGGTCGGCGTGTGTGTCTCACCGTAGCTGAGTTGTATGAAGGTTGTTGATGCATATGAAGACAATAGTGATGAAGAGTGGCAACAATAGCAAGAGCCGCTGATTTGGGTTTTCAATGTGTTCTATGAGTTTCTCTCCTCACTCATATCTATGTTTTCTCCCCTAATAGCTATTTATATTTCCATATTATTATTCGTATTGGATTGAATTGTTTGGAATGATTGAATTGGGTGGATTGATATTGTTGTCTAATAGTTTATGAAATAGAATTGATTGATGAATTTTAGGTTGGTTTGATGCTCGCATATAGAGGGGAGGCTATCAATTTTATTTTTGAATTATATTTATAAAATTTGTTTGTTTTTAACGATTGATCTATTTTGTATTTTTAAATAAATTGGGAAGCCTATGTGTATATTTCTTTGCAGACAATAACAAAAAATATGACACTTTAGACTACGAATTATAAATTATAGTGTACAAAATTTCAAATATCGAATTATATTCCAAATTATAACTAGATTTAAATTTACATTTAATCACATGTGTGCATATATTACTTATTTAAGTAAATATTTGCGTTTAAATTATACTATTGATCATTATATAAGTATAGAAAATTAATTTGGTTACCTATACCTTTCAAGTTTATACTTTGAATTAAATATTTTATCTTAGAATGTTTCTATTTGGGTCATTTGACTACTTAAAATCATTTACAATTACTTAGAAATGGTCAACTGAGAAGTTTTCATTTTATCATATTATGAAATAGTCTATGACAATAGTTTACACGTTACTGGATTTATTTTTCCGCACAATATATTTTATTATTTTAAAAATTTGTAATGAAAGTTTATGTTTTCATACACTTGAATTACTTTAAATATTTTTTTTCTTATTTTATGTATTTCGACGTATAAGAATGAGAAATAAACGATTTAGCAAAATATTTGGTATGGGACATGTGTCTTTACTTTGTCGCTTAATATCGGACTTGTAAGATTGAAATCAATTTGATGCGATAATTTGAAATGTTCAAGAGGTTGCCACATTTTAGCAAAGACTATCAATTTGAGAAATTCTCTTTTTCAGTATGCTCGATGAAGAATCAATTTAGACGAATTTTATGATTGTTGATGGAATGAGGCAATTTTGATGCTGAAACTAATTTGAACTTATGGTTAGGAATAAATTTCACATTGTTTTTTTATATACTTGCCAAGGAGATGAGGCAAGTTATTCTTGACGAATTAATATTGTTTTGACATTTATGATAGATTTTACTTGTCGATGAGACGAGACAAGTCACGATGTCATTTAATACTCGTAACGAGAGAGAGAGAGAGATGAGACGAGTTGAGCATCTCTACACTTGCCAATGATATGAGGCAGTGTATATATTTGATGATGTTTTATGATGGTTTTTCTAATGTGGCATCAACTAACAATTTGTAAACCAATAGGTGCGAACATATGGTATGCGACATACGTTGACGCCTTATGAGCTCCTAACCGAGAAGTTGAGACACATTCAAGATGATTACTAGTGCTTCGATCGAGTTTCGATTGGAGTCAGAGTTTGACTATAGTCATCAGGATGATCACGATGTTTGTGACTCCAATCACCACGATGTGTTACTCGGATTTTTGTGACCAAGGGCATCAAGATGTTTTGGCTATAGTCAATAAGATGTTTATGATGTTTCGGCTATAATATTATATAGTCATTAAGATGTTTATATAATACTCGGGTTAGACTGAGACATTACAGGTTCAGGTACATTGAGACTAGCTTGTATTTATTGGGCTTAAAAGAGTATAGTAACTTAGTCAATCATTTATTATTGTGTATTATATGGATTGATGTATATAATGATGTGTAATAGATAAATGTGTATAAAATGTGACACCCCACGTCCGTTAATGTCACTCATTAAGAGAATGCATTAAGTTTCGTGAAGCGTTATAGGTAAACAGAAACATTACAAGGCAGACATAAAGTAGCAGTGGAATAAAAACTAACTTCATTAATCATAAAGCATCGTGGTTCAAAACATCATATGTCTACATAAAAACCAGTGCATCATAAAAAAACTTCTGTCTTGCTTTTAAACATCAGAGTACAAAATAAAAGAAGCAAAATCCCCAAATAAAAACATAGCCATAATAGCAAAGATAGGAGCTTGAGCAATACATCTAAGCAGCTCCAGCAAAATGATAGCAGAATCCTCGTCAAGCTTCAGTATTCCCACCCTAAGAACCTGGGGGGAAACAGAAGAAAGAAGAGGAAACAAAAAGATTCAGACATAAAGTCTAGCGAGTCCAGTAGCAAGTAAATAAGTAAAAGTATCATGACAGGCATATAAAGTGGATAAGAAAGATAACATCACAAAAGAAAGGTATGACAAGGTGAATCGAATAAACATGATAGGGTATATTGCACTTCTCTAATGATTACTCTTATTCTCTGCACCGATACTAGTATAACCAGAATGAGATGATCCCAACAACTATAAGATGGTAGACTTAGGCATACTTTTGGTGAGAGGATTTAACCCCATACAATCCACAGGCAGCCCAAGCTAACAGGCTTATAAACTTTAGCAGAGTCTAGATGTACCCTAACTACTACCCTAAATCGGCTCCCTACTCCGTAGATACCTTGTGTCGGTCCTACAGTAGGATGTATCACTTCCTAAAGTGGCAACCCTTCGTTAATGTGCACAACCATACCTACTGGTGTCATGGTCGTCTTATCCCCCTCTGTCCGAACATGAACGCACATGTCCTGGTTGGTTTGTGCCGCCCACACCGTCCTCCTTGTTTGGATCTCTAACAATCAACCCTGTAAGCATGTCTCGACTCCGACCTAGGGCAATGTACTCGTTCGATACCGTTATATGGGTTACTGACTGAAATGGGTCCCACACACAAGACAATGCAAGCTCTCTCCTTTGTCTTGCATCCCCACTAGGATTTCCACAGGTTATGTATACCTATTGGTGTATTTAATTACATAACCCTCAGGTTAAGTTTGTGGGCCTACATATATAACTGTTACCCACCCTATTCAGATTTACTTAACCCACCCACTATTTGAACAAGTTTACTTAACCCCTGTTCAAGTTCATATTCATACAATCCCTATGGATTCAACTAGGTTAAGTATTCCAATTCACTGCCATGTCCATTTATGGCTATAATGTGCTGAACACCTCACATTAAGCCTACCACTTATGGATGCTGGATATGCAGGGCGGTTCCGGGAAGATTTTTTCCATAAGTCGGGCTTAACCTTGTGTCTCAGCAAGTCTCGTATTTGTGGACCTAGACCCTTCACATTAGATTCACCACTTGTGGTCGCTGGATATGCCCGACGATTCCGGGCAAACTTCCACCACAAGTGTAATCTAACCTCGTATCTAGGTGCAGTTACAGTTTCTAGTTACTGTAATCCTGGGCATTTCAATTTATTAACCAAACTTTACCTATGTCGTTATAGGTTTTCATACCCCTTTTCCCCCAACTATATTCATAATGAATTATATGCCCTAAATTCATATTCATAAACATTATTCAAGTTATGCCAAATTCCCAATTTACAAGTTATTCCTAATTTCAATTTTTTTCTCCTCGTTCCCTATTTTACGCGTTCGCATATTTCAGTGGCATGCCTAGGCTCGAAAGTAGACTGGCTATATAAAATAAAAGGGAAAGGATGAAGGGAAGATGATAGAAATGATTATACTAACAAGATTGACATAAATACATAGTGTCATATTGATAAGATGGACATATAAGAACAGATTTGGTGAACATGAGATAATAGAACTATTTCTAACATACTAAGGATGTCATAATAGGCATGATAAGATCTAAACAATAATTTAGATGTCTAACTAATAATTGATCCAATTTAATCACAACCATGATAGGTATAAGGTGATCTAAATAGTGAATTAGATCTATAATCAAAGGTAGATCTAACATGATAAAGGTTAAGATCTAGGTCATAGTTATGTCAGAATATCATGGATTCACATGTTATTACAAATCCGATATGATTCAAGAAGTCACAGGCATAAATCCAAATTACAGTCATATCATGTTTTACTATTTAATTATTTAAATCTAAAAGTAACTTAAACTCACAGTGTTTGGATCTAGAAAGATAGAAGAAGAATAGCAGAGGTTGAATCACAGATCTACACTTGAATAACTTGAGTAACTTGATTGCAGAAGAAGGAAAAGGTTTGATTCAGTCTGGGCAACAACATCATCTAGTCCTCCATTATTTTTCAGTGTAGAAAACAAGAGAAATGGAGCCATATTTATAGTCGCCATCCCCCAAACCCTAACTGCCACGTCTGCCCTAGAGGGGTCGACCCCCCTTAGGGGGTCGACCCACGGGTCGACAACCCTCTTGAGGGGTCGACACCCATGGGCGGGATTTTTGCCGCTTTCTAAAATTTCGTTTTTTGAACTTTTTTTTGATTTCCTGGATTAATTAAATAATTATATATATATATAATTCTCTTGCGTGTATAAAAACTTCAAACCTTAATAACTTCTTTATACGGTGTCCGTAATATGCAAACCAAATGTCTATCTTGACCAGAATTTCAAGACGGATGCAATGGCGCAGTCCGTTTCCCTTAACTCTGAATATTAAATTAATTACTATTTAAATTTCCCTCTTTAGTGTTGTTAAAATTACGGGGTGTTACATAAAATGTTAAATATTATACATTATATTTTACCGTTGTGATTGACTCTGTGATCTCTATATTCATGTATATTCTGTGTTGTTTTGTCCTGGAGGCACACGTGCATTTTTTTGTACCGACATTGAGTACGTAAGAGTAAGTGATATTTTAGAAATTTTAATACGTACCAGTGTTGGTCCAAGAGAATTTGCAAGTGTGTACCCCTACAGCCTCATTCTCCGTATTACCAGATGGTATTACTTAGTAATACTCTTGGATAATATGGGTATAGAGGTGGGGTATTACAGTTGGTATCAGATTGAGATTTAGAACAATACATTGTATATATATAGACAGTTGAGTGTAAATAAGAAATTAGAAGTTATAATTTGACTAGTAGTATTAATATTATTAATGTTGAAAAGAAAAAAAATCTAGGTAGCTTGGTTGTGAATTTACCGATCTTATATAGATCAGAGTTGCGCAACGGAGATTAATATATAAATTTCCGCTGAAGGCGTTGTTTGTTTATTGTTTGATTATTGATTGTTTAGTAAATGTTGTAAATGAGTATCGAATTTAATATAAAAGCGAGTTTGAAATAGTTGTTGAATTTAAACAAACAAATAAATTAACGACAACAATGTAAATAAAGCGAAATGGCCGTTAAATTCAAACAAGAAAATAAATTTATTAACGACAACAACGACAATAGTAATGAAGTGAATTGTTAAATGCATATACCGATAAATAAATGGTTAAAGGAGTTAATCATGCGTTGATTGGTTAGTTGGGTGATTAAGAATTCCAGTTAGTACGCTTGATCAGCGTTGTCGTTAGGGATTCCTAAATACTTGTAAAAGATGATTCGACACAATATTATAAGAAAGCATTAGCATAAGTAAATGATAGATAAAAGGAAAAATGTAATTATATTTGAATAAATAGTTATTTTCAAATAAATAAAGTCAGATGTGATATTTATATTAAATGTGAAAATAATGTTGATTTGTTCATTTGAATGTGCTGAGAAGATTGATCGATACGGGTGCACACGTATTCGATAAAGATTCTTAAAACACATAGATGAGACATTTTGATATACCATTTGAAAGCAATGTCCAAATATAGTGTAGTATTTTGAGAATAGAGTATGACTATGATGTTAAAGTTTAACCTCTTTGAAATTTCAAACTAAACTCGAAAGCAACTTTGTATATTCAGCAACTCAAATAAGTCTTCTCAGTCACACTATGCCATGTAATAGTTATAAAATCAAATTAATGATCATCAATTTGAGATGGAGCGAATAAGCAGCGAATTTTTATTTTATTTATTTTTATTGTTGATAATTTGATGTCTTAATATGCCATTGATATACCATTAAATACTTACAGGTTTCTACGTAATTGTTCTAAATATTCCAGGCAACTTAAGAAAACAGCATACATAAGTAATGGTAATCAAGCTGCAGAGTAGGGTTGTCGTTTCCAATTCAGGTTCTCCTTAGTAATTCATAAATTCAAAGCAAAGAGAGAATATCTTTGCTCATAATAATGTACCATATTGTGAGGGTGGATAATTTCTCCATGATGTATCAATAATTTCTCTGCAGTGTAACTAGAAAAAAATAAGAACAATATAAACGAATGATCTGTCTATGAATTTTTTAATAATATAGAAGGTTATTGTACTGAGAAGTCACTATGAAAAATTTATGTATTACGACAAAGTATTGAATTTTAAATAATGTGAATTGAATACTGGTCATGGAATTTTCTAAGGCTGTTTCCAGCATGTTGCAACTGGCCTATCTTTGAATGTTCGATTATTTTTGATTGAAAATCATATGTTGAGTTAAATGAAAGGCAAGTGGAATTTATTAATTATACAAACAAGAATTACATGCTTTATTCTTTTCAAAAATTTCTTTAAGACTAAACCAAATATTTATTTACCTAGCTAGCAATTTCAACATCGATTTATTTATCATTGCACATAGCTGATCGGAATTCAAACTTCCAATGTCAAAATTGCGATTATTCCTTTCTCTCCAAATTCCTGAAATAAATTTTTTGAGAAGCTTCAATCGGACACAAGTCTTCTTATTCTTCCATTGCGTTGCCTTGAAGATATTGCACCATTCAGTTTCACTTGAACTCGAAGGACGATGAAAACCACCAATGGCCAGAAGTCTGCTCCAAATCTGATTCACAAAATCGCATTCAAATAAAAGATGAACATTGGTTTCAAAAGCATTATGATAGAGAACGCAAACATCATTATCAATAATTCCATTTGAAAATAGTTTTTTTTTTGTTGATTGCATTAGCCATTATTTTCCATAGTAGGAGAATGTCTTTTGCCGAGCTCCCACAATTCCAAATCCTTGAATGCCATGGAAAAGAATTCTAGATGGATTAAGAAGTTTATAAACAGTTTTGATAGAGTTCTCTTTACCCATCCATAGTGTTGATCCTTCAGACCGAAAACTGTACTGGTTGGATATTTGGTTCCAAAAGCTTCTCAAAGTCACTGAGCTACAATAGGGTAGTGATATCATTCCATCTTGAAAGTAGTCAGAAACAATTGCTGAATAGGTGTGATGACCCCAAACTTCCGTAGACCGAAAGTAAGGATAATCATTTTGGAATACAACATATTTACAACAGTAAACAGATCTCAGAGAAAGTACATAACACATAAACATTTCAGCGGAAATAAAATGTCATCGGCATCACAACAGAACATCAGAGTATGCAGTTTTACAGGATCCACTTAGCAATACAGAAAGTCTCAAAAGATAAGGAAATAAATTCCAAACTCCATTACATACATCAAAAGCAAAAGATGGAAAAATGACTCAAAGCAAGATAAAACTAGAGAAAAGGCCTTCTTCTTCTTCCGTCCAAGCAAGCTCCAAACAAAATGTATCACCTGAACCTATCAATTGGCTGCCCGTGTGGAAAGAGGGCACCCGATTTTGCAAAAGTGAAACAAACTACGAGTCAGTCATGGGACTGGTGTGAGAATTCTTAATTAAATTATCTAACTACGTGGCAAATCTCAGGACCACGCCGCTAACGCGGAACGGGTTTACTCCATTGGATTGCCAGTGCAATATTTTATAAAGTTTATATAAAACAGCGAAATGACTTTTGAAAAATGAAACCATCATAAGACTCAGATCCTATCACACAATGCAACGCACACAGGAGGAATAGAGTTTTCCCTTATGATGATCAAATATGCTTAATATGTGAAAATTAATATTTTAATATTATTATTAGTGTCTAGGCAATATTAAAATACTTCAAATTTAAATATAACAATCCTAGACGGCATAGGTACCATATACTATGTCGTCATATATAAGTTTACAATCAAAATCGTGATGTCGTATTGGGAATTGGTTTTCTGTCATGAAGTCGATGCTAGGGATCGTCCTCTTCCGATTCGAGACACTCTAGCAATTGCCCCAGGATCACACCTATGGGCAACCTTTGGAACGGTAGGGCCGGTCCCCACCTAACGGTAGTGGATTGGCAATTCCTGAACATACTTTTCCCAGCCCCATTGGACCTATAATGTGACCACTTCCGGCCTATAAAAACGAGGTACCTCAATCCAAAATCCACATTGTAAAATGCCGGGCCGTGTTAAAGCCCAAACACCACTTCTAGCTAGAAAGAAACGTGTGCACTCCCTACGGTCCATATCCCCTTTTTGACTCATACCGGGGTGTGAGGCTCGCGAAGTCACGTTATACACAAAGCTATGCCTAAATAGGTTGTGCTTTGATCATCAGCCACAAGGCCTGCTTTTCAACAAAGCCTTGATCATTGCATCTTGGTGTGCCACATTGACAATTCAACGCCATGCGATCGATAACTATCACTACGTATCAAGGTGTTAAGTAGAGAATAAATTCTCCACCACCAACAGACATATATTAATAGAAATTGAATTAATTACATGAAGCGAATTCCAACGTCAGACCCGCATCCATTTACAAGTCCATTCTGGGTCTGAACGAAACCAGAGATACCAAAAAGGTTCTCGCTTATCCGCATGATCAACACACACGTTCGGACAATTACTGCTTCAACCCAGTCCTGGGAGCAAGTCAGTCCAAGGTATCAGAAGTCATCGTCCATTCGATGTGAAGATCGCCGGTCTTCAACCATCATCTTCTTGCATCTTTGATTCAATCGCCGTTCAATTATTTGAAATTAGTTAAACTCGGCCTTTTCAAATAATTGTCGCATAAGTATAGTTTAAAACATTTCATCTATATTTATAACTATTTATCGCTATTTTTATTTATTAAAAATAGCTTGAAATATATAAACGACGTTTCGGGTCAATGGGCGGCGCTGGCGCTGCTTTTACCAAAATTTGATTTACACATATCTTAAAATCTAACTGTCGAATTTTGATGAAATTTATATCGTTGGAAAGCTCTTCCCAAAGCGGTCCTAACGGTTCCAGTTTTGGGAAAATCCAACGGTCGGATCTTTCTATATATTCGCTTGAAGTTACGATTGTCGATACGCGAACTGCCGCGCTCGTTTCGTTTAATTTTATATTTTATATTTATATATATAATATATAAACCATTTGGGAGATTTCCTTTATTAAAATCCATTCCTTTTTTTTCTATGAAAGTAATATTTTCGTCCTCCAATTCTAATGCGACAAAAATGATGGTTTCAACAATGTATCATTTTATATCAAATAAACATGACATTTTTGTGCTCCAACTCTAATGCGACCAAAAATGATCTTTCAACGATGTATATTTTTATATTCAACAAAATGACATTTTTGTTCGTCAATTCTAATGCGATCAAAAATGATAATTCAACGAGGTATATTTTTATATTCAACAAAATGACATTTTGTACGCCAATTCTAATGCGACCAAAAATGATAATTCAACAATGTATATTTTTATATTCAACAAAATGACATTTTTATTCGCCAATTCTAATGTGACAAAAAATGATGTTTCAACGATGTATATTTTTATATTCAACAAAATGACATTTTTGTTCGCTAATTCTAATGCGACCAAAAATGATAATTCAACGAGGTATATTTTTATATTCAACAAAAATGACATTTTTGTTCGCTAATTTTAATGCGACCAAAAATGATAATTCAACGAGGTATATTTTTGTATTTAACAAAAATGACATTTTTGTTCGCCAATTCTAATGCGACCAAAAATGATAATTCAACGATGTATAATTTCAGATTCAACAAAAATGACATTTTTGTTCGCCAATTCTAATGCGACAAAAAATGATGTTTCAACGGTGTATATTTTTATATTCAACAAAATGACATTTTTGTTCGCCAATTCTAATGCGACAAAAAATGATGTTTTCAACAATATATTTTTTTATATTAAATAAAAATGTAAAAGTCCCTTATTCTTTTCATTTACATATAAAATGTAAATCTCTTTTTATTCTTTCCTATTGACATTGAAAATGTAAATCTCTTTTTATTCTTTCCTATTTACATTGAAATGTAAATCTCTTTTTATTCATTTTTCATTACATTAAAAATGTAAATCTCTTTTTATATTTTCCTATTTACATTGAAAATGTAAATCTCTTTTTATTCATTTTCCTATTTACATTGAAAATGTAAATCTCTTTTTATTCATTTTTCCTATTTACATTGAAAATGTAAATCTCTTTTTATTCATTTTCCTATTTACATTGAAAATGTAAATCTCTTTTTATTCATTTTTCCTACCTATTTACATTGAAAATGTAAATCTCTTTTTATTCATTTTTCCTATTTACATTGAAAATGTAAATCTCTTTTTATTCATTTTTCATTACATTAAAAATGTAAATCTCTTTTTATTCATTTTTCATTACATTAAAAATGTAAATCTCTTTTTATTTTCATTACATAAGAGAACTCAATTAAAAAGTTAATTCATCTTTCTATGTAATATTTGCATTGTAAATGCAATAAAAAAGGTGGACTTTATTACTAATGTAAACATCTTTACTAGTGTCAACATTCCTAATATAAATATATTTTCTAATGTCAAGATTTGATTCATTTCAACTATATTAACATAACGATGAAATTTTGTTCATTTCAACTATATAAACATGACGATGAAATTTTGTTCATTTCAACTATATAATCATGACGATGAAATTTTGTTCATTACCACAATGAGAACATATGATCGGTTGTATATTTTCTATGAATCAAAATAAGAAGTCCCACCTTCATTTTGTGAAATCAAACGAAACATATGAACTTTATTTATTTTATAAATTAGAATAAAAATCAAATCCTTAATTATTATTAAAATCCAACTTTCTTTTATTTTAAAACAAAGTAAAAGATCAAATCTTTATTTATTTTATATCAAAATAAAAGGTCAAATCTTCTTTTATTATACAAAACAAAATAAAAGGCTCAACTTTGTATTGATTTTATTCAAGGACAAAAGATCAAAACTTTACTTTATTTTGTTTTGTTAAAAACAAAAGATCAAAACTTTACTTTAAAACAAAAGATCAAAACTTTATTTTAAAACCAAAGATCAAAACTTTATTTTGTTTTCAAGAACAAAGGATCAAATTTTATTTTATTTTGTTTTCAAGAACAAAAGATCAAAACTTTGAAACAAGGATCAAAACTTTATTACAAAAGATCAAAACTTTATTTCAAAACAAAAGATCAATTTTAAGAGAAGGGAATAAAAATAAAAAATAAGGATAAAAATAAAGGTGAGAACTTTATTATGATTCCATCTGAATTTTACAGATCCAAACAGTCAAACTATAACATGACATCACAACGAATATAATTCAACTATACAACAATCACCACATAAAAGATCAGAAAAAAAACATACAATGATTCACTGATTGAATAGAATTAAAATAAATTATTTAATTGTTCAAATTCAGAAATCTCACTGTCGCTGAAGATTTTTGGCCAAAATTCAAACTGTTCAGAATCAACTCCAGTCAGTTTAGATGCGTAGATCTCAGTTACACGATTACAGCGTCACTGAAATCACCGAATTTCGAATTGAAATGAGTTAGATATGATTAATCGAAGTTTTAAAACAATTTAAATTAATTAAATAATAAATTAATTAAGTAATAACCTTTCTTCCTCAATCAGTAATTACAGGCCGACACTTTCAATATTCGTTCAAAACTAGGGTTCACGATTGCGGCCACCACAGGAATCGAGGAGCCGATCAGAGGATGTCACGCTGGGGAGCTCGGAGAGGCGCACGAGGGGGGGTGTTTTGCCGAGCTCGGTCATGGCTAGGGGGGCCCACGGCGGCTATATGCGGCGGTTTTGGGTGGTTCGGTGATGGTGGCTCCAGAGGGCGATCAAATGGTATGGAATCGTGAAGGAGATCAAGGGCTTTGAAATGGTGTAGAGTATGTGGTCTAATTCTGGGAGGAGAGGGAGAACTTAAGGGAAGAAAGGGGAGAAAATTCGGCCATTGATTCAAGGGGGGCGGCGGCAACGAAGGAGATGGTGAATAGTATTTTAGATTTTAGGGTTTTTCCTATTTTTATATTGTTTTTAGTGTATTTTTACAAATAAATCCAAATCTTTCAAACCGTTCTGATTCCAGTCCAAATAAAGTTGACCCTAGCTAATAGCCCATATTCCGGACCCAATGGGACATGTCCCGTCAGCCCAAACGGCTGTCTGTGGCCTGTATTATTTAATTTAATATTTAATTCCTTTATTAATTTAATTCGTCTGCATAAATAAATTCACCGAGGCCACAAACGGACTCAGAAAAATCCAGAAAAAATATATTTGTCTATGTTATGACGATACGGTCCTAACAAAACTAATTTCGTTGAATTCTGACACTGTTTGAACAATGGCTATTTTTCAGTCGATTAAATTTGACCGTAATCGACCAAACACATTTTCCTTCGCCACGCTCACATATTAATTCGAAAAATTCTAAAAATTGAAACCTAGCAATAATATGACATTCCGGTTCCAATGAAAGTGGTTTCGTCGAAAACAGAGATCGTTTGAAAATTGACTATTTTCACTGGCTTTAATATTATTTAAAAATGGATTTCTGCCACATTTTTCCACCAAATAATTTAAAATAAAATTTTTAAATTGGTTCGGATTTTCCGGGTCGTTACAATAGGGTATACCAGAATTGAATATCACATTTTCTTCCACCACATCACTTAGAATCAAACCTGGAGCTGCCAATGGGCTATGCCAAAAGGATAAGTTTTCAATGGTTCTGTAGTTACATTGCATAAACCGCTTGAAGGTACCTCTGAGCTTCAGAATGGTTCTCCAACTCCAGCTGCAGCTTTGCGGGACATGCATTGACCAGAAGTTCCTAGCACCAATAAGATTAGCATGAACCCATCTTGCCCATTGTCCCTTGTGTACCGAAAATAATTTATCGTAGTAAGAAGACATAGCTGCTTGATTCCATTGATAAAGATTTATAATGCATAGCCCACCATTCTTTTTATCGTCATATAGTTTGTGAATTGTAAACGGAATCAACTTTTTGGAGAAAGGATCGCCATGCCACAAAAATTTATTCATGGCCCTTGTAATCATATCAATTAATTTTGTTGGAAGAACATAGTGTCTCATCCAGTAAGTGGTCATTGCTCTCACAATAGATTGAGTTATGATCAATCTACCAGCTTGTGATAGACAACAATTTGGCCATTGTTGAAGTTTAGAAATGATCTTTTCGTATAGAGGTAGATGTTGTTGCTTATTAATCCTTGAGCTGATTAGTGGCATTCCCAGATAAAAAGCATCAAGTGGCAATTCTGCAAGCCCGGAGCAATAGAAATCATATGCTGAGTTGGTTTTAAATTTACTCAGCTGTTTCTCAATAATAGTGTCATTGGAAAAGATTTATATATAGCTTTAATTGGATAACATGTTTTCTTTATAATTGTTTTAATTTTATCTGATTAGACAATCAAATCTAGCATCAAGATTGTTTTTTATTGTTAATTATTGCATTTGTATGGTAGCTTGTTATTTAAGTGTTAATTAAAGTTGTGTTGTATGACATTTAGTTTTCATGTTTGTGATGTCTTTTTTAAATTTTAATGTATTTTGTTACTTAACATGTACCCTGGTATGTGGGAATTATCCAACTGCTTTTAAAAACACTTAGATGCTTGATTGATGTTTAACTAATATTGAAGTTGTATGTTATTATTCTGATGTTTTTAAATATTATATAACGGTTAATTAACAATATGTAATATGAGTACTGCATATGACCAAGTGCGCAACTAATAAATTTTCAATTAAAAGAGAGATAAGTATAAAATAGTCTTCTCTTGCCAAATGGATGCATCTGTTGGCATATAAGAATTATTCCAACAGTGCCTCGGCAGATGACTAGAACAGAAGGAGAAAAAGAAGGAAGCAAAAGCAGTAGCAACATAATCTTTAGAAAAAAAGTTGAAAAAAAAATGAAAATTATGTGAATGAAATGCAATGCAGCAAGTCATGTGCATCCGTACCAAATATAACAAATAGTTTTAACTAATGCAAGTGCAGATTCAAGGCAAGATAAACATGATATATCAGTTCAATTGAAGTTTTTCCACATGATAGTGTTCTAGAAATATATTCATAACTTTCGATTTTATTCCTAATTATGGCGAACTATTTCCTATTAAAAAGACATTTTAACATAAAACGACATTTGTTTCAATCATTTTGCAAAACTCTGATATGGATTTTCATATGAATTAAGATGGGACTATGTCACTGTTCTGAAAATGCAGTACCAAATAACAACACAATATGTAAATAATCATATTTTTGAATGGATTATTTGATTTTGATGATCTTATACATTTCGAAAAGCTTAAAATCTAAGCTGTCACTTTCGTTTGAAGTGTTTCATGAAATTTTGATGTTTGTTAGTTTGAAATCAAACTTTTACGATGTTGGCCTGCTGCAAACAAACTTGGGCTGAGACGAAAATGTTTACCAAAGTAAACATAACTTCTAAACAACTTATCCAATTTTAGCGATTTTACACATTCTGGAAAGCTAAGATTGTAAGCTACAATTTTCATTCAAAGAATTTTATGAAATTTTAATAGTTGCTAGGCTAGAAATGTAGATTAGCACTGTTGCCTTGGCACATAATTTTATTAAAACTGAGCTGAATTGATTAGTCCATAACTTTTGAACGGTTTATCTGAATTCAATGTTCTTATACATTCCGGAATGCTCAAAACCTAAGCTACAACTTTTGTTTTAAGTGTTTTGTGAAATTTTCGCTTACTAGGGTAAAAACTTGTTTTTCTATATTAGGACTGCACTTCAAAGTGCATTTTCTGTTTTTGTGATGTTATGTATGGATCTAATTCAATATGATATAGAACAATTTTGTGATTCGAGGTTGGTTTTATGAAGTTAACATATTGTGCAACCATTTGTTATTAATAACATACCTTAATTTTATGTTTTGACAAGTTGAAGTTATCAAATAAGTTTAAAACTGATAGTGACTACATATATATATCTATTCATGTGAAACTAACATTTAAATTGAGAAAGCATAGGTGTTCAATAGACACGGGTGGACTTGCATACAGCCTTTGCTCGCACTTGCATGCTTAATTATATGAAAATTGCTTTAATATGCTACCTAAAAGGTACGTTTTCGGATTAAGTATTGCGAAATATTGTTGTATTGCGTTATTGGTTTGTTTACCCTGTTTGGGATGCCCCGGGTTAGGATGCCTTTTCAGAGATGTATATTTTGTAATTATTATGGATTCATATTTTCCGAAACGTCCTCCGTACAAAGGAGACTACCGAAATTTTCCAAAATTTTTAGAAGATAGAAAAAAAATTCATAAAAATTAAGTTGCATGGAAAAATGATAATAATAATAATAATAATATAATAATAACAATAAGAATTGTTTAACTAGTTAATTTGGAATTAGATGATAAAACGAGTATATTATCAAGCCACATAGATGAATGGCTTACGATGTGTATGTCAAATACATAGTAAAGTCGATGTATACATTGTTATACTTTTCCCTATAAGAAATTGCGAGAACGCAATTTTGTTAAGGGGGAAAGTCTATAACAACCCTGTTTTCCCGTCAAAATTATACGTGTGTGTAATTAAAATAAGAAGGTTAAGTTTGATTATGACGATTTTGTTAACTAATGGATTAAACTAAATAAAAACGTTGTGATATTAAGTAATTTTATATTATACTTAAATATTTATAAATGAAATATATGAAAATATAATTATCTAATATTGAATGTTGGGTTATTAAATAAATAAAATATTAAGTGTTGTGTTAGATAACGTTGTTTGTGATTGATAAACAAATCGTTAAATGTACCATAAATTCAATTGTAACGGATGTAACATAGTATGGAATTGTTATATAATTTTATAAATAAACAAATAAGTTAAGACATATTTTATTGAACGTTGAATTAATAAATAACATAGTCAAGCATTAAATTGAGTATAACCGATGATAATTGAGTTATTGTTTCAAGGGAGATGAATCAATTTGTATATATGGTTGAAAACCATTTTGAGAGATTAATTTAAATTTGAATATATGAGAAATCAACCAAACGTTAAATTGAAATAATAATAGTAATCAAAAAATTTCTTAACCACCCAAGATCAAGCCCAAGCCCACTAGCCGACATATCTTGAATCCTCAACCACAATTTCTCTTGGATGTATGCGGTTAAAAAAATAACATCCTCAATCGCAATCCCTAATTTCACGTTAGAAACCAAAAACGGAAAATCAAAAAAGGGGGGTGGGCGATTCGCTATTTGAACGGACTGTAGAGGAGGTGACCTCGCTGGGAGGCCTCGCATTCTCAGGCGCTGATCCTTCCAGAGCGCGATTTCGGTTGTAACTACTCATAGGCATACGAGTGCGAGGAAGTGATGATGGTCGGCATGTGTGACTCACTAGTAGCTGAGTTGTATGAAGGTTGTTGATGCATATGAAGATGATAGTGATGAAGAGTGGCGACAATAGCAAGAGCCGCTGATTTGGGTTTTCAGTGCATTCTGTGAGTTCCTCTCCTTACTCACATCTAAGTTTTCTTCCATAATAGTTATTTATGTTTTCATGTTGTTATTTGTATTGGATTGAATTGTTTGGATGATTGAATTGGGTGGATTGATATTGCTGTCTAATAGTTTATGAACTAGAATTGATTAATGAATTTTAGGTTGGTTTGATGTTCGCATATAGAGGGGCGGTTATCAATTTTATTTTTGATTTATATTTATAAAAAATGTTTGTTTTTTGACGATTGATCTATTTTATATTTTTAAATACACTGGGAAGCCTGTATGTATATTTCTTTTTAGACAATAACAAAAATATGACACTTTAAACTACGAATTATAATTTACAATGTATAACAAAATTTCAAATATCGAATTGTATTCCAAATTCTAACTAGATTTATATTTACATTTAATCACATGTGCATATATATTACTTATTTAAGTAAATTTTAGCATTTAAATTATACTGTTGATCATTATATAAGCATGGAAAATTAATTTGGTTACCTGCACCTGTCAAGTTTATACTTTGAATTAAATATTTATCCTAGAATGGTTCTATTTGGGTCGTTTGACTACTTAAAATCATTTACCATTACCTAGAAATGGTCAACTGAGAAGTTTTCATTTTATCATATTATGAAATAGTTTATGACAATTGTTTACATGTTACTCGATTTATTTTTCCATAAAATATATTTTATTGTTTGCAAAATTTGTAATTAAAGTTTATGTTTTCATCACTTGAATTAATTTACATTTATTTTTGCTTACTTATGTATTTCTACGTATAAGAATGAGAAATAAACGATTTAGCAAAAATATGTGGTATGGGACATGTGTTTTTGCTTTATCGCTTAATATCGGACTTGTATGATCGAAATCAATTTGATGCGATAATTTGAAATGTTCAAGAGGTTGCCAAATTTTAGCAAAGACTATCGATTTGAAAAATTATCTTTTTCATTATGCTCGATAACGAATCAATTTAGATGAATTTTATGATTGCCGATGGAATAAGTCAATTTTGATGCTGAAATTAATTCGAACTTATGGTTAGGAATAACTATCATGATGATTTTTTTATATACTTGCCAAGAAGATGAGGCAATTTATTCTTGACAAATTAATATTGTTTTGACATTTATGATAGATTTTATTTATCGATGAGACAAGACAAGTCACGATGTCTTTTAATACTCGTCACGAGAGAGAGAGGGATGAGACGAGTTGAGCATCTCTACACTCGCCAATGATATGAGGCAGTGTATATATTTGATGATGATTTATGATGGTTTTTCTAATGTGGCATCAACAAACGATTAGTAAACCAATAGGTGCGAACAAATGGTATGGGACATATGTTGACGCCTTATGGGTTCCTAACCGAGAACTTGAGACTCATTCAAGATGATTACTAGTACTTTGACCGAGTTTCGATTGGGGTCATCACGATGAGTTTGACTATAGCCATCATGATGTTTGTGACTCTAATCATCACGATTTGTTACTTGGATTTTTGTGACCAAGGGCATCAAGATGTTCTGGCTATAGTCATTAAGATGTTTATGATGTTCATGGCCCTAGTCATCACGATATGTGGTTCCAAAAATGTAGTATTAGTCAAGAAGTTAAGCACGTGCATTTTTCTATCATGTTTCGAATTCACTTGGCTTTTCTATGATTTTAGTTAATGATATTTGTTCATATATGGGAGGATATTATATTTACAATGATTTGGGTGATATTTGGATTTGTTGACTTACTAGTCATTAATATATTCAAAAAACCTTCTTTAATTTGATTTAGATTTGGATTTTATGACCGGTCTCTTGTATTGATTCCATAGAAAATATTTGGGTAAAATATATAAATAATGATTATGGATTGATTGTGGTGAGATTACATTTTATTATTATTATTATTTTGAGAACCCAAACATTTTATATTGACTATAATGGTTTTAAACATAGACTGATCTGTTTATTATGTATATAATACTCAGGTCAGGCCGAGACATTACAGGTTTAGGGATATTGAGACAAGCTTGTATTTATTGGGCTTAGAAGAGTATAGTAACTTTGTTAATCATTTATTATTGTGTATTGTATGGATTGATGTATATATTTATGTGTAATAGATGAATGTATATAAAATGTTAAATATTATACATTATATTTTATCGATGTGATTGACTATGTGATCTCTGTATTCATGTATATTCTGTATTGTTCTGTCCTGGAGGCACACGTGTAATTGTTTTGTACCGACATTGAATACATAATAGTAAGTGATATTTCAGAAATTTTAATACGTACCAGTGTTAGTCCAAGAGAATTTGCACATGTGTGCCCTACAGCCTCATTCTTCATATTACCCGACGGTATTACTTAGTAATACTCTTGGATAATATGGGTATAGAGGTGGGGTATTAAATAAAGCAACACCAATACAAAGCCGACTCCTGAGAGACCAAGGGTGGCCCGCACTTGAAGGTATAATCCTTGTTTTA